>CM040423.1:14514668-15135437 GCA_022702705.1 Papilionanthe hookeriana x Papilionanthe teres
CTGTGAAATTGTTAAAGAGGTGCATTCAGGACTCTGTGGTGCTCACCAGTCGGGTCCAAAGATGAAAATGAAAATTAAAAGACTAGGGTACTACTGGCCCTCGATGATGACCGATCGCATGTAAATCGCCAAGAGATGTCACCAATGCCGAGTGCACGGAGTGGTTCTACACCAACCTCCAAATGTGCTACATCCGACAATTGCATCGTGGCCATTTGAATGTTGGGGCACAGATATAGTGGGTCCAATAGAACCACCATCTTCAAAAGGACATCGCTTCATTCTTGCGGCTACAAATTACTTTTCCAAGTGGGCAGAGGCAGTTCCACTTAAAGAGGTGAAAGCACACCACGGGCTACAGTTTTTCAAGAACCAAGTTGTCTACCGTTTCGGAGTGCCGTGCAGGATTATCTCAGATAATGGGTCGGCATTCGAAGCACACAAATCAACAATTTTGTCAGGAGACACGGAATCGACTGGCGATACTCAACAATTTACTACCCAAGAGCAAACGGCCTCGCTGAGGCTTTTAATAAAATTCTCGTTCAAATCTTAAAGAAAACTTTGGACGATAATAAGAGAAATTGGCACGAGAAGTTCTTAGAAGCCTTATGGGCCTACCGGACAACCTTCGAACTCCTACTCAAGCTACACCTTACGCTCCGGTGTACGGGTCCGAGGCGGTGTTACCTTTAGAGGTTCGGCTTCTTTCACTCGGAATCGCGATTGCAAATAAGATCACGACAGAAGAGAACGCCAAATTACGACTAGAAGAATTAGAAAGCCCGGAAGGAAAAGACTTGCAGCGCGGCGGAATTTAGAACTATACCAAGCTAAGTTGGTTCAAGCCCATGACAAAGCTGGTCCGCCCAAGAACCTTGAAAGTTGGTGACTTAGTTCTCGTTCTCAAGAGACCTATTCTTGCACACCGCAAGATAGGAGGAAAATTTGAACCCACTTGGGAAGGGCCGTTTGTGGTTGAAGCAGTATACTCAGGAGGTACCTACCAGCTAGTGAATTGCCAGGGAGAACGACATATGCTTCCAATCAACGGACGATACTTAAAAAAGTATTACACTACCTGATGTTTCGAAGGAATGAATTCTTCATCCCTAAGAAACACGGGCGAAGTAATTACTTATGACGGGGTCCGAACCCAAAAATAATAAAATGTGCTAAAATAAATAAAATCATGATAATAAAGTTTTCCTTGTTTTCTTTTCCAAATCAAAATCTCTTTCCTGATCTTACCCCACTTCATTCCTGTTAAGTTTTAAAATATAAGAGTAATAAAAAAAGAACTGTCTTTAATAAACATTTTCTTAATGTTCTTGTTCTTAGTACAGCCCTGATCCTTTTCCTTGTCTTTTCGCAGGGAAATGTCGAGCGGGCGGTTGGTCCTGAACTTTAGAAATGGCGTAAGCCTTGCACTCGATGAAAATAGGGTGAAAGATGGTGCGATAATCGAGATTGACTCGGATTTCGCACCAGCAGGCCTACAGTACGAGGAAAGTGACTGGGTCCCAGTTGACCGAGAAGAACTGCCGCGGCGAGATAGTGATGAAAGTGGGTGGCCCAAGCCACCAATCCAACGAACAAGAGAAGAAAGGCAAACATCGAAGAAGATAAGAAAATGAAGTCGCGTAGTTGCTACGACGAGAGGGCGAGCTTGTCGGCGCCGCGCCCACGAAGATTCAAGAAGTTCGAAGAGCTACTCTCACGGCAACGCAACGAAGAAATAAGAATCGCCGTATCCGTAAGATGTTAACCAAACTAGGCTGCGGACCGGCGCGACGAGACGATTGCTTACTGCCGGTACGTACACTTCGAGGACACCGGTTCACCAAGAACACCGAAGAAAGGAGGCCGGCTCCTAGGATAACGAAAGGACCGGGGAAATCTCACAAAGATCGGAAGGAAGAAGACTACCACGCTACCGGATAGAACCACCGGTAATGCATGACCTTGTTGCGAAGCAACCACGGGGGATGTCCCGACGGACATCATCCCCGAGGAGCCGAGGTATGCAGGAGAACGTGAAGGGATTGAACCGTATATCCCACAATATGTCACCAGGCATCGCCATCTGCAGATTATTCTGGAATACGAGCTGGAGAGAATGAAAAATGTCGAAAAGAAAACCTTTGAATACTTCGAGAGAATTAGAGGCAGAAGGATCAATATACTAGAGGGCCTCGAGCTACATACAGACGTATTTTCAGAGTATGAACAACAACAAATCGTGGATTGCATCCAGGATTTGAAAAGAATGGGCCGAGCAGGCCGCCTAAGGGAAAACACTTACTCGAACCCCGGAGATGGATGCCGGGGAAAGGAAGAATCACAATACAATGTGGATGCTTAGTTACAACTTTGCGGAAGACAGGAAGGGAAACCCACCGGGAATACTCCGTCATGGGTAAGTGGATCCGATGCCATTAGTCATCAAGAGAATGGTAAAGAGATTGATAACATGGAGGGTACTGCCAGCAGATTGCATACCCAATAGCTGCATTATTAACATCTACAAGCAGGGTGACTGCATACCCCCACACATAGATCACCACGACTTTGTCAGACCTTCCGCACGATCTCTTTCCCGAACGAGTGTAACATCATGTTCGGATCGACCTCCGGATAGCGAGGCCCGAGTGAGTTCCGAGGGCCGGTGGAGATACCTTTACCGGTAGGTTCCGTCATGATACCGAAAGGCAACGGAGCGGATATCGCTAAGCATTGCATACCGGGAGTACCGGTGAAGCGGATCTCGGTTACTTTCGGAAGGATGGACGACGGGAAGACACCTTACCATTTCCGACCGGACCCGGAGCTAGAGAGCCTTCGGCCTTACGAGTCGCGAGCTACATGGAAAATATCACACCTCCAATGTGCATCCATACGACATCCTTGCCAAGGATGGCTTGGAAGGCGATGTTATTAACCATGTACCCCACTATTCAGACATGGATTTTTGACAGATGCTTCTTCGGGTGGATCGACAAAGATCATACATAGTCCGTTTTGAGTCTACATGGATTGTATGAGATGTATTCCAGATTGAATTGTATGATGTATCTTCGACATGATTGGAATGAAAGTGACCATGTCACATTTTTGGCCTTCACCTCTTTTGTGCAAATTGACAGGGAAACGCCATTAAAGTTAAATGAACTTCGAACAAAGAACAGAAAAGAAATAAAAAAAAATAAAAGAAAACTTTCCTTAAAAATCTAAAAATGATGAACACCAAATTCACATGAACATTAAATAAACGATAAAATAAAATTTGAATCATTAAAAGACAAACAAAATGAACATAAATTTCAAATCAAATCTAAATCAAATTTCAAATTCAATCTTTCCAGATCCCAAATCTCAATCAAATTTCAAATTCAATCAAATCAAATTTCAAATCAAATTCTCAATCAAATTTAAAATTTAATCAACTTAAATCTCAAATCAAATCTCAATCGAGTTCAAACTCAACCTTCCAAATCTGAAATCCAATCCGTTCTATTCTCCCCCTTGTCTGGGATGGAAGCTGTTGATTCCATTGACGCGGATCGAATCTGACGGCGAGGGATTATATCCAATCCAAACCAGCAACTTTTGATTAACTCTTTTGAACGGGGTATGTAACATCTACATATTCCCTCCCAATCTATTTCCTTCCATGAAAGTCTTCTACAACTTTCATGAAATTCTCGAAACACCAAAATTCCACACTTTTCAAATCAACACTACAAATCTTTGCAAAGTCAATGACTACATCAAATTCAAACTTTTTTGGAGTTGAGGATTTTATATCCGAGACTGCATTGCTTTAGGATCCTTTCCCTATTGCAATGAAATACATCAAAATCAAACTTTTTGGAGTCGAGGATTTTACATCCAAGACTGCATTGCTTTAGGATTCTTGCCCTATCGCAATGAAATACATCAAAATCAAACTTTTTGGAGTCGAGGATTTTAAATCCAAGACTGCATTGCTTTAGGATTCTTGCCCTATCGCAATGAAATACATCAAAATCAAACATTTTGGAGTCGAGGATTTTACATCCAAGACTGCATTGCTTTAGGATTCTTGCCCTATCGCAATGCAATACATCAAAATCAAACTTTTTGGAGTCGAGGATTTTACATCCAAGACTGCATTGCTTTAGGATTCTTTCCCTATCACAACGAAATACATCAAAATCAAACTTTTTGGAGTCGAGGATTTTACATCCGATACTGCATTGCTTTAGGTTCTTCCCCTATCGCGATGAAATACATCAAATTCAGATTCTTGGGGTTGAGGATTTTACATCTGAGACTGCATTGCTTTAGGATTCTTTCCCTATTGCAATGAAATACATCAAAATCAAACTCCTGATGTTAAGGATTTTACATCCAATACCGCATTGCTCTGAGATTTCTCCTCATTGTAATGATTCAATCCAATCAATTCAATTTTCTTTTGAGGTTGAAGATGTTACATCTAAAACCATGAAATTCCAATTTTCATTTCAAATCAAATCCCTTCAAATTAATCTTAACCAAACTTCAATCTAAATTGAAACTCAAACTAAAATCTAGGTTCACACATCAAAACTTAAACTGAAACAAAATGAAATCTAAATCGAAATTCCCCGCATCATGTGATTTGGGATTCACCTCTTTCCCTTTCCCCAACGAGAGTTCAGGGATCTCCAGTCTCAGAGATATACTTGACACTCCCCAGCGGAAACTCTTCTATTCGTCCTAAGTTTGTCACTTGGACATCTGTGTTGGTTTTGCTGATCGCTTTGGTCAACACCAATACGCGCGGTGTGCTCCGTCAGCTCACCACACCTATTGGGGGTCCATTTGTTGACCTCATTTTTGATGAGGTCTTCTCTTTTTCTTTTTAGTACTTAGGATCTAGCCTTAAGCTTTTCCTTTGACTATCTTAGAGGACTAGAATTGGGATCCACCATCTATAATTTCAAACCACTTCTTAACTCCCTGCAAACTCTACAAACTTGACTGTAGACCCCTAATCACCTAGAGGGTTGAAATCAAATGTGGAAGTTTAAAGGATGAGTTCCTATAGGACTCTTTAGCCTTAGGACGCCTACCAGGTGGCCTGTCCAGTGAAGGGGCCGACTTACACACACACGCACTCATACACTACACTTTCACACACCTCCTAAAACCACACCCATACCTAACTTGACCTCCCGACTCATTTAGGTGATTCACATGGATGGTCCTTAACCCCTAAGCCCTTGGCAAGAGGGTTAGGAACAACATAGTGGATGCCTCGAATGAGTCCCTTCATGGCTCATGTGGGCTTGATATGGCTTCATGGCTCAACCAAAATGATTTTATTCCACTTATATTCACCCAATCTTCATTTTTCCAAATTTTCAATTTTTGACCCCCGGGACCCTACACCCGCCTAACCTACCAAATGCCCTTGAAACTACCCAAAATTTCCAAAATCACCTAAATAACCCAAAATTCCCAAAAATCAATCCCAAAAATTTTCACATTACTCAAATTGATCATCCATACCCAAAAATACCAAAAATTCCAAAAATACCTCCCAATACCCTCCAAATACCCAAAATACCCCTCTTGACCCAAAAATCCAAAAATTCAGAAAATTCCCAGAAAATTCCAGAAAATCCCAACTACTCCCAATTTCATTTTGTTCAACTACACTATGGGCCAATTTTGTCAATTTACCCTACTTTTGTCAAAACCCCCAATTTGACCCATTTTAACCCTAAGTGAACCCAATGTCAAACCAAACCTACCCAATTGATCCAAATTCTGGTCCAATTCAATTCTAAACTTCAATTCAACATTCCCAACACCAATTTAGACCAAATCCAAGTCCAATTTGATTGAAATTTGGATCCAATTTCACTTTTGGCCTTAAAACCCAATTTGGACCCATAACCCAAACCTAACCCAAACTCACCCAATTCAACTCCAATTAACCCCAAATCTTTTCTAAATCTTCCTTAACATCCCTACAAACAAAACACTAACATTATTTGCCCAACATTTAGACCCAAACCCCACTCAAATTCAACCCAAAGCTAAAAGGCCCAATTTTGACCTAAACCCAAACCTAACCGAAATGAGCCCAGAACCCCAAAATCAAAGCCCAACCAAAGTCAAAACCTCTTTGAAACACTTCCATAGACATTTCCCAACATTAATTTTACATCAATTTCAACCCTAGCCCAACATTGGCCCAACTTAGTCCAATTTGACCTATATTGGCCCATTCACCAAAGAAGCCCAAATTCAACCCAATTCATACGCAAATCACTCCCAATTTGCTTCAAGTCACTCATGACACATCTATGAGCTAAACCAAACAATTATTTGGCCCAAGCCTTTGCCAAAATTCCATCCTAAAATCCATTTTAAAATCCAAAAGCCCACTTCCCTAAACAATTTTAAAAGCCCATTCCCACCAAATACAAAAGCCCAAAATTGGCCCTAAAACACACATGACATTTCCATTTGCCATCCATTTAATCAAAGCCATTCCCTAAGTTATAATCCCATCATCAGATAATTCCAAATCAAGCCTCATGCCAAATCACCCCTAAATACCAAAATTTTTCTTAAATCCATTTCCATGAAATTGACTTGACTTTTCCCAAGCCAAAGGTGAGCCATGAAGCCATGCATGAGCCACATGGAAGCCATGAGAGCCTCTTTACATGTCACCATGCCATTTTGGGCAAAAGGAGGAGACCCTTTCCTTAATTCCTAAAGGTGATTAACCACTCCCATGATTCCACTAAACCTTGCTTAAGCTTAATTGTACTTGGATGGTGACCATTCCCCACTGATTAAGCTCACCTAAATCACTTTCTATTCAGCCTAAATCAGGCCTTAGGTGGTGCACTTAGCCCAAATGGAGGGGTTGACCAATTTGAGCCAAAATAAGCCCTCTCCCATTCCATTCTAATCCAAGCCTTTTACACATGGAATTTGCCAATTGCCTACACTAAACCCCGCCCACGACCCACCTGAACAAGATGGTGACCAATGCCTGGCCGGCCAGCCACCAGGTCGCCGGAAAACACCATGGCCGAGAGCTCACATGTGAGCCAACTTTGGAATTCTCCCTTGCTGAGCTGCCCCATGCCCAATGGCCACCATGGTTGTTCTTCCCATGCCCAGAGTAGCTGATCCCAAGCCCTAACTCTCCCTGGGAGGCCCTCTACCCTCTCCTATTTAAACACCACCCCTTCTTGGCCATGAGAGGTGCTGAAACAAACCTTAAGGAAACTCTACCAAAATTGTTCCAGACTATTCCCCATACATAGAGCATTTGATCCCCACTGAATTCCAGCCCCAATTCCCTCCAGCTGAGCTCAATTTTGAGCTCAAACTTTAGCCCAAAAACTAGGACACTTCTCCACAGTGGATCAATCCTCAAATTGATTGGTCCTACACCTTCACCAGACCAAGAGAAGGTGTCCACCAGCAAAAGCCCCATCTCCAGGCCACCTAGTTGCTCCAGCCTCCAAGCTTTGTGATCGACTGTGGTCGAAATCCTACCTAGGCAATTCACCAGACCAGGAGACTTCATCTGGAGCTTGTTGGGATCCAATTGAAGGTGAAATAACCCTCAGATCGAAGCTACACTTCTCTGAGCAAAGGTATGGCCTCACTCTTCTTCCCGAGCTTCTGAACAATCTCCATTTTCATTAAGTCAATTTCATGCCACATAAACCATAGGGATGTGTTCGTCTTCTCGAGATGAATCCATAGAGCATAAGAACGTTAAATTTGGTCAAGTATCGAGTGAGATCTTAGGCCCAGAAGATGGACGGTTCTCGGGCTAGGAGGCTTGGGGACGATGAACGGATGCCGTTCATTCAATACACGCGCGGACGGACGGCTCAGATTAGGTCGGATCGGCAGATGATACGCGGAAGGCGGGACCCGGGCTGCTGACTCAAGCGGCGGCGTCGAATGGGAGTGCGCCGCGTGGCCGTTCGGAGATGCCGAGGATGACGCGGCGCCGACTCGGATAAATAGAAAATTAGGGATTTTTCTATTTATTTAATTCCCTAAACTTCAAAAATCCATAACTTTGTGTAGGAAAATCAAAAAAATAAAATAAAAATACCCTCTTGCTCAGTGAACATAGGAGAATAATGTGGAAAAGAAATTATTTAATTTCATCTAGTATTTTATTTTTAATAATTTATTTACTGTCTGCATTATTTTAATTCTCCATGCATATAGGAAATTCACCATGGCATGAGACCATAGGGCTTTTGAAGCCTCTGAATTTAGGAACATTCCCTGAATTTTCCATAGTCAGAGGCCATCCCTATGAGAAGTTATTGATTTTTCAAATTCATGTTACTGTTTTGAGTATTTTAAATCTAATAATTAGCATGTTGTGAAATAAATTCTAGGAAAATTTGGTGATGTCTCTTATGACCAGAGGACCTTAGGAAAAATAGGTTTTGAGTTAACTCATTTAAAATAACCCTAATTGCCTTAAACACCCAAAATAGATCCCTAATTAATTAGAGCTAACCATACATCAAATTGACTTGAAATCAATTCTCCATTGACCATTAGGATAAGAGGAACCCACCATAAAAATTTGAAGTCAATTAGACTTGGTTAGCCCTACTAAATGGGTTGATTAAGCCATTTAGTCAATTTGAACTTTAAAAATTCATAACTTTCAAAATACCTTTCAAAAATTCACCAAATTGGTTTTGAAGCCTCTCTGATATTAGGAGAATTTAAGAAAATTAAAATTTCAATTTTCTAAAAAGTTGATTTTTAATATTATTTTAATATTTTTAATAATTAAAAAATAATAAAAATCACAAAAATAATTAAATTCACCAAAATGTCACATTTTGAATTTTAATCACTTAGGAACAAACCTCATATTTTTCTTAGGTCTATTTAATGAGATATTAAATTTTAAAGCCCTAGGGTAATTTTAAAATTAAAAAATGTATTTTCTAGCATTTTCACTAAAATAATTATAATAAATCATAAAAAATCAAAAAAATTGCAAAAATTGATTCTTAATTTCTTTGATATCAGAGAGATTTTTGAAAAATATAAAATTTATTTTTCCACCTTTATTTTATTTTTAAATTAATTAACTCTCTAAAACTTAAAATAATTATAATAAAAATAATATAATTCAAAAAATCACCAAAATTGGTCCAAGTGGTCCTCTAGTCATTAGGAATGTCCCATAATTTTCTTAAGGACAGCAATTTTGCTTTGGTCATATTATTAAATTTTCCTTGGAAATTCCTATTTTTCACCAAAAATAATTATATAAATAAATTAAATACAGAAAAATCACATTTTCTCCTCTCATGTCTTTATTGACATATGAGTGAAGTCACATAAAAATTTCAAGTTCATTTAAGCTCAATTTAGTGAGTTATGAAATTATTAAGCTTGAAGAGCAAAGTGGTAATTAAATTTTTAACCCTTAATTAAAACTTTAGGTTTAATAAAAAATTAACAAGTAAAATATTTGATCTTAATCTGATTTGGATGAGTGAAATTTAAATAATTAAAGGGTAGAAACCTATTAAACAATTTGAAAATAATTGAAATAAACCTTAATTAAATAATTGATTAAATTTGGAAGAATAATAAAATTGGAATTATTAAAATAGGGATATTATTAGGAAGAGATTTATTCTTTAATTTAAAGATCACTAATTAATCATCTCATTAATATTTAATTCCTAATTAAAAATGATAATTCAAATTTAAGTTTTAAAATGTTAAAGGACTTAATCATTTAAATTAAATTAAAGTTAAATTATTAAACTCTTTTTAAATTTTCAATTAAATTAAAATTAAAAATAAAATAAAATTAAAAATTAAAATTAAAAATAAAAATAAATTAAATTAAAATTAAATTAAAAAAAATTAAATTAAATTAAATTAAATTGAATAAATAAATTAAATTAAATTAAAAAATTAAATTAAATTAAATTAAGTTAAATAAATAAATTAAATTAAATTAAACTAAATTAAATTAAAAATTTTAAATTAAATTAAATTAAATTAAATTAAAACATATTAAATTAAATTAAATTAAATTAAATTAAATTAAAATTAAATCAAACTAAATTAAATTAAAGGAAATTAAATCAAATTAAACTAAATTAATTTAACATCAAATCAAACCAAATTGAATTAAATTAAATTAAATTGAAATAAAAAAAATATAAATAAAAAATCAAATTAAAATAAAATTAAATTAAAATTAAAATTAAAATTAAAATTAAAAATTAAAATTAAATTAAAATTAAAACCAAACCAAATTAAATTACATTAAAGTTAAATTAAATTGAATTAAATAACATCACCTAAGACATAAAGAATTTAAAGAAATCCAAAATAAAGTAACTTGAACACTATTCCAAATTTAAATCCGATAACTGAGATTAAATTAAATCACAAACCATTTGAACTCCAATTTGCCCTCAAAATTTTAATTATCATAACTCCTAAACAGAACATTAAATGAAATGTTACTTCACTTATAAGACATTCAAATATCCTAGTTCACTGAGTAAGATAACAACAAAACTTAACTAAACCTCGGACGATTACTTCACCTGATTGATTAAATCCATTTGGACTTAAAACAATCCTATCAATATTGAAAAGATGTTTAAGATTCTTCTTAAGCACTTCCTCAATATGATATGATATTTATGAGAACAATTGAACTTAATTGTTCTTTGATGAAGAAAATCGTCCTTAAACCAAAACACAAGAACCTAGACGTCATAGGAAATGACTAGCTATAGGATTAGGAACTTGGTAGAAAACCATAACCCTTCCCTTAGCTTTACCTAGGAACTTGCTTAGATATTCTAATTGTATTTTAAGTGCAGCTTGGGATGACAGGAAGACCCTCCATGTACGCTTTTATTTTATTGTGATTTACTTTATTACAATTTATTTAATCGCATCGCACTTACTTTTCTTGCATGATAAACAACTGTTGCATGAAAACCCACACCTTTAGGATAGTCCCTAAATCTGAAACCAAAACTAAATTAAAAGTCATTGCAAGATAAAACTCACCGCCACAACATTTCAAAACATAAAACAACTCAAAATTTAATCACAAACAGAACACAAAACTACAATTACAACTAAATTAAAACGTCCTGTTGGATGATCGGGAATACCTCGGATGATGTAACCTACGTGTTGCTAACGGGATTTCCCACGGTCTAAATGAAAGTGTGGAACTCATTCAGTTGAGTTTAGCAAATTCATCTTGACTAAGTGAATCAGATAAAAATAACGATGCCGGAAGGATGGAACCGTGGGATCTTAACCGGTGTCGTTATAATCAACTTTAAGATTTGTTTTAATTAAAACACAAAAAACAATTGGAAATTAAGATTTTCTCTAAACCAAAACACTTCTCTCATCTCCTGATTTATGACTTCTATAATTAAACCTTTGCAACAACAAGGAGCTTGGAGCATAGTGGGCAGCACGGCCATCATCATCAGCAAAACTTGAATCTACATCACCAAAACTGTCTTAGAATTAAACAACAAAGCCGTAGGATTTCGAGGTAGTTTGCCTAGTGCAACATAAATCCTCAACCTTTTGTTAGGCATTTGTATTGCAAATTAAGCCCTAACCGGACTTAGGATCCCGAGGTAGTCGTTCGGTACGACATAAACCCTCATAACTTCTAGGCTATTTGTATGATTCTATCATACAAATATAAGTCCAAATTAATTAAAATCAGCAAGATTGAAATACTAAATAAACATTAGGACTTTCCTAAATCCAAGCCAAACAATAGGATAGTCGAGAAATTACCGAAGTCCGCTTCGAATCCGTAATTTCTCCTACTTTTCTTCCTTTGAATTCTCAAAACAAAATGCTCCAAATTCGATCCATTCCCTATCGAAATTCCAAAATTCAATCCCTCGAAAACCCTAAACTTTGAAATTCTCGAGAGCGAGATTATCGATTATTATCGAGAGTTTTCTAAGGTGATTCCCGTCACTTAAGATGTAATTAACTATGTGGGCTTGCCCTTATAGGGAATTTTAAAGAACCCGAGTAATATAAACCTCCGTTTAATACTTTCATATTAAGCGGGGAATTTGTCGACTTATAAAATTGGTTCGCGGACCAAACGGATGTCACAAATCTTTTAGTTTGTTTAATCGAGCCCCACCAGTCGAGCGTGTGTCTATCCTTAGGGATAGATACACGGCTTGTGGTGTGGTGCTCGTTTATATAAACTATTAGGGATGTGAGATCAGTTTGATTTCATATCTTAAAATTTTCAAATTTAAAATTATTTTAAAAAAAAAATCAAATACTACTTTTCAAATTATTTAATTTAATTAAAAATTCGCCGACAATTTCTGTTAGGCGACCCCTTTTCAAAATAAAACACACGACCTAAAAATAGTGCCGACAAGAAGTCTCGTATTGCTTTCCATGCATAACACTTCAGCACACACATATGCCTGCTTGAGTTCAATTTATTACCTTTACTTTTTCGCAGCATATAGTACAGTTTAGCATAGCCTTCTTGCTTTACTTATCTTAACATTTTGAACTGTGAAAATGACTGAACCCAGCATGTCTAAACAATTCAAAATTTAATCACCAACCAAAATAAACTTGCAACTTTAACTAAATTAAAACAACTCAGGGACGACCGGGAATCTCTCGTAAGAGGTAATTTACGTGTCGTCATAATAAATTTAAACATTTAATTAAAACACTAAGCCACCTCAATTTTAAACCTTCCAGAACATGATACTTTTCTCACCTTTTCAATTGTCTCTTCTAAAACTAAACCTGATATGACGAGGAGTGTGGAGCACGTAGCGTGGGTAACACATCGATCTTCAACAGCAGAACATGTCTAAATCAGCAAAACCTGTCCTTAGCACTAAACAACAAGCCATAGGACTTCGAGGTAGCCTACCTGATGCATCACAAACCCTCACTTGATCTTTTGGGCCTTTACACTTAGTGCAATATAAGTCCCACCTCGCCTTAGGTTTCTGTGGTTGTCATCCAATATGACCTAAATCCTCCTATCTTCCAGGCTACTCACATGATCAGTATCAAGTGAATGTAAGCCTTAATTAATTAAAATTGACAGAATGAAATATGAATAACTTTCCCAAATCGAAGCTAAACAATAGGATAGAGTGGGAAGTCACCGAGATATTCTCTTGGATCTGTGATATCCTCTAGTTCTTCCTCCTTTAGATTCTTTACATTCAAATGTTCCGAAATTTACACCTTTCACCTATTGGATTCTGATCATCGTAATATCATTGAAAAGTCCTTAGCCTTCTTGAAGTCGTAAAAATATATTTCCTGTTCTTACCTAAGATGAAATTAACTATAGGGACTTGCCCTTATAAGAAACTAAAACGGCACCAAATTAATATAAACCCTATTTAATCATTTTGTATTAAATAGCGGAACCTGTCGGTCAATATAACAAGTTCCGTCGACTAAACAAATGTCATACTTGATTAGTTTATTTAACTGAGCCCCCATTATTAAGCGATGTGTCTATTCCTTGGAGTAGATGCATAGCTTGATATGAGTGCTCATTTGTTTAAACTATTCAAAGTATGAAATCAGTTTGATTTCATATTTTAAAAAGTAAACATATATTTTCAAATTATATATATATATATATATATATATATATATATATATATATATATATATATATATATATATATATATTTATATTGGAAGTCCTTCCGAAGTGGGAGACGGGATTTCGATTCCAGCGACCGACAACTTCTACTGGATGACCTATCTTTTAAAAATACAAACTAAAATGCACTGACAAACTGCTACATCAGTAAAGTAGCAGAAATCTCCCACTGTCTAGCCACAATTAATCCTTGATTCACTCCTCTAGGGTTAAAAAAATGCTCACTCTTGAATCAGATTTTTCTTTGTGAAATACGAGTTATAGTGATACTACGCTTTGAGACTAACGAATCTATTCTTGTTGAAGTAAAATCTTCCCATAGTTCCATTAATTTTAAGAGCCATTAAAATCTAAAAATTCCAAAATATATCCAATAAATTCCAACTAATCACTTATAGAACTCCTAAAATCAAAATCATGGTTAAAAAAAGCTTCACATAATGGATTTTTCTTTATTTTTCATATTTTTAGTTTCTCTTCAATGTAGGAGAAATCCAAGGTGAAAATAAAAAATTTCGAGGTCAAAGTAAAGCTCTTACCGAGAGAAGATGAGATCTGAAGAATTTTTGCTTCCAAATCGGCTCAAAGAAAATATTTTGATGCTCTAGTGTATGGCTTATTTTTAGGTTTTAAATTTTGTCTAAATATATATATATATATATATATATATATATATATATATATATATCAATTCCCGGGAGGAATCCATCCCCCATTTGTATTTCAACTCGCTCTTTCTCCGGTTCGGTTTGCCATCACTTATCTAATAGCGAGTGATTAAGAATTGTCACTCGGGAAGAATTTAATGATCTCCGGTTAGAGGGGAATAGCAAGCATATTCAAACTATCCATCTCATTGTCATCCGGTTTCGTGGATGGCCGGGAACAATGCCAAATTTAATGGTATTGCTGCCTCTTCTACCAAAGTGGCCAAAAGCTCGCAAAGCCTATCTACACAAAATCATCCGTCACAAAGGCTTCACCAACCTCGTTAAACATTGATTTACAAACTTCCTCTACTCCACCCTCCAAGGTCCTATTAGTTAATTGGCTTCCCCCATTAGACCAACTATTAAAATTAACACCGATGGCGTTTTTAAATGGGAAAGCCGGTGTTGGGGGCATTTTCAAAATCACTATGGTCACTGTCTTCTTTATTTCTATGCTCCCTGTACTAGCTATGGATGCAATGGAAGGCGAGTACATTGCGATCCTTTATGCCCTGCAAGCCTAGCACAATCCGTTCACTTGGTCTAACCTCCGGATTGAAGTTGATTCCACTTGCTCTTGTTCATAACTTACATCCGGAGTGTGGTTCTTCTTGGAGGCACAACTCATCGGATCCACCGAGATTCAACGGCTCTCATCCCCTCGGATTACCTTCTCGTAACTTTTAGGGAAGGAAACAAAGTTGCCCACCGGCTGGCATGTAAGGGTGCTTCCTCTCGGCGAGGTGAGGGTATCCACTACCCCAAATTATGAGTTAAACTTGCTCATTGCCGGAGACAAGCCGAGCCTCCCCCAAATTGGGCGGGGAGGAAATAATTCGCATGGTTGGTTTTTTGGCCTTCGTTTTTCTCTCGTGCTGTAGCTCTCAGTTGGTCGGATGTTGGTAATCTCCTACTATGAGCCCATTACTCCTTGGGGAGTGTCATTGGGTTATGTGTTTATTGGGCACATTTTTTGGGATAGGACTTTTTTACTTTTAGGTTAGTTACTTTTCCCTTTTGGTGTGAAATTGTATTGAGTCATGTTTGTTCCCATAGGGGATATTTTGTAATTTCACTCCTTTAATTCAACATGTAGGGAGCCTATGTAGCTCCTTTCTCTTAATATATATATATATATATATATATATATATATATATATATATATATATATATATATATATAATTTAAAAAGTAGCATTTGATTTTGAAAATAATTTTTGAATTTGAAAATTTTAAGATATGAAATCAAACTGATCTCACATCCCAAATAGTTTATATAAATGAGCGCCACATCACAAGCTATGTATCTATCCCGAAGAATAGACACAATACTTGATGATGGGGGCTCGATTAAATAAACTAGAAGATTTAGTGACATCCGTTTGGTACTGCGAACCGATTTTATAAGCCGACAGAATTCCCCGCTTAATATAAATGAATTAAGCGGGGTTTATATTACACAGGTTCTTAAAATTCCCTATAAGGGCAAGCCCCTATAGTTAATTACATCTTAAATGATGGGAATCACTTAAGAAAACTCTCGATAATAATCAATAATTCTGCTCTCAAGAATCTCAAAGTTTAAGTTTTCAAGGGATTGAATTTTTGAATTTCAATAGGGAATGGATCAAGTTTAGAACATTTTATTTCAGGAGTCCAAAAAGAAGAAAGGTAGGAGAAATTACAGATTTGAAGCGAACTTTGGTAATTTCCCGACTATCCTATTGTTTGGCTTGAATTTAGGAAAGTCCTAATATTTATTTAATGTTTTGATCTCGCAATTTTAATTAATTAGGACTTATATTCGTATGACATGATCATACAAATAGCCTCGAAGATGTGAGGGTTTATGTCGTATCGGACGACTACCTCGGAATCCTAAGACCGGTTAGGGCTTAATTTGCGATGCAAATGCCTAACAAAAGGTTGAGGATTTATGTTGCACTAGGAAAACTACCTCGAAGTCCTATGGCTTAGTTATTTAATTCTAAGAAAGTTTTGCTGAAGTAGACTCAGGTTTTGTTGATGACGATGGCCGTGCTGCCGACCATGCTCCGAGCTCCTTGTTGTTGTAGCGTTTTAATTTTAGAAGAATAAAAATCAAGAGATTAGGAAAGTGTTCTGGTTTAGAGAAGCTTTAAAATCCAAGTGTTTTTTATGTTTTAATTAAAACAAATCTTAAAATTGATTATAACAACACCGGTTAAGATCCCATGGTTCCATCCTTCCGGAATCGTTATTTTTATCGGATTCACTTAGTCCAGATGAATTTGCTAAACTCAACCGAATGAGTTCCACACTTTCATTTAGACGCGTGGGAAATCCCGTTAGCAACACGTATGTTACATCATCCGAGGTATTCCCGATCATCCAACAAGACGTTTTAATTTAGTTGTAATTGTAGTTTTGTATTCTGTTTGTGATTAAATTTTGAGTTGTTTTATATTGTGAAATGTTGTGGCGGTGAATTTTATCTTGTAATGACTTTTAATTTAGTTTTGGTTTCAGTTTTAGGGACTATCCTCAAGGTGTGGGTTTTCATGCAACAGTTGTTTATCATGCAAGAAAAGTAAAGTGCATTTACAATAAAGTAAATTGCAAGAAGGTAAATTGCAATAAAATAAAAGCGTACCTGGAGGGTCTTCCCGTCATCCTATGTCGCACTTAAACACAATTTAGAATATTTAAGCATTTAAAGCAAATTCCTAGGTAAAGCTAAGGGAAGGGTTATGGTTTTCTACCAAGTTCCTAATCCTATAACTAGTCGTATCCTATGACGTCTAGGTTCTTGTGTTTTGGTTTGAGGACGATTTTCTTCATCGAAAGAACAATTAAGTTCGGTTGTTCTTATAAACATCCTATCGTGCGAGGAAGTGCTTAAGACGAATCTTAAACATCTTTTCGATACTTTTAAGATTGTTTTAAGTCCAAGAGAATTTAATTATATAATGAATCAATTATCCGGGAGTTCAAGCTTTGTTATCTTGCCCAGTGAACTAGGACATTTGAATATCACTATGAGTGAAATAACATTTCACTTAACACTCCATTTAAGAGTTATGACATCATGAGCTTTTGAGGGCAAATTAATGTTCAAATGATTTGTGTTTTAACTTAATTTCAATCAATGGGTTTAAGTTTGGAATATTGGTCAAGTTGTTTTAAATTTATTTTTGAATTATTTTATGTCTTAAGTGATGTTATATTTAATTCAACTTAATTTTAATTTAACTTTAATTTAATTTAATTTGATTTAGTTTCAATTTAATTTTATTTATTTAATTTAATTTTAACTTATTATTTTTTTAATTATATTATTATATATATATATTTTAATTTAATATGTTTTAATTTAATTTAATTTAATGTGATTTAATTTAATTTAAATTAAATTAATTTAAATTTTAATTTAATTTAATTTAATTTAATTTTAAACTTTAATTTAATTAAATTTTAATTTAATTTTATTTAGATTTTAATTTAATTTAAATTTAAACTTAATTTTATTTTTAATTTTAATTTAATATTTTATTTTTATTTATTTTTATGTTTTTTTTTAATAAGATTTAATTTTAATTGTTAAAGTATTAATTTAATTGAAATTTTAAAAGGATTTACTTTAATTTAATTTAATGATTAAGTTTTTAGCATTTTAAATTTTGAATTTGGATTATCATTTTAATTAGGAATTGAATATTATTGAGGTGATTAATTTAGGGATTCTTAGATTAAAGAATAAATTTCTTCCTAATAATATCCCTATTTTAATAATTCTAATTTTTTCATTATTCTTCCTAATTTAATTAATTATTTAATTAAGGTTTATTTTGATTACTTTCAAATTATTTGGTAGGTTTCTACCCTTTAAATACCTACATTTTAAACATCCAAAATCAACTTAATATAAAATATTTTACCCACCCTTTTAATTAAACCTAAAAATTTTTAATTATAGGTTAAAATTTTAATTACTATTTTGCCATTTAAACTTACTAATTTCATAACTCACTAAATTGAGCTTAAATGAATTTGAAATTTTTATATGACTTCACTCATATGTCAATCAAGACATTAGAGGAGAAAATGTGATTTTTCTGTATTTAATTTATTTATATAATTATTTTTTGTGGAAAATAAGGATTTCCAAGGAAAATTCAACAACATGACCAAGGGAAAGCTTCTGTCCTTAAGAAAATTATGGGACATTCCTAATGATAAGAGAACCATTTAGACCAATTTTGGTAATTTTTTGAATTATATTATTTTTATTATAATTATTTTAACTTTTGGAGTATTAATTAATTTAAAAATAAAATAAAGATTGAAAAATGAATTTTATATTTTTCAAAATTCTCTCTGATATCAAGGAAACCAGAGAACCAATTTTGTAATTTTTTGGTTTTTCTTTGATTTATTAGAATTATTTTAGTGGAAATGCTAGAAAATACATTTTTTTTAATTTTAAAAATTACCCTAGGGCTTTAAAATTTAATATCTCATCATAGAGACCTAAGAAAAATATGGGGTTTGTTCCTAAGTGATTAAAATTCAAAATATGATATTTTGGTGAATTTTATTATTTTTGTGATTTTTATTATTTTTTAATTTTTAAAAATTTTAAAATAATGCAAAAAATCAACTTTTTTAGAAAATTACAATTTTAATTTTCTTAAATTACCCTGAAATCAGAGAGTCTCCAAAACAAATTTGGTGAAATTTTGAAAAGTATTTTGAAAGTTATGAATTTTTAAAGTTTAAGTTAGCTAAATGGCTTAATCAACCAATTTGGTAGGGCTAACCAAGTCCAATTGACTTCAAATTTTTATGGTGGGTTCCTCTGATCCTAAAGGTCAGTGGAGAATTGATTTCAAGTCAATTTGATGTATGATTAGTTCTAATTAATTAAGGACCTATTTTGGGTGTTTAAGCCAATTAGGGTTATTCCAAGTGGATTAATTCAAAACCTATTTTTCCTAGAGTCCTATAGTCATAATAAACATCACCAAATTTTCCTAGAATTTATTTCATAACATGCTAATTATTGGAATTAAAATATTCAGAAGAATGACCTAGAATTTAAAAATCAATAACTCTTCATAGGGATGGCCTCTGACTTTGGAAAATTCAGGGAATGTTCCCAAATTCAGAGGCTTCAAAAGCCCTATGGTCTCATGCCATGGTTAATTGTATACATACATGGAGAATTGAAATAGTGCAGAGAGTAAATATACTATTAAAAATCAAATACTTAATGAAATTAAATGATTTCTTTTCCACATTATTCTCCTCTGTTCACTGAGCAAGAGGGTATTTTTATTTTATTTCTCTAATTTTCCTACACAAAGTTATGCATTTTTGAAGTTTAGGGAATTAAATAAATAAAAAATACCATAATTTCCTACTTATCCAGCGCGACGCCCTATCATCCTCGGCATCTCCGAATGGCCACGCGGCGCGCTCCCATTCGACGCCGCCACTTGAGTCAGCAGCCCAGGTCCCGCCTTCCGCGTATCATCCGCTGATCCGACCTGATCTGAGCCGTCCATCCACGCGTGTATTGAATGAACGGCATCCGTTCATCGTCCCCAAGCCTCCTAGCCCGAAAACCGTCCATCTTCTAGGCTTAAGATCTCACTCAATACTTGACCAAATTAAACGTTCTTATGCTCTATGGATTCGTCTCGAGAAGACGAACACATCCATATGGTTTATGTGGCATAAAATTGACACAATAAAAATGGAGAATGTTCAGAAGCTCGGGAAGAAGAGTGAGACCATACCTTTTCTCAGAGAAGTGTAGCTTCGATCTGAGGGTTGTGTCACCTTCGATTGTGTCCAAGCAAGCTCCAGATGAAGTCTCCTGGCCTAGTGAATTGTGTAGGTATGATTTTGACGAAGCCCGATTCCAACCTTTGGAGTCTGGAATAGATGGGTGGCCTGGAGAGGGGGCTTTCACTGGGGAACTTCTCCTCTTGACCTTGTGCAGGTGTAGGTGAGTTTAATTTGACTTTGGTGAAGGATTTGGGAATGTCCTGTTCGGCTCGAGAATTGAGCTCCAAAATTGAGCTCGATTAGTGGGGACTAGGGCGGGAGGACGATAGGGATTAAGTGCTCCAGGTGTGGGGAGAGTCCGGAGTGATTTTGGCGAGTTTCCTTAAGGTTCATTCCGCACCTCCTCCATGGCCGAGAGGGGTGGGGTTTAAATAGGCATGGCTGGAGGCTCTCCCGAGGGGAATTAGGGCTTGGGATCGAGCTGCTCTTGGCAAGAGAAGAACAGATGCAATGGCCGTCGGGCATGGGGCAACTCGGCGAAGGTAGAATTCCAAAGTTTGGCTCCTCCCGATGTCTCGGCCATGGTGTTTTCCGGCGACATGGTGGCTGGCCGGCCGAGCACTCGGTCATCATCTTGTTCGGGTGGGTCGGTGTGGGGTTTAGTGCAATCAATTGGCTATGGACATGTGTAAAGGAGTTTGATTTAAATGGAATGGGAGAAGGCTCATTTTGGCTTGGTTTGGGTCAACTCATGGAAATAGGCTTGGTGCACCTCCCCAAAACCTGATTTTGAGCTGAGGGAATCATTTAGGTTAGCTTAGAAGGAGTTGTGAAGTCTCCATCCATGGTGAGGTGGCTAAGCATGGTTTAGTGTGTGACATGCTTAAGGTAAAAAAGGGTTTAAAAGGGTTTAAGAAAGAGATCCCCTCTCTTGCCATTAATGGTTTGGTGAGGTGGAAAGTAGATTCCATGGCTCTCATGGCTCCTATGGGGCTCATGTATGGCTTCATGGCTCACCTTTGGCTTGGGGAAAAGTTTGGTCAATTTCATGAAAAAGGTTTTAAAAATTTTGGTAATTTAGGGGTGATTTGATGGGATTTGGCATATGGCTTGATTTGGATTTATTTTATCATGGATTTAGAACTTAGGAGATGGTTTTATTAAATGGATGATGATATAGGATTGTCATGTGGGCTTTGGGCCTTTTGAAATTTTGTGAAGATGGGCTTTTAAAATGGTTTAGGGAAGTGGGCTTTTGGATTTTAAAATGGATTTTAGGATGAAAGTTTAGTAAAGGCTTGGGCCAAATAATTGTTGGATTTGGCTTAAGGATGTGTCATGATTGATTTGAAACAAGTTTGGAGTGATTTGGGTTTGAATTGGGTTGAATTTGGGTTGATTTGATAAATGGGCCTATGTAAGTCAAATTAGGCTAACTTGGGCCAATGTTGGGCTAGGGTTGAAATTGATGTTAAATTGATGTTGAAAAATGTTTATGGGAGTGTTTTAAAGAGGTTCCAACTTTGGTTGGATTTTGATTTTGGGATTTGGGCTCATTTGGGTTAGGGGTGGATTTAGGTCAAAATTGGGCCTTTTGGTTTTAGGTTGAATTTGAGTGGGGTTTGGATCCAAATTTTGAGCAAATCATGTTAGTGTTTTGTTTGTGGGGATGTTAGGGAAGGTTTAGAAAAGATTTGGGGTTCATTGGAGTTGAATTGGTTTGGTTTGGGTTAGGTTTGGGTCATGGGTCCAAATTGGGCTTCAAGACTAGAAGTGAAATTGGATTCAAATGTCAATCAAATTTGGCTTGGATTTGGTCTATATTGGTGTTGGGAATGTTGAATTGAAGTTTAGAATTGAATTGGACCAGAATTTGGGTCAATTGGGTAGGTTTGGTTTAACATTGGGCTCATTTTGGGTTAAAATGGGTCAAATTGGGGGTTTTGACAAAAGTGGGGTAAATTGTCAAAATTGGCCCAGGGTGTAGTTGAACAAAATGAAATTGGAAATATTTGGAATTTTCTGGAATTTTTTTAGAATTTTCTAAATTTTTAGATTTTTGGGTCAAGAGGGGCATTTGGGTATTTGGAGGGTATTAGGAAGTATTTTTTGGAATTTTTAGTATTTTTGGCTATGGATGGTCAATTTTAGTGATGTGGGAATGTTTGGGATTGATCTTGAGGAATTTTGGGTGATTTGGAGATTTTTGGAAAATTTGGGTAATTTCGAGGGTTTTGGGTAAGTTAGAGTGGTCCGGGTCCCGGGGTCAAAAATTAAAAATTTGGAAAATTGAAGATTGGGTGAATGTAAGTGGAATGAAATCATTTTGGTTGAGCTATGAAGCCATATCAAGCCCACATGAGCCATGAAGGGACTCATTTGAGGCATTCACTATGTTGTTCCTAACCCTCTTAGCCAAGGGCTTAGGGGTTAAGGACCATCCATGTGAATCACTTTCATGAGTCAGGAAGTCAAGTTGGGTATGGGTGTGGTTTTAGGAGGTGTGTGAAAGTGTAGTGTACAAGTGTAAAGTGTGTGTACGTCAGCCCTCACCAGACCAGGCCACCCAGGGTAGTCCTAAGGCCAAAGAGTCCTATAGGAACCCATCCTTTAAACTTCCACATTTGATTTCAACCCTCTAAGTGATTAGGGGTCTACAGTCAAGTTCGTGGAGTTTGCAGGGAGCTAAGAAGTGGTTTGAATTTCTAGGTGGTGTGTCCCAATTCTAATCCTCTAAGATAGTCAAAGGAAAAGACTAAGGCTAGATCCTAAGTACTAAAGAGAGAAGGGAAGACCTCATCAAAAATGAGGTCAACAAATGGACCCCCAATAGGTGTGGTGTGCTTATCCGAGCACACCGCCCATATTGGCGTTGACCGAAGAGATCAACAAAACCAACACAGATGTCCAAGTGACAAACTTAGGACGAAATTAAAGAATTTCCGCTGGGGAGTGTCAAGTATATCTCTGAGACTAGAGATTCCTGAACTCTCGATGTGGAAAGGGAAAGGAGGTGAATCCCAAATCACATGATCTGGGGAATCTCGATTTAGATTTTATTATGTTTCAGTTTAAGATTTGATGTGTGAGCTCAGATTTTAGTTTGGGTTTAAATTTAGATTGAAGTTTTGTTAAGATTAACTTGAAGGGATTTGAACTAGAAATGAAAATTGGAATTTTGTGGTTTTAGATGTAACATCTTCAACCTCAAAAGAAAATTGAATTGATTAGATTGAATCATTACAATGAGGAGAGATCTCAGAGCAATGCGGTATTGGATGTAAAATCCTTAATCTCAAGAGTTTGATTTTGATGTATTTCATTGCGATAGGGAAAGAATCCAAAAGCAATGCGATTCGGGATGTAAAATCCTCGACCCCAAAAGTCCGATTTTGATGTATTTTATTGCGATAGGGAAAGAATCCTAAAGCGATGCAGTCTCAGATGTAAAATCCTCGACCCCAAGAATTTGATTTTGATGTATTTCATTGTGATAGGGAAAGAATCCTAAAGCGATGCAGTCTCGGATGTAAAATCCTCAACCCCAAGAATTTCATTTTGATGTATTTCATTGCGATAGGGAAAGAATCCTAAAGCAATGTAGTCTCGGATGTAAAATCCTCAACCCCAAAACTTTGAGTTTTGATGTATTTCATTGCAATAGGGAAATAATCCTAAAGCAATGCAGTCTCGGATGTAAAATCCTCAACCCCAAGAATTTGATTTTGATGTATTTCATTGAGATAGGGAAAGAATCCTATAGCAATGCAGTCTCGGATGTAAAATCCTCAACCCCAAGAATTTGATTTTGATGTATTTCATTGCGATAGGGAAAGAATCCTAAAGCAATGCAGTCTCGGATGTAAAATCCTCGACCCCAAAAGTTTGAGTTTTGATGTATTTCATTGCGATAGGGAAAGAATCCTAAAGCAATGCAGTCTCGGATGTAAAATCCTCAACCCCAAGAATTTGATTTTGATGTATTTCATCGCGATAGGGAAAGAATCCTAAAGCAATGCAATCTCGGATGTAAAATCCTCAACCCCAAGAATTTGATTTTGATGTATTTCATTATGATAGGGAAAGAATCCTAAAGCAATGCAGTCTCGGATGTAAAATCCTCAACCCCAAGAATTTGATTTTGATGTATTTCATTGCGATAGGGAAAAAATCCTAAAGCAATGCAGTCTCGGATGTAAAATCCTCAACCCTAAGAATTTGATTTTGATGTATTTCATTGTGATAGGGAAAGAATCCTAAAGCAATGCAGTCTCGGATGTAAAATCCTCAACCCCAAGAATTTGATTTTGATGTATTTCATTGCAATAAGGAAAAAATCCTAAAGCAATGCAGTCTCGGATGTAAAATCCTCAACCCCAAGAATTTGATTTTGAATGGTAATTGATTTTGCAAATATTTGTAGTGTTGATTTGAAAAGTGTGGAATTTTGGTATTTCGAGAATTTCATGAGGGTTGTGAAAGATTTTTTTTTGGAAAGAAACGGAGTTAGGAAGTAACATGTGGATGTTACATATTCCATTCAAAAGAGTTGATCGAAATTTGCTTGGTTTGGATTGGATATAATTCCTCGCCATTAGATTCGAATTGAAAACCTCATGGCTTCGTGTCAATGGAATCAACCGCTTCCATCCCAGACAAGGGAGAGAGTAGAACGGATTGGATTTCAGATTTGGAAGATTGAGTTTGAATTTGATTGTGATTTGATTTGAGATCTGGAAGGTTGAATTTGAATTTGATTGAGATTTGATTTAAAATCTGGAAGATTGAATTTGAAATTTGATTTAAGATTTGTATTCGTTTTGTTTGTCCTTTAACGATTCAAATTTATTTTATCTTTCATTTAATGTTCATGTGAATTTGGTGTTTCTCATTTTCTTTAGATTTTTTTTTACGGAAAGTTTTCTTTTATTCTTTTTTTTTTCTTTTCTGTTCTTCATTCGAAGTTCATTTAACTTTATTGGCGTTTTCCAGTCAACTTGCACAAAAGAGGTGAAGGCCAAAATTGTGACATGGTCACTTTCATTCCAATCATGTCGAAGATACATCATACAACTTGATCTGGAATACATCTCATACAATCCATGTAGACTCAAAACGGACTATGTATGATCTTTGTCGATCCATCCAAAAAGGCATCTGTCAGAAATCCATGTCTGAATAGTGAGGTACATGGTCAATAACATCACCTTCCAAGCCATCCTTGGCAAGGATGCCGTATGGATGTACGTTGGAGGTGTGATATTTTCCATGTAACTCATAGCTCGTAAGGCCGGAGGTTCTCTAGCTACGGGTCCGTTCGGAAGTGGTAAGGTGCTTTCCTGTCATCCATCCTTCTGAAAGTAACTGAGATCCGCTTCATTGGTACTCCCGGTATGCAATGTTTAGTGACATCTACTCCGTTGCCCTTTAGTATCATGACGGAACCTACCGGTAATGGTATCTTTACTGGCCCTCGGAACTCACCTGGGCCTGCTATCCGGAGGTCAGATCCGAACATGATATTACATTTGTTCAGAAAAGAAGCGTGCGTAAAGGTCGACAAAGTCGTGGTGATCTATGTGCGGGGGTATGCGATCACTCCGCTTGTAAATGTTAATGATGCAACTGTTGGGTATGCAATCCGCCGCGTACCCTCCATGTTATCATTCTCTTTACCATCCTTTTGATGACCAATGGCATTGGATCTACCTTGCCATGATGAAGTATCCCTGGTGGGTTTCCTTCTCGTCTTCTGCGAAGTTGTAGCAGCATCCACATTGTATTGTAATTTTCCCTTTCCCTGACATCCATCTCCGGGGTTCCGAGTAGGTGTTTTCTCTTAGGCGGCCTGCTCAACCCATTCTTTTCAAATCCCGGATGCAGTCCACGATTCGTTGTTGTTCGTATTCTGAGAACACATTTGTATGTAGCTCGAGGCCTTCTAGTATATTGATCCTCCTGCCTCTAATTCTCTCGAAGTATTCAAAAGTTTACTTCTCGACATTCTGCATTCTGTCTAGCTCGTATTCGGAATGATGCGCAAATGGCGAGGCTCGGTGACGTACTTGTGGGATATATGGCTCAATCCCTTCACGTTCTCCTGCATACCTCGGCTCCTCGGGGATGGTCTCTGTTGGGACATCCTCCGGGGTTGCTTCTGCAACAAGGTTATGCATTACTGGTCGCTTTATCTGGTGGCGTGGTAGCCTTCCTTCTTCTGATCTTCTTGAGATTTTCCTGGTCTCTTCTGTTATCGTCGAAGTTGGCCTCCTTTCTTCAGGTCCCTGGCGAACCGGTATCCTTGAAGTATATGCACTGGTAGTACTGACTGCCTCGTCGCACTGGTCTGCTGCTAGTTTAGTTAACATCTTGCGGATACGGTGATTTTTATTTCTTCGCTGAGTTGCTGTGAGAGTTGTTCTTCGTACTTCCTGAATCTCTGCGGGCGCGGCGCTGACAAGCCTGCCCTCTGCTGTAGCGACTACAGACTTGATTCTCTTGTCCACTTCAGTGTTTGTTTTCCTTTTCTTGCTGCCGGGTTGGTGGCTTGGGCCACCCACTTTCATTACAGTCTGACTGGGCAGTTCCTCTCGGTGAACTGTGACCCAGTTACTTTCCTCGTATTCTAGGGCTGCTGGTGCGTAGTCTGAGTCAATCTCTATTATCGCTCCATCTTTCACCCTCTTTTCGTCGAGTGCAAGGCTTATGCCATTTCTAAAGTTCAGGACCAACCGCCCGTTCGACATTTCCCTGCAAAAGACAAGGAAAAGGATCGGGAGTCGTACTTAAGAACAAGAACATTAAGAAAATGTTTATTGAAGACAAAGTTTTCTTTTGTATATATTTTTATTATTCCTTTTATGTTTTTAAATTCAACACGAACGAAGTGGGAAGAGATCGAAAAAAAGATTTTTATTTGGAAGAGAGAACAAGGAAAACTTTATTATCACGATTTTATTTATTTTAGCACATTTTTTATTATTTTTGGGTTCGGACCCAGTCATAGGTAATTACTTCGCCCGTGCTTCTAGGGATGAAGAATTCATTCCTTCGAAACATCGAGTAGCGTAATACTTCTTCAAGTATCGTCCGTTGATCGGGAGCATATGTCTTTCTCCTTGACAATTCACAAGCTGGTAGGAGCCTCCTGAGTAGACTACCTCAACCACAAACGGTCCTTCCCAAGTGGGTTCAAATTTTCCTCCTATCTTGCGGTGTGCAAGAATAGGTCTCTTGAAAACGAGAACTAAGTCACCAAGTTTAAAGGTTCTTGGGCGGACCAGTTTGTCATGGGCTCGAACCATCTTAGCTTGGTATAGTTCTAAATTCGTTGTCTTGCAAGTCTTTTCCCTTCCGGGCTTTCTAATTCCTACTAGTCGTAATTTGACATTCTCTTCGTCGTGATTTTGTTTGCAAGCGCAATTCCGAGTGAAGGAAGCTGGACCTCTAAGGGTAACAACTGCCTCGGACCCATACACCGGAGCGTAAGGTGTAGCTTGATTAGGAGTTCTGAAGGTTGTCCGGTAGGCCCATAAGGCTTCTAATAACTTCTCGTGCCAATTTCTCTTATTATCATCCAAAGTTTTCTTTAAAATTTGAACGAGAGTTTTATTAAAAGCCTCAGCCAGGCCGTTTGCTCTTGGATAGTAAATTGTTGAATACTGCCATTCGATTCTGTGTCTTCTGATAAAATTATTGATTTGCGTGCTTCTGAATGCTGACCCATTATCTGAGATGATCTTGCGCAGCACTCCGAAATGGTAGACAACTTGGTTCTTGAAAAGCCGTAGCACGTGGTGTGCTTTCACTTCTACGAGTGGAGCCGCCTCTGCCCACTTGGAAAAGTAATGCTGTAGCCGCAAGAATGAAGCGATGTCCTTTTGAAGATGGTGGTTCTATTGGACCCACTATATCCGTGCCCCAACATTCGAATGGCCACGACGAAATTGTCGGATGTAGCACATTTGGAGGTTGGTGTAGAACCACTCCGTGCACTTGGCATTGATGACAGCTCTTGGCGATTTTCATGCAGTCGGTCATCATCGAGGTCCAGTAGTACCCTAGTCTTTTAATTTTTATTTTCATCTTCGGAACTGACTGGTGAGCACCACAGAGTCCTGAATGCGCCTCTTTAACAATTTCACGGGCCTCGGACCCACTTAGGCATCTTAGCCACATCTGATCGAAAGACCTTCTGTATAACATGTTGTTTATTAATGCGTAAGACAGAGTTCTTTTCTTGATCTGATGGAGCTGAACGACCTATCGTCACGGTAGTTTTCCTGTTTGTAGGTAGTCTATTAATGGTTGTCACCGATCTTCGTGTTTTCTATCACTTCTTGCTAGTTGATTCTTTTTCTTTTTCGATTTGTGTATTGTGTACATGTCGAGTCGTGATAGGACTGACGTCCATGAAGCGACACTTCCATCGATTCATCTTGCAAGCGGGCAAATTCTTTTGCGAGGCGAGGCTAACGCATCTGCTAAAGCGTTTTCTTTCCAGGGAATTTTGTAGATCGTCGCATTCGGAATCTGTTCAACAAGCTGTATGACATACTTGGAAGTATTGCTCGAGTCTTGGCTTTAAAATTCTATACTTGTCCGGCGATACGTTGAATGATTAACTGTGAATCCCCGTAGATGTTGATGTTTGTTATCCCCATTTGAATAGTTAATTCCGGTCCTGTTATTAGGGCTTCGTATTACGCTTCATTGTTTATACACGGCTCGTGTCAAGTGGTAGGAGTATCTTAACATCCCCGCTCCGGTGTTATAAAGATTAGTCGATTCCTGCCTTACCGGGCACTATCACTTGCGATTCTTCGTCTTTGTGTGCTGAAGATGCTCCATCAAAATATAATTCCCAACGTCGATCATCGGGGTCTTCTAAACTCATTATTTGTTCATCTGACAAGTCGTCATTGAGAGGGGATTCTGCCGGCAAAAGGTGTGCTGCGAGGAAATCTTCTAGGACTTGTCCCTTTACGGCACGAAGAGGCACGAAAGTTATATCGAATTGCAATAATATCATTGACCACACGGCAAGTCCGCCGAAAGCGTTGGACGGGTCATCGAAGTATTGCAATGGATTAAATTTCGAGATCAGGTTGACCTTATGAGAAAGCATGTAGTGCCTGAGCTTTTGAGCGGGGAAGATCAGGGCCAAACAGTGTTTTTCAATTGCGGGATACTTCATTTCCGTCAGAAGTAAACGACGACTTAGGTAGTAAAGAGCATTTTCTTTACCCTCATCATTGACACAGGCTAACGAGGCTCCGAGAGAGTCGTCTAAAGCCGCGGTATAAAGTATCAACGGTCCACTCGAGACCTGGGGTCGCTAAGACGGGAGGTGTCATTAAATATTGTTTAATGTCCTCGAAGGCATTCTGCATTTCTCCTCCCAAATAAATTTGGCTTCCTTTTTAACTAATGCCGAGAAAGGCCGACACTTACCGACAAGTTTGAGATAAAGCGTCGAAGATATGCCGACTTCCTTGAAAAGATCGTAATTGTTTTAAGGTTTTGGGAGGCGGCATTTCTAAGATAGCTTTTATCTTTTATGGATCGATTTCAATTCCACGATGTCGGACAACGAATCCTAAGAATTTCCCGGAGGTGACGCCGAAGGCTCATTTTAAGGTATTCATCTTAAGGTTAAATTGTCTTAATCGTTCGAAAACAATTCTCAAATCATACAGGTGGTTTTCCTTTACTTTGCTTTTGATGACCACATTGTCCACGTAGCATTCGGCTTGATTGCGGATGAGATCATCAAAAATTCTTGTCATTGCTCTTCGGTAGGTTGCTCCTGCGTTCTTCGAGTCCGAATGGCATCATTTGTGTAGCAATATACTCCGATCGGCGTTACGAATGCCTTAAGTTTCTCATCTTCTGGAGCCATTTTTATCTGGTTGTATCCTGAAGATCCATCCATGAATGAGAATATTTCATGTGTTGAAGCAATGTCAATCATTAATTCTAGGATCGGTAGAGAGAATTCATCTTTTGGACATGCCTTGTTTAAATCTCTGAAATCCACACAAATTCGATCTGACCATTCTTCTTCCCGATCGGCACCACATTGGCTAGCGCAAGTCGGGTATTGTTCTTCACGGAAAAATTTAGTGTCTATTAGCTTTTTAACTTCAGCTATGATTTGTTGTTCGATTTCTAGACGCATTCTTCGGGACCTTGTACGATGGAACGAAGTAGGATCCACTCCTAGCTTATGGACTGCGACCTCTGGAGCTAATCCTTGCATCTCATCTTAGCTCCAAGCAAAACAGTCTTTAAATTCCATTAATAACTTGATCATTTCTTCGGAGTCTTCTTTATTGAGTAAGGAGCTAACAAAGGTAGGTCTAGGCTCTTCGCTAGTACCTAAGTTAACTTCTGTTAACTCATCTATTGTAGATTTGATCTCTTCTTTGAACTCTGGTGGAGCGTCTCCAATTTGTAAATCTTCAAATTCTTCTGTAGTTTCCTTGCAGTTTTCATTAGACTCGCAAGTGACAACCAAGCAAAATTCAGTATCGTCAACTATCCGACTGTGCCGAATCCGAGACCATGTTTTAAATTGGGTGGACGACCGGAGTTATTCCATAATTTTTCAAAATGTTGTGATTGACCTTTTGTCTATTGTCGAGGTAAGAAACCACGCTGAATTAAATTTTGAACACAGGGAGAGTACCACTCAAAAGGTAATTCCATTAATTCTGATGAAATATCATCTTCAAATTGTACATTATTTTCAGTTTTGGAGGAGGGAGCACCACGGTAGAATTTGATGGGCTTTGCACCGCTGCTACGCACCTCTTTGACCACCATACCCTCGATCTTATTAGAATGGATCGGGGTCAGGGTCATAGTATGTACATAGTGGTTAATCTTCTCGTACATCGATTTATATTCTTCGTTCTTTTCATCTTCGAGAGGGATCCTAAATTGCGGCTTCTTCCGACTTATTATCGCTGCTTCTTGTTTGATCTCTTTTTCTTCTTCAGAATTGTCTTCCCAATCAACATTGATGGTTGGTTTCCTCTGTCCAACTGTCCTAACGTCTCTGCCACGACCTCGTCCCCGGCCTCGACCTCGGATGCAAGTTGTGGAGAAACCTTCACCATCTCGCCGTAAGGGAGTGGTGAGTGACTGTTGGACTAGAACTTCAAGTTCTTTGTCGTCCCGAACTTCCTTTGCTTCATTTGTTATGGTATCTCTGGAGAAGATTGTTTTCTTTGGAGGTGCGTAATAAGCTGCATCTTCATGCATTCCAATTTCATGTACGGAGAACGGTTGTAAGTCACCTTTGATGCACTGTTCTCCTCCATCGTAGTATTTGATGCACTGATGTAGGGATGATGGTACCATCCGATTTTCATGTATCCATGGTCGGCCCGAGTAGAGCGTTGAATGACGTTTCGAATCGATTATGTGAAATTTTGCGGTTGTCTTTGCCAAGTCACCGGTCTTCATTAGCAGTATTATTGATCCGAGGGCTCTTTCTCCTTTCTGGTTGAATCCTCTTAATAACATTTTGTTCGCTTCGAGCTCGCGAGCATCAATTTCCAAATATGCTAGAGTTCGGAGATTCATTATATTGATTGATGCTCATGGATCCACCAATACTCTGGAGAGTGTAAACTTCCCGATTATAACTGAAATGTACAATGGTCGGTTATGGTCTGTCGTCCCAAGTTGTAGGTCATTGTCCGTGAAGGTAACACCTCGCTGTTCCTTTAACGAGCAAACCTCATCTAAGGAATCTCCGGTCATTTGAGCTACGAAAATTTCTGGATCAAGTAAGGCCTTGATCAGAGCTTCTCTCATCTCCTTTGATAAGATGAGAGCGTCGTAGATGCTTAGTTTGGCCGGTAGTTTCCTAAGATGGTAGAACTCTTCCACTTCTTAAGTTGACTTCTGTGATTTCTTCCGAATCTGGTATTGAGTTTGCTGGTGTCTCCTCCTGAATCGGAATGACGAGCTCTTACGGATTAGCTTCGAGTCCGAAGGCTCTAACTCTATTGTGACTGGAGCTCCTCGAAACTCGCAAATAGATTCATTTCTTGTTGAACTCTCGTAGCCTCCCTGGTGGATGTCTTCCTCGTCATTGTGATCGTCGAGATTGTGTATGATTTGAGAATTGTTACTTGTATCGGAATCGATGTCCGGATTAGGTTAGTCGTCGCTAGTTACGTAATTAGAAACAGTCAAAACGTAGCCAACGCCATAACCCTTATCATTATAAGATCCCGCCGGAGCAAGTAAATAATCATACAGAGTCAGAGGTTAGAGGGATTTCTCCCCAGAATTGGAAACAACTATCCTAGGATAAGCAGCCCCTAGTCTAGCCTCAGGAGCCTCGGTCTTCTCTTCTTCATCAATTTTCTTCTTTTCTTCAATCGTCTGTTGTTGAGGTGGTCCTTCATCGCAAGTGATAATGCCGACTTGACGGGTTTCGAACTACGAATTGAGGCTCGCACCGAAGCGGTTGGATGTGATCCAAAATCTTCTTCGAAGACTTTGTCCAAGCGGGAGTCCATCCATCATCAGTCGCATAGGGATCTATCGGAACAATGAGATCCGTCGAGAAAACATTGACGGAACCTCCTTTCTGGGGTTCCTTCATGTACTCCTTCGGGATCGTTATATTCCCTTTTCTATGATTGTCATTGAGCAAACTTTTGAAGGTAATACAATCTTCTATCTTATGTCCAAGCATCCAGTGGTAAGGGAAAAAGTTGGGATCACCTTTCTTGTCGACTTCTTCTGGTCACTTAGGTTCTGGCAGTTGGAAATCTGGAGTCTTCATCAGACTGCAGAACATTTTCGGCACTACCTCATTCTTGAACGGATATTCCCTGCTCAGAAGCTCCTTCAGCGTACGTTGTGGACGAGGCGGTTGTTCATACTTGTTGGGATGATCGATAGGCTGGGTCGGGGTTGCTTGGTAATTCGTTGAGTTTGTTGTGACCGTTCGGCGGTATTTGTATTGGCTGCTTGCCTTTATCGGCTCGTTGCGACGATCCCGGACTTCTTTTCGAAAGTTTTCACGGGCTTCGTTTGTCTGTTTTATCGGTGAAACTTAATTGCTTCGCCTCCTCTTGCAAGCTTCCGGTCTTGCTTAACAACTTCTCGAAAGTCTTAATAGTAAATCCCTTGAGGAGAAGTGCTATCGGGCCATGAATGCTCTTAAGTAAAATCCCTACTGCATGTTGTTCTTGCAGCTGTGGCTCACACTTCATACTTAGATTCCTCCATCGAAGTATGTAGTCCACCAAAGTTTCGTTCGGCTTACGCTTCTCTACCACTAAATCACCTATAGTGATGTGGTGCTGAGCTCCGACAAATCGCTTGATGAAGAGGTTCTCTAATTCTGAAAATGTCTTCACCGAATAATTCGGTAATTCTGCATACCAATCAAAGGCGATTCCTGACAGGCTGCTGATAATTATCGGAAGAGTAAAGCATCACTTCCACCGGCATTGCAACAACTGGCACAGAAATGTGCAACATGCTGTCGAAGGTTTCCGGTTCCATCAAAGGTCTTGAACAAAGGTGGTACGAAGCCTTTCGGGTATTGGACAGCGTCGAATTCTTCAGGGTAAGGCTTACCCGTCCGAATGGATGTCCCACTCTTTGATTGTGCCAAGGCTTCTCGCACTTCGCTGTTCCACCATGCTTTTGATATCCTTTTCCGGAATCATGTTTTGTGTTGTGTCCTTTTTTAATTGATCATCCCCGTTGACAGATGTAATCTCCTTTCCTCCGTCTACAATGTGAATAACTTCTGGGGGTGTTTCTCTTTGGGGTTGAACCTGACTCTGGAGAGTGGCTAGGGCTACAGCCATCTCTTCCATCCTTTTTGCCATTTGGGTGATCATATCATCTTTCTCTTGAAGCTGCATCCTCATTACTTCCGGATCCTCTCTTTCTGCGGCTGCAGGAGCACCTTGTGAAGCTGATGAAGCTCGTGTTTCAACTATGTTAATTTCTGCATATTCATCATCCATGAACTCTGACGAGTCAACTTCATCTCCGTATTTCTCTTCTCTTTCTCTTGCTAATCGCCGAATATCGGTTCTTAGCTTTTCCATAGCATCTTCTAGTGGTCTTTTACGTACATCTTTGCGGTTGTCATGCAATAGTTGCCGGGTTTCCTTCTCATGAGTCCCCTTCACTGCGGTAGCACTTTCTTCGGACTCGAGTCTCCTCGCGAGACTTTCCTTCTCGGGTTGTTGTTTTAATCTTAATTGTCCGGTAGTGGGACGCCATACCATCCTCCTAGCGGCGGAAGGTGCGGGACCGGATGGTCCGTCGACCAAATGCTTTGGAAGGTGGTATCCTCCCTAATTTGTAGTCCCGAAACAATGATAGGTGGACTAGCTTTCATTCTCTTATTCGGCTTTTACGCAGCGATAGCGGAGTTCCACTCGAGGCCCGAGACGGGACTTGGGCGGCACCCGCCCTATCCTTCTTAAAATCTCCGACACGGGGCATTTTTCTTTCTTTGCTAACTTTTACTATCGGGGTTTGCGATCGAGCAAATGGCGTAATTCTAGCCCTTTTCTTACGGCCATCGTTGTAATATGCGGGTGCGAGGCAATGCAGCAGAAATCTTGCGGATATTTTCCTCATCCTCTGCGGCGGAGAGGGGATGGAACTTACTTCCTCCCAAGAGTGGTATGTATTCAGGCAGCGGTGTATATTCAGGCAGTTCTGGGATTTCCTCTAGGAAAGCAACTTCGGCGGCTACGGCTTCTCTAGCAATCCTTCTACTTGTTCCTTCTCGACTCCGTGTCGGTGATGAAATTCTCGAGCTGGACCCGATTTCAAAAACAGAAGGTTTCACAGGAAGATCTGTACCCTCCACGGTAAAAGGCTCATCACAGTTCTAAATTTCTTTCCCCTTTAGTCTGGCAGAAGCTGGGGTAGGTGCAGAGACAACTAGACCAGTGGGGGTAGCAACAACAGTCCTTCTGCGAACAACAGTACTCCTCTCAGTTGGAATCTTTTGCAGAGGAGGGAATTCATGAGTTGACTTGAGGTTAAACTCAATCAATGGTTTCTTAGTTTCCGGTAATTTGCTTGTGAGTGAAAAGAGAGTGACGTCGGGGATTTTGATGTCGGTGTCCCCGAATCCTTGTCCGAATCGAATGATTCCATTATTAGGTAGTTCGTCCTTGAACACGGCCGAGTCCGATCCGTTGACGAAGGAGAAGATCGGTTTTGGGGCTTCCATTTCGCGAGGCGATTCCAAGTGTTAGTCCCCAAATCGTGCTTCTTCTTGTCATAAAACTTATGACGAAAAAGAAAGAGTCCGAACACATTTTCGTTTATCTTAGTGTATTTGTGGTAATAAAAGAAAAGTTATTTAGATAATTGTTTTTTCGAAAAGATTTGTCCGTTAAGACAGAGAATTATTAAAAGAAGGAGAGTTGTAGGAAGGATAAAAGGAATTGATTAGGAACTGGAAAAGGAAGAGAAAGTTTTGTAGAAACTTCTCGACCCTCAAGATCGCTCCTAAACTAATAACTATTGGGGGTCCACCCCACCTCCGAAATGAGGTAAAAGGATCTCGGAACCTCTCTATTTAGGGGTGTCTAAACAGTGGCTCCTAAATCCGAGAGAATGTTGGCTGTACTTGTTCAAGGTAGAAATGAACATAGTATTCCAACGGAAAGAAGGGTAGTTTGATCCACTAGGGATATTGATACACTACCGATTTTTGAAAGTAGAATTATCTGATTAAAATGGAGAGAGGAATTATCCCCAGCGGATTCGCCAGAAATTGTACGGCTTATTTTTAGGTTTTAAATTTGGTCTAAATATATATATATATATATAATTTAGAAAGTAACATTTGATTTTGAAAATAATTTTTGAATTTGAAAATTTTAAGATATGAAATCAAACTGATCTCACATCCCAAATAGTTTATATAAATGAGCGCCACATCATAAACTATGTATCTATCCCAAATAGTTTTGCTGAAGTAGACTTAGGTTTTGCGATGACGATGGCCGTCTTTGCCCACCATGCTCCGAGCTCCTTGTTGTTGTAGCATTTTAGTTTTAGAAGATTAAAAATCAAGAGATGAGGAAAGTGTTCTGGTTTAGAGAAGTTTTAAAATCCAAGTGTTTTTTATGTTTTAATTAAAACAAATCTTAAAGTTGATTATAACAACACCGGTTAAGATCCTACGGTTCCATCCTTCCGCATCGTTATTTTTATCGGATTCACTTAGTCCGGATGAATTTGCTAAACTCAACTGAATTAGTTCCACACTTTCATTTAGACCATGGGAAATCCCGTTAGCAACACGTAGGTTACATCATCCGAGGTATTCCCGATCATCCAACATGACGTTTTAATTTAGTTGTAATTGTAGTTTTGTATTCTATTTGTGATTAAATTTTGAGTTGTTTTATATTTTGAAATGTTATGGTGGTGAATTTTATCTTGTAATGACTTTTAATTTAGTTTTGGTTTCAGTTTTAGGGACTATCCTAAAGGTGTGGGTTTTCATGCAACAGTTGTTTATCATGCAAGAAAAGTAAAGTGCATTTACAATAAAGTAAATTGCAAGAAGGTAAATTGCAATAAAATAAAAGCGTACCTGGAGGGTCTTCCCTTCATCCCAGGCTGCACTTAAACACAATTTAGAATATTAAAGCATTTAAAGCAAATTCCTAGGTAAAGCTAAGGGAAGGGTTATGGTTTTCTACCAAGTTCCTAATCCTATAGCTAGTCATTTCATATGACGTCTAGGTTCTTGTGTTTTGGTTTGAGGACGATTTTCTTCATCAAAGAACAATTAAGTTCAGTTGTTCTTATAAACATCCTATCGTACTGAGGAAGTGCTTAAGATGAATCTTAAACATCTTTTCAATACTTTTAAGATTGTTTTAAGTCCAAGAGAATTTAATTATATACTGAATCAATTATCCAGGAGTTCAAGCTTTGTTATCTTGCCCAGTGAACTAGGACATTTGAATATCCTATGAGTGAAATAACATTTCACTTAACACTCCGTTTAAGAGTTATGACATCATGAGCTTTTGAGGGCAAATTAATATTTAAATGATTTGTGTTTTAACTTAATTTCAATCAATGGGTTTAAGTTTGTAATAGTGTTCAAGTTGTTTTAAATTTATTTTTGAATTCTTTTATGTCTTAAGTGATGTTATATTTAATTCAACTTAATTTTAATTTAACTTTAATTTAATTTAATTTGATTTAGTTTCAATTTTAATTTTATTTATTTAATTTAATTTTAACTTATTGTTTTTTTATTATATTATTATATATATATTTTTTCATTTAATTTAATTTAATTTAATTTAATATGTTTTAATTTAATTTAATTTAATGTGATTTAATTTAATTTAAATTAATTTAATTTAAATTTTAATTTAATTTAATTTAATTTAATTTTAAACTTTAATTTAATTAAATTTTAATTTAATTTTATTTTAGACTTTAATTTAATTTAAATTTTAACTTAATTTTATTTTTAATTTTAATTTAATATTTTATTCATTTTTTTATGTTTTTTTTAAAAAAGATTTAATTTTAATTGTTAAAGTATTAATTTAATTGAAATTTTAAAAGGATTTACTTTAATTTAATTTAATGATTAAGTTTTTAGCATTTTAAATTTTGAATTTGGATTATCATTTTAATTAGGAATTGAATATTATTGAGGTGATTAATTTAGGGATTCTTAGATTAAAGAATAAATTTCTTCCTAATAATATCCCTATTTTAATAATTCCAATTTTTTCATTATTCTTCCAAATTTAATTAATTATTTAATTAAGGTTTATTTTGATTACTTTCAAATTATTTTGTAGGTTTCTACCCTTTGAATACCTAAATTTCAAACATCCAAAATCAACTTAATATCAAATATTTTACCCACCCTTTTAATTAAACCTAAAAATTTTTAATTATAGGTTAAAATTTTAATTACTATTTTGCCCTTTAAACTTACTAATTTCATAACTCGCTATATTGAGCTTAAATGAATTTGAAATTTTTATGTGACCACTCATATATCAATCAAGACATTAGAGGAGAAAATGTGATTTTTCTGTAGATTAATTTATTTATATAATTATTTTTTGTGGAAAATAAGGATTTCCAAGGAAAATTCAACAACATGACCAAGGGAAAGCTTCCATCCTTAAGAAAATTATGGGACATTCCTAACGACCAGAGTACCACTTGGACCGATTTTGGTGATTTTTTGAATTATATTATTTTTATTATAATTATTTTTAGTTTTGGAGTATTAATTAATTTAAAAATAAAATAAAGATTGAAAAATGAATTTTATATTTTTCAAAAATCTTTCAGATATCAAGGAAACTAGAGAACCAATTTTGTAATTTTCTGGTTTTCTTTGATTTATTATAATTATTTTAGTGGAAATGCTAGAAAATACATTTTTTTTTAATTTTTAAAATTACCCTAGGGCTTTAAAATTTAATATCTCATCATAGAGACTTAAGAAAAATATGGGGTTTATTCCTAAGTGATTAAAATTCAAAATATGACATTTTGTTGAATTTTATTATTTTTGTGATTTTTATTATTTTTTAATTATTAAAAATATTAAAATAATGCAAAAAATCAACTTTTTTAGAAAATTGTAATTTTAATTTTCTCAAATTCCCCTGATAGCAGAGAGGCTCCAAAACTAATTTGGTGAAATTTTGAAAAGTATTTTGAAATTTATGAATTTTTAAAGTTTAAGTTAGCTAAATGGCTTAATAAACCCATTTGGTAGGGCTAACCAAGTCCAATTGACTTAATTTTTTTATGGTGGGTTCCTCTGATCCTAAAGGTCAGTGGAGAATTGATTTCAAGCCAATTTGATGTATGATTAGCTCTAATTAATTAAGGACCTATTTTGGGTGTTTAAGCCAATTAGGGTTATTCTAAGTGGATTAATTCAAAACCTATTTTTCCTAGAGTCCTCTAGTCATAAGAAACATCACAAAATTTTTTTAGAATTTATTTCACAACATGCTAATTATTGGAATTAAAATATTCAGAATAATAACCTAGAATTGAAAAATCAATAACTCTTCATAGGGATGGCCTCTGACTTTGGAAAATTCAGGGAATGTTCCCAAATTCAGAGGCTTCAAAAACCCTATGGTCTCATACCATGGTTAATTGTATACATACATGGAGAATTGAAATAGTGCAGAGAGTAAATAAACTATTAAAAATAAAATACTCAATGAAATTAAATGATTTCTTTTCCACATTATTCTCCTCTGTTCACTGAGCAAGAGGGTATTTTTATTTTATTTCTCTGATTTTTCTACACAAAGTTATGCATTTTTGAAGTTTAGGGAATTAAATAAATCAAAAATACCATAATTTCCTACTTATCCAGCGCGACGCCCTGTCATCCTCGGCATCTCCGAACGGCCACGCGGCGCACTCCCATTCGACGCCGCAACTTGAGTCAGCAGCCCGGGTCCCACCTTCCGCGTATCATCCGCTGATCCGACCTGATCTGAGCCGTCCATCCTCGCGTGTATTGAATGAACGGCATCCGTTCATCGTCCCCAAGCCTCCTAGCCCGAGAATCGTCCATCTTCTAGGCATAAGATCTCACTCAATACTTGACCAAATTAAACGTTCTTATGCTCTATGGATTCGTCTCGAGAAGAAGAACACATTCATACTGTTTAAGTGGCATGAAATTGACTCAATAAAAATGGAGAATGTTCAGAAGCTCGGGAAGAAGAGTGAGACCATACCTTTGCTCAGAGAAGTGTGGCTTCGATCTGAGGGTTGTGTCACCTTCGATTGAGTCCAATCAAGCTCCAGATGAAGTCTTCTGGCCTGGTGAATTGTCTAGGTATGATTTTGACCAAGCCCGATTCCAACCTTTGGAGTCTGGAACAGATGGGTGGCCTGGAGAGGGGGCTTTCACTGGGGAACTTCTCCTCTTGACCTTGTGCAGGTGTAGGTGAGTTTAATTTGACTTTGGTGGAGGATTTGGGAATGTCCTGTTCGGCTCGAGAATCGAGCTCCAAAATTGAGCTCAATTAGTGGGGACTAGGGCAGGAGGACAGTGGGGATCAAGTGCTCTAGGTGTGGGGAGAGTCTGGAGTTATTTTGGCAGAGTTTTCTTAAGGTTCATTCAGCACCTCCTCCATGGCCGAGAGGGGTGGAGTTTAAATAGGCATGGCTGGAGGCTCTCCCAGGGGGAATTAGGGCTTGGGATCAGCTGCTCTTGGCAAGAGAAGAACAGCTGCAATGTCCACTTGGCATGGGGCAACTCAGCAAGGTGGAATTCCAAAGTTTGGCTGCTCCCGAGGTCTCGGCCATGGTGTTTTCCGGCGGCCTGGTGGCTGGCCGGCCAGGCACTGGTCACCATCTTGTTCAGGTGGGTCAGGGCTGGGGTTTAGTGCAATCAATTGGCTATGGACACGTGTAAAGGAGATTGATTTAAATGGAATGGGAGAAGGCTCATTTTCGCTTGGTTTGGGTCAACCCATGGAAATATGCTTGGTGCACCTCCCCAAGACCTGATTTTGAGCTGAGGGAATCATTTAGGTCAGCTTAGAAGGTGTGGTGAAGTCTCCATCCATGGTGAGGTGGCTAAGCATGGTTTAGTGTGTGACATGCTTAAGGTAAAAAAGGGTTTAAAAGGGTTTAAGAAAGAGATCCCCTCTTGCCATTAATGGTTTGGTGAGGTGGAAAGTAGATTCCATGGCTCTCATGGCTCCCATGTGGCTCATGTATGGCTTCATGGCTCACCTTTGGCTTGGGGAAAAGTTTGGTCAATTTCATGAAAAAGGTTTTAAAAATTTTGGTAATTTAGGGGTGATTTGATGGGATTTGGCATATGGCTAGATTTGGATTTATTTTATCATGGATTTAGAACTTAGGAGATGGTTTTATCAAATGGATGATGATATAGGATTGTCATGTGGGCTTTGGGCCTTTTGAAATTTAGTGAAGATGGGCTTTTAAAATTGTTTAGGGAAGTGGGCTTTTGGATTTTAAAATGGATTTTAGGATGAAAGTTTGGTAAAGGCTTGGGCCAAATAATTGTTGGGTTTGGCTTAAGGATGTGTCATGATTGATTTGAAACAAGTTTGGAGTGATTTGGGTTTGAATTGGGTTGAATTTGGGTTGATTTGATAAATGGGCCTATGTAAGTCAAATTGGGCTAACTTGGGCCAATGTTGGGCTAGGGTTGAAATTGGTGTTAAATTGATGTTGGGAAATGTTTATGAGAGTGTTTGAAAGAGGTTCCAACTTTGGTTGGATTTTGATTTTGGGATTTGGGCTCATTTGGGTTAGGGGTGGATTTAGGTCAAAATTGGGCCTTTTGGTTTTAGGTTGAATTTGAGTGGGGTTTGGATCCAAATTTTGGGCAAATCATGTTAGTGTTTTGTTTGTGGGGATGTTAGGGAAGCTTTAGAAAAGATTTGGGGTTAATTTGAGTTGAATGGGTTTGGTTTGGGTTAGGTTTGGGTCATGGGTCCAAATTGGGCTTTACGGCCAAAAATGAAATTGGATTCAAATGTCAATCAAATTGGGCTTGGATTTGGCCTAGATTGGTGTTGGGAATGTTGAATGGAAGTTTAGAATTGAATTGGACCAGAATTTGGGTCAATTGGGTAGGTTTGGTTTAACATTGGGCTCATTTTGGGTTAAAATGGATCAAATTGGGGGTTTTGACAAACGTGGGGAAAATTGACAAAATTAGCCCATGGTGTAGTTGAACAAAATGAAATTAGGAATATTTGGAATTTTCTGGAATTTTTTAGGAATTTTCTGAATTTTTGGATTTTTGGGTCAAGAGGGGCATTTTGGGTATTTGGAGGGTATTGGGAGGTATTTTTTGGAATTTTTGGTATTTTTGGATATGGATGGTCAATTTGAGTGATGTGGGAATGTTTGGGATTGATCTTGAGGAATTTTGGGTGATTTGGAGATTTTTGGAAAATTTGGGTAATTTCAAGGGTTTTGGGTAGGATAGGCAGGTCCGGGGTCCCGGGGGTCAAAAATTAAAAATTTAGAAAATTGAAGATTGGGTGAATGTAAGTGGAATGAAATCATTATGGTTGAGCCATGAAGCCATATCAAGCCCACATGAGCCATGAAGGGACTCATTTGAGGCATTCACTATGTTGTTCCTAACCCTCTTAGCCAAGGGCTGAGGGGTTAAGGACCATCCATGTGAATCCCTTTCATGAGTCAGGAAGTCAAGTTGGGTATGGGTGTGGTTTTAGGAGGTGTGTGAAAGTCTAGTGTACAAGTGTAACGTGTGTGTAAGTCAGCCCTCACCAGACCAGGCCACCCAGGGCAGTCCTAAGGCCAAAGAGTCCTATAGGAATCCATCCTTTAAACTTCCACATTTGATTTCAACCCTCTAAGTGATTAGGGGTCTACAGTCAAGTTTGTGGAGTTTGCGGGGAGCTAAGAAATGGTTTGAATTTCTAGGTGGTGGGTCCCAATTCTAATCCTCTAAGATAGTCAAAGGAAAAGCCTAAGGCTAGATCCTAAGTACTAAAGAAAGAAGAGAAGACCTCATCAAAAATGAGGTCAACATCTGGGTGAAAGTTTAGCTCTAACTCACGAGGAAGAAGGAGGTTTGAAGTGTAATAATGGTGGAATAGTGGCATTTTCATGAAGGTTTTGAGCGTCTGAATGTTTTACAATTCAAGTGCTGATTCTGGTGCGGTTTGCGCCAATGCAATAAAATTTCTGCTTCTAATTTTTTGCAAAGTTCGTTGCTCACTAAACCATAATGAACTCTATTTATCCTAAAATTTCTTCAAATATTAATTTAAGAAAATTTTTTAACAATCAATTTCTCACAAACAACACAAAAAATCACTTTTATATATATATATATATATATATATATATATATATATATAAACAAGCAAACATTTTAATCTTAACATATAAATCAGCGTCACTAATTGATGCGCCCCCCACATGTGTTAATTTTCTCCTTATTTTGTATTTGTATGTACGAGCACACACTAGAGATTCTATGAAAGTATACGTATCATTCAAGTAATACAGGTCTCTAGTGGAGTCTCGTTTATCGATCCCACAGGGAAGCGATATAAGTGATCCTTAGTCAAATTCTAGTCTACTACTATTAGACTTTAGTTTGAAAGGTCGATTTAAGTAGTTTTTTAACAAATACTCATAAATGTAATTCTTATATTTAAAAAACCTAATGTCTACTCCTAAATGAAAATATTAAATCTAAAGATAACCCTTTCTGGATGAATTGGTTTGAAGAATTTTCAGATGTAAAAACTATTATTCTTATGTTGTGAATTTGATAAAGTTTAAAAATGAGATACATTAAATATTGTATGTGAAAAATAGAAGCAATCCTATTCTTTACCCTCTTCCGAGTGCATAAAGAACATTGGCTAATCCAAGCTTTGGTCCCTGATTTTGTGGTTAGGTTGGAAGGATACTGGCTCTCACTTCAAAGCTGCAAGTTCGCCTCGCCTGAAGCCTATCAACTCACTTTAGTTTCCGAATTCTTGGAACAAATTGGGGATTTTAGTCTGTCACCGTAAAATCTTCAATTTTACGCCCATCAAAGTATATTTCCTAATTTATTTACAACAAATCCTCATGAACTACATCACTCATTCATAGACAATTAATGAGGTTCCACACTGTTAAGAATTACACCGCCCTCTCCGATCATGGTACAATTACAACGAATTTTAACACTACAACTAGCTCTTATTATAATGTAAATGAAGTGTAAGTAAAAATGATCACATTTTTTATTAAAACTTCTTTTAGCATGCATTTTAATGTCCTAAATATGAATCCTACTCATTGAAAAAAAAGTAGAATGAAAACAATGGCATAATCTTCTCATACGACAATTTCTAAATAAGAAGAAAGAGTAAGAAAGAGGCATCACAAAGCACGAAGAAAACATAACAAAAAACTTTATTACATTAAAGCAAATCCACTAGATAAGTATTTACAAAATTATAAGATAATAAAAAACACAATACTTAGGTTTTTCCTCTTCAAAGAAAGATGAAAATCTCTTCCACAAAGTCTCCCACTGATCCATGCAATCCTAGAACATTCCCTTACAGATTCTCTCAAAATCTCCTTAACAATCTCTCTAAAAAGGTAGAAATCTACATTTCTACTCATATTCTAAGATTTCTAAGCATTCTTCACATTTTCTCACTCACACACACCACTTTTTCTGACATAAAATCACTCTATTATAATGTAGGGATAAATTTCCCAAGAATTGCCTCAAGAAACCTTCTAAAAAAATGTCCAGATTCAATGTATATGGCCAATAAACGTCCTTGGCACCATCGGCACCGTTTTTGGACAAACCCTTATGAACTCAATGAGGTTTTTAGTCTATCATCGTAAAATCTTCAATCTACGCCCATCAAAGTATGTTTCCCTATTTATTTGCAACAAACTCTCATGAACTACATCACTCATTCATGGACATTTAATGTGGTTCCACTTTGTTTAGAATTACATCGCCCTCTCCGATCATAGTATAATTACAACAAATTTTAACACTACAACGAGCTCTTATTGTAATGTAAATGAAGTGCAAGTAAAAACGATCACATTTTTTATTAAAAATTCTTTTATCATGCATTCCAATGTCCTAAACATGAATCTTACTCTTTGCAAAAGAAAAATTGAATGAATACGATGGCATAATCTTCTCATGCCATTATTTCAAAATAAGAAGAAAGTGTAAGAAAAAAGCATCATAAAGCACGAAGAAAACATAACAAAAAACTTCATTACATCAAAGCAAATCCACTAGATAAGTGTTTACAAAATCATAAGATAATGAAGAACACAATACTTAGCATTTTCCTCTTCAAAGAAAGATAAAAAGCTCTCCCACAATGTCTCTTGCTAATCCATGCAATCCTAAAATATTTTCTTACAGATTCTCTCAAAATCCCCTCAACAATCTTTCTAAAAAGGTAGAAATCTAAACTTCTAATTCTATTCTAAGATCTCTAAACATTCTTCACATTTTCCCACTCACACACACCACTTTTTTGACATACAATCACTTTATTATAGTGTAGGCACAAATTTCCCAAGAGTTGCCTCAAGAAACCTTCCAAAAAAACATTCATATTCAATGTATATGGCCAATAAACGTCCTTGGCACCTTCGGCACTGTTTTTGGATGTTGTCGGCGCCCAAAATCGTCTCTCTTGGGATACCGGCGCCACTTTGCGCAGTTCTACTATTTTGTTCCGTTTGGCTCCGTTTTAGCTCTGTTTCAGCCTGTTTCAGTTGCGTTGCATTCGTAACATCTTTAACTAAAAGATAAGCATAAAAAAAACTTTTTTTTAAAGTGTAATTTTATTTAAAAATATGTAATAAGTGTAAAGTAGATTAACCATAGAAAGACATTGAAATATACCAAGCCAAAATTTGTTTTCTTGCTCGTTTTTTATCCAAATTGCACCATTTTTGTTTATTTTTCTCCAAAATTCCATTTCTTGTACCTAAAACTAAAACATACAAAATATCATCCTTTAAAATGCAATATCATTAAAATTAATCATAAAAAATATATAAAAAATTCAGCATTTTTTAGCGTGTCAACTTCCCTAAACTTTATTGTTAGTTGTCCTTAAGTAACACTATAACTTTACTAAATTTATTGATTTGAGGTAGGGGGTTTCGAAAGAGTTTCCTGTAATCTTGTCTCAGAAATGTTATAATCTAACTTAGGAGAAATTCTAGCAAATAAAATAAGAGTAGAGTGTAAGAATACCTCATATTCCACTTAGGAATCATGATTTTCTATTTACTTCAAAAGTTATTGAATCTTATCAAACTAAAGATTCAAAGAAAGTATACAACAATATTTAAGCACCTTATATATACTTATTTGACCAATACCTTTTGAAAAAAAAAATAAGCTTAGGATTATTTTGAAGTCTTTTCATTTAAAATGATTCAAGTGAAACCAAATTTTTATTACACTTCTCCTCAAGCTTCTCCTCACATATTTTCTTTTCACTTTTCTTTTTCTTTTCCTTTTTTTCTTTTTATTTTTCTTTTCTTTCTTTAGGATCATTTTTAATCCCCCTTTTTTATCTTTTTTTATTTGAGGATTACTACATCTGGATAGGCCTTTAATATTTTTAAATTTCACTATCCCCTATCTAACGTTCAAAACTAAAAATTTTCCCTCACTTTTTAAAAGTGTAAGTATTAGTTTGAAAAATGTTTCAATAAAGGCTCAATTCTTAATAAGTATAAATCTAAGAATCTTAGTTTTTCAAATATTTAAGTCCCTTCTACCATTAATAGCAAAATCATTTTCCTAATGTTTCCTGTAAAATATCTTAACTCTAGAATAGTTTCTTGATATAGGATTTCAAGTAAGTTACTTTTCTAACATTCCTAAAATCAAAGTTAGAGTAACCTAAAGATAACACCACATACCATATGTCATTTTAAATGTAATATTAAATTAAATATGGGCTACTAAGGACAAAAAAATTTATGTTTTTTTTTTAAAAATTTCTTCCTCCCAAACTTGAATTTTGAAATATTTTGCAACTAATTTCATAAAATATGGTACGAATAAAAAGTAAAATTTAATTCTACTCACTACTACAACATCCTATCAAATTCATATATATGCATAATTAATAAAAAATGACTGCATGAGAAAGTAAATCTAGCCTAAAACATGTTTGTGATAATATTAAAATAAAAGAAATATACTCAGTTTAAAATTTTATTTTCTTCCTACCCACAAACTTGATTTTTAACTTATATAGCATTTAGTATAAAAAATATAAGCATGAAGAAAAATAGTTCATAAATTCTATCTGCCACACATGTTTATCAAAAAATCTTTAATTATTAATCAAGATAGAATAATATACAGCAGAAATTAAGTCTAAACTAAACATGCCAGAATAAAATTGACTAAAAAAAAGTCTAGCTAGCATAGTAGGTATCAGCATAGGAATATAAAAATGTTCTTCAAGTCTTATAAATAGTTGTAACACAAACACTAACACACTTAATAAATGAGGTCAAATCCTCCTTTAACTTATCCAATCTCACTACCTTACCTCCAATTTATAACGGAATCACTACACAGATAAAATAGGTACATTTTAAATGATTTAATAAATTATAATTTTAAAGATAAGATTATCCATACTATATTAGCTCACATGCACCAATCTCAGGCATCATCGAATCCCCTTATTTGAACACCTCTAATAGTTATAAATCATAGTGTAACATTATCCACAAGTTATTCATCAAATAGGTTAATGACTCCTAACGAAAGAAAACAAATTCAGAGAAAGAAAATAACAAAATTGAGATGGATTTGTCACTACACAAATATATGATGTCTCTTGTAAAACTCAAGTCTGGGTGAGACCCGAGTCGTAGTGAACTCGTCAATCCAACTACTATAAGAGAAAATACAAGTCTAACCATAATAAGAAGTTAAAGATTCACCTCCCTCATGATACAAAGAAAGATCAAATCAAACCACTAACAAACCAAACATAACTAATCATTAATAAAAATGATCAATCCAAACTAAAGCAAACACAATACAACACTAAAAATCATGATTCTCAAGCACACTAAATCAAACCACACTGATAACTATGAGTTGCCTCCCTTAAAGCGCTTGTTTTAACATCGCCATGATTCCACCTAGATCAAAATTCCAATTAAGTAATCATTGATCTATCACCCAATCATTTTTGGTTATAGGGATTCCTACAAAATCCTCTTATTATAATTTTTCTTTAGTTTCTTCCTTTTTAGATTGATTCATATCATTGTTCCTCATATTTATTTCTAGATCTAATATTCTTCTATTGATTTTCTCAATTTTCATATTAATATCATCGTTGAAATTTATAAAAAATGGATCTCTATAAGATAATTCATGATCTCCCAAATTTTAGATCAGATTTTTTCTAGATAATTTAGATTCATGATCAAATTCTTCTATGTTTCTCTTTTGTTCAACGTTGTCATTCAATTCATCCCTTGGGATAATATTATAGAATATATTGTTTGCTCAATTATCTCATTTATAAAGCTAGATATTGCATGATCTTTAAAATTAATTTTTCTGTCAAGAACCTCCTTTTTAAACTTCACAATGCTCGACATTTGTTTTAATTCCTTAACAAACAAAATCTTTTTAGTTGATTTTTTGAATTCTTCCATAAATTGTAAGAATTGCTTTTCTAATTCTTTTATCAATATTCTCTCAGAAAGTGGTGAATGTTGTCTTTCTATATCTATCTTAGTTGATGACATAGCTTTCTTCATATCTTTAATAATTTCTTCTAATGGTCTTTCAATCTCCTTATCCTCATCTCTAAACTCAAAGTTCTTTTGAAACATATCCTCGAATTCTCTTTTAAAAGTTAGTTTGTAACTTTATGTTGTTCATCATTCATTTGCTTAGGGTTTATCTCAGGGTCACTAGGTAAAATCTCTGGGGGGTAACTGTTATCTGCATTAATAATCTACCCTAGTTGGTTTTCCATATTCCTTATTTCGGCCCCTTGACTTTCAGACTGACTTTGCATTTGATTAACATCTTATACTAATAGTAATTTATTCTCCTCATTATGTGGGTTGAAGTTAAAATTATGACGAAAAGAGAGTTCATAATTAAAATCACTCTGACTATTCCAATTACATGTTTGATTAAATTGATTATCTTCCAAACATTGGTTTTCTCCTCCAAAATTATTATTTCAGTTAAAATTTGAATAATTTTCCCAACCCGGATTATAATAATCAAATTATGGATTATGTATCTCAAGGACAGTTTCAAAATAGTTAGGCTCAATCAATTGTCCAAATAAATTTTCCTTAATTATTGGGGGACCTTGAGGATAACTCTTTATGTATTGATCTAACTTCCTCGCAATATCAGCAACCTGAGAACATAAAATAGTAAGCATATCTTCTAGAAAATTTGCCACTCTCTTGGGGTTTACTCTTTGGAAGAAATTAGCATTATAATCCAAATCTGAATATTCATTATATCGTTGATCGACTATTTTAATGTTAAATTCTTATATTCTTTTCTTATTCATCATCCTCCTAAAAGTTCCCTCTAAATCTGAGTCGTAAAATTCAAGGTTTGCAGCTCCTGAACTACGCATACAAATTTAAAGACTTAACTAATAGGACATTTATCAAAATTTTTTTGTGTTTTCGATTTTCTTGAAAATAAATACAAAAATTAAACATACTATATAATAATACTATAAATTCCAAAGCTATATATTACAGGTTTAACTAAAATTCTCCTAAAGTTCTTACCAAAACTTCCCCGGCAATGATGCTAAAAACCTAATATGCCCCCGATATGTGATGTTTTTCTACTTGTTTTGTGTTCGTATATATGAGCACACACTAGAGGTTCTACGCAAGTATACATACTGTTCAAGTAATATAGGGCTTTAGTGGTTTCTCGTCTATCGACCCCACAAGGAAGCAACGTAAGTGGTCTTTAGTCAAATTCTAGTCTGCTACAATCAGATTTTAGTTTAGAAGGACGATTTTAGTGGTTTTTATAACAAATACTCCTAAAGGTAAGTCTTATGTTTAAAATAACTAAAACTACTCCTAAATGAAAATATTAATTCTAATGATAACCCATTCTGGATGAATTGACTTGGAGAATTTTGAGATGTAAAAACTATTATTCTTATGTAGTAAATTGGATAAAGTTTAAAAATGGGATACATTAAATATTGTATGTGCCAAATAGGAGCAATCATATTCGTTATCCTCTTCTGAGTGCATAAAGAACATTGGTTAATCCAAGATTTTGTCCAGGCTGGGAGGATGCTGACTCTCACTCCAGAGCTCCCACTTCCGCTTGCTTAAGGGCTAACGTCTTGCTTTAGTTTCCAAACAATTGGACCTAATTAGAGATTTTTTTGTTACCCCAAAATATACAATTCTACGCTAATCAAAGTATATTTCCCTATTTATTTACACCCAACCCCCATAAACTAGGTCACTAATTTGTGGACAATGAATGTGGTTCCACTTTGTTGAGAATTACACTGCCCTCTCAGATCATAGTGCAATTACAACAAATTTTAACACTACAACTGACTCAGCCTAACGGGGCTTTATATATACTTTCAAATGCAAGAATTTGATACCACTGCTAGAAGATTTAATCACTAACAGCGGCGCCAAAAACTTGATGTGATTTTACTTATGAATGATTTTATGAATTTATATTTAGATTTATATAATTTGTAAAAGTGACAATTTCAAACGCAAGTATACGTATCGTGTCAAGTAATATAGGGCTCTAGTGAAGTCTTGGTTATCGATCCCACAGGGAAGATTTTTAGAATATTAAGTAATATTTTTAGATTTTTTAAATTAAAAGTAATTATTATTTTTATTTCTTTTTAAAGTTTAGATTTTAGATTTAATAAAAATTATACTAAATGTAAGTAAGCAACAATAAAATAAATATTAATGCAGGTATAAATAAAACAACTTTCTCCTTTTCAACTAATCCAAGATTTTTAGAATAATTATCATTTGTGGAGAACTTAGATTATAGTATTTTGCCAAATAGAAGCATTCCTATTCTTTACCCATTGGTCCAGGCATAAAGAACATTGACTAATCTATAGATCGGTTCAGGATGTTTTATTAGTAGAATGGGTTAATTTAGGCTCACACTACTAGATGTCCAAGGGTGGCTATGGTCGGCCCTACCAGTGACCCGTTCCCTTTCTATAAATCAAATTATTAGAATTTATTCTGCCACTTTAAAAACTAATTAATTCTGCCCCCAATAAATCATATCTTCCTATTTATTTGCACTTCACCTTGAATAACCCTCATAAAGCCTTCTACTACCCAAGGATTCATGTGATATCTACTAGTTAAGAACTCATCTCCGGATAGGTCTCAAAATTCTTCAACAGGTTTTAAAATTTAAATGGCCAGTTTAAAAAGTAAACTAAGATCAGGTATTAATATCATCACAATTTTTATAAATATTTTAAGTATTATCTTTTCATAGTTGAAAGGAGAAAGAAAACTAACTACTCAGAACACATTGAATTCACACAACAAAATATATTTATAAAACTTTGAGCCAAGTTACAAATACTTATCTGGAATGTTCCTTCAAGTGATTCGCTGACTCGTACTGACTTCAATGTAATGATGAAAGACTTCAACAACAACAACACTAATAATCTCACACGTAACACTCAAAAAAAAAAAAAATAAACTCACTAAATAATAAAGAAGGTGGCTCCCTAAAATGATTGGATGGCTATATATTGCTTGGGGACTAAAGGATGCTGGAAGGGCTGAAAAGGGTGATTTTCTATGTAGAATGGGCTCCTATTTATAAAGCTCTGAATTTGACCAGGGATTGCTTAAGGCACCTCTTCAAAATTTGTCCAAATACAATGTATCTTCTAGAAGGTAACTGTCGAACTTTGGCACCAGGAACTGGGGCCTAGGTGCCGGACTCCGTGACCAGGTTTTCGCACCTCTTCACTTTGGGTCGCACCTCTTCGTGATTAAAACTATTTCCCTGCGTTCAGATTCATTGTATCACATGTCCTATATATTAGGAGTAACTTCCAGTCTTCTAGAAGCTCTAATAACCGCTTAACACTGTCAAAATAACTGCCCAAAGTCGTCAAAAATTTTGTCTGCATCTGTATTGAACTGGCGCTTAGGCGTTGAATTTTGGTGCCTAAGCGCCAGGCCTACAATTTCGATAACTTTGCTCTTTTAGCTTCATTTTTGCTCCTTTTTGCTCCTTTTTCCTTCTTGAACTCTTTTTTTATCACCTACATCAAAAAACATAAAAATACCTTTCACTAAAGCATAATATCCTGAAGAATTGAATCATAAATAAGGCATAAAAATGGGTATTTTTAATGTGGATCAAATTCCCCAAACTTAAACGTCAGTTGTCCTCAAGTAACCCTTTTAATTACATAAAATATATAACATTTGGAATGAAGTTTAAATATTTAAGATTTCTTTTAATTTTTGGTTTTATAAAAGCTTTAGCAAATCATCAACTAGATTTCACTAATTAAGATTAATTTTAAGAATTTAAAGAATATTTAACTACTAAATTATAAGACTTCCAATTTTTCATTTATTTCAAGAATAATTGTAATTTATCATATTAAGGTCACATATAATATTTGCAAGAAAAATATTTCATGAAACATTTTCCTAGTAAAAATAATTGTACATAAAAATTAAGTAAAAAAAGTAATTGGTTTTCTTCCTATAAGATAATTCAAGTGAAGCCAATTTTTTATTAGACATTTCCTTAAGTTTCTCCTCACATTTCTTTTTTTCTTCTTTTTTCTTTTCTTTTTTTTAAGGATATTTTTCAATCCTCCTCTTTTTTTATTTTTATTTTGTTGGATTACTATTTTTGCATAGCCTGTTAATCATTTTGAACTTCACTATCCTTAACCTATATTTAAAAACTTACACATTTTTTTACTTAATAAATATGACATTATTAATAAGTATTTTTCAAAAATTATTTCAATCTTTTCTTTTTCAGGTAATAATCTTGATTCCTTAGTATTTCTAAAATACAATTCTTAATCTTATTATTCTTTAAGTTAAATAATTATATTCTTAAAATCAATCAAAATTATTGAAATTTTAGTTAAGTTTACTAAATTATTTATAAATTCCAAAAATTCATGTAATCTTAGATAGATTTTTCTTTCCTTATGTTATGTTAAAAAATTTTTTTTAAAAGAAAATATTAGTTCATTAAGGACAAATAATATTTAAATTTGAAAAATGTTTTCCCTTCCCCCAAACTTCAGCTTTAGTATATAAATGAATTATAAAATTTTCTAAAGCTTGAGAGAGAGAAATAAACAGGAATTTATTTAGGTACAGAGATAATGCAGTAAGGAAAAACTCATTTCTAATCCTACACATGCTTTAATATGAATATAACATAAATAATTAAGCATATATTGAAAAGTTTCTAGAGCAGGAGTTAATTTTTGAAAATTTTTTTAATTATTTTTAATTTTTAATTAAAATATGCAAAATTACTAACTATTCATGAATACTAAACAGTAGGCTGAAACAAAAATAAACATTTATCATAGAAAATAAAAATTTATCTATATTTCAGTCTTAAACACATAACACATCAGATACTGTAAAACAATCTCAATAACATAAGTTCACACAAATTTTCTTGAACAAATCGATACTAGAAAACAACAATACAATCACATTAATCAGTACTAACAAACAAGAAATAAACTAAAAACAGAATCACACATCTCAAGAGGTAAATCTGGTTACTAATCAATGTATGTAGCCTCATCATCGTCATCTCCAAAAGAAAATTCTATATCATTCGGATCAACTACGGTGAACATCTAAGACAGGTAGGAATCTGAACATCATGCTCACCCTTCAGGAATCTAACTAAAGACTCAGAATACTCAGCATCATAATCACTCTTCCTTTCGGTATACTCAGAGAGATGATTGATCTTCTTATCGATCGTATATACTCTACAATGAGTTAGAATTAACTCAATCTGCTGCTCCATAAACTGATCATGCATGGACTCCCAGAAATAAGATGTTGGCTCAGTAGTAGAAGTAGAAGGTCTAGAAGTAGAAGCTCTACCAGAAGCAGGTAATGAACTAGAAGGTGCAGTAGAACTCTTCAGTTAATCATAGATACTGACGCTTTCTCTTCCAATAGGCTTTGTAGACTTGAGCTTTTCCTCAGAAAGTTCAGCAACTACTCCTCACTTTCACACAGAGAATATATCAAAGATGGAAATCCAAGTCCAACAGAGGTGTTGGCCTCTACAAAATCATAAATGATACTTCCTACATCAATCGGCTTTCTCTCCTGAATGCAATAGTTGAGGATAGCTCTATCCTTGGTAACCTCGCTCAAATGATCGGATGGAAGGAGAAATGCAGAAATAAAGTAGTGCCATGCCTTTGAAACACCATTAAGCTTAGAACATGAAAAATTTAACCTTTTTCTGTTCCGGATCTTCCAAGCTCTAGTACCATCAGTCAAGTAAGCAATAATCATATCTAAATCTCCCTCAGATGGAGATAATCCAGAGCAATAACACTCGATGTTCGGTGGCAGACCGTAGAAAATGTTGATATGCTCGGGAGTGAATCCTACCCCAAATCCTCTAAAGAAAATCTCGTACTCTTCAGCATCCACGAAATTGGCATAAAACTCCCTAACTACAGGGATAACAAAAATAGCAGTAAAATAGCAGAATCATTGCCAGTTGAGTGCAACAATTGTTTCCTCAATTCTTCCTCCTGGATTGTAAAAAACTCATTCCGAGATAAACTTCCGAGTTGTAGCAAAATCATTGTACCGGCAATGTGTAGCGGCAGTGACAAACTTGCTGCGATCAAAATTTTCTCGTTCCTTTCCTCGCTTAAATTTGGTTGCCATCTAAACGTGAAATAAAAATGCAAAATAAATTCATAGGATCAAAGAAAATTTACTAATTTAAGCTTTTAAAACTTGAAAGAGCATAAAAATCCATGGATTTAAATCTAAAAATCAATTTTTTTTTTCTGAAATTTTAGTTTTCTTCAATGTGAGCAAAATCCATGGTGAAAATTGAAAATAATTGGTTTTGAATTTAGATCTGACCTTAGGATGAAAAAATCGAGTGATTTCAAGCTCAAAAACTTGAAAATCCGGCCTCAAATGGGATCTCAAGGGTCTCTTTTCACGAAAACCAGAGGAAAGGGAAGCTTAAGCGTCAAAAATGGTGTGGGGGTGTTTAAGAAGATGAAGTTTCAGCTTCAGGCCGAACAGGCGCCTAGGCGCCAGACTTGCCTTTCCAAAAATTTGATTTATATTTTATATTTTCCATAAAAACTTGTCAAATTTGACTCATAATTACTCTTATAAGAGTATTAATACAATTTATATCCTCCAAATATTTCCACAATCAATTTAAAATGATAACTAGGATCCACATTTCAAACACAAAAGTTAACTAAACTCTTCAATTCCAATTCATATTTTCATTCCAAACTCAATGAATTCCATAACAAGACTATAAAAAAGTTCATCATTCTAAAAACAACACAAACAACATAAATTCAAAGCAAATTCCAAATCCGCAACACACATTGAACAATTAAGCAAACACACAAATTCAAAATTGGACACACTAGAACTTGACTCTATCACACGCAGAACACATAAGAGATCTATTCACCACCGATCTTTAAATTCCATTTCTTTCGTAATGAAGCTCACTAGGACCACTGAGATAGAAAACCAACGCCCTTGAAAATTCCAAAGCCGTCTTTTCATAAATCCACTTGTTCTTCGCATACATTGCTAATTGAGCGTCTTGATAGGCTTCCATATTATCAAATTGAAGTTTCATTTGTCATTCCATGTGTTCAATTTGATGATTCATTTCATGCAAACGATTCCCAATGCTTTGAAGTTCCACTTCAATTTTTTCGAAACAACTAAACAATCTCTCCATACTAATAGCAATGAAACCATTAAATTAAGGTTGAGGATCTTTGGGAGATTTATCTCTTACCTCATTTTCATGATTTCCTCTATCCATTACTTCCAAACTCTTCTTAACTCCTCCAAAATAGATTGCTCTGGTCGAAATTAAGATTTCTATCTTATTGGGGACGAAGATAGGTCAATACATAGGGAGATTTCGTGTGAAAAACTAAAGAAATTCGGTTTTTACATGACTTGTAACTGTGGCGCTTAGGTTCTGGAATCTAGCTCCTAGGCGCCGGATCATCGATACACGCATGTTATTCTAGTGCTTAAGCGCCAACTTTTGTTGCCTAGGCGTTGGAACCTCGATCGACTCCGATTCACCTATCGTTAAATTTTACAAAGTTTTGGTCTTAAAAATAGGTCTAATAAAAAGGTTTGATCCACATACAAACACGATTAAGATAAATTCAAATCACAAACAATCACATTGATAATAAATGGGTTGCCTCCCACAAAGTGCTTGGTTTAACGTCGTCAGCCCGACCTAATTAATTAAATTAATCGGGTGGACTCAGTTCATAAGCCTCTTTGTAATTTGGTTTCATTTCTCCCATATAAGGCTTCAGTCCTAATCCGTTAACTTTGAATACTTTTCCAGTTTTGAGATCTTTAATATCCACAGCTCCATAAGGGTACACTTTCTTAATTATAAATGGTCCCATCCATTTAGATCTTAATTTTTTAGGAAAAAAAGTTTTAAATGAGCATTAAATAATAACACTTCTTGTTCAAGCTCAAACATTTTCCTTGAAATCTTTTTGTCATGCAATTTCTTCATTCTTTCCTTATAAATTTTTGAATTCTCATAGGACTCATTTTTATCTCTTCCATTTCATTCAGTTGTAATAATCGTTTCTCTCCTGCAGCATTCAAATAGTAATTTAACTCCTTTATCGCTTAGTAAGCTTTATGTTCCAGTTCAACAGGTAAGTGACATTGTTTACCATAAACTAACCAATAAGGTGACATTTCAATATGTATCTTATAAGCTGATCAATAAGCCCATAATGCAGAATTAAGTCTCTCAACCCAGTCAGTTCTTTTAGGATTAATAGTCTTCTCTAAAATTCTTTTTATTTCACTGTTTGATACTTTAGCCATTCCACTTGTTTGATGGTGATAAGCAGTTGCAATTCTATGTTTTATTCTATATTTTTCCAGTAATGATTAAATTCTTATATTTCTGAAATGACTTCCCCCATCTGTGATAATTACCCTGGGCATTCCAAATTTTGTAAAAATCATCTTCTTTAAAAATTTTGAAACACTATTGGAATCACAGTTAAGTAAAGTTACAGCTTCAATCCACTTTGAAACATAATCAACTGCTAATAAAATATAAATCTTTATAGATGATGGTCCGAAAGGTCCCATAAAGTTTCAATTTCTAAACCCCATACATCAAAAATTTCAATTTCTAATATAAAGTTTAGAGGCATTTTAGATTTTCTGGTTATATACCCCATTCTTTGACATCGATCACAAGTTTTCACATAATATATAACATCTTTGAATAAAGTGGGCCAATAAAATCCAGAATTTAAAATTTTAAATGCAGTTTTATCTACTCCAAAGTGTCCTCTAAATTTAGAATCGTAACATTTTTGAATAATTACAAAAGTTTCTTAATAAGGTACACATCTTCGAATTACAGAATCTCTTCCTATTTTAAATAAATGAGGATCTTCCCAAATATATGATATACAATCATTCTTGAATTTCTTAGTATATTTGCTATTCAACCCATATGGTAAAATGTTGCTAACCAAATAGTTCACTATATTTGCATACCAAGGCATTTGTAATCCTTGAATGACATATAATTATTCATCAGGGAATTTCACATTTATATTTTCTTCATAAATATTCTCATTATTATTTTTGATTCTCGATAAATGATCAGCAATTTGGTTATCAGTTCCTTTTCTGTTCACAATCTCAAAATCAAATTATTGTAAAAGTAAAACCCATCTGATCAATCTCGGTTTAGCATTCTTTTTAGACATTAAATACTTAATTGCAGAATGATCAGTATGTATGATACATTTCGATCCAAGAAGATATGGTCTAAATTTATCAAAGGCATATACTATTGCTAAAAGCTCTTTTTCAGTAGTAGTGTAATTTATTTGAGTTTCATTAAAAGTTTTGCTAGCATAGTATATAATTTTGAAAATTTTCTCATATTTTTGTTCTAATATAGCTTCAATTGCATAATCACTTGCATCACACATTAATTCAAAAGGTTTACTCCAATCAGGTGCAACAATAACAGGTGCAGTGATAAATTTTTCTTCTAATATATTTAACGCATTCAGACAATTTTCATTGAATTCAAATTTAGCTTCTTTTTGTAATAAATGACAAAGAGGTTAAGAAATTTTAGAAAAATCCTTTATATATCTCCAATAAAATCCAGCATAACCTAGAAAACTTCACATCAGTAACGGTAGTAGGTGGTTGAAGTTCAGCAATAATTTTTACTTTTGTCTGATCAACTTCCATCCCTATTTGTAAAATTTTATGTCCAGGTACAATTCCTTCTGTGACCATAAATTGTCATTTTTCCCAGTTTAGAACTAAAATTGTTTCTTCACATCTATTCAAAACTTTCATTATATTTTTCAAGCAAGATTCAAAAGAAGTTCCAAATACTGAAAAATTGTCCATAAATACTTCAATTCCTTTATCAATTAAATCACATAATATTGACATCATACATCTTTGAAAAGTTGCAGGCTCATTTCATAAACTGAAATTCATTCTTCTAAAGGCAAATGTTCCATAAGGACTTGTAAATTTTGTTTTCTCTTGGTCCTCAGGAGCAACAGGTAATCGATGATAACCGAAATATCCATCCAGAAAAAAGAAATATGATTGTCCAGCTAATTTATCCAACATATGATCCAAGAAAGGTAAAAGAAAATGATCCTTTCTAGTGGCGCTGTTTAATTTTCGATTATCAATGCAAATTCGCCATCAAGTAACTTGTCTTGTTGCGATTCATTCATTTTTTTCATTAATAATGACAGTTACTCCTTTCTTCAGAACACAATGAATAGGACTCACCCCTTGGCTATCCAAAATAGGATATATATTTCCAGCATCTAACTATTTAAAAATCTCTTTCTTTACAACCTCTTTCATAATTGGGTTCAATCTTGTTTGAGGTTCAATAGTGAGTTTACAATTTTCTTCCATTAAAATCCTATGCATACAGATTGAAGGGCTTATTCCTTTCATATCTGCAATAGTCCAATCAAAAGCTTTCTTATAATTCTTCAAAACTCCTATTAATTTTTCTTCTCGATCTTTACTCAATTCCGAAGATATAATTACAGGTAAAGTTAGTGAATTTCCAAGAAATGCATACTTTAAATGTGCAGGTAACATTTTTAATTCCAGTTCAGGTGCTTTTTGAATTGAGGGTAAAAGTATATCATTTTTAGTAGTGTCTAAAATTTCCCAATTTTCATGAATATAATGAGTTTCTTCAGATAATTTTTCTTCATTTACTTTTTCAATTTCTTTAGTTAATGACTCATTATATATCACAAATTCATCATTTTTATCTTCAGAAATGACCTTAAATTTTTCTTGATAATGTTTTTCAATTATATAATCAAAAATATCCATTCGATAGCATTTTTCTTCATCAGGATACCTCATTGATTTCAGAACATTAAATGTTATCTCTTGATCATTAACTCTCATCGTTAATTCTCCTTTTTGCACGTCAATCATAGCACGTCCGGTAGCTAGAAAAGGTCTCCCAAAAATAATAGGTATTTCTTTATCTTCTTCCATATCTAGCATAATGAAATCCACAGAAAAGATAAATTTATCTACCTTACCAAAATATCCTCTATAACTCTTTTAGGATAAGTGATAGATCGATCAGCTAACTGAAGAGCTACACTGATGGGTGTTATCTCTTCTAAATCTAACCTTCGAAAGATTGAAAATGGCATGAGATTAATACTTGCTCCTAAATTACATAAGGCTTTTCCACAAAATTTTTCTCCAATAGCACATAGTATAGTGAAACTTCCAGAATTTTTAAGTTTCTGAGGTAGTTTCTTCTGAATTATTGCACTACATTCTTCACTTAATGCAACAGTTTCATAAGCTTCAAATTTTCTTTTCTTGCTTAAAATATCCTTCATAAATTTTGCATAGCTTGGCATTTGTTCCAATGCTTCAGCAAAAGGAATGTTGATGGTATGTTTCTTGAAAATCTCAAAGAACTTAGAAAATTGATGGTCAAGCTTCTGTTGTTTTAATCTTTGAGGAAAATGTGGTGGTGGTCTTTCAAATTCCACTTCAATAGGAATTACAGTTTGATCTTTACTTGGAGAAAGAGTATCTTTAGGTTTTTGAATTTCTTCTACCTCTCTCTCTTTTTCAATTTCATTCTAAATTTTCTCTTTTAATTCCTTTCCACTTCTAAGTTGTACAGCTTTTGCTTGTTCATGTTCTTTCTCAGTTTTGTTAGGATTAATTTTTACATTGCTAGGTAGTGTTCTTTGAGGTCTATAATTAATAAAATTAGCAATTTGACCCATCTGATTCTCAATATTATGATTATCAATGTTTTGACTTTGTAGCTGATTACCTAGTTACAAGATCAATTCTTCTATAGATTACTTTTTCTGCTGATTATTAAAACCAAGAGGGTAAGTTGGTCTAAAGTTTGAATTTCCTTGATTGTTCCAATTTGGATTAACTTGATTATTACTCCATTGTTGATGTCCATTATTCCAATTAAAATTAGTATGATTTTTCTAACCAGGATTATAATAATTAGAATAAGGGTTATTAGTTTTACTAGCAATAGCTTGCAAAGTTTCCATTGTTTGAGAATCAACAGTATTTGCAGAATTATCATTACTTACATGTGATATATTAATAGCAAAATTATCTAATTTCTTAGATATCACAGCCACTTGTGAAACTAAAATAGAAAAGGTACATTATCTTGAATACTTGCCATTCTTTTAGGATTAACCCTTTTAGAAGGACATTGAAAATTATTATTAGCTATTTATTCAATTAAAGTATAAACTTCTTCAAATGTCTTAGCCATTAAAGAACCACGAGCAGCAGCAACAATAATAGATCTAAGTGATCCAATAAGTCCATTATAAAATGTTTGAGTAATTAACCACTCTGGCAAAGCATGATGAGGAAATTTTATTAATAGTTCTTTAAATCTTTCCCAAGTTTCATAAATTGTTTCTCCATCAAATTGTGTAAATGAAGTTATATCATTTCTTAATTTAGCAGTTTTAGGAGGAAAATATTTAGCAAGGAATTTTTGTGCCGAATCTGCCCATGTTTTAATAGAACAAGTTGCTAATGAATCAAACCACATTTTTTCATTATCTTTTAAGGAAAAAGGAAACAGTCTAAGCCTAATAGCATCATCAGAAACATTATTATATTTAAAGGTAGCACAAAGTTCTAAGAAACTAGCAGGGTGTAAATTTGAATCCTCATTAGGTGTTCCTCCAAATTGATTATTTTGAACCATTTGAATAATAAAAGATTTAAGCTAAAAACAATTAGCATCTACAACTGGCATTTGCATACTAATATGAAGTTCATCAGCTGTAGGGTTTGCCTAATCTCTTAATGGTTTATAAACTTTTTATTCATTGATTTCTATTGGATTTTGATTATTGTTATGTAAGTTAGCCATTTCCTGATATTTTTGAATTTTTTTACCTTGTTTTCCTTTTTTAATTCTTTTAACTGTTCTTTCTAATTCGAAATCAAAAGGTAAAAATCCTTAAGATCCAGAAATATGCATAAAATTAAAGTCTTTTTGGTATTTTTATTTTTATATATATTTTTTATGTTTTATATTTTAAAAGAAATAAAAGTGTATAAATTATATTTAATTTGAAAATTTTCTTTTTAACTTTCTTACTTATTTTCCTTATCTACCCCGGTGTTGACCTAATTTTTGATGACGTCTTCTCTTCTTCTTTTTAGTACTTAGGATCTAGCCTTAGGCTTTTCCTTTGACTATCTTAAAGGATTAGAATTTGGACCCACCACCTAGAATTTCAAACCACTTCTTAACTCCCTTCAAACCCCACAAACTTGACTGAAGACCCCTAATCACCTGTGAGGGTTGAAATCAAATGTGGAAGTTTAAAGGATGGGTTCCTATAGGACTCTTTGGCCTTAGGATCGCCCCTGGGTGGCCTGGTCTGGTGAGGGCTGACTTACACACACCTTACACTTGTACACTACACTTTCACACACCTCCTAAAACTACACCTATACCCAACTTGACCTCCTGACTCATGAAGGTGATTCACATGAATGGTCCTTAACACCTAAGCCCTTGGCTAAAAGGGTTAGGAACAACATAATGAATGCCTCAAATGAGTCCCTTCATGGCTCATGTGGGCTTGATATGGCTTCATGGCTCAACCAAAATGATTTCATTCCACTTACATTCACCCAATCTTCAATTTTCCAAAATTTCAATTTTCGACCCTCGGGACTCCTGACCACGCCTAATCTACCCAAAACCCTCGAAATTACCCAAATTTTTCAAAATTCTACAAAATCACCCTAATTCCCCAAAATCATTCCTAAACATTTTCCTCCACTCAAATTGATCAACCATAGCCAAAAATACCATGGGCTAATTTTGTCAATTTATCCCACTTTTGTGAAAATCCCCAATTTGACCCATTTTAACCCAAAATGAACCCAATGTCAAACCAAACCTACCCAATTGACCCAAATTCTGGTCCAATTAAATTCTAAACTTTAATTCAACACTCCCAACACCAATCTAGCCCAAATCCAAGTCCAATTTCATTGACATTTGAATCCAATTTCACTTTTGGCCTTAAAGCCCAATTTGGACCCATGACCCAAACCTAGCCCAAACCAAACCAATTTAACTCCAACTAACCCCAAATCTTTTCTAATCCTTCCCTAACATCCCCACAAACAAAACACTAACATGATTTGCCCAAAATTTGGATCCAAACCCCACTCAAATTCAACCTAAAACCAAAAGGCCCAACTTTGACCTAAATCCACCCCTAACCCAAATGAGCCCAAATCCCAAAATCAAAATCCAACCAAAGTTGGAACCTCTTTCAAACACTCCCATAAACATTTCCCAACATCAATTTGATATCAATTTCAACCCTAGCCCAACATTGGCCCAAGTTAGCCCAATTTGACCTACATAGGCCCATTTATCAAATCAACCCAAACTCAACCCAATTCAAACCCAAAAAACTCCAAACTTGTTTCAAATCAATCATTACACATCCTTAAGACAAACCCAACAATTATTTGGCCCAAGCCTTTACCAAACTTTCATCCTAAAATCCATTTTAAAATCCAAAAGCCCACTTCCCTAAACCATTTTGAAAGCCCATCTTCATTAAATTTTAAAAGCCCAAACTCATCCTAAAGCCCACATTACAATCTCATCCCATCACCACTCAATTAATATCATCCCTTAAGTCCTAAATCAATCATCAAATGGTTCCAAATCAAGCCATATACCAAATCACCCCTAAATGCCAAAAATCCCTAAAATCCATTTCCATGTAAATAAGCCAAGCCATCCCTAAGCCAAATGGAGTCCTCAAGCCATGCACAAGCCACATGAAGCCATGGGATCCACTTTACACATCATCATACTATTAATTGCAAAAGGAGGAGCCTCTTTAAGCCCCCTTAAAAAGGTTTTAACCCTTTTAATGCTTCACCTTAATCCATGATTAATCAAAATATTCATGGATGGTGACTTCTCTACCCTTTCCTAGCTGATTCATCTGATCCTCCCTCAACCCAAATCAGCCATGGGGAGGTGAACCAAGCCCATTTCCATGGGTTGACCAAACCAAGTGCAAAAGAAGCCACCTCCCCATGCCATTTTGATCCAACCACTTTACACATGTAAGGCTTCAATCGAATTCACCAACTTCAACCCCCGACCTCCCCGACCTCGAGGGTGTCCCTGCCCGTAGGCCGCCCACCCGGCCGCCGAAAACGCCATGGCCGAGACACGGGGAGGAGCCAAACTTTGAATTCCACCTCGCTGATTCGCCCCATGCCCAATGGCCACCATGGCTGTTCTTCCCTCGACCTAAGCAGACTCGATCCCAAGTCCTAACTCCCTCGGGAGGCCCTCCAACCTCTCCTATTTAAACCCCACCTCTCTCGGCCATGGAAGAGGTGTCGAATCAACCTTAAGGAAACTCCGCCAAAATCACTCGCAGACTCTCCCCACACCTGAGAGCACTCGATCCCCACCGTCCTCTCGCCCTAATCCCCACTAATCGAGCTCAATTTGGAGCTCAATTCTCGAGCCGTAACAGACTTTCCCAAATCCTCCACCAAAGACAAATTAAACTCACCTACACCCGCACAAGGTCAAGAGGAGAAGTTCCTCGCTGAAAGCCCCTCTCCAGTGCCACCCATCCGTTCCGTACTCCAAAGGTTGAAATCGGCTTGGTCAAAATCATACCTCGGACAATTCACTAGTGCCAGGAGACTTCATTTGGAGCTTGCTCGGACCCAATCGAAGGTGACACAACCCTCGCATCGAAGCCACACTTCTCCGAGCAAAGGTATGGTCTCACTCTTCTTCCCGAGCTTCTGAACATTCTCCATTTTTATTGAATCAATTTCATGCTACATAAACCGTATGGATGTGTTCGTCTCTTCAAGACGAATCCATAGAGCACAAGAACATGAAAATCTGTTAAGAAATGAGTGAGTTCTTAGGGTTTTTGTGTGGACGAATCTCGAGCTAGGAGGCTTGGGGACGATGAACGGATGCCGTTCATTCAATACACGCGCGGAAGGACGGCTCAAATCAGGTCGGATCAGCGGATGATACGCGGAAGGCGGGACCCGGGCTGCTGACTCAAGTGCCGGCATTGAATGGGAGCGCGCCGCGTGGTCGTTCGGAGATGCCGAGGATGACAGGGCGCCGCGTTGGATAAGTAGGAAAAGAGGTATTTTTCTTATTTATTTAATTCCCTAAACTTCAAAAATACATAACTTTGTGTAGAAAAATCGAAAAATAAAAATAAAAATACCCTCTCGCTCAAAGGAATCGAGGAGAATAATGTGGAAAAGAAATCATTTAATTTCATTGAGTATTTGATTTTTAATAATTTATTTACTCTCCGCACATTTTCAATTCTCCATCCATGTATACAATTCACCATGGCATGATACCATAGTGATTTTAAGCCTCCGAATTCGGGAACATTCCCCGATTTTTCCAAAGTCGAGGCCACCCCTATGAAGAGTTATTGATTTTTAAATTCTAGGTCACTATTCCGAGTATTTTAATTCTAATAATTAGCATGTTGTGAAATAAATTCTAGGAAAATTGGTATTTCGAGATTAACTCAATCTTGTAATAACCCTAATCGGCTTAAACACCCAAAATAGAGCTTTAATTAATTAGAGCTAATCATACATCAAATTCACTTGAAATCAATTCTTCACTGAACTTTAGGATTAGTAGGAACCCACCATAAAAGTTCGATGTCAATCGGACTCGGTTAGCCCTATCAAATGAGTCGATTAAGCCATTTAGCCAAACTTAAACTTTAAAAATTCATAACTTTCAAAATACTTTTCAAAAATTCACCAAATCGGTTTTGAGCCTCTCTGATATCAGGGAATTTAAGAAAATTAAAATTGCAATTTTCTAAAAAAAGTTGATTTTTGCATTATTTTAATATTTTTAATAATTAAAAAATAATAAAAATTACAAAAATAATAAAATTCATCAAAGTGTTATATTTTAAATTTTAATCACTTAGGAACAAACCCCATATTTTTCTTAAGTCTCTATGATGAGATATTAAATTTTAAAGCCCTAAGGTAATTTTAAAATTAAAAAATGTATTTTCTAGCATTTCCACTAAAATAATTCTAATAAATCAAAGAAAAATCAGAAAATTACAAAAATTGGTTCTCTTGTTTTCTTGATATCAGAGAGATTTTTGAAAAATATAAAATTCATTTTTCAATCTTTATTTTATTTTTAAATTAATTAATACTCCAAAACCCAAAATAATTATAATAAAAATAATATAATTCAAAAAATCACCAAAATTGGTCCAAGTGGTCCTCTAGTCATTAGGAATGTCCCATAATTTTCTTAAGGACAGAAACTTTCCCTTGGTCATGTTGTTGAATTTTCCTTGAAAATTCTTATTTTCCACCAAAAATAATTATATAAATAAATTAAATACAGAAAAATCACATTTTCTCCTCTAATGTCTTGATTGACATATGAGTGAAGTTATATAAAAATTTCAAATTCATTTAAGCTCAATTTAGTGAGTTATGAAATTAGTAAGTTAAAGGGCAAAATAGTAATTAAAATTTTAACCTATAATTAAAAATTTTTAGGTTTAATTAAAAGGGTGGATAAAATATTTGATACTAAGTTAATTTTGGATGTTTGAAACTTAGGTATTTAAAGGGTAGAAACCTACTAAATAATTTAAAAATAATTAAAATAAACCTTAATTAAATAATTAATTAAATTTGGAAGAATAATAAAAAATTAGAATTATTAAAATAGGGATATTATTAGGAAGAAATTTATTCTTTAATTTGAGAATCCCTAAATTAATCACCTAAATAATATTCAATTCCTAATTAAAATGATAATCCCAAATCAAAACTTAAAATGCTTAATCATTAAATTAAATTAAAATTAAAACATTTAAATTAAATCCTTTAAAATTTCAATTAAATTAATACTTTAACAATTAAAATTAAATCATCCCTAAAGCATAAAAAATAAAATATTAAATTAAAATTAAAATAAAAATAATAAAATTAAATTAAAATTAAAAATAAAAAAATAAAAAAAAACCAAATTAAAATTTAAATTAAATTAAAATTTAAATTAAATTAAATAAAATTAAATTAAATTAAATCACGTTAAATTAAATTAAATTAAAACATATTCAATTAAATTAAATTAAAAAAATAAAATCAAGTTAAAATGAAATTAAAATTAAATTAAATAAATAAAATTAAATTAAAATTAAAACTAAATTAAATTAAATTAAATTAAATTAAATTAAATTGAATTGAATTAAATATAACATCACTTAAGACATAAAGAATTCAAAAATAAATCTAAAACAAACTTGAACACTATTTCAAACTTAAACCCATTAATTGAAATTAAATTAAATCACAAATCACTTGAATGTTAATTTGCCCTCAAAAGCTTATGATGTCATAACTCTTAAACGGAGTGTTAAGTGAAGTGTTATTTCACTCATAGGATATTCAAATGCCCTAGTTCACTGAGCAGGATAACAAAACTTGAATTCTCGGATAATTGATTCATTATATAATTAAATTCTCTCGGACTTAAAACAATCCTAAAAGTATTGAAAAAATGTTTAAGATTCATCTTAAGCACTTCCTCAGTACGATAGGATGTTTATAAGAACACCTGAACTTAATTGTTCTTTGATGAAGAAAATCATCCTCAAACCAAAACACAAGAACCTAGACGTCATAGGAAATGACTAGCTATAGGATTAGGAACTTGGTATAAAACCATAACCCTTCCCTTAGCCTTTACCTAGGAACTTGCTTTAAATGCTTAAATATTCTAAATTGTGTTTAAGTGCACTCGGGATGACGGGAAGACCCTCCAGTACGCTTTTATTTTATCGCAATTTACTTTCTTGCAATTTACTTTATCAGCAAATGCACTTTACTTTTCTTGCATGATAAACAACTCATTGCATGAAAACCCACACCTTTAGTGGTAGCCCCAAAAACTGAAACCAAAACTAAATTAAAAGTCATTACAAGATAAAATTCACCGCCACAATATTTCAAAATATAAAACAACTCAAAATTTAATCACAAACAGAACACAAAACTACAATTTCAACTAAATTAAAACGTCTCGTTGAATGATCGGGAATACCTCGGATGATGTAACCCACGTGTTGCTAATGGGATTTCCCACGGTCTAAATGAAAGTGTGGAACTCATTCAGTTAAGTTTAGCAAATTCATCTGGACTAAGTGAATTCGATAAAAATAACGGTGCCGGGATGACGGAACTGTAGGATCTTAATCGGTTCTGTTTAATCAACCTTAAGATTTGTTTAATTAAAATATTAAAAACACTTGGATTTTAAGATTTTCTCTAAACCAAAACACTTCTCTCATCTCCTGATTTATGACTTCTAAAACTAAACCCCCTGCAACAACAAGAAGCTCGGAGCATGGTGGGCAGCACGGCCATCGTCATCAGCAAAACCTAAGTCTACTTCAGCAAAACTTTCTTAGAATTAAATAACCAAGCCATAGGACTTCGAGGTAGTTTCCCTAGTGCAAGCATAAATCCTCAGTCTTTTGTTAGGCATTTGCAAATTAAGCCCTAACCAGTCTTAGGATTCCGAGGTAGTCGTCCGATACGACATAAACCCTCACATCCTCGAGGCCATTTGTATGATCATGTCATACGAATATAAGCCCTAATTAATTAAAATTGGCAAGATCAAAATATTAAATAAACTTTAGGACTTTCCTAAATTCAAGCCAAACAATAGGATAGTCGGGAAATTACCGAAGTTCGCTTCGAATCTGTAATTTCTCCTACCTTTCTTCCTTTGAATTCCCAAAACAAAATGTTCCAAACTTGATCCATTCCCTATTGAAATTTCAAAATTCAATCCCTTGAAAACTTAAACTTCGAGATTCTTGAGAGCAGAAACTACCGAGTATTATCGAGAGTTTTCTTAAGTGATTCCTATCACTTAAGATGTAATTAACTATGTGGGCTTGCCCTTGTAGGGAATTTTAAGAACCTGTGTAATATAAACCCCGCTTAATTCATTTATATTAAGCAGTGGAATTTGTCGGCTTATAAAATTGGTTCTTAGACCAAACGGATGTCACAAATCTTCTAGTTTATTTAACCGAGCCTCATCATCAAGCAGTGTGTCTACTCTCCAGGATAGATATATAGTTTGTGGTGTTGTGCTCGTTTATATAAACTATTTGGGATGTGAGATCAGTTTGATTTCATATCTTAAAATTTTCAAATTTAAAATTATTTTCAAAATCAGATACTACTTTTCAAATTATTTATTTAAATTAAATTAAAAATATGCCGACAATTTCTGGCGACTCCGCTGGGGATTAGTTCCTCTCTCCATTTTGATCAGATGGTTTTGCTTTCATAAATCGGTAGTGTATCCATGTCCCTAGTGGATCAAACTACCCTTCTTTCCGTTGGAATACTATGTTCATTTCTACCTTGAGCGAGTATAGCCAACATTCTCTCTGGATTTAGGAGCCACTCGTTTAGACACCCCTAAACGTAGAGGTTCTGAGATCCTTTTACCTCATTTCGGAGGTGGGGTGGACCCCCAATAGTATTAGTTTAGGAGCGATCTTGAGGGTCGAGAAGTTTCTACAAAACTTTCTCTTCCTTTTCCAGTTCCTAATCAATTCCTTTTATCCTTCCTACAACTCTCCTTCTTTTAATGACTCTTTGTCTTAACGAACAAATCTTTTCAAAAAACAATTTTCTTTTAATACCACAAATACACTAAGGTAAACGAAAATGTGTTCGGACTCTTTCTTTTTCGTCATAAGTTTTACGACAAGAAGAAGTACGATTCGGGGACTAACACTGGAATCCGCCCGCGAAATGGAAGCCCCAAACCGATCTTCTCCTTCGTCAACGGACCGGACTCCGGCCGTGTTCAAGGACGAATCGCCCGATAATGGAATCATTCGATTCGGACAAGGATTCGGGGACACCGACATCAAAATCCCCGACGTCACTCTATTTTCACTCACAAGCAAAGTACTAGAAACCGAGAAACCGCTCGATCGAGTTTAACCTCAAGTCAACTCATGAATTCCCTCCTCCGCAAAAGATTCCAACCGAGAGGAGTATTGTTGTTCGCGTAGTGACCGTTGTTGCTACTCCCACCGGTCTAGTTGTCTCCGCACTTACCCCGGCTTCCGCCGTACTAAAGGGGAAGGAAATTCAGAACTCGCGATGAACCCGTTACCGTGGAGGGTACAGCATCTTCCCGCGAGACCTTCCGTTTTCGAGATCGGGTCCAGCCTCGAGAATTCCATCACCGACACTGACTCAAAGAAGGAACAAGTAGAAGGATTGCTAGAGAAGCCGTAGCCGCCGAAGCCGCTTTCCTAGAGGAAATCCCAGAACTGCCCGAATATACACTGCTGCCTGAATACATACCACTCTTGGGAGGAAGTAGGTTCCATCCCCTCGCCGCCGCAGAGGATGAGGAAAATGTCCGCAAGATTGCTGCTACATTGCCCCAGCCAGCGTATTACAATGACTGCCGTAAGAAAAGGGCTAGAATTACGCCATTTCGCTCGACCGCAAACCCCGATAGAAAAGTTAAGCAAAGAAAGAAAATGCCCTATGTCGTAGATTTTAAGAAGGATAGGGCGGGTGCCGCCCAAGTCCCGTCTTGGCCGAGAGTAGAACCTACTATCGCCGCGGAAAAGCCAAATAAGAGAATGAAAGCTAGTCCACTCGTCATTATTTCAAGACTACAAATTAGTGGAGGATACCACCTTCCAAAGATTTGGTCGACAGTACCATCCAAGTCCCGCACCTTCCGTCGCTAGAAGGATAGTATGGCGTCCCACTACCGGACAATTAAGATTAAAACAATAACCTGAAAAGGAAAGTTTAGTCAGGAGATTTGAGTCCGAAGAAAGTGCTACCGCAGTGAAGGGGACTCATGAGAAGGAAACCCGACAGCTATCGCATGACAACTGCAAAGATGTACAGAAAAGACCACTAGAAGATGCTATGGAAAAGCTAAGAACCGATATTCGGTGATTAGCAAGAGAAAGAGAAGAGAAATTCAGAGACGAAGTTGACTCGTCAGAGTTCATGAATGATGAATATGCAGAAATTAACATGGTTGAAACACGAGCTTCGTCAGCTTCACAAGGTGCTCCTGCAGTCGCGTAGAAGAGAGGAGCCGGAAGTAATGAGGATGCAGCCTTCGGAGAAAGATGATACGATCGCCCAAATGGCAAAAAGGATGGAAGAGATGGCCGTAGCCCTAGCCACTCTCCGCAGTCAGGTTCAACCCCAAAGAGAAACACCCCCAAAAGTTATTCACATTGTAGACGGAGGAAAGGAGATTACATCCGTCAACAGGGATGATCAATTAAAGAAGGACACAACACAAATCATGATTCCAGAAAAGGATATCAAGAGCATGGTGGTACAGCAGGTGCGAAAAGCCTTGGCACAATCAAAGAGTGGGACATCCATTCGGACGGGTTGGCCTTACCCCGAGGAATTCGACGCTGTCCAATACCCGAAAGGCTTTGTAGACATTTGATGGAACCGAAAACCCCGACAACATGTTGCACATTTTCGTGCCAGTTGTTGCAATGCCGGTGGAAGTGATGCTTTACTCTTTCGACAATTTGTCAGCAGCCTGTCAGGGATCACCTTTGATTGGTATGCAGAATTACCAAACGGTTCGGTGAAGACATTTTCAGAATTAGAGAACCTCTTCATCAAGCGATTTGCCGGAGCTCAACACCACATCACTATAGGTGATTTAGTGGTAGAGAAGCAGAAGCCGAACGAAACTTTGGTGGACTACATACTTCGATGGAGGAATCTAAGTATGAAGTGCGAGCCACAGCTACAAGAACAACATGCAGTCGGCATTTTACTTAAGAGCATTCATGGCCCGATAGAACTTCTCCTCAAAGGATTTACTATTAAGACTTTCAAGAAGTTGTTAAGCAAGGCTAGAAGCTTGCAAGAGGAGGCGAAGCAATTAAGTTTCACTGACAAAACAGACAAACAGAAGCCCGTGAAAACTTTTAAAAAGAAGTCCGGGATCGTTGCAGCAGTTGATAAAGGCAAGCAGCCAATACAAATACCGCCAGAACGTTCACAACAAACTCAATAGAATTACCAGCAACCCCGACCCAGCTATCAGTCATCTCAACAGTATGAACAACCGCCTCGTCCACAACGTACGCTAAAGGAGCTTCTGAGTAGGGAATATCCGTTCAAGAATGAGGCAGTGCCCAAAATGTTCCGCAATCCGATGAAGACTCTGCATTTCCAACCGCCGAACCTAAGAGACCGAAGAAGTCGACAAGAAAGGTGATCCCAACTTTTGCCCTTACCACCGGATGCTTCGGACATAAGATGTAAGATTGTATTACCTTCAAAAGTTGGCTCAACGACAATCTTCGAAAAGGGAATATAACGATCCCGAAGGAGTACATGAAGGAACCCTCAAAGGAGGTTCCGTCAATGTTATCTCGACGGATCTCATTGTTCCGATAGATCCCTATGCGACTGATGATGGATGGACTACCGCTTGGACAAAGTCTTCTTGGATCACATCCAAACCGCTTCGGTGCGAGCCTCAATTCAGAGTTCGAAACCTGTCAAGTCGGCACTATCACTTGCAATAGAAGAACCACCTCAACAAGAGACGATTGAAGAAAAGAAGAAAATTGATGAAGAAGAGAAGACCGAGGCTCTTAAGGCTAGACTCGGGGCTGCTTATCCTAGGATAGTTGTTTCCGATTCGTGGGAGAAATCCCTCGAACCTCCGACTCGTATGATTATCCGCTCACTCCCGTGGGATCTTATAATGATAAGGGTTATGGCGTTGGCTACGTTTTCGATCGTTTCTAACGATTACATAACTAGCGACAACCAACCTAGTCCGGAAGTCGATTCCGATACAAATAACAATTCTCAAATCATAAACAATCTCGACGATCACAATGACGAAGAAGACATCCACCAAGGAGGCTACGAGAGTTCAACAAGCAATGAATCTATTTGCGAGTTTCGAGGAGCTCCAAATACAATAGAGTTAGAGCCTTCGTACTCGAAGCTAATCCAGAAGAACCTATCATTCCGATTCAGGAGGAGACACCAATAAACTCAATACTAGATTCAGGAGAAATTACAGAAGTCAACTTAAGAAGTGGAAGAGTTCTACCTCAGAGAATGGGTCCAAAGGACAAAGGAAAGCAAGTGGTTGTTCAAGAAGAACCAACCCCAGCAGAAGAAATACCCATTCGGGAAGAAATCGAGACACATGGAAATAAAGTGGACTACAACGTGCTAGCCCATCTTAGGAAACTACCGGCCAAATTAAGCATCTATGACGCTCTCATTTTATCAAAGGAGATGAGAGAAGCTCTGATTAAGGCCTTATTTGATCCAGAAATTTGCTTAGCTCAAATGACCGGAGATTCCTTAGATGAGGTTTGCTCGTTAAAGGAACAACGAGGTGTTACCTTCACGGACAATGACCTACTACTTGGGACTCGCAGACCACAACCGACCGTTGTACATTTCAGTTACAATCGGGAAGTTTACACTCTCTAGAGTATTGGTGGATTCAGGAGCATCAATCAATATAATGAATCTTCGAACGCTAGCATATTTGGAAATTGATGCTCGCGAGCTCGAAGCGGACAAAATGCTATTAAGAGAATTCAACCAGAAAGGAGAAAGAGCCCTCAGATCAATAACACTGCTAATGAAGACCGGTGACTTGGCAAAGACAACCGCAAAATTTCACATAATTGATTCAGAAACGTCATTCAACGCTCTACTGGGCTGACCATGGATACATGAAAACCGGATGGTACCATCATCCCTACATCAGTGCATCAAATACTACGATGGAGGGGAACAATGCATCAAAGGTGACTTACAACTGTTTTCCGTACATGAAATTGGAATCCATGAAGATGCAGCTTATTACGCACCCCCAAAGAAAACAATCTTCTCCAGAGATACCATAACGAATGAAGCAAAGGAAGTTCGTGACGATGAAGAACCCGAAGTTCTAGTCCAACAGTCACTCACCACTCCCTTACGGCAAGATGGTGAAGGTTTCTCCACAACTCGCATCCGAGGTCGAGGCCGTGGACGAGGTCGTGGCGCAGACGTTAGGATGAGCTGGACATGAGGAAACCAGCCATCAATGTTGATCGGGAAGACAGCTTCGAAGAAGAAAAAGAGATCGAACAAGAAGCGCCGACAATAAGCTCGAAGAAGCCGCAATTCAGGATCCCTCTCGAACATGAAAAGAACGAAGAATATAAATCGATGTACGAAAAGATTAACCACTTTGTACATACTATGACCCTGACCCCGATCCATTCTAATAAGATCGAGGGTATGGTGGTCAAAGAGGTACGTAGCGGCGGTGCAAAGCCCATCAAATTCTACCGTGGTGCTCCTTCCTCCAAAACTGAAAATAATGTACAATTTGAAGATGCACTTCATCAGAATTAATGGAATTACCTTTCGAGTGGTACTCTCCCCGTGTTCAAAATTTAATTCGAACGTGGTTTCTTACCTCGACAATGGACAAAAGGTCAATCACAACATTTTGAAAAATTATGGAATAACTCCGTCGTCCACCTAATTCAAAACATGGTCTCGGATTCTGCACAGTAGGATCAGCCGACGATACTAAATTTTGCTTCGGTTGTCACTTGCGAGTCTAATGAAAACTGCATGGAAACTACAGAAGAATTTAAAGATTTACAAATTGGAGACGCTCCACCAGAATTCAAAGAAGAGATTAAATCTACAATAGATGAGTTAACGAAAGTTAACTTAGGTACTAGCGGAGAGCCTAGACTTACCTTTGTTAGCTCCTTACTCAATAAAGAAGACTCCGAAGAAATAATCAAGTTATTAATGGAATTTAAAGACTGTTTTGCTTGGAGCTACGATGAGATGCCGTGATTAGCTCCAGAGGTCGTAGTCCATAAGCTAGGAGTGGATCCTACTTCTGTCCCAGCCGTATAAGGTCCCGAAGAATGCGTCTAGAAATCGAACAACAAGTCATAGCCGAAGTTAAAAAGCTAATAGACGCTAAATTTGTCCATGAAGAACAATACCCGACTTGGTTAGCCAATGTGGTACCAACCAGGAAGAAGAATGGTCGATCAGAATTTGTGTGGATTTCGTAGATTTAAACAAGGCATGTCCAAAAGATGAATTCCCTCTACCGATCCCGTAATTAATGATCGACATTGCTTCAACACATGAAATATTCTCATTCATGGATGGATCTTCGTGATACAACCAGATAAAAATGACTCCGTAAGATGAAAAACTTATAGCATTCGTAATGCCGATCGGAGTATATTGCTACACAAATGATGCCATTCGGATCGAAGAACGCAGGAGCAACCTACCAGTGAGCAATGACAAGAATTTTTGATGATCTCATCTACAATCAAGTCGAATTCTACGTGGACGATGTGGTCATCAAAAGAAAAGTAAAGGAAAACCACCTGTATGATTTGAGAATTGTTTTCGAACGATTAAGACAATTTAACCTTAAGATGAATCCCTTAAAATGCGCCTTCGGCGTCACCTCTGGAAAATTCGTAGGATTCATTGTCCGACATCGTGGAATTGAAATCGATCCGAAAAAGATAAAAGCCATCTTAGAAATGCCACCTCCCAAAACCTTAAAACAACTACGATCTTTTCAAGGGAAGCTGGCATATCTTTGACGCTTTATCTCAAACTTGTCAGGTAGGTGTCAGCCTTTCTCGGTATTAGTTAAAAGGATGCCAAATTTATTTCGGGAAGAGAAATGCCGTAAGGCCTTCGAGGACATTAAACAATATTTAATGACACCTCCTGTCTTAGTAGCCCCGAGCCTCAGTAGACCGTTGATACTTTATACCGCGGCTTTAGACGACTCTCTTGGAGCCCTGTTAGCCCGGGTCAATGATGAGGGTAAAGAAAATGCTCTTTACTACCTAAGCCGTCGTTTACTTCCAACGAAAATAAAGCATCCCGCAATTGATAAGCACTGTTTGGCCCTGATCTTCGCCGCTCAAAACCTCAGGCACTACATGCTCTCTCATAAGGTCAACCTGATCTCGAAATTTAATCCATTGCAATACTTGATGACCCGTCCAACACTTTCTGGCAGACTTGCCAAGTGGTCAATGATATTATTGCAATTCGATATAACTTTCATGCCTCTTCGTACCGTAAAGGGACAAGTCCTAGCAGACTTCCTTGCAGCACACCCTCTGCCGGCAGAATCTCCTCTCAATGACGACTTGCCAGATGAACAAATAATGAGCTTAGAAGACCCTGATTATCGACGTTGGGAATTATATTTTGACGGAGCATCTTCAGCACACAAAGACGATGAATTGCAAGTGATAATGCACTGTAAGGCAGAATCGTACTAATCTTTATAACACCTGAGCGGGGATGTTAAGATACTCCTACCACTTGACAGCAGCCATGTACAAACAACGAAGTAGAATACGAAGCCCTCATAACATGACCGGAATTAACTATTCAAATGGTGGATAACAAACATCAACATCTACGGGGATTCACAAGTTAATCATTCAACAGTATCGCCGTACAATACAGAATTTTAAAGCCAAGGCTCGAGCAATATTTCCAAGATGCCATACACTTGTTGAACAGATTCCGAATGTGACAATCTACAAAATTCCCGTAAAAGAAAACGCTTTAACAGATGCATTAGCCCGCCTCACAAAAGAATTTGCTCGCTTGCAAGATGAATCGCTGGAAGTGTCAATTAACGGACGTCGTGTCCTATCACAGCTCGACATGTACACAACACACAAATCGAAAAAGAAAAAGAATCGACTGAAGAAGGATGTAAAAACACGTAAGATCGGCGACACCATTGATGACTACCCGCAAACAGAAAACTACCGGATGATAGGTCGTTAGCCCATCGTATCAAGAAAATAACTCCGTCCTACGCATTAATAAACAACACGTTATACGTAAGGTCTTTCGATCAAATGCGGCTAAGGTGCATAAGCGGGTCCGAGGCCCGCGAAATTGTTAAAGAGATGCATTCGGACTCGTGGAGCTCACCGACGGTCCGAAGATGAAAATGAAAATTAAAAGACTAGGGTACTACCGGCCCTCGATGATGACCGACCGCATGAAAATCGCCAAGAGCCGTCACCAATGCCAAGTGCACGGAGTGGTTCTACACCAACCTCCAAATGTGCTACATCCGACAATTGCGTCGCGGCCATTCGAATGTTGGGGCACGTATATAGTGGGTCCAATAGAACCACCATCTTCAAAAGGACATCGCTTCATTCTTGTGACTACAGATTACTTTTCCAAGTGGGCGCAGGCAGCTCCACTCGTAGAAGTGAAAGCACACCACGTGCTGCGCTTTTCAAGAACCAAGTTGTTTACCGTTTCGGAGTGCCGCGCAGGATTATCTCGTATAATGGATCAGCATTCGAAGCACGCAAATCAGCAATTTTGTCGTGAGACATGGAATCGACTGGCGGTATTCAATAATTTACTATCCAAGAGCAAACGGCCTGGCTGAGGCTTTTAATAAAACTCTCGTTCAAATTTTAAAGAAAACCTTGGATGATAATAAGAGAAATTGGCACGCTAAGTTATTAGAAGCCTTATGGGCCTACCAGACAACCTTCGTAACTCCTACTCAAGCTACACCTTACGCTCCGGTGTATGGGTCCGAGGCAGTTGTTACCCTTAGAGGTCCAGCCTTCCTTCACTCAGAATTGCAGTTGCAAACAAAATCACGACAGAAGAGAATGCCAAATTACGACTAGAGGAATTAGAAAGCCTGGAAGTGAAAAGACTTACAGCACAACAGAATTTAGAACTATACCAAGCTAAGATGGTTCAAGCCCATGACAAACTGGTCCGCCAAAGAACCTTTAAAGTTGGTGACTTAGTTCTCGTTCTCAAGAGACCTATTCTCGCACACCGCAAGATAGGAGGAAAATTTGAACCCACTTGGGAAGGTCCGTTCGTGGTCGAAGCAACTACTCGGAGGCTCCTACCAGCTTGTGAATCGCCAAGGAGAAAGACATATGCTCCCGATCAACGGACGATACTTCGAAGAAGTATTACGCTACCCGATGTTTCGAAGGAATGAATTCTTCATCCCTAGAAGCACGGGCGAAGTAATTACTTATGACTGGGTCCGAACCCAAAAATAATAAAAAATGTGCTAAAATAAATAAAATCATGATAATAAAGTTTTCCTTGTTCTCTCTTCCAAATTAAAATCTTTTTCCCGAACTTTTCCCACTTCATTCCTGTTGAGTTTAAAAATATAAAAGGAATAATAAAAAAAAAGAAAACTCTGTCTTTAATAAACATTTTCTTAATGTTCTTGTTCTTAGTACAGCCCCTGATCCTTTTCCTTGTCTTTTCGCAGGAAATGTCGAACGGGCGGTTGGTCCCGAACTTTAGAAATGGCGTAAGCCTCGCACTCGACAAAAAGAGGGTGAAAGATGGAGCGATAATGGAGATCGACTCGTACTTCACACCAACAGTGCCCGCAATACGAGGAAGGTGACCGGGTCCCAGCTGACAGAGAGGAACCGCCCGCCGACGAGTAATGAAAGTGGGTGGCCCAAGCCACCAACCCGCAGCAGCAAGAAAAGGAAAACAAACACCGAGGAGGACAAGAGAATCAAGTCCGTAGTCACTACAGGCAGAGGGCAGGCTTGTCGCCGCCGCGCCCACGTAAATTCAGAAGTACGAAGAGCTACTCTCACAAAGAACTCAGCCGAAGAAATAAAATTCGTCGTATCCGCAAGATGTTGACTAAACTAGCAACGGACCGACGCGACGAGGCAATCGCTACTACCAAGGCATATACTTCAAGGATACCGGTTAGCCGCAGAACCTAAAGAAAGGAGGCCATCCGATAATAACGAAGAGACCAGTGGAAATCTCAAGAAGATCGAAGAAGGAAGGCTACCAAGCCACCGGATGAAGCCACCGCAATGCATAACCTTGTTGCAGAAGCAACCCCGGAGGATGTCCAGCCGGAGACCATCCCTGAGGAGCGGAGGTATGCAGGAGAACGCGAAAGGATTGAGCCATATATCCCACAGTATGCCACCAAGCCTGGCTATTTGCAGATTATTCCAGAATACGAGTTAGAAATAATGCAGAATGTCGAGAAGCAAACTTTTGAATACTTCGAGAGAATTAGAGGCAGGAGGATCAATATACTAGAAGGCCTCGAGCTACATACAAACGTGTTCTCAGAATACGAACAACAACAAATCGTGGAATGCATCAGGGATTTGAAAAGAATGGGTCGAGCAGGCCGCCTAAGAGAAAACACCTACTCGGAATCCCGGAGATGGATGCCAGGGAAAGGGAGAATTACAATACAATGTGGATGTCGCTACAACTTCGCAGTAAGACAGGAAGTGGAAACCCACCGTGAATACTCCAACATGGCAAGGTAGATCCAATGCCATCGGTCATCAAAAGGATGGTAAAAAGAATGATAACATGGAGGGTATCGCCGCAGATTGCATACCCAACGCTTGCATCATTAACATTTACAAGCAGGGTGACCGCATACCCCCACACATGATCACCACGACTTCGTCGACCTTTCGCACAGCTTTCTTTTCCGAACGAATGTAATATCATGTTCGGATCCGACCTCCGGATACAGACCCAGTGTGAGTTCCGAGGGCGAGTAAAGATACCATTACCGGTAGGTTCCGTCATGATACTAAAGGGCAACGGAGCGGATGTCGCTAAACATCGCATACCAGAGTACCAATGAAGCGGATCTCGCTTACTTTCGAAGGATCGATGATAGGAAAGCACCTTACCACTTCCACCGCATCCGTAGCTAGAGAGCCTCCGACCTTACGAGCCGTGAGTTACATGGAAAATATCACACCTCCAACGTACATCCATACGGCGTCCTTGCCAAGGATGGCTTGGAAGGTGATGTTATTAACCATGTACCTCACTATTCGTACATGGATTTTCGACGTATGCCTTTTTTGGATGGATCGACAAAGATCATACATAGTCTGTTTTGAGCCTACATGGATTGTATGAGATGTATTCCAGATCGAGTTGTATGATGTATCTTCAACATGATTGGAATGAAAGTGACCATGTCACATTTTTGGCCTTCACCTCTTTTGTGCAAGTTTACTGGAAAACACCATTAAAGTTAAATGAACTTCGAACAAAGAACAGAAAAGAAACAAAAAGAATAGAAGAAAACTTTCCTTAAAAAATCTAAAAAAAATGATGAACGCCGAATTCACATGAACATTAAATGGACGATAAAACAAATTTGAATCGTTAAAGGACAAACAAAATGAACACAAATTTTAAATCAAATCTCAATCAAATTCAAATTCAACCTTCCAGATCTCAAATCAAATCAAAATCAAATTCAAACTCAATCTTCCAAATCTGAAATCCAATCCGTCGTACTCTCTCCCTTGTCTGGGATGGAAGCTGTCGATTCCACTGACACGGAGCCATGAGGTTTTCGATTCGGATCTGATGGCGAGGAATTGTATCCAATCCAAACCAGCAACTTTCGATCAACTCTTTTTAAGTGGGATATGTAACATCTACATATTCCCTCCTAATCTGTTTCTTTCCACAGAAATCTTTTACAACTCTCATGAAATTCTCGAAACACCAAAATTCCACACTTTTCAAATCAACATTACAAATCTTTGCAAAATCAATTACCATCAAAAAATCAAATTCTTGGGGTTGAGGATCTTACATCCGAGACTGCATTGCTTTAGGTTCTTTCCCTATCGCAATGAAATACATGAAAATCAAATTTTTGGGGTTGAGGATCTTACATCCGAGACTGCATTGCTTTAGGTTCTTTCCCTATCGCAATGAAATACATCAAAATCAAAGTTTTGGGGTAGAGGATTTTATATCTGATACTGCATTGCTTTAGGTTCTTTCCCTATCGCAATGAAATACATCAAAGTCAAATTTTTGGGGTTGAGGATCTTACATCCGAGACTGCATTGCTTTAGGTTCTTTCCCTATCGCAATGAAATACATCAAAATCAATTTCTTGGGGTTGAGGATCTTACATCCGAGACCGCATTGCTTTAGGTTCTTTCCCTATCGCAATGAAATACATCAAAATCAAAGTTTTGGGGTAGAGGATTTTATATTCGATACCGCATCGCTTTAGGTTCTTTCCCTATCGCAATGAAATACATCAAAGTCAAATTTTTCGTGTCGAGGATCTTACATCCGAGACCGCATCGCTTTAGGTTCTTTCCCTATCGCAATGAAATACATCAAAGTCAAATTTTCGGGGTCGAGGATCTTACATCCGAGACCGTATCGCTTTAGGTTCTTTCCCTATCGCAATGAAATACATCAAAATCAAATTCTTGGGGTTGAGGATCTTACATCCGAGACTGCATTGCTTAAGGTTCTTTCCCTATCGCAATGAAATACATCAAAATCAAAGTTTTGGGGTAGAGGATTTTATATCTGATACTGAATTGCTTTAGGTTCTTTCCCTATAGCAATGAAATACATCAAAGTCAAACTTTTGGGGTTGAGGATTTTACATCCGAGACTGCATTGCTTTAGGATTCTTTCCCTATCGCAATGAAATACATCAAAAAATCAAACTCTTGAGGTTAAGGATTTTACACCCAATACCGCATTGCTCTGAGATCTCTCCTCATTATAATGGTTCAATCCAATCAATTCAATCATCTAAAACCACAAAATTCCAATTTTCATTTCAAGTTCAAATCCCTTCAAATTAATCTTAACAAAACTTCAATCTAAATTTAAACTCAAACTAAAATCTGAGCTCACACATTAAAACTTAAACTGAAACAAAATAAAATCTAAATCAAAATTCCCGCATCATGTGATTGGGATTCACCTCCTTTTCCTTTCCCCAGCGAGAGTTCAGGAATCTCCGACCTCGCAGATATACTCGACACTCCCCAACGGAAACTCTTCTACTTTGTCCTAAGTTTGTTACTTGGACTTTTGTGTTGGTTTTGTTGATCACTTCGGTCAACACCAATAAGTGCGGTGTGCTCGTCAGCTCACCACACCTATCGGGGTCCATTTGTCGACTCTCATTTTCGATGAGGTCTTCTCTTCTTCTTTTTAGTACTTCAGATCTAGCCTCAGACTTTTCCTTCGACTATCTTCGAGGATTAGAATCGGGACCCACCACCTAGAATTTCAAACCACTTCTTAACTCCCCGCAAACTCCACAAACTCGACCGTAGACCCCTAATCACCTGGAGGGTTGAAATCAAATGTGGAAGTTTAAAGGATGGGTTCCTATATGGACTCTTCTGGCCTTAGGACCGCCCCAGGTGGCCTGGTCCGGTGAGGGCCGACTTACACACACCTTACACTTGTACACTACACTTTCACACACCTTCTAAAACCACACCTATACCCAACTTGACCTCCCGACTCATGAAGGTGATTCACATGAATGGTCCTTAACCCCTAAGCCCTCGGCAAGCAGGGTTAGGAACAACATAGATGAATGCCTCAAATGAGTCCCTTCATGGCTCATGTGGGCTTGATATGGCTTCATGGCTCAACCAAAATGATTTCATTCCCCTTACATTCATCCAATCTTCAATTTTCCAAATTTTCAATTTTTGACCCCCGGGACCTCGGACCCGCCTAGCCTACCCAAAACCCTTGAAAATACCCAAATTTTTCAAAATTCTACAAAATCACCCAAATTCCCCAAAATCATTCCTAAACATTTCCCTCCACTCAAATTGATCAACCATAGCCAAAAATACCAAAAATTCTAAAAATACCCCCCAATACCCTCCAAATACCCAAAATGCCCCTCTTGACCCAAAAATCCAAAAATTCAGAAAATTCCTAGAAAATTCCATAAAATCCCAAATATTCCTAATTTAATTTTGTTTAACTACACCATGGGCTAATTTTGTCAATTTACACCACTTTTGTCAAAATCTCCAATTTGACCCATTTTAACCCAAAATAAACCCAATGTCAAACCAAACCTACCCAATTGACCCAAATTCTGGTCCTATTCAATTCTAAACTTCCATTAAACACTCCCAACACCAATATATACCAAATCCAAGTCCAATATGATTGACATTTGAATCCAATTTCACTTTTGGCCTTAAAGCCCAATTTGGACCCATGACCCAAACCTAGCCCAAACCAAACCAATTTAACTCCAATTAACCCCAAATATTTTCTAAACCTTCCCTAACATCCCCACAAAATAAACACTAACATGATTTGCCCCAAAATTTGGATCCAAACCCCACTCAAATTCAACCTAAAACCAAAAGGCCCAATTTTGACCTAAATCCACCCCTAACCCAAATGAGCCCAAATCCCAAAATCAAAATCCAACCAAAGTTGGAACCTCTTTAAAACACTCCCATACACATTTCCCAACATTAATTTGACATCAATTTCAACCCTAGCCCAACATTGGCCCAAGTTAGCCCAATTTGACCTACATAGGCCCATTTATCAAATCAACCCAAACTCAACCCAATTCAAACCCAAATCACTCCAAACTTGTTTCAAATCAATCATGACACATCCTTAAGCCAAACCCAACAATTATTTGGCCCAAGCCTTTACCAAACTTTCATCCTAAAATCCATTTTAAAATCCAAAAGCCCACTTCCCTAAACCATTTTAAAAGCCCATCTTCATTAAATTTTAAAAGCCCAAACTAATCCTAAAGCCCACATTACAATCTCATCCCATCACCACTCAATTAATATCATCCCTTAAGTCCTAAATCAATCATCAAATGGTTCCAAATCAAGCCATATGCCAAATCACCCCTAAATGCCAAAAATCCCTAAAATCCATTTCCATGTAAATAAGCCAAGCCATCCCTAAGCCAAATGGTGTCCTGAAGCCATGCACAAGCCACATGAAGCCATGGGATCCACTTTACACATCATCATACTATTAATTGCAAAAGAAGGAGCCTCTTTTAAGCCCCCTTAAAAAGGTTTTAACCCTTTTAATGCTTCACCTTAATCCATGATTAATCAAAATATTCATGGATGGTGACTTCTCTACCCTTTCCTAGCTGATTCATCTGATCCTCCCTCAGCCCCAAATCAGCCATGGGGAGGTGAACCAAGCCCATTTCCATGGGTCGACCAAACCAAGTGCAAAAGAAGCCACCTCCCCATGCCATTTTGATCAAACCACTTTACACATGTAAGGCTTTAATTCGAATTCACCAACTTCAACCCCCGACCTCCCCGACCTCGAGGGTGACCTCGCTCTACAGGCCGCCCACTCGGGCCGTTGGAAAACGCTATGGCCGAGACATGGGGAGGAGCCGAACTTTGGAATTCCACCTTGCTGAGTTGCCCCATGCCCAATGACCACCATGGCTGTTCTTCCCTTGACCTAAGCAGCTGATCCCAAGTCCTAACTCCCCCTGGGAGGCCCTCCAGCCTCTCCTATTTAAACCCCACCTCTCTCGGCCATGAAAGAGGTGCTGAATCAACCTTAAGGAAACTCTGCCAAAATCACTCCAGACTCTCCCCACACATAGAGCACTTGATCCCCACTGTCCTCTTGCCCTAATCCCCACTAATTGAGCTCAATTTTGGAGCTCAATTCTCAGGCCAGAACAGGACATTCCCAAATCCTCCACCAAAGTCAAACTAAACTCACCTACACCTGCACAAGGTCAAGAGGAGAAGTTCCCGAGTGAAAGCCCCCTCTCCAAGCCACCCATCTGTTCCAGACTCCAAAGGTTGAAATCGAGCTTGGTCAAAATCATACCTGGACAATTCACCAGGCCAGGAGACTTCATCCGGAGCTTCGCTCGGACCCAATCGAAGGTGACACAACCCTCAGATCGAAGCCACACTTCTCTGAGCAAAGGTATGGTCTCACTCTTCTTCCCGAGCTTCTGAACATTCTCCATTTTTATTGAATCAATTTCATGCTACATAAATCATATGGATGTGTTCGTCTCTTCAAGAAGAATCCATAGAGCACAAGAACATGAAAATCCGTTGAGAAATGAGTGAGTTCTTAGGGTTTTAGTGTGGACGGTTCTCGGCCTAGGAGGCTTGGGGACGATAAACGGATGCCGTTCATTCAATACACGCGCAGATGGACGTCTCAGATCAGGTCAGATCAACGGATGATACGTGGAAGGCGGGACCCGGGCTGCTGACTCAAGTGGCGGCGTCGAATGGGAGCGCGCCGCGTGGTCGTTCGGAGATGTTGAGGATGACAGGGCGCCGCGCTGGATAAGGAGGAAAATAGGCATTTTTCTTATTTATTTAATTCCCTAAACTTTAAAAATACATAACTTTGTGTAGAAAAATCAGAAAAATAAAATAAAAATACCCTCTTGCTCAGTGAACAGAGGAGAATAATGTGGAAAGAAATCATTTAATTTCATTGAGTATTTGATTTTTAATAATTTATTTACTCTCTGCACATTTTCAATTCTCCATGCATGTATACAATTCACCATGGCATGAGACCATAGGGCTTGAAGCCTCCGAATTTGGGAACATTCCCTAAATTTTCCAAAGTCAGAGGCCACCCCTATGAAGAGTTATTGATTTTTCAATTCTAGGTCACTATTCTAAGTTTTTTAATTCTAATAATTAGCATGTTGTGAAATAAATTCTAGGAAAATTTGGTGATGTTTCTTATGACTAGAGGACCCTATGAAAAATGGTTTCTGAGTTAACTCACTTGTAATAACTCTAATTGGCTTAAACACCCAAAATAGAGCTTTAATTAATGAGAGCTAATCATACATCAAATTGACTTGAAATCAATTCTCCACTGACCTTTAGGATCAGAGGAATCCACCATAAAAGTTTGAAGTCTATTAGACTTGGTTAGCCCTATCAAATGAGTTGATTAAGCCATTTAGCCAAACTTAAACTTTAAAAATTCATAACTTTCAAAATACTTTTCAAAAATTCACCAAATTGGTTTTGGAGTCTCTCTGATATCAGACGAATTTAAGAAAATTAAAATTGCAATTTTCTAAAAAAAGTTGATTTTTTGCATTATTTTAATATTTTTAATAATTAAATAAAATAATAAAAATCACAAAAATAATAAAATTCATCAAAATGTTATATTTTGAATTTAATCACTTAAGAACAAACCCCATATTTTTCTTAAGTCTCTATGATGAGATATTAAATTTTAAAGCCCTAACGTAATTTTAAAATTAAAAAATGTATTTTCTAGCATTTCCACTAAAATAATTCTAATAAATCAAAGAAAAATCAGAAAATTATAAAAATTGGTTCTCTGGTTTCCTTGATATCAGAGAGATTTTTGAAAAAATATAAAATTCTTTGTTCAATATTTATTTTATTTTAAAATTAATTAATACTCCAAAACTCAAAATAATTATAATAAAAATTATATAATTTAAAAAATCACCAAAATTGGTCCAAGTGGTCCTCTAGTCATTAGGAATGTCCCATAATTTTCTTAAGGACAGTAAACTTTCCCTTGGTCATGTTGTTGAATTTTCCTCGAAAATTCTTATTTTCCACCAAAAATAATTATATAAATAAATTAAATACAGAAAAATCACATTTTCTCCTCTAATGTCTTGATTGACATATGAGTGAAGTTACATAAAAATTTCAAATTCATTTAAGCTCAAGTTAGTGAGTTATGAAATTAGTAAGTTAAAGGGCAAAATAATAATTAAAATTTTAACCTATAATTAAAAATTTTTAAGTTTAATTAAAAGGGTGGGTAAAATATTTGATACTAAGTTGATTTTGGATGTTTGAAACTTAGGTATTTAAAGGGTAGAAACCTACTAAATAATTTAAAAATAATTAAAATAAACCTTAATTAAATAATTAACTAAATTTGGAAGAATAATAAAAAATTAGAATTATTAAAATAGGGATATTATTAGGAAGAAATTTATTCTTTAATTTAAGAATCCCTAAATTAATCACCTCAATAATATTCAATTCCTAATTAAAATGATAATCCCAAATCAAAACTTAAAATGCTTAATCATTAAATTAAATTAAAATTAAAACATTTAAATTAAATCCTTTTAAAATTTCAATTAAATTAATACTTTAACAATTAAAATTAAATCATCCCTAAAGCATAAAAAAATAAAATATTAAATTAAAATTAAAAGAAAAATAATAAAAAAAATTAAAATTAAAATTAAAAAAAAATTAAAAAACCAAATTAAAATTTAAATTAAATTAAAATTTAAATTAAATTAAATTAAATCACATTAAATTGAATTAAATTAAAACATATTCAATTAAATTAAATTAAAAAAATAAAATCAAGTTAAAATAAAATTAAAATTAAATTAAATAAATAAAATTAAATTAAAATTAAAACTAAATCAAATTAAATTAAATTAAATTAAATTAAATTAAATTAAATTGAATTAAATATAACATCACTTAAAGACATAAAGAATTCAAAAATAAATCTAAAACAAACATGAACACTATTCCAAACTTAAACCCATTAATTAAAATTAAATTAAATCACAAATCACTTGAACGTTAATTAGCCCTCAAATGCTCATGATATCATAACTCTTAAACGGAGTGTTAAGTGAAGTGTTATTTCATTCATAGGATATTCAAATGTCCTAGTTCACTAGGCAAGATAACAAAACTTGAACTCCTGGATAATTGATTCATTATATAATTAAATTCTCTTGGACTTAAAACAATCCTAAAAGTATTGAAAATATGTTTAAGATTCGTCTTAAGCACTTCCTCAGTACGATAGGATGTTTATAAGAACAACTGAACTTAATTGTTCTTTGATGAAGAAATCGTCCTCAAACCAAAACACAAGAACCTAGGCGTCTTAGGAAATGACTAGCTATAGGATTAGGAACTTAGTAGAAAACCATAACCCTTCCCTTAGCTTTATCTAGGAACTTGCTTTAAATGCTTAAATATTCTAAATTGTGTTCAAGTGTAGCCTAGGATGACGGGAAGACCCTCCAGGTACGCTTTTATTTTATCGCAATTTACTTTCTTGCAATTTACTTTATTGAAAATGCACTTTACTTTTCTTGCATGATAAATAACTGTTGCATGAAAACCCACACCTTTAGGGTAGCCCCTAAAACTGAAACCAAAACTAAATTAAAAGTCATTACAAGATAAAATTCACCGCCACAATATTTCAAAATATAAAACAACTCAAAATTTAATCACAAACATAACACAAAACTACAATTGCAACTAAATTAAAGCGTCTCGTCGAATGATCTGGGAATACCTCTGATGATGTAACCCACGTGTTGCTAACGGGATTTCCCACTGGTCTAAATGAAAGTGTGGAACTCATTCAATTCGAGTTTAGCAAATTCATCCGGACTAAGTGAATTCGATGATAATAACGGTGCCGGGATAACGGAACCGTGGGATCTTAATCGGTTCTGTTTAATCAACCTTAAGATTTGTTTAATTAAAATATTAAAAACACTTGGATTTTAAGATTTTCTCTAAACCAAAACACTTCTCTCATCACCTGATTTATGACTTCTAAAACTAAACCCCCTGCAACAACAAGAAGCTCTGAGCATTGAGGGCAAAGCACGGCCATCGTCATCAAGAAAACCTAAGTCTACTTCAGCAAAACTTTCTTAGAATTAAATAACCAAGCCATAGGACTTCGAGGTAGTTTCCCTAGTGCAACATAAATCCTCAGTCTTTTGTTAGGCATTTGCAAATTAAGCCCTAACCAGTCTTAGGATTCTGAGGTAGTCGTCCGATACGACATAAACCCTCACATCTTCGAGGCCATTTGTTTGATCATGTCATACGAATATAAGTCCTAATTAATTAAAATTGGCAAGATCAAAACATTAAATAAACATTAGGACTTTCCTAAATTCAAGCCAAACAATAGGATAGTCGGGAAATTATCGAAGTTCGCTTCGAATCCGTAATTTCTCCTACCTTTCTTCCTTTGAATTCCCAAAACAAAATGTTCCAAACCTGATCCATTCCCTATTGAAATTCCAAAATTCAATCCCTTGAAAACTTAAACTTCGAGATTCTTGAGAGTAGAACTACTGAGTATTATCGAGAGTTTTCTTAAGTGATTCCTATCACTTAAGATGTAATTAACTATAGGGGCTTGCCCTTATAGGGAATTTTAAGAACCTGTAGATATAAACCCTGCTTAATTCATTTATATTAAGCAGGGGAATTTGTCGGCTTATAAAATTGGTTCGTAGACCAAACGGATGTCACAAATCTTCTAATTTATTTAACAGAGCCTCAAGATGCACTTAAACACAATTTAGAATATTTAAACAAGTTCCTAGGTAAAGCTAAGGGAAGGGTTATGGTTTTCTACCAAATTCCTAATCCTATAGCTAGTCATTTCCTATGACGTCTGGGTTCTCGTGTTTCGTTCGAGGACGATTTTCTTCATCAAAGAATAATTAAGTTCAATTATTCTCATGGGTATCCTATCATATCGAGGAAGTGCTTAAGAAGAATCTTAAACATCTTTTCAATACTGATAGGATTGTTTTAAGTCCAAATGAATTTAATCATACAAATGAATTAATCGTCCTGGAATTCAAGTTTTGTTATCTCGTCAAGCGTAACTAGTGACATTCGAATATCCTATAAGTGAAGTAACATTTCATTTAATGTTCTGTTTAGAAGTTATGATAACCTAAGTTTTCGAGGGCAAATCGGTGTTCAAATGGTTCGTGATTTAGCTTAATCTCGCTAATCTGAGTTTAAATTTCGAATAGTTGTTCAAGTCGGTTTATATTTATTTCTTCGTTGCCTTAAAGTGATGTCATTTTTAATTTAATTTAACTTTAATTTGATTTGATTTGCTTAGCTTCAATTTTAATTTAATTTAATTTAATTTAATTTAATTTAATTTAATTTAATTTAATTTAATTTAATATGATTTAATTTAATTTAATTTAGTTTAATTTAATTTGATTTAATTATTTATTTTTTTAATTTTATTTAATTAATTTAATTTAATTTTAATTTAATTTAATTCAATTTAATTTAATTTGTTCAATTTAATTTAATTTAATTGATTTGATTTAATTTAATTTAATCTTTAATTTAATTTTATTTTTTAATTTTAATTTAATTGAAAATTTAAAAAAGAGTTTAATAATTTAACTTTTAATTTAATTTTAATGATTAAGTCCTTTAACATTTTAAAACTTAAATTTGAATTATCATTTTAATTAGGAATTAAATATTATTGAGATGATTAATTTATGGAATTTTAAATTAAAGAACAAATCTCTTCCTAATAATATCCCTATTTAATAATTCCAATTTTTTTATTCTTCCAAATTTAATCAATTATTTAATTAAAGTTTATTTCACTTATTTTAAATTATTTAATAGGTTTCTACCCTTTAAATATTTAAATTTCAATCATCCAAATCAGATTAAGATCAAATATTTTACTCTTTAATTTTATTAAACCTAAAGTTTTAATTAAGGGTTAAAATTTTTAATTACCATTTTGCCCTTCAAGCTTAATAATTTCATAAATCACTAAATTGAGCTTAAATGAACTTGAAATTCTTATGTGACTTCACTCATATGTCAATAAAGACATGAGAGGAGAAAATGTGGTTTTTCTGTATTTAATTTATTTATATAATTATTTTTGGTGGAAAATAGGGATTTCCAAGGAAAATTTAATAATATGACCAAGGGAAAGTTTCTGTCCTTAAGAAAATTATGGGATATTCCTAATGACCAGAGGACCACTTGAACCAATTTTGGTGATTTTTTGAATTATATTATTTTTATTATAATTATTTTAAGTTTTGGAGTATTAATTAATTTAAAAAAAAATAAAAGTTGAAAAATGAAATTTATATTTTTCAAAAATCTCTCTGATATCAAGGAAATTAGAGAATCAATTTTTACAATTTTCTGATTTTTCTTTGATTTATTAGAATTATTTTAGTGGAAATGCTAAAAAATACATTTTTTTAATTTTAAAATTACCTTAGGGCTTTAAAATTTAATATCTCATTAAATAGACCTAAGAAAAATATGGGGTTTGTTCCTAAGTGATTAGAATTCAAAATATGACATTTTGGTGAATTTTATTATTTTTGTGATTTTTATTATTTTTTAATTATTAAAATATTAAAATAATACCAAAAAATCAACTTTTTTAGAAAATTGAAATTTTATTTTTCTTAAATTTCCCTGATATTAGAGAGGCTCCAAAACTAATTTGGTGAATTTTTGAAAAGCATTTTGAAAGTTATGAATTTTTAAAGTTTAAATTGGCTAAATGGCTTAATCAAACCAGTTAGTAGGGCTAACCAAGTCCAATTGACTTCAAATTTTTATGGTGGGTTCCTCTGATCCTAAAGGTCAGTGGAGAATTGATTTCAAGTCAATTTGATGTATGATTAGCTCTAATTAATTAAAGACCTATTTTGGGTGTTTAAGCCAATTAGGGTTATTTTAAGTGAATTAATTCAAAAGCTATTTTTCCTAGGGTCCTCTGGTCATAAGAAACATCACCAAATTTTTCTAGGATTTATTTCACAACATGCTAATTATTGGAATTAAAATACTCAAAACATTAACATGAATTTGAAAAATCAATAACTTCTCATAGGGATGGCCTCGACTTTGGAAAATTCAGTGGAATGTTCCCAAATTCGTAGGCTTCAAAAGCCCTATGGTCTCATGCCATGGTGAATTTCCTATATGCATGGAGAATTAAAATAATGCAGAGGGTAAATAAATCATTAAAAATAAAATACTTAATGAAATTAAATGATTTCTTTTCCACATTATTCTCCTCCGTTCACCGAGCAAGAGGGTATTTTTATTTTATTTTTCTGATTTTTCTACACAAAGTTAAGGATTTTTGAAGTTTAGGGAATTAAATAAATCAGAAAATACCCTAATTTTCTATTTATCCACGCGGCGCCACGTCAACCTCGGCAGCTCCGAAATGCCGCGTGGCGCTCTCTGATTCGACGCCGCCATCCGACTCAGCGCTCCACGAGCCCGCTGTATCGTTCCGTCTCCTTATCCGGCGCGATCCTGGCCGTCCATCCGAGCATGTATTAAATGAACATCATCCATTCATCATCCCCAAGCGTCCTCACCCGAGAGCCGTCCACACTAAATCCCTAATATCTCACTAAATACTTAACGGATTTTCATGTTCTTGTGCTCTATGAATTCGTCTTGAAGAGACGAACACATCTATATGGTGATCATGCATTGAAATTAAAGAATTTGAAATGGAGAATCTCTAGAAGCTCGGGATGAAGAATTAGCTCATACCTTTGCTCAGAGAAGTGTGGCTTCAATCTGAGGGTTGTGTCACCTTCGATTGGATCCCAACAAGCTCCGCATGAAGTCTCCCGGTCCGGTGAATTGCCTAGTTATGAAAGTGACCACGCCCGATCACAAAGCTTGGAGGCTGGAACAACCGGGTGGCCCGGAGATGGGGCTTTCGGTGGAAACTTCTCCTCTTGGTCCAGTGAAGGTCTAGGACCGGTCAATTTAAGGATTGGCTCACCGCGGCAAAGTGTCCTGGTTTTGGGTGAAATTTCGCTTGAGAAATTGGATTCCGTCAGTGGGGATTAGGGCAAATCGACACCTGGGGATCAACCGCTCTAAGTATGGAGTAGGGTTTGGAACAATTTTGCGCGAGTTTCGGCAAGGTTTGTGCAACTCTCTTCCATGGTCGTGAGGGGGTCGGGTTTAAATAGAGGTGGCTGGAGAGCCTCACAGGGATGGCCAAGGGTTGGGATCAGCTGCTCTGGGCATGGAAGAACAGCCATGGTGTCCATTGGGCATGGGGCAGCTCAGCAAGGTGGAATTCCAAAGTTGGCTCACATGTGAGTTCTCGGGTGTGGTATTTTCCGGCGACCTGGTGGGTGGCCGGCCAGGCACTCGGTCACCATCTTGTTCGGGTGGGTCGTGGCTGGGGTTTAGTGTAGGCAATCGGCAAATGCCATGTGTAAAAGGCTTCGGATTAGAATGGAATGGGAGAGGGCTCATTTTGGCTCAAATTGGTCAACCCATCCCTCTCGGGCTAAGTGCACCACCCAAGGCTTGGTTTAGGCTGAAGAGAAAGTGATTTAGGTCAGCTTAATCAGTGGGGAAGGGTCACCATCCAAGTACAATTAAGCTTAAGCAAGGTTTAGTGGAATCATGGTAGTGGTTAATCACCTTTAGGAATTAAGGAAAGAGTCTCCTCCTTTTGCCCAAAATGGCATGGTGACATGTAAAGAGGCTCTCATGGCTTCCATGTGGCTCATGCATGGCTTCATGGCTCATCTTCGTCTGGGAAAAGTTAAGTCAATTTCATGGAAATGGATTTAAGAAAAATTTTAGTATTTTGATGGGAATTTGTATGGGGCTTAATTTGGAATGGCTTCATGATGAATTTTCAAACTTAGGGATTGATTTTAATTAAGGGTATGATGAGAAGAATTTGTCATATGGGCTTTAGCATGAAATTTGGGCTTTTAGGAAGGTTTCATGTGAGTGGGCTTTTGGTTTAAAAATAGATTTATGGATGGGAATTTTGTGAAGGATTGGGCCAAACAAATGTTGGGTTTAGCTCATGGATGTGTCATGAGTGACTTGAAGCAAATTGGGAGTGATTTGGGTTTGAATTGGGTTGAATGTGGGCTTCTTTGGTGAATGGGCCAATATAGGTCAAATTGGGCTAACTTGGGCCAATGTTGGGCTAGGGTTGAAATTGATGTAAAATAAATGTTGGGAAATGTTTATGGGAGTGTTTCAAAGAGGTTTTGGCTTTGGTTGGGTTTTTATTTTGGGGTTTGGGCTTATTTGAGTTAGGTTTGGGTTTAGGTCAAAATTGGGCCTTTTAGCTTTGGGTTGGATTTGAGTGGGGTTTGGGTCCAAATTTTAGGCAAATCATGTTAAGGTTTTGTTTGTAGGGATGTTAAGGAAGGTTTAGAAAAGATTTGGGGTTAATTGGAGTTGAATTGGGTGAGTTTGGGTTAGGTTTGGGTCATGGGTCCAAATTGGGCTTTAAGGCCAAAAGTGAAATTGGATCCAAATGTCAATCAAATTGGATTTGGATTTGATCTAGATTGGTTTTGAGAATGTTGAATTGAAGTTTAGAATTGAATTGGACCAGAATTTGGGTCAATTGGGTAGGTTTAGTTTGACATTGGGTTCACTTTGGGTTAAAATGGGTCAAATTGGGGGTTTTGACAAAAGTAGGGTAAATTGACAAAATTGGCCCATGGTGTAGTTGAACAAAATGAAATTGGGAATATTTGAGATTTTCTGGAATTTTCTGGGAATTGTTTGAGTTTTTGGATTTTTAGGTCAAGAGGGGTATTTTGGGTATTTGGAGGGTATTGGGAGGTATTTTTGGAATTTTTGGCTATGAATGATCAATTTGAGTAAAGTGGGAATGTTTGGGAATGATTTTGAGGAATCTTGGGTAATTTAAGTGATTTTGCAAATTTTGGGCAGTTTCAAGGGTTTTGGGTTGGCTAGGCGGGTGTAGGGTCCCGGGGGTCAAAAATTGAAAATTTGGAAAATTGAAGATTGGGTGAATGCAAGTGAAATGAAATTATTTTGGTTGAGCCATGAAGCCATATCAAGTCTACATGAGCCATGAAGGGACTCATTTGAGGCATCCGCTATGTTGTTCCTAACCCTCTTAGCCAAGGGCTTAGGGGTTAAGGACCATCCATGTGAATCACCTACACGAGTCAGGAGGTCAAGTTGGGTATGGGTGTGGTTTTAGGAGGTGTGTGAAAGTGTAGTGTATAGGTGTAGTGTGTGTGTAAGTCAGCCTCCTTACCGCACCGAGCCACCTGAGGCAATCCTAAGGCCAAAGAGTCCTATAGGAACTCATCCTTTAAACTTCCACATTCGATTTCAACCCTCTAGGTGATTAGGGGCCTATAATCAAGTTTGTGGAGTTTGCAGGAGTTAAGAAGTGGTTTGAATTTCTAAGTGGTGGGTCCCAATTCTAGTCCTCTAAGATAGTCAAAGGAAAAGCCTAAGGCTAGATCCTAAGTACTAAAAAGAAGAAGAGAAGACCTCATCAAAAATGAGGTCAACGAACTCCCACCAAGCCCGATTTTAAAGCTTGGCCGATAGAGAGAATGGCTGGCCTGGTGAGGGGGCTTCCACTGGGGAACTCCTTCTCTTGGTCCTGTGCAGGTGTGGGTGAGTTTAATTTGATTTTGGTGGAGGTTTCAGAGTGGTCCTAGTTTTTGGGTGGATTTTTGACTGCGAAATTCAGCTATGTTAATGGGGATTATGGCAAAGGGACACTGGGGATTAATTGCTCTAGGTTAGGAGAGGGTCTTGGAGCAATTTTGGTAGAGTTTTGTTACGCTCTGGTTCATCACCTTATTTGACCGAGAAGGTGGTGGGTTTAAATAGGCATGGTCGGAGGGCCTCCCGGGGGAGTTAGGGCTTGGGATCGCCTACCTTGGTCAAGGGAAGAACAGTGCATGGAGTCTAATTGAGTTGGGACAACTCAGCTAGTGAGTTTGAATTTTTTGAATCAAATGGGTGCTCTCGGCCATGGTGTTTTTCGGCTACTGTGGTGGCTGGCCGGCCAGGCATGGTTCACCCTCAGGGTCAGTGAGGTCAGGGTTTGAATTTGGTGCAAGCAATGGAGTTTGGCCATGTGTAAAGAGCTTGGATTTAAGTGGTATGGTGAGGGGGTCATTTTAGGTTCAATTGGATCAAGTCATGGGTTTGGGTTGAGTGCACCACCCAAGGCTGATTTGGGCTGAACAGAAAGTCACTTGGGTCAGCTTGATTAGTGGGGTCAAGTCACAATCCAAGTACAATTAAGCTTAAGCATAGATTAAGGGAAGCATGGGAATGTTTAATCAACTTTAAGGGAATCATTAAAGGGCTCCCCTGTTTTGCCATAAATGGATTGATGACAAGGCCAAGCTATCATGGCTTCATATGGCTTGTGAATAACTCCATTGAGGCATCATTTGGCTTTGGAAACGTTGTTGACCTCATTTTCGATGACGTCTTTTCTTCTCTCTTTAGTACTTAGGATCTAGCCTTAGGCTTTTCCTTTGACTATCTTAGAGGACTAGAAGTGGAACCCGCCACTTAGAAATTCAAATCACTTCTAAATTCCCTGCAAACTCCACAAACTTGATTGTAAACCCCTAATCACCTAGAGGGTTGAAATCAAGTGTGGAAGTTTAGGGGATGAGTTCCTATAGGACTCTTTGGCCTTAGGACTGCCCTGGGTGGCCTGGTCTGGTGAAGGGCTGACTTACACACACACTACACTTATACACTACACTTTCACACACCTCCTAAAACCACACCCATACCCAACTTGACCTCCTGACTCATGGAGGTGATTCACATGGATGGTCCTTAACCCCTAAGCCCTTGGCTGAGAGGGTTAGGAACAACATAGTGAATGCCTCAAATGAGTCCCTTCATGGCTCATGTGGGCTTGGTATGGCTTCATGGCTCAAAAAAAATGGTTCCATTTCACTTACATTTACCTAATCCTCAATTTTCCAAATTTTCAATTTTTGACCCCGGGGACCCTACACCCGCCTAGCCTACCCAAAACCCTTGAAATTACCCAAATTTTTTAAAAACAAAAATCTCCAAATCACCCAAAATTTCTCAAGACCAATCCCAAACATTCCCACATTACTCAAATTGATCATTCATAGCCAAAAATATCAAAAATTCCAAAAATACCCCCAATACCCTCCAAATACCCAAAATGCCCCTCTTAGCCAAAAAATCCAAAAATTCAAAAAATTCCTAGAAAATTCCAGAAAATGCCAAATATTCGTAATTTCATTTTTTCCAACTACACCATGGGCCCATTTTGTCAATTTACCCCACTTTTGTCAAAATCCCCAATTTGACCCATTTTAACCCAAAGTGAACCCAATGTCAAACCAAACCTACCCAATTGACCCAAATTCTGGTCCAATTCAATTCTAAACTTCAATTCAACATCCCAAACACTAATCTAGACCAAATCCAAGCCCAATTTTATTGACATTTGAATCCAATTTCACTTTTGACCTTAAAGCCCAATTTGGACCCATGACCCAAACTTAGCTCAAACTCACCCAATTCAACTCCAATTAACCCCAAATCTTTTCTAAACCTTCCCTAACATCCCCACAAACAAAACACTAACATGATGTTCCCAAAATTTAGACCCAAATCCCACTCAAATTCAACCCAAAGCTAAAAGACCCAATTTTGACCTAAATCCAAACCTAACCCATATAAGCCCAAACCTCAAAATCAAAACCTAACCAAAGTCAAAACCTCTTTGAAACACTCCCATAAACATTTCACAACATTAATTTTACATCAATTTCAACCCTAGCCCAATATTGGCCCAAGTTAGCCCAATTTGACCTACATTGGCCCATTTGCCAAAGAGGCCCAAAGCCCACATGACAATCCTCTATCATCATCCATTTGATAAAGCCATCTCCTAAGTTCTAAATCCATAATAAAATAAATCCAAATCAAGCCATATGCCAATTCCCATTAAAATACCAAAGTTCACAAAACCCTTTTTCATGAAATTGACTTAACTTTTCCCAAGCCAAAGATGAGCCATGAAGCCATGCATGAGCCACATGGAAGCCATGAGAGCCTCTTTACATGTCACCATGCCATTTTGGGCAAAAGGAGGAGACTCTTTCCTTAATCTCCTAAAGTCATTAGCCATAACCATGATTCCCCTTAACCCAAATTTAATCCAAATATATTCGGATAAGGACTTCTCCATGTCAAACAAGCTGATTCCTTTGACTCCTCACAACACCCAAAGCCACCTTGAAGGGTGAACCAAGCCCAAAAGGTGGACTTGACCAAATCAAGCCAAAATTGGCCTTCCCCCATGCCATCTTAATCCAAGCTTTTGACACATGGCAAAGCCCAATTGCCTACACTAAACCCCAGCCCTGACCCACCTGAACCTGAGGGTGACCCATGCCTGCCGGCCAGCCGCCTGGATCGCCAGAAAACACCACACCCGAGAGCTCACATTTGAGCCAACATTGAAATTCTCCCTTGCTGAGCTGCCCCATGCCTAGTGGCCATTGTAGTTGTTCTTCTCTTGCCAAGAGCAGCTGATCCTAGTCCCTAACTCCCCCTGGGAGGCCCCCCACCCTCTCCTATTTAAACCCCACCTCTCTCGACCATGGAGGAGGTGCTGAACTAACCTTAAGGAAACTCTGCCAAAATCATTCCAGACTCTCCCCCACACTTAGAGCATTTGATCCCCACTGTTCTCTTGCCCTAATCCCCACTAATTGAGCTCAATTTTGGAGCGCAATTATCAAGCCAGAACAGGACACTCCCAAATCCTCCACCAAAGTCAAATTAAACTCACCCACACCTGCACAAGACCAAGAGAAGGAGTTCCCCAGTGAAAGCCCCCTCTCCAAGCTACCCATCTGTTCCAGACTCCAAAGGTTGAAATCGGGCTTGGTCAAAATCATACCTGGACAATTCTCCAGGCCAGGAGACTTCATCTGGAGCTTGCTTGGACCCAATCGAAGGTGACACAAGCCTCAGATCGAAGCCACACTTCTCTGAGCTAAGGTATGAGCTAACTCTTTATCCCGAGCCTCTGGAGATTGTCTATTTCAAATGCTTTAATTTCAATGCATGATCACCATATAGATGTGTTCGTCTCTTCAAGACAAATCCATAGAGCATAAGAACACCAAAATCCGTTAAGTATTGAGTGAGATATTAAGGATTTAGTGTGGACGGTTCTCGGGTTAGGAGGCTTGGGGACGATGAACGGATGCCGTCCATTTGATACACGCGCGGGTGGACGATCCAGATTGAGTCGTGTGAGGAGACGGAACGATGCAGCGGACCCTTGGAGCGCTGAGTCGGATGGCGGCGTCGAATCAGAAAGCGCCGCGTGGCTGTTCGGAGCTGCCGAGGATGGCGTGGCGCCGCGTGGATAAGTAGGAAATTAGGGTATTTCTTGATTTATTTAATTCCCTAAACTTCAAAAATGCATAACTTTGTGTAGGAAAATCAAAAAAATAAAATAAAAATACCCTCTTGCTCGGCTAACGAGAGGAGAATAATGTGGAAAAGAAATCATTTAATTTCATTGAGTATTTGATTTTTAATAATTTATTTACTCTCTGCACTATTTCAATTCTCCATGCATGTATACAATTCACCATTTCATGAGACCATAGGGCTTTTGAAGCCTCTGAATTTGGGAACATTCCCTAAATTTTCCAAAGTCAGAGGCCACCCCTATGAAGAGTTATTGATTTTTCAATTCTAGGTCACTATTCTGAGTATTTCAATTCTAATAATTAGCATATTGTGAAATAAATTCTAGAAAAATTTGGTGATGTTTCTTATGATCAGAGAACCCTAGGAAAAATAGTTTTTGGAGTTAACTCACTTGTAATAACCCTAATTGGCTTAAATACCCAAAATGAAGCTTTAATTAATTAGAGCTAATCGTACATCAAATTGACTTAAAATTAATTCTCCACTGACCTTTAGGATTAGAGGAACCCACCATAAAAGTTTGAAGTCAATTGGACTTGGTTAGCCCTATCAAATAGGTTGATTAAGCTATTTAGCCAAAATTAAACTTCAAAAATTTATAACTTTCCAAATACCTTTCAAAAATTCACCAAATTGGTTTTGGAGCCTCTCTGATATCAGGGGAATTTAAAAAAATTAAAATTATAATTTTCCCAAAAAGTTGATTTTTTGCATTATTTTAATATTTTTTAATAATTAAAAAATAATAAAAATCACAAAAATAATAAAATTCACCAAAATGTCACATTTTGAATTTAATCACTTAGGAACAAACCCCATATTTTTCTTAAGTCTCTATGATAAGATATTAAATTTTAAAGCCCTAAGGTAATTTAAAAAAAAATATATTTTCTAGCATTTCCACTAAAATAATTCTAATAAATCCAAGAAAAATCAGAAAATTATAAAAATTGGTTCTTTGGTTTCCTTGATATCAGAGAGATTTTTGAAAAATATAAAATTCATTTTTCAACTTTTATTTTATTTTTAAATTAATTAATACTCCAAAACTCAAAATAATTATAATAAAAATAATATAATTCAAAAAATCACCAAAATTGGTCCAAGTGGTCCTCTGGTCATTAGGAATGTCCCATAATTTTCATAAGGACAGAAACTTTCCCTTGGTCATGTTTTTAAATTTTCCTTGAAAATTCTTATTTTCCACCAAAAATAATTATATAAATAAATTAAATACAGAAAAATCACATTTTCTCCTCTAATGTCTTGATTGGCATATGAGTGAAGTCACATAAAAACTTCAATTTCATTTAAGCTCAATTTAGTGAGTTATGGAATTAGTAAGTTTAAAGGGCAAAATAGTAATTAAAATTTTAACCTATAATTAAAAATTTTAGGTTTAATTAAAAGGGTGGGTAAAATATTTGATATTAAGTTGATTTTGGATGTTTGAAACTTAGGTATTTAAAGGGTAGAAACCTACCAAACAATTTGAAAATAATTAAAATAAACCTTAATTAAATAATTAATTAAACTTGGAAGAATAATAAAAAAAATTGGAATTATTAAAATAGGGACATTATTAGGAAGAAATTTATTCTTTAATCTAAGAATCCATAAATTAATCACCTCAATAACATTTAATTCCTAATTAAAATGATAATCTAAACTCAAGGTTTAAAATGTTAAAAAGCTTAATAATTAAATTAAATTAAAGTTAAAACATTTAAATTAAATCCTTCCAAAATTTCAATTAAATTAATACTTTAACAATTAAAATTAAATCATCCCTAAAATATAAAAAAATATATTAAATTAAAATTAAAAGAAAAATAATAAAATTAAATTAAAATTTAAATTAGATTAAAATTAAAATGAAATTGAATTAAATTAAATTAAATTAAAATTTAAATTAAATTAAATTAAATTAAATTAAATCACATTAAATTAAAACATATTAAATTAAATTAAATTAAATAATAAAAATAGTAAATAAAATCAAGTTAAAATAAAATTAAAATTAAACTAAATAAATAAAATTAAATTAAAAATTAAAACTAAACCAAACCAAATTAAATTAAATTAAATTATATTAAATTAAATTGAATTAAATATAACATCACTTAAGACATAAAGAATTCAAAAATAAATCTAAAACAACTTGAACACTATTCCAAACTTAAACACATTAATTGAAATTAAATTGAATTACAAATCACTTGAACATCGATTTGCCCTCAAAAGCTCTTATTGTCATAACTCCTAAATGAAGTGTTAAGTGAAGTGTTACTTCACTCATAGGATATTCAAATGTCCTAGTTCACCGAGCAAGATAACAAAACTCGAACTCCTGGATGATTGATTCATTGTATAATTAAGTTCTCTTGGACTTAAAATAATCCTAAAAGTATTGAAAAGATGTTTAAGATTCGTCTTAAGCACTTCCTTAGTACAATAGGATGTTTATAAGAACAATTGAACTTAATTGTTCTTTGATGAAGAAAATCTTCCTGAAACCAAAACACAAGAACCTAGACGTCATAGGAGATGACTAGCCATAGGAGTAGGACCTTGGTAGAAAACCATAAGCCTTCCCTTAGCTTTACCTAGGAACTTGTTTTAAATGCTTAACTATTCTAAATTGTGTTTAAGTGCAGCCTGAGATGACGGGAAGACCCTCCAGGTGAGCTTTTATTTTATTGCAATTTACCTTCTTGCAATTTACTTTATTGCAAATGCACTTACTTTTCTTGCATGATAAACAACTGTTGCATGAAAACCCACACTTTTAGGATAGTCCTTAAAACTGAAACCAAAAATAAATTAAAAATCATTACAAGATAAAATTCACCACCACAAGATTTCAAAATATAAAATAACTCAAAATTTAATTATAAACAGAACAACAAAACTACAACTACAACTAAATTAAAACGTCTTGTTGAATGATCGGGAATACCTCGGATGATGTAACCTACGTGTTGCTAACGGGATTTCCCACGGTTTAAATGAAAGTGTGGAACTCATTTAGTTGAGTTTAGCAAATTCATCTAGACTAAGTGAATCTGATAAAAATAACGATGCCGGAAGGATGGAACCGTGGGATCTTAACCGGTGTTGTTATAATCAACTTTAAGATTTATTTTAATTAAAACATGGAAAACACTATGGAAATTAAGAACTTCTCTAAACCAAAACACTTCTCTCATCTCTTAATTTATGATTTCTAAACCTCTGCAACAATAAGGAGCTCGGAGCATGGTGGGCAGCACGGCCATCTTCGTCAGCAAAACAACTCTACATCGCCTAAACATTTCTTAGAATTAAATAACTAAACCATAGGACTTCGAGGTAGTTTGCCTAGTGCAACATAAATCCTCAACCTTTTGTTAGGAATTTGCATTGCAAATTAAGCCCTAACCGGTCTTAGGATTCCGAGGTAGTCGTCCGATACGACATAAACCCTCACATCTTCGAGGCTATTTGTATGGTCATGTCATACGAATATAAGTCCTAATTAATTAAAATTAGCAAGATCAAAACATTAAATAAATATAAGGACTTTCCTAAATTCAAGCCAAACAATAGGATAGTCGGGAAATTACCGAAGTTCGCTTCGAATCTGTAATTTCTCCTACCTTTCTTCCTTTAAATTCCCAAAACAAAATGTTCCAAACTTGATCCATTCCCTATTGAAATTCCAAAATTGAATCCCTTGAAAACTTAAACTTTGAGATTCTTGAGAGCAGAACTACTGATTCTTATCGAGAGTTTTCTTAAGTGATTCCCGTCACTTAAGATGTAATTAACTATAGTGGGCTTGCCCTTATAGGGAATTTTAAGAACCTGTGTAATATAAACCCTGTTTAATTCATTTATATTAAGCGGGGAATTTGTCGGCTTATAAAATTGATTCGCGGACCAAACGGATGTCACAAATCTTCTAGTTTATTTAATTGAGCCCCATCACCAAACAAGGTGTGTCATTCTTCGGGATAGATGCACGGTTTGTGATGCGGTGCTCGTTTATATAAACTATCTGGGATGTGAGGTCGGTTTGATTTCATATCTTAAAATTATTTTCAAAATCAAATACTACTTTTCAAATTATTTATTTAAATTAAATTAAAAAAAATCAGCCGACAATTTCTGTAGGCAACCCCCCTTTTCAAAATACAACACACAACCAAAAATAAGCCGTACAAACGTCAAGTCATTTGCATGAAGAAGGATATTGGCATTTTTGATGATTTTAAGGAAGATTGTCATGAGGCCAAGATTGGAATAATTTTATGATCAATTAGAACTTTAGGGATTGATTTAAATCAAAGGGGTGATGAGGGGAAATTTCATGTGGGCTTTGGAATGGGTTTTTTACTTTAAGGATTTGGTGGAAGTGGGCTTTTAAATGCTTTAAGGAAGTGGGCTTTTAAATTTGGAAATGAACTTTTGGTTGAAAATTTGGTAAGGGTTTGGGCCAAATAAATGTTGGGTTTAGCTTAGGGATGTGTCATGAACATTTTAAAAAAGATTTGGTATCATTTAGAGTGGAATTGGATTTAATTTGGGCTTTTTGCTAAAGGGACTTAAGTTGGTCAAATTGGGCTAACTTGGGCTAAGGTTGGGCTAAGGTTAGATTTTATGTAAAATTAATGTTGAGAAATATTTATCGGAGTGTCACAAATAGTTTTCAACTTTGGTTGGGCTTTGATATTAGGATTTGGGCCCATTTGGGTTCATGGTGTGTTTAGGCACAAAGTGGGGATTTTGGTTTTGGGTTAGGTTTGAGTGGAGTTAGGTTCAAATTTGGGGCATGTCTTGTTAGTTTTTTGTTTATGGGGATATTGGGAAGGTTTTAGAAAAGATTTGGGGTTAATTGGAGTTGAATTGGGTTGGTTTAGGCTAAGTTTAGGTCATGTGCCAAAATTGGGCTTTAAGCTTCAAATTGAAATTGGATCCAAATGTTAATCAAATTGGGCTTGGATTTGGTCTAAATTGATATTGGGGATATTTAATTGAAGTTTAGAATTGAATTGGATCAAAATTGAGGTCAATTGGGTTGATTTGGTTTGACATTGGGTCCACTTGGGTTAAGAATGGGTCAAATTGGGGTTTTGGTAAACGTTAACCAAATTGGAAAAATTGGCTTATGGTGTAGTTGAACAAAATGAAATTGGGAATATTTGGGATTTTTTTAGAATTTTTTGGGAATTTTCTAAATTTTTGGAAATTTTGGGTTAAAAAGGTATTTTGGGTATTTGGAGGGTATTGGGGGGTATTTTTGGAAATTTTGGTATGTTTGGCTAAGGATGATCAATTTTAATGGAGAGAAATGTTTAGGACTGATTTTGAGGAATTTTGGGTAATTTAGGTGATTTTTGCAACTTTTGGGTAGTTTCAAGGGCACTTGGTAGGTTTGGTGGGTGTAGGGCCCCGGGGGTCAAAAATTGAAATTTTGAAAAAAATGAAGATTGATCAAGTTTGAGTAGAATGGAATCTCTTTGGTTGAGCCATGAAGCCATATCAAGCCCATAAGAGCCATGAAGCCATATCAAGCCCATAAGAGCCATGAGAGGATTCATTTGAGGCATTCACTATGTTGTTCCTAACCCTCTTAGCCAAGGGCCTAGGGGTTAAGGTCCATCCATATGAATTACCTATATGAGTCAGGAAGTCAAGCTAGGCATGAATGGTTTTAGGATTTGGAATGTGTGTGAAAGTGTAATGTGTGCAGGTCAGCCCTCACCAGACAAGGCCACCCAGGGTAGTCCTAAGGCCAAAGAGTCCTATAGGGAACTCATCCTTTAAACCTCCACATTTGATCTTAACCTTCCAAGTGACTTGGGGGTTTACAATCAAACTTATGGGGTTTGCAGAGAGTTAAGAGGTGTTTAAATCTCTAAGTGGTGGGTTCCATTTCTAGTCCTTTAAGATAGTCAAAGGGAAAGCCTAAGGCTAGATCCTAAGTACTAAGGAGAGAGAAGAGAAAAGACCTCATCAAAAATGAGGTCAACAATATTATTGTCACCCGAGGAATATCTTAAAATATTTTCTTCCACTCTCAAAGATAATATACATAGATGGTAGAAGTCAACAATACATCATATATTACATAACACACACTGAAAACTATTTACGTATCATCATATCAGAAACTGTCTGATTGTTTGTCTGCCATTCTCATAACCCTATATACTGCTAGACCTACAATAAATATCTAACACTCCAAGACATTTTCTGTCAAGTATGTCTTAAGTGATTGGATGTTCATCGGGTCAAGGTAGTTCCAAAGTTTCTGACTTACACTCGATATGTAATGCTTGGAAACATCAGCTCTGTTATCTTGAAAAATAAGAACTGATCCTCGTGGTAGAAGAATCTGGTAAGATCCATGAAATTCTTTAGGTCCCACAATTTGTATTTCTCTCCCAATAAAAATAGAACATCTGTTCATGAGCGACAGTGCAAAAGGGTCTTTCAAAGTCAGGCTGTCAATATGAGGTGGTATACAGTCTCCTTCCTTATAAATATTTATGATGCAACTGTTTGGAACACAATCAGTGGGCTTTACATTCCATGTTATCAGTCATCTGATAATTTGAATAATCATTATGGGTAACAGATCCACTTGTTCATGTCGTAAAATTCCAGAAGGATTGCCATCATTGTCTTCAGAATAATTATAACAATATCCATATTGGATTAACATTCGACATTTGCCACGTGTCCATTTATTGGGTTCAGAATATGTCCTCCGTTTTAAGCATCCCGCTCCTCTGAGGTTTCATGCTTCCATTACATTTTCAATAATGGCAGCCATCTCATCTTAATCAAAGACTCTGGTGAATAGCTGAATGCCTTCTAATATATTGACGTTTCAACCGTTAATATATTTAAATTGGTCAAATTTCTATCTTCTAATAGTGTGGATATGTCTTAATTCTTCTTTAGAAGTAATGCGTTTATCAGTTGACATTTCTGATGATGTAAGATCCAACGCTAGTACATAAGGAGTCGGAGTGAATGTTGTTCTTTCAATCCTTTCCTCTTCTTGATCCACTTTTTCTTCTCCTAAGACAATAAATGTTTCTTTAGGAATATCTTCAAGAACTAGAAATTCAAAATCATCATTTTCCTCCATACATTTCATATTTTGTCGTTCCTTTTCTTCGAGTCTTTTAAGTCCTTTATTTTGATTTCTTCTTTGAGCTCTACTTAATCTGGAGGCTGAATTCTTTACTCTGCTAACAGATTTTTCTTTAGCTCCATGAGTTGTAGTTACCACTGCTGATTTTAGTTTTCCAGTGTCAGTTTTTCGTTTTTATTATGTAGAAATGATTTCTTCTGTCCTACTATTTTGTTGTTGAAGTTTGAATTCTAACACAGATGGTTTTACTTTTGCTTCTTCTTGATTTGCAATAGATAACAGAGCCCCATCATAAAGTAATTCAACTTGAGACAAGTCAAAATCAAAGGGGATTCTTGATCCTTTTTCAATACGTCATCGATCCAATGCCAAACACCACTTCAAAAAGTGAACAAGAGTCTGTTATTCGACATTTCTCTACAAGCAACGAGTTAATGAAAATATATCAGACCAAGTTTTAATTTAATTTATCAATATGAAATTTATTATAGTCGATAAATAATATTCACAAACATATGTTATGTGAACAAAGAGGAAATGTTCAAAGAGAGACAGTGATTATCAATATTTCATTTGTAATTATATTCATTATTATTCCAATTTAGAAAAAAGTCATGATTTTTTATATCACATAAAATTTTTCCATGAAACGCCCATTTGAGTGGGGGCAAGACCCTTTCTCCTTGACTAGCTACCAATTGGTAAGATCCTCTGGAGTATATCTTTTCAATTACATACTGGCCTTCCCACATAGGTTAAAACTTTCCACCTATTCTTCGATGAGCAAGGATAAGATTTCAGAGAACTAAGACTAATTCACCAATTTGAAAGGTTCTAAGATGAGCCAAATTTTTTTGTGGGCCCATATCATTTTTCTTAATATAATTCATGATTTTGCTGAGCTTGTAGTCATTTGACTTCTAAACTCTTAATTTCTTCAAGTCGTAATTTGGCATTTTCTTCTTCTATTATTTTGTTTGCAACAACAATGCTGAGAGAAAAAATTTGCACTTGAAGTGGTAAAATAGCCTTAGAACGATATGTCAAAGCAAACGGTGTCGACCGTGTTGGTGTTCGGTATGTAGTCCTATAGGCCCATAGAGCTTCTATCAATCACTCATGACACAGTCTTGGACTATTAATTAATGTCCTTTTCAAAATTTGTACCAATGTTTTGTTGAATGCTTCTGCTAGATCATTGGCTTTAGGATAATAAATTGTATAATATCTCCAGTCTATCCCATGTCTTGAAAAAATTGTTCATTTTCCTCTTTTTAAATGCTAGTCCATTGTCTGATATGATTCTTCAAGGAATTCTAAATCTATAGACAATATGAGACTTGAAGAAATGGAGAACTTATTCTTCCTTAACTTTTTTAAGCGGTATCTCTTTTGCCTATTTGGAGAAGTAATTAGTGGCTGCCAAAATAAATTGATGGCCTTTAAATGATGGAGGCTCTATAGGGCCCACTATGTCTATGCCACAACATTCAAATGGCCAAGATGCAATGGTTGGATGTAATGCATTTTGCAGTTGATGTAAAACCACTCCATGTATCTGGCATTGATGAAATTTCTTTATAGTTTCAAGACAATCAGTCATCATTATAGGCCAATAGTATCCCATTCCTTTTTTTTCATCTTCATTTTAGGTCCAGATTGGTGTGCAATGAATAGACCTGAATGAACTTCTTTAAAAATCTCTTGAGCTTTAGATTCGTTTAGACATCTTAACCAGATTCGTTCAAAAGATCGTTTATAAAGAATACAATCGCTAGAGCATAGAACAATTCTCTTTTTTTTATTTGAGTTGTGATAAAATTATTTTGGGGTAACCTTCCGGTTTGTAAATATTGAATAATTAATTGTCGCTAATCATCCTTTTCTTCATCCATTATTTTTGTTGTTGTGTTTTCACCAATTTGTTTAGATTGTCCATGTCAATTTGGGAATGAACTTGTCGTCCTTTTATAGAGATCAAAATGTCATCTTCTTCTGGACAAGCAAATTCTTTTGCAAGTTTTGCCAAAGCATCTACTAAAGAATTGTCTCATCTTAGAATTAGGAAGAAATTTACATCAAAAATCTGCTGAAGCAGTTTTAGAGTGTAACGGGAGTATTGTTCAACTCGAGATTTTAGTGTCTTGTATTTGCTTACAATTTAATAAATGATCAATTGAGAGTCTCCGTAGATGTCGATATTTTTTTTTCCATTAGTATTGTCAATTCGAGATTGGTTATGAGTGCTTTATATTTAGCTTCATTATTCATGCATGGTTCAGTCAAATGATAGGAAAATGACATCATTGTTTTGTCTGGGGTAATGAAAATTAATCCTACTCCAACTTTGCATGGTATAATTATCTGCTTGCTTTGTCTTTTCTAGCAGATGATGCTCTGTCAAACTTCAATTCCCATCATTTTGTATTTTAACTTTTTATTTCTAAAATTTTTCATCAGGTAAATCATCATTAAATGGTGATCCAGTCGAACTTGGGTGTGCTGCTAAGAAATCTGCCAAGATTTATCCTTTAACAACATGTAGTGGCACGAATGTTATGTCAAATTCGAGCAGTATCATTGCCCATCTTGCTAATCTTCCAAAAAAGTGTTGGTCGTGTCATCAAATATTGTAATGGGTTAACTCTTAAAATACGAGTTACCTTATGAGAAAACATATAATGTCTTAGTTTTTGAACTGTGAAAATCAAACCTAAGAAATGCTTCTCAATTGTAGGATATTTTATTTCAGTTGGAACCAAACAATGGCTTAAATAATATAATACATTTTCTTTTCTCTCATCGTTTACTTGAGCTAGTAATGCTCCAAGAGAATTATCTAATGCCACAGTGTAAAGGATTAGAGGTCTTCCTATCACAGGGGCTGCTAAGAAAGGAGGTGTTGTCAAATATTGTTTGATGTTTTCAAAGGCGTGTTGGCATTTTTCATCCCTCATGAATTTGGTATCTTTTCTAGTTAGTGCATTAAGAGGCTAAAACCTACCTGATAAATTGAAAATAAAACGTCGTATATATGTTTGTTTTCCTTGAAAGAATCGCAATTAAGTTATATTTTTAGGAGGAGACATGTTTAGGATGGCTTCGATTTTGAGAGGATCAATTTCAATCCCACGATGTCAAACAACAAATCTTAAAAATTTCCCTAAAGTAACACCAAAAGCGCATATTAATTGATTCATTTTAAGATTATATTGATGTAAACGTTTAAAGATAATTCTCAAATCGTACGCGTGATCATCTTTTGTCCACTATTGACAACCAAATCATCCACATAACATTCAACTTGTATGTGTATGAGTTCGTAAAAAATACGTGTCAGGACTCTTTGATAGGTTGCACCAGCATTTTTCAATCTAAATAGCATAACTTTGTAGCAGTATAGCCCTATGGGTGTCCTGAAGGTTGTATTCGCTTCTTCTTCTGAAAACATTTTTATTTGATTTTATCCTAATGATCCTTCCATAAAAAAAAATATTTCATGTTTGGATGTTATGTTAACCATTAATTCTGGGATTGGTAAAATGAATTCATCTTTCAGCCATGCTTTGTTCAAATCCCTGAAGTCTATACAGACACTAATTTGACCATTTTTCTTTTTAACTATCACTACATTGGTTAGCCATGTTAGATAATTTTCTTCTTGTATGATACCGGCCTCAATTAATTTCTTAACTTTGATAATGACTTGTTGTTCTATTTCAACACGCATCCTTCTTAGAGCTTGTTTAACAAGGATTGCAATTTGATTTATCTTAAGTTTGTGGATAGCGAATTCTGGAGCTAGTCTAGGCATTTCGTCATAAGAACAAGCAAAACAGTCTTTGTATTTTTTTAACAGTTGAATTATTTCTTTTGCTTCTATGTCATTAAGGAATTGGCAAGTCACAAGCTTTCTCAAAACCAAGCCTATAAGGAGACAATTCTATAGGAGTTTTGTAAAAAGTTCTATAAGCCCATAATGCATCGTCTAGCTTTATAGACCAATCCTTTCTATTAGGATTGATAGTTTTTTCTAATATCCTCTTGATTTCTCTATTAGATAGCCCAACTAAACCACTAGTTTGAAGTGATTCTCTATGTTTAATTACATATTTAGCAACTAGTGTCACAATTTTTCTATTTTTAGAATGACTTATACCATCACTAGTGACACTCTAGATATGCCAAATTTCTTAAAAATATTATTCTTTAAAAATTTAGCTGCACTTTGAGCATCACAGTTTGAAAGAGCAGTTGCTTCAATCCATTTTGAGACATAGTTGATAGCTATTAAAATATATAAGTTTGAAAAGATGGAATAAATGGTCACATAACATCTAAACCTCAAACATCATCTCAATTTCTAAAGTTACGTTTAGGGGCATTTCATCTCACTTAGATATATTACCTACTCTATGGCATCTGTCACAAGTGCATATATATATATATATACATTTATTTATTCACATCTCTAAACAGAGCAGGCCAATAAAATCCAGATTAAAAAATCTTAAATATAGTTATGTCAACACTGATGTGTCCCCCAAACTTAGAATCATGATATTTTTGAATAATTTCATGAGTTTCTTCAAATTGTACACATCTTTTGATAACTCAATCCTTAAACCTTTTATATAAATATGGGTCATCCCAAAAGTAAAATCAAGCATCATGAATAATTTTTTTCTATTGATGGTTTGTCAATCCGTCGGGTATAATATCCCTAACAATAAGCATACAACGGAATGCACCACTCAATCTTAGTGTATAGTTGTTCATCAAGGAATCTTTCATTAATGTCATCTTTAGAAGTATAAGAATCTCCCAGATCTAATCAAGTAAAAAGTTAGCAAGTTGATTATCCAATTTTGTCCTATCCACTACTTTAATATTGAATTCTTGCATCAGAAGGACCCATCTAATTACTCTTGGTTTAGCATCCTTATTTGACATAAGATATCTTATAGCAGAATGATCGGTATGAAAAATACATTTTGTTCCAATTAAAAAAGATCTAAATTTATCAAAATATACAATTTTCAATAGTTACTTCTTAGTCATAGTGTAATTAATTTGAGCTTCATTAAGTGTTTTATTGGCATAGTATATATCTTTAAAATTCTTATCATGTCTTTGTCTTATCACAACCCTAATAGTATAATCACTTGCATCACAGATCAACTCAAATGGTCTCCCCCCCTATTAGGTGGGACTAAAATAAGATTTATGACTAATTTTTCTTTTAAAATATTATAATTTAAGCAATCTTGATCAAAGTTAAATAATATATCTATTTCCAAAATATGGCATAAAGGCTTGGTGATTTTTTAGAAATCTTATATATAATGCCTATAGAATCTAGCACATCCCAGAATACTTCTAACCACCTTTAAAGTAGTAGGTGGTGGTAGTTTTGCAATTACTTAAATTTTTTTGGTCCACTTCAATGCCATTTTCAAATATCTTATGTCCCGGAACAATTCCTCCTGTGACCATGAATTGACTTTTCCTTATTGAGAACAAGGTTAGTCATTTCGCAACATTGCTTGGTGATCTAAACATGAATCAAATGAAATTCTAAATACTGAGAAATCATCCATGAAAATTTCTGCCCCATTCTCATTCAAGTCGCAGAAAATAGACATCATGTACCTTTGCTCATAACTGCTTGTAAATTTGGTATTTTCTTGATCCTTAGAAGCTATATATATTTGATGATATTTAAAATATCCATCTAAAAAGCAAAAATATCGGTGACTAACTAGCCTATCTAACATCTAATCCAAAAAGGGTAAAGGAAAGTGATCTTTTCTATTGGCTAAAGTCAACTTTTTGTAGTCAATACAAATTCACCGCTCAGTGATATGTCTAATGTAAATTAATTCATTATGTTCATTTATAGAAACTATCACTCCACCCTTTTTAGAAACACTATGAATAGGACAAACCCAAGCACTAAAAGATATAGGATAGATAATACATTCATCTAGCCACTTTAAGTTCTCCTTTTTAACAACTTCTTTCATAATTAGATTTAATCTTATTTGAGGATCTCATCGGGGTTTACGGTTATCTTCCATCAGGATCCATGCATAAAAATAGAAGAAATAATTCCTCTAATAACTGCTAAGGTCCATTCAAAAACTTTCTTATAATTCTTCAGAATTTCTATTAAATTTTCCTATCTAACATCTCTTAAATTTTCTATTAAATAGAAGAAATAATGATTGGTATGTAGATGACATCCCTAATAAGCATATTTTAAATTTGTAGTGACCTGAGTTACTCCGCAGACACTTAACGTAATTTTAATTTTTTTCTAACAAGTATATAATATATTTTTTAATCGCAGAGTTACTATTAACGCAAGTATACGTATCGCTCAAGTAATACAGGGCTCTAGCGGAGTCCTGGATATCTATCCCACAGGGAATATTTTAGAAGCTACAAACTAGGATTATAGAAATCAATTTAGAATCACAATTTGGAAATTGAAATTGCCTATCTGTCACTAATACGCAATTGACAATAATATGAAGTTCTAATAAACTAGTTCTACTAACATATAACTAATTCTACTAATAAAGCGAAGTTCAAATATATAATCAAGAATATTTCTCCTTTGTTAAGATATTTAAGTGAATGGAAATTTAGAATTAGTTTAAAACGGTGTTGTGCCAAATAGGAGCATACTTATTCTTTACCCTATGGTCCAGGCATAAAGAACATTGATTAATCCTATGCTTGGATACTGAATCTGCGGCTAGGCTGGGAGGATACCGGCTCTCACTTTGGAGCTCCCATGTTCCCCTCGTCTGAGGGCTAACATCGACACTTCAGCACCTAAACGATAGGACCAAACTGAGGATTTTAGCCTGTCACTCTAAAATCTCCAATTCTACGCTCGATGAATATTATTTCCCTATTTATTTGCACCCTACTTCCAAGGTCTTTGACCCCCCTGAATCTCAGATGTAATCTTTACTATAGATGTTAAACTCAATATATTTTAACTAATCAATTGGCCAGATTGAAAGTAAATTAAGATTTAAGTAAAAGATTATCACAACTTCTTTAAACTTTAATGGCACACTAATTTAATTTACCATTTCACAAAAAATATCAATACAAGGAGAAAGACAGAAAAACTACTCAGATTTCATGGAGAGGATACAATAAAACATGGATTTCATATATAAAAGTAAAGTTCTACAAACTAAAGTAAATAAACACAACTTATCTTAAATTCCTCCCCAAGCAAACTCCTTGAAGTTCCTCTAAATCTCTTCCTTTCTTTACAGTACGTAGAATTCTCCTTCGAAACGACAATGAAGAAGAGATCTCTCACTTCCCTTCCACTCTTACAATCACTCGAAGAATTCCTCATAAATTTCACTATCTGAACTCACTAATTCAACACTAGAAACACTATATGGACTCACTAGACTCACACACTTGACTCTCTAATGGATTAGAATGACATGTGGTGGACACAAATGGACGCTAGTGGACTCTTTTTTTGGCCCCAAATTGTTCCTTTTAAAATAGTTGAAGAGTCTACAAAAGTTTTCCAAGCATCCCTTCGAAAATCGTCGACATTCGATGTATTTCATGAAAGAACCATCTCACCATCGGTGGCCTCGAGCTCGCCTTCTGTGGCCTTCTAGAATACATACCTTGGACCCCTTCTGAATAAGCCCCGCTGTCGGCGGCCTCGATCGTCGCCGTCGGTGGGCTCCCTTGAAATATATTCTGAACTCTTGGGAAAGACACGCTGTCGGCGCCATCGACCTCGCCGTCGGCGCCCTAGATCAAATTTTCATAATTTTGGTCCTTTTTGCTCCAAATTTGCTCCTTTTTGCATATTTTCGCTCCCTTGTCCATAAATCAACATACCTGTAAAAAAACCAAAAATACTCTTCTTTAAAATACAATATCATCAAAATCAATATAAAATAGGCATGAAAATCTTATCTTTTTTTCCTTGAGTCAAAATCTTCCAAACTTAACTATTACTTATCCTCAAGGAATCTTTAGTACTACATAAAAGTTATGATTCATTATGGTAAAATTTTAATTCAGAAATACTATAATTTTGATTTAAATAAATGTTATTGCAAGAATTCTTAGAAAGATTTTTAAGTAATTAGATTAATTCTGCAGGTGTAAGGCTATCTAGTCATCAAGTCTAAGAGTTCTAGTTTTATATTCATTTTAAGAATGACTATATGTTGCAATATCAATTCACTTAGAATATTCAGAAGATAGGAACTTCATGAGGATACTACTAGTAAAGAAACTAGTCATCGATATAAGTTCAGAAATGTTTTTAGTTTTCCCTTTAGGTTAATCCAAGTGAAGCCAATTTTTGATAAGGCATTTCCTCAAGCTTCTCCTCACTTACTTTTTGTTTCTTTATTTTTCTTTTGGATTGTTTTCAATCCTATATATTTTTCTTTTCTTTTCATGGATTGTTTTTCAATCCTTTTCTTTTTCTTTCTTTTTCTTTTTTTTTCTTCTTCAAGTGAGAATTACAATATCTGAATAGTCTGTTAATAATTTTGAACTTCACTCTTCTTTTCCTAAATTTGAAACTTAAAGCATTCCTTTTTCTTATATGTAATTCATAGTTTTTACATCATTGAATCCAAATCTTTTCTTTCTCAACTAAACTCCTAAGACTCTTAATATTTCAAAGTATAGTTTTCTTTACTTTAAATAGTTAACTATAGTCTTATCCTCTTATAACAAATATCTTAACCTACAAAATTAATTTTCATCACCAAAAATATTTCTTTGAATCTTCTATAATATTGAGATAAAACCTAAATATAGTTATCTGAATTAAATTTTATCACAAAAATCATATTTATAATTTGTGAAAATATGTTAATTGAGAACATTTAATCCCCCCCTCCAAACTTAAAGTTTTCCATAATTGAAATAATACATGGTGGAAAGAAAAATTCTAAATATAAAAAAATCATACATTTGCACTTTAGGCATTTTTGTCTTTTTAAAATTTTCCAGGTTCTTCTAAAAAACTTTTAACTTCAAATGACCTGTAATATTAAAAACCTTTCTACACATATAACAATTTAGAAAATTTGCTGGGGTTAAGAAATTTTAAAACAAGTATAAAAAACTAAACATTAATAATAATTAAGTGCACTACATAGGACATATGTATTTCACAACACAGAACAAAAAGTCTACTAATTTTAGACTTAAAAGTTCATAATTACAATCATTCAGAAATGAAAATATAAAAACTACAAAACTAAACACATATCTCAGAAACAAAACATAGTCCACAGAATACAAACAATAAAATAAAAGTACTACAACTAAATAAACACATACATCACATCACATGTTTCAATTTTAAACCTCAAAATCCCATGCTCCCTGGTCATCATGTGGATTAGGTTAATAATGAGTATAACAGGGGCATTCAGGAAAATGTCATTTGGCTCACCTCTGTAGTGTCTAGCCTGAGCATCATAATAAGCAATCTCAAAATCAGTGTGTCGCTGAAGATACTCACTATCATGATCAAGTCTTCGCTCTAACCCATCAATCATATGATCAATTCTTTCCAAATTTTCATCTAACTTCACAAAACTTTTCCACTGCAGGGTCATAGCATCCATCAAATCATATAAGATAGGAGAACTAGATGCAGGAGGGTCATAACTAGTAGAAGGGATGTCTCTACTAGTAGAAGGTGCTTTGCTCCTACTTCCAGATCTCCATTCCTCATGGGATTCATATGTTTTTTAAATTTTCTTTACTATTGGGTTTCATCGGATATACCCATTCTTCATAATCATTAGCTTCAACACCAGATAATTGACAAAGTGCATAGATTAAGCCAGGCTGTCCTAAATATCTACTTGATTCACTCTTCATTATGGTCATAATATTCTTGTAAATTATTCTCCCCACATTTATACTTCAATTGTTCTGAATACAGAAATTCAGAACAACTATGTCTCTCGAGACTTCATTATGATGATAGGTGGGTAGCAGAGTAGAACAAATGAAATAATACCAAGACTTAGCTGTGGCATTCATCATTGAAAGTGGAAAGTTAATCCGTTCACGATTCTTATTTTTCCAAGTGCCTTTCCCATCAGTTAGAAAGTCAATAACATCATTTAATGGACCCACCATTGTTCCAAATGTTTCATACTCGCTAGAAAAGTAATCGTGAAGCTCATAAAAAGAATTAATGCAGGTAGCATTAAAATCGACAGAAAATCCTCTTACTTAGACAGGCTCGTCCTCAAGTTGAGTCAGATTTGAATAGAACTCTCACACAACTTCAATAGCAGCTTTAGTTGTAGTGTAACAAAAATTCTTCCATCCTCTCTCTTTAATAACTTGTTTCACCTCTCCTTCAGGATTATCGAAAACGCAATCTTGTATGCACTTCTTTCCTTGAAAGATTGAAGTGTATCTCAATTGTGCTTTAGCATTAACAAATCAAGTCTCGTCGAATTCAAGTCTTCTCTTTTGACGTGGAGCCATTTTTTTGATCTATCAAAATCACAAAAATCCAAACTAATCTCCAAAATAATAATACAATGGCTTCTAAAGGTGGTTCAAAGCAATCTAAATCAAGTTCCATGAATTCCTTCCAAGTCTTTTCTCTACATTTTCAAATTTCCCAAAATTTCTTAATGTGGAAGAAATTCATGGTGAAAATCAAAAATTTTTACATAGGAGTGAAGCTCTTACCAATGGAAGATGAAATCCGGTGTTAGAATGTGTTGAAATTGCTCCAAATCCGAGATCTATCAAGCCCTAGGTCAAAAGTTTCGATAAATCGGGAAAGAAGACGATGAATAGTGGCGATTGACCGGTCAAAATTGTGGTTAAAAGGTAAATTTTGGGATCTCGCCGTCGGCGGGTTCGTTCGCGCCGTTGGCTGGCTCAAGTGAATTAAATTCGAACAGCCTCGAGAAAATTACGCCGTCGGCGAGATTCTCAAATATTGATCATTTTTCAATTTTTTGCGATTTCGATCAATTTTAAGCCTCGTCGTCATCCATTCGTCCATTTTAATCATGTATTTTAAGTCATTAAGTGATGTATTAACACAAATAAACATACACACAAAAAAACTTTACAATTATATATTAAATCCAAGTGTTTACAATCCACATTACATAACACACATAAACATGTATTTTCTCAACCTAAATTCTTCTAATCAGCGTCACAATCCAAACCATAACACTCAAAACGCTGAAAACAAACATTTCAATCATAATCTCCACTATACTAAGATTAAAAATCAAACTAAGAAAGAGAACACACAAACATAGTTCAAATCACGTACAACATAAAGAAAAAAAATAAAATAAAACAATTCTACTACTCTTCTGAATTAGTACTGGTTTCTCCTCTGATATCACCCATTGCTTGAACATTGATAAACATGTTATAAAAAGGTCAGAATGGGAATTCTTCAGTTAAATCTTCTTCAATCCATCCCATCCTCTTCATTAAGCGTATCAAACTCGCTTCAAATTGCCCAGTATGATCAAAATGTTCTTTCATCCTCCAATCGATATGATCAAAGAAATTAGACATATTGTTAACTGTACTCATTAAATTTTGTACCTGATTCTCTAGATTCTTGATTCGGTGTAAGATCATCGGTGTCTTGTCTGCTACTAGTGGTTGAATAGGAATAGAATTCTATGATGCTTGATCCATTATCATGCCCATGTCATTCTCCTCAATATTGGTTGGGAACATACGGGTTGGGCCTAAAGGTTTCCAAGGTAGCAGTACTTTTTCCCAAATCTTGTACGATACTTGAACTGCATATTGAGAAAATTGTTGAAGGATGTCCAAGCCCTTGAGATGATCCTTGAACGATCAGGCCAAACACAGACTTCACAATAATTGATCCAATATCCATGGCCATCCCATTTGAATGTTGAAGTTCAATATAGCACTTTCTTTAGTGACTACCGATTTTTATCGTCGGTAATAATTTAGCAGATATGAAAAGTGCCAATTTTTCGAAACAGGATTTAAAAGTGTTGCAGAAAAACTAACGTACTCATTTTCTCTAACTTCTCAGTCTTAAGTTTTGTCTGTCAAATATTGGTAAATTTCATTCATCTTGTCTCTTGTCGACACAAAATTTGAATAATGGCAGATAGGAACATTCTCAAGCATGTATAATTCATTAATCCTTCCAGAATTAAATGTTATCCATCTATCTCGCACATAGATGCTTCCTTGGTTGATTCCATCTAAATTGGCATAAAATTCCTTCACCACTGGAAAGACTACTACAGTAATAGTATAGCGAAATACTTCTCATCTTCGCTGCACAATAATTTCTTCAATTGCAGATAAAGAATTACTTAATCCTCGATTGACAAATTCTCTTTCCTTGATTAGCCTTCTCTTGGACATCACCTTGTTGAAAAGTCGCTGCGCCTCGACACTGATGAACTTTCTCCGGTTGTATACTTGAAATCTAGGGTAATCTACTGAATTGGAAGCCATTAGAGAGGAATTTATAGAAGTTTCCATTCGTTTTTTGGAATTGGAGTGTTTAGGAACCATCCATGGAAGTTTATACGGGATGAATTCACTAAAAATCGCCAAAAACCGTCATTTCAAACTCGAAAAACTACCTACTCACCGATCCCACTGTCGGCGGCCTCGATGGCACCATCGGCGAGCCTTGTACAATTAAATTCCAGAGCTCTCGGGAAAAACCCACCATCGGCGGCGTCAAACACGCCGTCAGAACCCTAGAAAAAATTTTTGCACATTTACACCGTGGTCAAATATGTTCCAAATTTTCTCTATGGATCCAAATTCTTGAATATCAAAGGGCAAATACAAGTAGTAGAATTCAATATTACATCAAACTAATGATACACTCAAACAATTAAAGATAATAATGGGTTGCCTCCCATAAAGCGCTTGGTTTAGCGTCGTCAGCCCGACCTATTCAGGTGTTATTCAGGTTAACTGAACATTAAAACCTCTTTAAAATTTGGTCTTTTGCTCTCAAAATATGGTTTTAATCTATGTCCATTTACTTTAAATCTATTCCCAGTCTTTGGATCTACAATTTCAACAGCTCCATAAGTGTAAACCTGAGTCACAGTAAAGGGTCCTAACCAATGAGACTTCAATTTCCCAGGAAATAATTTCAACCTTGTATTGTAAAGCAAAACTTCTTGTCCTAGTTCAAAGTTCTTCTAGTTAATCTTCCGATCATGCATTAACTTCAGTTTTTCCTTATAAATTCTGTCTTTATCATAAGATTCATTTCTTAATTCTTCTAATTCATTCAATTGCAACAATCTCTTTTCACCATAATTTTTCAAATTATAATTGAATTCTTTAATCGCCTAATATGCTTTATGCTCAAACTCTACTGGTAAGTGACAAGTCTTTCCATAAATAAGTTTGTAAGGAGTCATACCAATAGGAGTTTTATAAGCTGTCTTGTATGCCCATAATGCAGTATCCAGTCTCGTAGACCAATCTACTCTACTTGGATTTACATTCTTTTCTAAAATTTTTTTAATCTCACGATTAGAAACTTCAGTTAAACCACTGGTCTGAGGATGATAAGTTGTAGAGAATCTATGAATAATATTAAACTTTTCTGTCAATCTTTGAAAATAATTATTCCTAAAATGGGATCCTCTGTCAGTGATAATCACTCTCGGTATTCCGTATCTTGTGAAAAATTTTTTCATTAAGAATTTTGAAACACTTTTAGCATAATGATCCACTTTAAAAATACCTATTTTTATGCCTTATTTATGATTTAATTCTTAAGGATATTATGCTATAATGAAAGGTAATTTTATGTTTTTGGATGTAGGTGATAAAAAAAGTTCAAGAAGAAAAAAGGAGCAAAAGGATAAAAAATGGAGCTAAAAGAGCAAAGTTGTCGATATTATAGGCCTGGTGCCTAGGCGCCAGAATATGACGCCTAGGTGCCAGAATCCAGCGCCTGTTCGATACAGTCGCAGACAAGATTTTTGACGACTTTGGGCAGTTATTTTGACGGTGTTAAGCAGTTATTGGAGCTTCTAGAAGATTGGAAGTTACTCCTAATATATAGGACATGTGATACAATGCATCTGGACGTAGGGAAATGGTTTTAATCGCGAAGAGGTGTGACCCAAAGGGAAGAGGTGCAAAGACCTGGTCAAAAGAGTCTAGCGCCTAGGCGCGAAAATTACCTTCTAGAACATACATTGTATTTGGATGAATTTTGAATAGGTGCCTTAAGCAACCCCTGGTTAAATTCAAAGCTCTATAAATAGGAGCCCATTCTACAGAGAAAATCGCACCCTAAAGTCTCTTTCACCCCTTCTTGTATCTTTAGTCCCCAAGCACTGTATTCCATCCAATTATTTTAGGGAGCCACCTTCTTTATTATTTAGTGAATTTATTTTGAGTGTTAAGTGTGAGATTATTAGTGTTGTTGTTGCTGAAGTCTTTATCATTGCATTAGAGTTAGTAGGAGTCAGCGGATCACTTGAAGGAACATCCCCTATAACTATTTGTAACTTGGTTCAAAATTTTATAAATATGTTTTGTTGTGTGAATTCAATGTGTTATGAGTAGTTAGATTTCTTTCTCCTTTGAATTATGAAAAGATAATAAAATAATTAAACTTTGGTGGAGAATTTAACATAAAATATTTATACAAATTGTGATGATATTAATACCTGATCTTATTTACTTTTTAAACTGGTCATTTAATCTGTTAAAACCTGTTGAAGAATTCTGTGACCTATCCGGAGATGAGTTCTTAACTAGTAGATATCACATGAATCCTTAGGTAATCGCAGGATATAAGCGGGTTATTTAAGGTGAAGTGCAAATAAATAGGAAGATATGATTTATTGGGCGTAGGATTCATTAGTTTTTAAAGTGACAGACTAAATTCTAATAATTTGGTTTATAGATAGGGAACGGGTCACTGGTAGAGCTAACCATAGCCACCCTTGGACATCTAGTAGTGTGAGCCTAGATTAACCCATTCTACTAATAAAACATCCTGAACCAATCTATAAATTATTCAATGTTCTTTATGCTTGGACCAAAGGGTAAAAAATAGGAATGCTTCTATTTAGCACAATACCATAATCTAAATTCTCCACAAAAGTGTAATTATTCTAAAAATCTTGGATTAGTTGAAAAGGAGAAAGTTGTTTTATTTATACCTGCATTAATATTTATTTTAGTATTGCTTACTTACATTTAGTATAAGTTTCATTAAATCTAAAATCTAAACTATAAAAAGAAATAAAAATAAGAATAATTATTTTTAATTTGAAAAATCTAAAAATATTACTTAATATTCTAAAAATTCTTCCTTGTGGGATCGATAACTAGGACTCCACTAGAGCCCTGTATTATACGTATACTTGCATTTGTAATTGTGACTTTTACAAATTATAATCTAAATATAAAATTCATAACCTCTTTCATAAGTAAAATCGCATCAAGTGTTTGGCACTGCTGTCAGTGATTAAATCTTCTAGCCGTGGTATCAAATTCTTGCATTTTAAAGTATATATATAGCCCCTTTAGGCTAAGTCACACATCAAATTTTTGGCGCCATGGCTGGGGAAAATTATGAAAGTAAGAAAGTTAAAAAGACATTTTTAAATTTAAATATAATTTATACACTTTTATTTCTTTTAAAATACCAAATATATATATATATATATATAATATAAATAAAAATAAAAATAAAAATACCAAAAAAATATTGTAATTTTATGCGTAGTTCTGGATCGGAAGGATTATTACCTTTTGATTCTGAATTAGAAATAACAGTTAAAAGAATTAAAAAAGGAAAACAAATTCAAAAATATCAGGAAATGGCTAACTTACATAACAAAAATTAAAATCTAATAGAAATTAATGAACAAAATATTTTTAAACCATTAAGGGATTATGCAAATCCTACAGCTGATGAACTTCATATTAGAATTCAAATGCCAGTTGTAGATGCTAATTATTTTGAGCTTAAACCTTTTATTATTCAAATGGTTCAAAATAATCAATTTGGAGGAACACCTAATCAGGATCCAAATTTACACCTTGCTAGTTTTTTAGGACTTTGAGCTACCTTTAAATATAATAATGTTTCTGATGATGCTATTAGGCTTAGACTCTTTCCTTTTTCCTTAAAAGATAAAGCGAAGATGTGGCTTAATTCATTAGCAACTTGTTCTATTAAAACATGGGCAGATATGGCACAAAAATTCCTTGCTAAATATTTTCCTGCTTCTAAAACTGCTAAATTAAGAAATGATATAACTTCTTTTACACAATTTGATGGAGAAACAATTTATGAAGCTTGGGAAATATTTAAAGAATTATTAAGAAAATGGCCTCATCATACTTTGCCAGATTTGGTTAATTATTCAAACAATTTATAATGGACTTATTGAATCATTTAGATATATTATAGATGTTGTTGCTGGTGGTTCTTTAATGGCTAAGACATTTGAAGAAGCTTATACCTTAATTGAAGAAATGTAATAATAATTTTTAATGGAACATTTGCCTTTAGAAGAATGTCTTTCGGTTTATGCAATGCACCTGCAACGTTTCAAAGATGTATGATGTCAATTTTTTGTGATCTAATCAATAAAGGAATTGAAGTATTTATGTATGATTTATCAGTATTTTGAGACACCTGCGAACTATCTCCCGTAGCTATGTGGATGACGAGATGCCAACAAGGAAGTCTGTAGTTACATTGCGCTCAAATTTTTGAAGAAGCTTATACCTTAATTGAAGAAATGTAATAATAATTTTCAATGGCCTTCTGAAATGGTTAATCCTAAAAGAATGGAAAGTATTCAAGATACGAAGCCTTTTCTATTTTAGCTTCACAAGTGGCTATGATATCTAAAAAAGAAGATAATTTTGCTATTAATACATCGCATGTAAGTAATGATAATTCTACAAATACTAAACAATGAAAACTTTGCAAGCTATTGCTAGTAAAACTAATAACCCTTATTCTAATTATTATAATCCTGATTGGAAAAATCATCCTAATTTTAATTGGAAAAATGGACATCAACAATGGAGTAATAATCAAGTTAATCCAAATTGGAACAATCAAGGAAATTCAAGCTTTAGACCAACGTACCCTCCTGGTTTTAATAATCAGTAGAAAAAGTTATCTATAGAAGAATTAATCTTGCAACTAAGTAATAAGCTACAAAGTTGAAACACTGCTATTCGTAATATTGAGAATCAGATTGGTCAAATTGCTAATTTTATTAACTACAGACCTCGAGGAACACTACCTAGCAATGTTGAAATTAATCCTAAAGAAACTGGGAAAGAACATGAACAAGCAAAAGCTGCACAACTTAGAAGTGGAAAGGAATTAAAAGAGGAAATTCGGAATGAAATTGAAAAAGAGAGAGAGGTAGAAGAAATTTAAAAACCTAAAGATACTCTTTCTCCAAGTAAAGATCAGACTGTAACTCCTATTTAAGTGGAAGTTGAAAGACCACTACCACCTTTTCCTAAAATATTAAAACAACAGAAGCTTGACCATCAATTTTCTATGTTTTTTAAGATTTTTAAGAAACTTACCATCAACATTTCTTTCGCTGAAGCGTTGGAACAAATGCCAAGCTATGCAAAATTTATGAAGAATATTTTAAGTAAGAAAATAAAAATTGAAGCTTATGAAACTGTTGCATTAAGTGAAGAATGTAGTGCAATAATTCAGAAGAAACTACCTTAGAAACTTAAAGATCCTGGAAGTTTCACTATACCATGTGCTATTGGAGAAAAAATTTGTGGAAAAGCCTTACGTGATTTAGGAGCTAGTTTTAATCTCATGCCATATTCAATCTTTCGAAGGTTAGATTTAGGAGAGATTTCTCCCACCACTGTAACCCTTCAGTTAGCTGATTGATCTAATACTTATCCTAAAGGAGTTATAGAGGATGTTCTTGTTAAGGTAGATAAATTTATCTTTCCTGTGGATTTCATTGTGTTAGATATGGAAGAAGATAAAGAAATACCTATTATTTTTGGAGACCTTTTCTAGCTACCGGACGTGCTATGATTGATGTGCAAAAACGAGAATTAACAATGAGAGTTAATGATCAAGAGATAACATTTAATGTTTTGAAATCAATGAGGTATCCTGATAAAAAAAATTGTTATCGAATGGATATTTTTTATTATATAATTGAAAAACATTATCAAGAAAAATGTAAGGTCATTTCTAAAGATAAAAATGATGAATTTGTATTATATAATGAGCCTTTAACTGAAGAAATTGAAAAAGTAAATGAAGAAAAATTATCTGAAGAAACTCATTATGTTCATGAAAATTGGGAAATTTTAGACACAACTAAAAATGATATACTTTTACCCTCAATTGAAAAAGCCCCTGAACTGGAATTAAAAATATTACCTGCACATTTAAAGTATGCATTTCTTGGAAATTCATTAACTTTACCAATAATTATATCTTCAAAACTAAGCAAAGATCAAGAAGAAAAATTAATAGGAGTTTTGAAGAATTGTAAGAAAGCTTTTGGTTGGACTATTGCAGATATAAAAGGAATAAGTCATTCAATCTGTATGCATAGGATTTTAATGGATGAAAATTGTAAACCCACTATTGAACCTCAAAGAAGATTGAACCCAATTATGAAAGAGGTTGTGATGAAAGAGATTTTGAAATGGTTAGATGCTGGAATTATTCATCCTATTTCGGATAGCCAATGGGTGAGTCCTATTCATTGTGTTCCGAAGAAAGGAGGAGTAACTGTCATTGTTAATGATAAAAATTAATTAATCCCAATAAGATAAGTTACTGGATGGCGAATTTGCATTGATTATCAAAAATTAAACAACGCCACTAGAAATGATCATTTTCCTTTACCTTTCTTGGATCAAATGTTGGATAAATTAGCTAGACACTCATATTTTTGTTTTCTGGATGGATATTCTGGTTATCATCAATTACATGTTGCTCCTAAGGACCAAGAGAAAACAATATTTACAAGTTCTTACGGAACATTTGCCTTTAGAAGAATGTCTTTCGGTTTATGCAATGCACCTGCAACATTTCAAAGATGTATGATGTCAATATTTTGTGATCAAATCAATAAAGGAATTGAAGTATTTATGTATGATTTTTCAGTATTTTGAGACACCTGCGAACTATCTCCCGTAGCTATGTGGATGACGAGACGCCAACAAGGAAGTCTGTAGTTACATTGCACTCAAAGTTTTGAAGAAGCTTATACCTTAATTGAAGAAATGTAATAATAATTTTCAATGGCCTTCTGAAATGGTTAATCCTAAAAGAATGGCAAGTATTCAAGATACGAAGCCTTTTCTATTTTAGCTTCACAAGTGGCTACGATATCTAAGAAATAAGATAATTTTGCTATTAATATATCGCATGTAAGTAATGATAATTCTACAAATACTAAACAATGAAAACTTTGCAAGCTATTGCTAGTAAAACTAATAACCCTTATTCTAAGTATTATAATCTTGATTGGAAAAATCATCCTAATTTTAATTGGAATAATCGACATCAACAATGGAGTAATAATCAAGTTAATCCAAATTGGAACAATCAAGGAAATTCAGGCTTTAGACCAACGTACCCTCTTGGTTTTAATAATCAGTAGAAAAAGTTATCTATAGAAGAATTAATCTTGCAACTAAATAATAAGCTACAAAGTTGAAACACTTCTATTCGTAATATTGAGAATCAGATTGATCAAATTGCTAATTTTATTAATTACAGACCTCAAGGAACACTACCTAGCAATGTTGAAATTAATCCTAAAGAAACTGGGAAAGAACATGAACAAGCAAAAGCTGCACAATTTAGAAGTGGAAAGGAATTAAAAGAGGAAATTCGGAATGAAATTGAAAAAGAGAGAGAGGTAGAAGAAATTAAAAAACCTAAAGATACTCTTTCTCCAAGTAAAGATCAGACTGTAACTCCTATTGAAGTGGAAGTTGAAAGACCACTACCACCTTTTCCAAAAATATTAAAACAACAGAAGCTTGACCATCAATTTTCTATGTTTTTTAAGATTTTAAGAAACTTACCCTCAACACTTCTTTTGCTGAAGTGTTGGAACAAATGCCAAACTATGTAAAATTTATGAAGAATATTTTAAGTAAGAAAATAAAATTTGAAACTTATGAAACTGTTGCATTAAGTGAAGAATGTAGTGCAATAATTCAGAAGAAACTACCTTAGAAACTTAAAGATCCTGGAAGTTTCACTATACCATGTGCTATTGGAGAAAAAATTTGTGGAAAAGCCTTACATGATTTAGGAGCTAGTTTTAATCTCATGCCATATTCAATCTTTCGAAGGTTAGATTTAGGAGAGATTTCTCCCACCACTGTAACCCTTCAGTTAGCTGATCGATCTATCACTTATCCTAAAGGAGTTATAGAGGATGTTCTTGTTAAGGTAGATAAATTTATCTTTCCTGTAGATTTCATTGTGCTAGATATGGAAGAAGATAAAGAAATGCCTATTATTTTTTGGAGACCTTTTCTAGCTACCGGACGTGCTATGATTGACGTGCAAAAAGTAGAATTAACAATGAGAGTTAATGATCAAGAGATAATATTTAATGTTTTAAAATCAATGAGGTATCCTGATAAAGAAAATTGTTATCGAATGGATATTTTTTATTATATAATTGAAAAACATTATCAAGAAAAATGTAAGGTCATTTCTAAAGATAAAAATGATGAATTTGTATTATATAATGAGCCTTTAATTGAAGAAATTGAAAAATAAATGAAGAAAAATTATCTGAAGAAACTCATTATGTTCATGAAAATTGAGAAATTTTAGACACAACTAAAAATGATATACTCTTACCCTCAATTGAAAAAGCCCCTGAACTGGAATTAAAAATGTTACCTGAACATTTAAAGTATGCATTTCTTGGAAATTCATTAACTTTACAAGTAATTATATCTTCAAAACTAAGCAAAGATCAAGAAGAAAAATTAATAGGAGTTTTGAAGAATTGTAAGAAAGCTTTTAGTTGGACTATTGCAGATATAAAAGGAATAAGTCATTCAATCTGTATGCATAGGATTTTAATGGATGAAAATTGTAAACCCACTATTGAACCTCAAAGAAGATTGAACCCAATTATGAAAGAGGTTGTGAAGAAAGAGATTTTGAAATGGTAAGATGCTGGAATTAGTTATCCTATTTCGAATAGCCAATGGGTGAGTCCTATTCATTGTGTTCCGAAGAAAGGAGGAGTAACTATCATTATTAATGATAAAAATGAATTAATCCCAATAAGATAAGTTACTGGATGGCGAATTTGCATTGATTATCAAAAATTAAACAACGCCACTAGAAATGATTATTTTCCTTTACCTTTCTTCGATCAAATGTTGGATAAATTAGCTAGACACTCATATTTTTGTTTTACGGATGGATATTCCAGGTTATCATCAATTACATGTTGCTCCTAAGGACCAAGAGAAAACAATATTTACAAGTTCTTACGGAACATTTGCCTTTAGAAGAATGTCTTTCGGTTTATGCAATGCACCTGCAACGTTTCAAAGATGTATGATGTCAATATTTTGTGATCTAACCAATAAAGGAATTGAAGTATTTATGGATGATTTTTCAGTATTTGGAACTTCTTTTGAATCTTGCTTGTAAAATATAATGAAAGTTTTGAAGAGATGTGAAGAAAAAAATTTAGTTCTAAACTGGGAAAAATGTTAATTTATGGTTACAGAAGGAATTGTACTTGGACATAAAATTTCAAAAATAGGAATGGAAGTTGATCAGGCAAAAGTGAAAATTATTTCTGAACTTCAACCACTTAATACCGTTGCTGATGTGAGAAGTGTTTTGGGTCATGCTGGATTTTATAGAAGATATATAAAGGATTTTTCTAAAATTGCTAAACCTCTTTGCCATTTATTGGAAAAAGAAGCTAAATTTGAATTTACTGAAGATTGTCTGAATGTGTTTAATATTTTAAAAGAAAATTAATCACTACACCTGTCATTGCTGCACGTGATTGGAATAAACTTTTTGAATTAATGTGTGATGCAAGTGATTATGAAATTGGAGCTGTATTAGAACAAAAATAAGAGAAAATTTTTAAAATTATATACTATGCTAGCAAAACTCTTAATGAAACACAAAGAAATTACACAACTGCTGAAAAAGAGCTTTTAACAATATTATATGCCTTCGATAAATTTAGACCATATCTTCTTGGAACAAAATGTATCGTACATACTTATCATTCTACTATTAAGTATTTAATATATAAGAAAGATGCTAAACCTAGATTGATCAGATGGGTTTTACTTTTACATGAATTTGACTTTGAAATTTTGAACAGAAAAGGAACTGACAACCAAATTGCTGATCATTTATCAAGAATCAAAAATAATAATGAAAAGATTTATGAAGAAAATATAAATGAGAAATTCTCGGATGAATAATTATATGTTATTCAAAGATTACAAATGCCTTGGTATGCAGATATAGTTAACTATTTGGTTAGCAATATTTTACCATATGGGTTGAATAGCAAATACATTAAGAAATTCAAGAATGATTGTAACTTATATATCTGGGAAGATCCTTATTTATTTAAAATAGGAAGAGATTCTGTGATTCGAAGATGTGTACCTAATGAAGAAACTTTTGCAATTATTCAAAAATGTCACGATTTTGAATTTGGAGGACACTTTACAGGGGAGAAAACTGCATTTAAAATTTTAAAATTTTGATTTTATTGGCCTACATTATTTAAAGATGTTGGACATTATGTGAAAACTTGTGATCGATGTCAAAGAATGGGAAATATATCCAGAAAATATGAAATGCCTCTAAACTTTATATTAGAAATTGAAATTTTTTATGTATGGGGTTTAGAATTTATGGGACCTTTCGTACCATCATTCAGAAAGATTTATATTTTATTAGCAGTTGATTACGTTTCAAAGTGGATCGAAGTTGTAGCTTTACGTAACTGTGATTCCAAATGTGTTTTAAAGTTTCTAAAGATGATGATTTTTGCAAAATTTGGAATGCCCAGGGTAATTATCACAGATGGGAGAAGTCATTTTAGAAATATAAGAATTTAATCGTTATTAGAAAAATTCAGAATTAAAAATAGAATTGCAACTTCTTATCACTGGCAAATAAGTGGAATGGCTGAAGTATCAAACAGAGAAATTAAAAGAATATTAGAGAAGATTGTTAATCCTAAAAGAACTAACTGGGTTGATAGACTTGATTCTGCATTATGGGCTTACAGAACAGCTTATAAGACACCTATAGAAATGTCACCTTATCGGTTAGTTTATGGTAAACAATGTCACTTACTGTTGAGCTTGGAACATAAAGCTTATTGGGCGATAAAGGAGTTCAATTACAATTTGTATCTTTGCAGGAGAGAAATGATTATTACAATTGAATGAGATGGAAGAAATAAGAAAGGAATCTTATGAGAATGCAAAGATTTATAAGGAAAGAATGAAGAAATTGCATGACAAAAAGATTTCAAGGAAAATGTTTGAGCCTAGACAAGAAGTGTTATTATTCAATGCTCGTTTAAAATGTTTTCCTGGAAAATTAAAATCTAAATGGATGGGACCATTTATAATTGAGAAAGTGTACCCTTATGGAGCTGTGGATATCAAAGATCCAAAAATTAGAAAAGTATTTAAAGTTAACAGATTAAGACTGAAGCCTTATATGGGAGAAATGAAACTAAATTACAAAGAGGCTTACGAACTAAGTCTACCGATTAATTTAATTTATTAGGTCGGGCTGACGACGTTAAACTAAGCTCTTTACGAGAGGCAACCCATTTTGTTATCGTTGTGATTGTTTGTGATTTGAATTTATTATTATCGTGTTTGTATGTGGATCACACCCTTTTACTAGACCTATTTTTAAGACAAAAACTTTGAAAATTTGACGATAGACGAATCAGAGTCGATCGAGGTTCTGGTGCCTAGGCGCCAAAGTTGATGCCTAAGCGCCAGAATAACCTGTGTGTATCGATGATCTGGCGCCTAGGTGCCAGATTCAAGCGCCTAAGCGCCACGGTTACAAATTGTGTAAAAACTGAAATTCTTTAGTTTTTCACACAAAATCTTCCTATAAATTGACCTATCTTTGCCCCCAATCACATAGAAACCTTAATTTTGACCAGAGCAATTTATTTTGGAGGAGTTAAGAGGAGTTTGGAAGAAATGGATAAAGGAAATCATGGAAATGAGTTAAGAGACAAATCTCCCAATAATCCTCAACCTTATCTTAATAGTTTTATTGATGTTAATATGGAGAATTTGTTTAGTCATCTGGAAAAGTTTGAAGCGAAACTTCAAAGCATTCGGAATCGCTTACACAAAATGTATCATCAAATTGAGCATGTGGAATGGCAATCAAAACTTCAATTTGATCATGTGGCGGCCTATCAAGACGCTTAAGTAGCAATGTACGAGAAGAACAAGTGGATCGATGAAAAGGCGGCTTTGGAATTTCCAAGGGTTTTGGTTTTCTATCCATTTGGTCCTAGCGAACTTCATTGCGAAAGAGATGGTAATTGAAGATCGATGTTAAATAGATCTCTTATGTGTTCTAGGTGTGATTGAGTCAAGTTCTAGTGTGTTGATTATCTAATTTGTGTGTGTTTGCTTTATTGTTCAATATGTGTTGTTGGATTTGGAATTTTCTTTAAATTTGTGTTGTTTGTATTGTTTATTGAATGATGAACCATGATATAGTCTTATTCTGGAATTTATTAAGTTAGGAATGGAAATTATGAATTAAAGTTGAAGAGTTTAGTTAAATTTCGTGTTTGAAATGTGGATCTTAGTTATCATTTTAAAGTGATTGTGGAAATGTTTGAAGGATATAGATTGGATTAATACTCTTATAAGAGTAATTAGGAGTCAAATTTGACAAGATTTTATGAAAAATATAAAAATTAAATTGAAATTTTATAAAGGCGAGTCTGGCTCCTAGGCGCCAGAATTCGGCGCCTAAGCGCCGATTCAGCTTGAACCCGAAACTTCATCTTCTTAAACACCCCCACGCCCTTTTTGACACCTAAGCTTCTCTTTCCTCTGGTTTTTCGTGAAAATTGACCCTAGAGATCCCATTTGAGGCCGGATTTTCAAGTTTTTAAGCTTGAAATCACTCGATTTCTTCATCCCAAGGTCAGATCTACATTCTAAACCAATTATTTTCGATTTTCACCATGGATTTTGCTCACATTAAATAAAACTGAAATTTTGAAAAAAATTTTGATTTTTAAAGTTAAATCCATGGATTTTTAAGCTCATTCAAGTTTAAGAAGCTTAAATTAGTATATTATCTGTGATCCTATGAATTTATTTTGCGTTTTTATTTCACGTTAAGAGGGCACCCAAATCTAAACGAGGAAAGAAACGAGAAAATTTTGATCGTAGCGAGTTTGTCATGGCCACTGCACATTTTTGATATAATGATTTTGCTACGACTCAGAAGTTTATCTCGGAGCGAATTTTTTAAAATCCGGGAGGAAGAATTGAGGAAACGATCATTGCCCTCAACTGACAACGATTCTGCTATTTTACTGCTATTACTGTTATCCCTGTTGTTAGGGAATTTTATGTCAATTTCATGGATGCTGAAGAGTACGAGATTTTCGTCAGAGGAGTTGGAGTAGGATTCACTCCCAAACGTATTAACATTTTCTACGGCCTACCGCCGAACATAGATTGTTTTTACTCTGGATTATCTCCATCTGAGGGAGATTTAGATATTATTATTGCTTACCTGACTGATGGTACTGGAGCCTTTAAGATCCGGAACGGGAAAATGGTAAATTTTTCATCTTCTAAGCTTAATGGTATTTCAAAGGCATGGTACTACTTTATTTATGCTCGTCTCCTTCCATCCAATCATTTGAGCGAGGTTATTAACGATAGAGCTATCCTTAATTATTACATACAAGAGAAGAAGCTGATCGATGTAGGAAGTATCATTTATGATTCTGTAGAGGCTACTGCTCGCTCTAGCACTTCTGTTGGACTTGGATTTCCATCTTTGATATATTCTCCGTGTGAAAGTGCTTTGGAGTAGTTCTTTGAGCTTCTCGAGGAAAAGATCAAGTCTACAAAGCCCATAGGAAGAGAAAGCGTCGGTATCTATGATCGACTTCGAGGTAAGAGTTCTCTTGCACCTTCTAGTTCATTACCTGCTTCTGGTAGAGCTTCTACTTCTATACCTTCTACTTCTACTGTTGAGCCACCATCTAGTTTCTGGGAGTCTATGCATAATCAGTTTATGGAACAGCAGAATGAGCTATTTTTAACTCATTGTAGAGTAGATACGATCGATAAGAAGATTAATCATCTTTTTTAGTATACCCAAAGGAAGAGTGAGTATGATGCTGAGTATTCTGATTCTTTAGTTAGATTCCTGAAGGGTGAGCATGATGTTCAGTTTCCTACCTGTCGTAGATTTTCACCATATGATAATCCGAAGGACATGGAATTTTCTTTTGATGATGACAATGACGAGGCTACAGACAGTGATTAGTAGCAAGATTTACCTCTTGTGATGTGTGATTCTGTTTTTAATTTATTTCTTGTTTGTTAGTACTAATTAGTATGATTGCATTGTTGTTTGTTAGTGTCGATTTGCTTAAGTAACTTTATGTGAACTTTTGATATTGAGATTGTTATAGAGCATCTGCTGTGATATGTGTTAAAGACTGAAATATGGATGAATTTTTATTGTCTACGATGAATGTTTATTTCCATTTCAGCCTACTGTTTAGTTAGTAATTTAGCATATTCTAAATACCTAATATATATATATATATATATATATATATATATATATATATATATATATATATATATTTAAAAATTAACTCCTACTCTGCTAACTTTTCTATATATACTTAATTATTTTTGTTATATACCTATTAAAGCATGTGTAGGATTAGAAATTAGTTATTCCTTTGCACATTATCACTGTACCTAAATAAATTTCTGTTTATTTCTTTCTCTCATGCTTTAAAAAAATTTATGATTCAATTATATACTAAAACTGAAGTTTGGGGGAAAGGGAAAAAAATTTTCAAATTTAAATATTATTTGTCCTTAATGAACTGATACTTTCTTTAAAAATATTAACATAACATAAGGAATGAAAAATTTATTTAAGATAACTTAAATTTTTGGAATTTATAAATAATTTAGTAAACTTAACTAAAATTTCAATATTTTTGATTTAATTTAAGAATAGAATTATTTAACTTAAAGAATAATAAAATTAAGAATTTTTCTATTTATAGTAAAGAGAATTGTATTTTAGAAATACTAAGGAATCAAGATTATTACCTGAAAAAGAAAGATTGAAATGATTTTTGAAAAATACTTATTAATAATGTCCTATTTATTAAGTAAAAAAATGTATAAGTTTTTAAATATAAGTTAAGGATAGTGAAGTTCAAAATTATTAACAGGCTATCCAAAAATAGTATTCCTCACTAAAAAAAAATCCTCAGTGATAATCACTCTCGGCATTCCGTATATTGTGAAAATGTTTTACATTAAGAATTTTGAAACACTTTTAGCATCATGATCCACTTTAAAAATATCCATTTTTATGCCTCATTTATGATTCAATTCTTAAGGATATTATGCTTTAATGAAAGTTATTTTTTTATTTTTGGATGTAAGTGATAAAAAAGAGTTCAAGAAGGAAAAAGGAGCAAAAAGAAGCAAAAATGGAGCTAAAAAAGCAAAGTTGTCGAAATTATAAGCCTGGTGCCTAGGCGCTAGAATCTGGGGCCTAAGTGCCAGTTCGATACAGTCGTAGATAATATTTATAAAACCGAAAATTACGATGAATCTTAAATATTTAAACTTTGTTCCGGATGTTATACATTTTATGTAATAAAAAGGGTTACTTAAGGAATGATAACGTTTAAGTTTGAAATTTGATCCACTTAAAAAGTACTTATTTTTATGTTTATTTATGATTCGATTTTAAAGATATATGCTTTAATGAAAGGTACTTCTATGTTTTTGGATATAGGTGATAAAAAAGAGTTCGAAGGAAAAATGAGCAAAAAGGGGCAAAAATAGAGCTAAAGCAAAAGTTGCCAAAATTATGGGCACGGCGCTAGGCACCGGAATCAGGGCGCTTAGGCGTTAGAATCCCGACGCTATAGCGCCGGTTTGATGCGAAGAAGTTAAGATTTTGACAACTTTGGGTAGTTATTTTGATGGTGTGCTTCCGGTTATCAGACCTTCTAGAAGGCGAAATTTACTCTGATACATAGGACATGTGATACGATGCATCGGGACACGGGGGAAAGCCGGTTTAATCGTGAAGGGTGCGATCCGAAAGTGAAGAAGTGCGGCTTGGTCACGGGGTCCGTGCCTTGGCACCGGATCCGCGCCTGGCGCCACGGTTACTTTCTAGAAGATTCATTGAATTTGGACGAATTTTGAAGAGGTGCCTTGGCGACCCCGGTCATTTTGAAGCTCTATAAATAGGAGACATTTCTACGGAAGACGATTGCCCCCTAGATCTCTGACATCGAGGAGATAGTTTTAGAAGGCCACCATATTTTCTTCTTAAGTAGTGAGTTTATTTTAGTTATTATGAGTGTTATCAATTCTTGAGTAGTAAGTGAGAGTTTGTTAGTGTTGGTCTTGTTGAAGTCTTGTACCTTGCATTGGAGTTAGTAGGAGTCAAAAGATCACTTGAAAGACATTCCGGATAAGTATTTGTAAATTGGTTCAAGTTTTATAAATATGTTTTATTGTGAATTCAATGTGTTCGGAGTAGTTACTTTTCTTTCTCCTTTCGGCCATGAAAAGATAATAAGATAATTTGATTTCGTTGGAGAACTTAACTTAAATTTTAAAAATTATTGCGATGATATTCATACTTGATCTTAATTACTTTTAAAGCTGGCCATTTAAATTAAAACCTATTGAAGAATTACGAGACCTATCCGGAGATGAGTTTCTTAACTAGTAGATATCACATGAATCCTTGGGTAATCGAAGGCCTTCGAGCGGGTTATTCATGGTGAAGTGCAAATAAATAGGGAGATATTGTTTATTGGGCGTAGAATTGATTAGTTTTTAGATAAACTAAATTCTAATAAACTGGGTTTATGGAAAACCTCTAGTTATGAGCGCTTGGGAGCCTTGAATTGGCACATAGGCACCTAGTTCTTTAATTCTAGGCACCTTAGACTGCCAATTTAGTTCATTTTGAGTTATTTTTGCTCCCCAAGTTGCATAATTACTTGTACAATGCATATACAACCACAAATATCATAGAAAAATATAAGCAATGATTCAAATAATATAAAAATAAAATAGAAATATCATGCATATTTGATACATGTCAATCACCCATTGTTACGACTTCACCTTTAGATTTTCTACCATTAAAATTTTATTCTATGTTTTCAGTTTTGATTTACTCAAATGAAAGCATTTAGACTTTTAAAGTTGACCTTCATAATTTAAGTTTTTCTTGAAGTGTATCTCTAGTCTTATCCACAAAAAGTGTCATTAGTGAAAAGCATACACAAAGATACATTCAGTAAGAACATCCATAACTGAAGTAAAAAGATATGGGCTTAATATCGATCCCTGATGTAATCCAACTGAAATAGGCAAATTCATTGTCATACTTGAGGAATGTACCACAACCATAAAACTCTCGAGTGGAACTGCGTAATTCTCCTATTCAATTTTGAATTTTGAATTTGTATTATGAATTAATTCAGAAAAATTTCATCCAGCTTATAAGCGCATATTATATTTGGGCAATACATCAAAAGCAAAAAATCTCACTTCTGAAGCTACAAAATTCTGTTTGTTCACTTTGAAATGGACATTTTGGTTGTATCGACTTATTTCATTAAGTTTGAAGCATATAAGTATGCATCATTATTATGGATTTTGTTTAGATTGGTTGAAATATATGACTCACATTTTTTTTTGCATTAATTGGTACCAATGTACGTAAGTCTTATAATTATTGATCAAAATATTGCCTAAATATACTAGATGATGCTGTTGAGGAATTTAATCTTTAGCATAATGCTTGGGCATGTGATCAAAATTCTTTTTGTTATCATTATGGTAATTGTAAGCATTTGATCTCCATCAATATTCATATGATGATTGAGCATCTCGTAAAGAAAATGGCTATCATTAATTTCGATCTTATAATGGTATGCATAATGAATATCTTGTCCAATTTAAACCCAAACCATCTTATCAAGTTGATCGATCTTGTTATACATCAATTTTTTGCTTTGAAATCGACATTATGATTGTATTGTCTTAATTCATCAAGTTTGAAGCATCTATGTATGCATCATTATTATAGATTCTGTTTAGATTGGTTGAAATATATGATTCACATCATTTTTGCATTATTTGGTACCAATATGCATAAGTCCTAATAATTATTGATCAAAATATTTTCTAAATATACTAGATAATGCTGTGAGGAATTTAATTTTTAGCATGACTTCTATGATTGGGCATTCGGTCAAAGCTCTTTTTTTTTGTCAATATGATAATTGTAACGAGTCATATTGCAGCTTTAATATTAACGATATACTTATAATTATTATAAATCTCCTTCATGACATATCAATGCTAAAGCATTTGATCTCCATCAATATTCATATGAAGATTGAGCATCTCGTAAAGAATTAATTTTAATCTTTTAGTGATTATGCATAATCAAAATCTTTTCCAATTTAATCCAAAACCATCTTATCTAGTTGATCGATGGTGTCAAACATCAATTTTTCAAACTCCATTGGTGGAGAAAATAATGACAAATCCAAAAGTTCGAACTTTTTTACCCTCTCCACTAGTTTAGGAGTTTGGTTCTTCTGCTAAGGATCAATGAAGACTGTTATTGTGATAATTCAAGTTCTTCAAATGAACCTGATGCTGATGTTTAATCATCAATTGTGAAGCCTCTTTTTAAGCTTAAATTTAATGTTGTGTTTGAGATTTTCTTGAGCCTAAATTAGAGATCATGCTTATGCTTATTATTGAGATCATCTTCTATTGTTTTTTATGAAGATGAAGAAATAGGCTAATAATAATAACGAACATATTTTGACATGTTTTAAATGTGCTGCATGGTTTCTTGACAAAGGCTTGCATTGATTTTGTTTTAGCACGTCTTCATATGGAATATGATTATGGAATCTTTTATAATAGTTTTTAAAAAAGATGTATTATGCATCATGTTTGGATTAAAAAACTTCATATTATACTATTCAGATTTATTTTATTTTATTTTATTTTTATTTTTTACTACTTATATTCATACTGAACTTATTTTAATTGGCTTTTAGAAATCATTGATTTAATTCCTTGTTTAAAATTGCATCATATGAGGACACCTTACCCATCTTTATTAAAAATAAAAAAGTAAAATTGTAATAAGGTAAATGCTTCATTGTCTTAGGGTGAGACAGACTCACCCAAGCTAAGGTGCGTGTCACCTTAATTTTTGAGGAGGTTTACTTTTTTTTTTTTTTTTTTTTTGACAAAAGCGAAAAAATAATACTAATATACCTCACCTATGAACCCTCTTGTCTCAAACACTTGCCATGAAAAAATAAATTGAAAATTTATTCATAAAAATTTATTTATTTGAATTTCTAACCATCAACATAATCCTAATCTTAAAATTTAATTAATATTATGTTGATTCTTATTAATGAAGAAAAATAAAGGTGATGGAGATTGAAGATGGAGAATGTGAGCATATGAATACAATTGATGAAGTGGGTAGAAAGAAATTCATTGTCTTAATGACTCAGATGTAGACCCATTGTGTGATGAGAGCAATAGGGACTTTTGAGCATAAAAATTCCAATCTTGGTTGATTGTTATATTCTTACGGATGTAGTTGTTTGTATGAGTGAGAGAGATTTATGTTAAACTTATTTTTTGCTATTATATTATTATATTTAAGTATTTTTACTTTTGACATACTAGCTTTGTTTTGATAGTTTAATGTTTGTATAATCGATTTTATCTCATAATTTAATGTTAAGAAGTGAATATATTATTTTTTATATGAACAATTTGTTGCTTTTTAACTTTGTTCGACTGTTGATATGTTACTTTTTAGGGAAAGTTACTTACATAGCACCCAATTCTTATGAATTTACCCATCTCATGCCTAAACTTTTATTTTTACACGCATAGCACTTTACTTATGGATGAAAAGATGAATTTCACTATTAAATGGTGATAATGAGTGTTACTTTTATATGATGTTTGTAATTATGAAAGTTTATATGTGAGATAGGTAAATATGAATGTTTTGGGTGTTATGCATGTAAAAGCCCCTACTTTTTAATATGTTAATATATCAGAATATTATAATGGTACTTCTTATTTTAGATGTCAAATTTTTTACAATACATTTTTATTTAATTTTTTGCAATGCAGGTTGATGAGACGATGAAAAAAATGGAAAGAGCCGAGGAGCGCTACTCGAAAGCAGCGTGTTTGCTGCACTTCCTTCTTGCGGAGGCTCCATCCCTCGTCCTGAACCCGCCACTTTCCTTGACGAGTTCCGATCGAATCCGCCTTCGGACATATTTTGACATGATCAGCAATAGACGGTCCCAGTCACGCATAGCCTCTCCCTAGACAGTTGATGTCTTAATTAACCGACTGACCCATGGAAACTGCTTTACTTCTCCCAAACATCACCGCCATGTAGACCCGCTGGTGGTCGCTATGTTCCAGTGCAATTTATCATTTCTTCTTGTTCATTATATACATGACTCACATGCATTTTAGAGTGACAGGTGCTTTAATTTGAAGTCCACTGTACTACTATTAAGATATCAACGAATTCTTGAATGTAAGTACTGCTCATCAAATGATATATTGGACTCTTGCAGGATAAATTAACAATTATTGTGACCTCAAAATTTGTTGGAAATAATTATATATGGAGTAATGTTACGCTCTTTGAATAACAACTATGAAAGGAATCCTTGTTTGTGCTGTAAAATATCCAACAAATGGATAAACAAAATTAAGAAAAAAAGATTGTAAAAGTCTTTCGTGGAAAATCTGTAAATTTAAAAATTTTTAGACCTAGCTTGGTTGAAATAATTTGATTATATTGATCTTGTAATAAAATTTTACCCACATTTGACTATTGAGAAGAATATTATACGAGTGGAGATTATTGATATAACAATTATGTTAGTGTCGTTAGTGGTGGTGGCGAGGCGGTAGTGATGGTGATGGTTGGGCAATAGAGGCTTGGTGTTGGTAATGGTGGTGGTTCGATAATAATGATGAGGTTGAGTTGTGGTACAATGGTGGCGGGGCCAGACACGGGTTTTGGCGGCAGTGGTTGGGCATCAGAGGTCTGATGTTGTTGGCAACTCGACGGTTGTGGTGAGGCAGTGGTGGTTCGGTGGCGACTTCTTAATATTTGTGGTTGGCTACAGTGGTGGCGGCGGTTAGTAGGCTATAGTTCGATTGTAGTGGAATTTAGGAATCCTCAAGTGTTGGAGCTCAATCAGCTTTTTCCTCCAGGTTTAGATCCTCTTTTTATGAAGAGAGATTTATTTATAGATTTTGTAAGTGACATCTTTTGTAAATACTGTATGACTATAAACTGTCCCATCGGATGATTCAGAGTGATGCATCGAGATTCATGCGAATTAATATGATTTTTAAGAGTCGTATCAGTTGTCTCACGAGGTTATGAGAATTGAAGTTTATTTCTCTAGTTTTATGAGTTGGTGTATTTAAATTTTTTATGTAATTTGTGGACTTGTTAAAAAAGATAAAATGGATAATATCATAACACTAAATATAACTTATCTATTAAAAAATATAAAAGATATTTTATTATTATTATTATTTATTCTTCACTAACGAAATCATGTGTCCATACCATATCAACCGTTATGAATTTTTTTACACGTTAAAGTTATGGGCTGTGATTTTGTTGTGAATTTTATTATTTGGGTGAATTTGGAAAAAAAAAAAAAAGAATTACTGAGCTTATTTTATAGAGGGTTAATATTTAAGTGTTTCTTAATTAAACTAGATGAAAAAATAAGCTTGATAGTTTTATATGTCTAATATTGTATAAATGCAAGAAAGAAGAACCAAAATAATTTAAGTATGGTCTAATTCCCATTTATGTATGCTGGCACTAAAAAAATAAGGATAATATTGCATCGGATGATTGTGGAGCTACTATTTATTAAATCAATTTCAAACTTTATTGGTTAAATTAATAAAATATAATTGTCATATGAAAATGTTTGTTTGGATGGATATTTTGCTCAATTTAGGATGAATATTTAATGTAGAATTTGCTTGTCTTTGAGAGTTTATCTTATTAATTTAGGATGGGCTCAAACCTAATCACCTAGCCTTTAGGCTAACCTAAGAAATAACCTTGGATAGCATATAAAGAAAAAGTGCATAGTAGTTTAGTCAAGCCCTAGAATTTTATTTGATTAAGCCTAAATTAGTTTGCGCTTATGATACTCAACTTGGACACAAATTAGGTTCCATTTAAAGTAAGTGAAGTTAATCGTTTGATTATTCTTATTAGGCTCTAAACCTTGTTAGGAATCATTTAATATATGTATGAATTATGTTAGATTTAATTACAACTCATTTATTTCTAATTCAAATAACCTTATCATAATTAAACTTATCTTCAGCCCTTATAAACTAAAATTAATATCATAGTGGCTAATGACACTTCAAACCCACTTGAGCCTAGCTAAACCCACACTAAACCTATAAAAACATAATAAAACTCATTCAGACCATTAAACATTGAATGCAATTAAACTAAGATGTATTAAAATAAACCTTCAATATAAACCCATTTAAACCCAATCATCAAAGTGTCCACTCTAGTAAACTTGACCCATTTGGGCAAACCTAACCAACTAAAGATGGCTTAACTGAACTTTTAAGTTATCTGAGTTATGAAAGCCATCTAGTTTAAATCCAACCCACTAGAAGCTACCCTTAATTTGTTAGAATTGATCTCAACCGTATCTAAAGATTGATATAATGGATATATTAATTTATTCTTAAACTAAAAATCTTAATTATTGACTGCATTAATTAACCAATCATAACCAATCATTGCCTAGAGAATTCTCCTGGACACTTAGCACAAGTTCAATGACCTCTCCCATAATAGAACTTGCAATTGGTTGGAAGCCAAAGGCCCCAAGATTAAGTGTCTTAATTCCAAATGAGTAAATTGTCTTGCTCTCCATTCTCATAACATCCTTGAACCTCAAATGAATTATTCATTATGTTCTCCTCCAATTTGAGTTTTTTTCATATCGAGCCAATTAGCCTTAATGAGCTCAAGATGGTGCCTCATCTTCTAAAAACTAAATAAGGGATCAAGGAAGGTCTTCTATAGTGAAGTGGTTGTAGCTTCGAAATAAAGTTACCAGGTTAAAGTTTGTGCAAGCTTGGTTTGAGCCTATTAGACACTTTATTAGGTTCAACTTTTGTATCTCCATCAAAATTATGTTAACTCATTTTCATAGTTTTCTTTTATGTGATAATTGTTTTGGCATTGTCAATCTTATTGTGTCTGCATGACCTCATTTTGAATGAGGTATATTCTCTCTGGAAACCTAGGATCTAGTCTTAGGATGTTCTAGGGGCTCTCTTAGATGACCAATGAAGGAACCAACACCAGTATTGAACTCTAGACAAGGCTTCACACCTCAAAGATTCATATACTAGATCCAAAATTCTCAACTCTTGTTGAGTGAGTTAGGGTTTAATCATGAAAGCCCATGTTAGGTTCCTATAAGGTGGAACTATCCTAAGTGAACCTTTGATCCCTAAAGGATTAGGTATTCATTTTGGTAGCCCTCTATGAACCCTTAAGGTCTGACAGCCTTCTTTTGTTTGAAAAGAAGTCCATTGGTATGAGGCTAACTTTAGACCAATGTAAGGTTTACCTTTTGATGGGACCACTTAGATTGAAACCTTTAAAAATCATTAAAACTAAACCTAAAAGTAAACTAAAATCATCAAAATAAATCAACAAAAGAGAATTAAATGATTAAAATTAACCCAAAGAAAAATCAAATTCACCATAATTGAAATTCCTGCAAGGAAAAATAACAAGTAAAAAATTAAACCTAAAGCTAAATACCCCGAAATTGAAGTTAAAATCCAACCTTCATTAAAATTTTAAAATTAAACTCTAAATACCCAAAAATCAAATGGACCTAAATTCAAATAAAACCAAAACTAAAACCATTTAAAACCAGACCAACTATAGCTAAAAAGTTTTTAATAATGAAATTAAATCATCAATTAAGCTAATTACCATAGGGAAATTAAAATCAATAACACAATAATTAACCAAATACATTAACTAATAAAAAATAAACTCATTAAAAATTCTAAATCCCAAATGCCCAACATCAAACTAAAGCCCCCAGAATCTAAACCCACCAAAATAAACCTAAATAGAAGCAACCTAAAATAATAAAAAAATATATGAAGTAAATTTATGAATAATTTAAATAAATTTAAAAATTAAAATAACTGATTTATTAAGTCACAAATTTTATACTTAACAAAAATCAACAAATCCTAATTAAGCCCTAAGACAAGCCCTAACTAGAGGCCTAAGCCCAAAGCCCATGGTCGAAGGCTAAACTCTAAAACTCCAAAACCTTAAAACTCACCCATGTCTCAATAATCCAATAAATAAATAAGATTTAGTTATACCTACAACAAAAACCAATAGACAAAGCGCATGCCAAATCCAAACCTTTACCCAAAAGTTAGAACCACCCTAGTTAACTACACCTAAATCAACTCATGCGGGGTCAAAGACAAACCAAATCTATGCTTAACCACCCAAATCGTGGTCTCCTCAATGGCCTCAAGCTTCCCCATGTCACCTCCACCTCCACCACCTCCTCTCTTTGAGTTCTCCATGCTCAAGACATCAAAAAATGATAAAGTTTCCCCTCCTTGGACAATTCTGTTGGCCACCCACTTCTAAAGTTCTAGTGAGCTCAGAGGAGAGCTCAAAGCATCCCCAAGTTCCTCCATGGCCTACCATGACCATATAAAGCCTTAACTGAGAGCTCCCAATCAAGGGGAACTTTCTAAACATTAAGCCAAACCTTGTAACCTTTCTACAAAATTTAAGGGCTCATACATAAACGACCAATTCCCCCCATTCCAAAACTTTCCTTATTACTCCATAGCCCTAATTTCATTAGCTAAATCATATTTTAACGGCTATATATTCAAACTTCACCAAACTTAAAACCAACCCATTATCTTCACATAGGTCCAAAACCTCTTCTCTAATTGAATTCCCTAATTCCTACAGCCTCTAATCTTATCCAACACTAACCCGAACCACTTTCTAGTATATAGTGTAGAAGGGCCCGATTTCAGATTAAATTGAAGATCGGAGGAGGTGTGCACATCTTAGTCAAAGCTCTACGTCAACCCTAATTGAGGTCATACCTTTTGGGCTATGGTATTGACCAAAATTTTGTTAATCCATCATCGATTTGGAACTTTGTGAAAGAAAACTTAAATTCAAGCATAATTAACTATATATATGAATGCATTAGGCCTAGAGGCATGTTTAAACTCGATTAGATCAAAGTTTTGCATGCTAAATCGAGAGCTCTTAGACGAGATCTTAGACAGCTCTCGATTATTCATCTCATAAGGATGATGGACCAATATCGTTCCTTCACTTATTACAAATGGATGATGGAGATCGAGATGTACATATATCTTTTGTGGACAGAGGAGCGAATGGTAGAGCATCGCGTGGCCTTTTGAAGACTCTGACGATGTGCTGACGGCCACATGGATAAGTAGAAAAAAAATGATTTTATATTTCATTAAATACAACAAATATTATATCACTTTAAAACATCATAACTTGATAAATAAAATGTATAAAAATAAAATAAAACACACTTGAACTTAGTAGAGTAAGAGGAATTTAATAAAAGTAAAAATTAAATAATTTAATTAATAATTAATTTTAAAATGAATTAAAGCCTTTAAATTTAAAAAAATCATAAAAAATAAATACATAAAAAAAATTAATCAAATTTGAATTGAACATGCCCTCTGTCCTTGGTGATATTTCTTGATTTTTTTTCAAGGACAGTGGACATCTTCAAGCATGAAAATGCATCTTTCCAATAAAAATAATAATTCATTAAGAAAATAAATGTAAGAATTAATGTAAAAGTAAAAAAAAAAAATAAAAAACCGAATGGAAATTAAAAAAAAAAAATCTATTGAGTTTACAAAGTAAAATTAAAATTCCAACCTCTAGAAATTAAAAATTTTATAAAACCCATGGAGGGTAGGTTTGTAAATCTTGAAATTTGAAAACTAGCACCTTCATCCTCAAATATATAATTGAAATATTTAAACTCAGAAAATCTTGAATATGACACAGTAAACTTAAAGTTTAAATTGTTTAAGTTAAAGGGAAAAAAAAAAAAAGAAAAAAAGAAAAGAAAAAAGGAAGGCTTACGTCAAAAGTAATTTTGAAATCAACCCTTTGGGAATAAAGAAATCGTTATTGATCTAATTTTTAACAAATCATTAGGCTTAATTAAGTTAAACCCATTAAAAATTCAATTAAACTTCAGATAATTTGAATTTTACAAAATCACCCTTTGGGAATAATTTAAAATTTGGAACCTTTAAAACCCAGAAATAAACTCATTAGCAAATTTACGAGTCAATTGAACTTAAAACCCGAGTGACTTACGAAAAAATATTTGCACTTAAACATAAAAGCGCTAAATAACGAAATTAATACTCAAATTTAATCAATACAATTAAAACTTAACATTAATGATTAAATTAAGTTTAATTGAGAAAAACTAAAGACATTACAACAATATAGGAAAAAACTGCTAAAATCGACGTCAAACTGATGGATTACCTTTGCGCCGCAAAAATTGTTCCATTTTCTGATCGGGGTTATTTGCGATCGCTTAACAACAGAAAATATCTTCGCTTAGCAGTAAAATTTTTTCGGACAGTTTTACTATTTACTGATGCCTTATGTCGTTAGTTAAAAGAAAGAATTAACTGATGAGCATATTGCGTCAGTTATCCATGAACCTGCCATTTGGTGGGTTGCTAACTGATGCAATTTTTTAATAAGAGACGGTGTTATCCATTGGTAATAATATAAATTCCTGATTGTTGAGCAATGATATATATTTGGGTCATTTTCAAGGGCATAAATACAATTTTTTTGTCGCCAATTAACAACAATATTTTTTCCAACAATTTTTTTTATTTTCGACGCAATAAGTTATTGGTTATGCATGTATATTAATTGACGACCATATGTCATTGGTTTTTATCTTTGAGCAGCCATCTGACGTGGTATTAATTGATGCGTCTTTATAATAAGTGACAAAATTGGTCGTCGGTAAAAGTTTGAATAACTGAATAAGCCGCTAGAAAAAAATCCATTATACCGCTAAAATTGTAGCCCTTCCTCTTCCTCCCTAATCCTTTCTCCCCTCGCTTCTCTCCCCCTGTACCCTTCTCCTCTCCTTGAACCCCTTGTTTGTCCCTCCAACCCCTCTCTATTTCATCCAAAACCATCGCCTTCATTGCTAAAACCTCGCGATACAGTCCGTTGGAGGTAGCTGGGAACACAATGACGGGATCACGACTTACAGTGACTGAAAACACCTTTTTTTCTCCTCCTTCGGTTCCTCTCCAACCCAGAACTATTGACGAAGGTAATTTCTCTTTATTTACATTTTATTTTCAAATACTTTTGAAAAATATGTATAGTGTTTAAAGTTTAATAATTAAGACCAAATAATTTTCTATTATTGTTGGATTACATCAGGGATCAGCTTTAAGCCCATGCATTTTTTTGCTTTAGTTATGGATGCTCTTACTAGAATTTGCAAAAGGATTTAAACTGGTTTATGATTTTCTCCTCTGATATCCTTCTTGTGGATAAGATAAGGGAAAGGGTTTAGGAATGACAATGAAAAATATGGGTCAAAAAATGAATGAAATAGAGTGCTTGATTTGTAAATAGCAATGTTTTGGGTTCTCTGTGAATCTCCACAAAAATTAAATTATGGAGGTCGACATTAGAGTCTAAAGGCCTTCATTTGAGTAGATCTAGAACTTAATAGCTGAAATGTAATTTAAGTAGTAGTCACTCTTGTGGCAGAGTTCTAACATGGGTGATCAATGCTGACCTCACTTTTTGTAGATGTCTAGTCATTCTTCCTTAGGAGCCTAGGATCTAGCCATAGGACTTTCCTGTTGACTATCCTAGAGGGCTAGTGATGGAGCCCTACCCCATTAGAAATTCCAAATACTTCTTTATATTTCTTGGAGTTCCATATGTTTGGTTCTAACATCTAGCACTTAGGAGGATGAGGGCCAAACATAAGGGAGCTTAAAAAGAGTTCCCAAAGGATTACTTGGCATTAGGATTAGCCCTGTGCGGTGTGGCCTTAGCCAGTCTCACACACACAACCCCAGTCTTCCACTCACAACCTAAAACCCTAACCGATCAACTTTAATTTTGTTCCCCACTTTTTTGGAAACTCATGTGGGTGGTCTCCCAAAATCCTTAGCTCTAGGGTTTGACTAAGACTAACACATGGAGGATACAAAATGGGATTTACCTTGGTCTCATAGCTCAGTATGGGTAATTCCATGATTAACATTCTCAATTAATCCCAATTACACCAAAACCCCCAAATTTGACCTTTTAGCCCAAACTTTCCCAAAATTACCAAATTACCAAATTACCCCTGAAAACCCTAATTTCTCCATAATTTCTCAAAATTGCCAAAATTCCCAAATTCTCTTCAAAAATCATATCAAATCATTCCAAACCACCCAAATTGACCAAAATATCCTATTTTCCCAAAATTACCTAAAATATCCCCAAATTACCAAAATTACCAAAATGACCTTCATACCCAAAAAATTCAAAAAATTCCCAAAATCTCTAAAATAATTCGAAATATCCCCAAAATTAATTTTAACCACTCCTTGACCATAATTTCACCCATATTGACAAATTTTGACCAAAATCCTCAAATTGCCCTTAAATACCCAAAATCCCCAAATCACCCCTAATTTCCACCAAATTAATTACAAACTTCCCCAATTTCATGTCCAAATCAAAATCAACCATGTTTGATCCTGATTAAAACCAAATTGAAGCTCAATTGAACCAAATTTCAAACTCAAATTTCAAGCTCAATCAAACTCAAATTTCGAGCTCAATTGAAGTGCCCCAATTTGACCATATCCTTAAATTCCACCAAATTGGACCCCATGAACTATTCAAATCCCCCAAATTTGAATTTTAAAATCTTCATAACATTCCCCTAAACCAATTTGAACCTTGAATTGATCCAATAATGACCCAAACTTTGCCTCAATCCAATCTAAGTCAAGATCCCCAATTTTAATCCAAAATCCAAAATTCCTCAAATTAAAATTCACATCTCCCCAATTTAAACCCAATAGATATTCAAACTTATCATGACAATATTCCACACCATTATAAGCCCTCAATTGAGCCATATGCAAAGTCTAGCCAAACCCAAATCCATGTCCATGCTTAAGCCATAGTTTTGAACCCAAACCCAAAGTCCACCCAAACCATTTGGTATAGCCCAACCATGGACCTCCATAGCGACCAATGGAGCCTTAAGACCTGACCTAGATCCATCTAGCCCACTCTAGGTGATCCATGGACCAAGGGTACCAATATTTAGGGGATTTCTACCCAAATATGGTTAAGCCAAGAGGATCCTTAATACCAGCCTTCCCAAGCCCCTAAAATATCACCATTTACTCTTCTAAACTCACTAAGCCACCTAGTCACCAGCTCTACCTTGGCCAGTCGACCAAGTTACAGGTAAACCCCAACCCAATAAGGCCAAACCCACCATTTAAACCTAATTTCACCCATCTAAGGTGGCTATCTCCCATTGCTGAATTGTGCAGTTCAGCCTCCACCTTAGCAAAACTTTCCACCCCCTAGCTTGCCCTGTGGCCACCATGGCTATGCCTATTTAACCACCACCCCCTCATGACCAAAAAAGAATAATGCACAAAACCTTGGGAAAAATCTACCAAATTGCTTCCAGAGATACTCCAAACCTCCCTAAGCTCAAGCTCACCACTCTCCAACCATCATCCCCACTACCTGAGGCCAATATTGCCACCCAAAATAGGCTAAAAATAGGACTCTTTTCGGTCACCCAATAATTCTACATAAACCTTCAAATTGATTGATCCCTCACCTTCCCTAGACCAAATGAAGAAGTTCCTTACAAGCTCTTTGCACTAGATTTTAATCAAGGCCGCACCACATCTAGGAGGAAGTTCTATTTGGGCCCATTCACAGAGTAAGGTGATGCTTTGAGGAGGTTCACCAGGTCACAACGAAGCTTCTACAAGTATCCAATCGAGGCCTGACTTCTTGGACTAAGCTATAAGACATTGTCCCTAAATCGAGCTCGGTTTCGGCTTTTATGAAGAAAAGTTTAAATTCATGTGCATATGACCGTATAGATGTGTTTGTCTGGACTAGACGAAGGTGTAAGAACAAAACCCAAGTCATTTAGTTGAGTAATGAGAGAGATCTTAGGGTTTGATTGTGGACGGCTCTCGGGTTACACCAGATGAAGACAATGATCAGGGACCGTCCGATCGAGTGTGTATCGGACTGAAGACGCTGATACGGTCGGATGAAGGAATGGATCATAAAGCATAGGCCGAGTCAGCGCTGATGCAGAGGATGACGGCGAGTCAGATGGCGCCGTGTGGTCTTTAACAGCCGCCGTGGGTTGACATGGATAAGTAGGAAATTAGAATTTTTGGGATTTATTTAAATCAATTAACTTAGAAAATTCATAACTTGGTGTAAAAAAAAACTAAAAATAAAATAAAAATACACTATTTCTCAGTGAATAGAGGAAAAAAATGTGGAACAAAGATCAAAATTATTTGACTTGAATTTATTTTTAAATTAATTAAATACTCAGAATATTCATTAAGTCATGACTTATTAAATATATATCACCATGACATGAAATTTGGAGGGCTTAAACTTCTCATCTTTAGGCGTGTTCTCTAATTTTCCCAATATCAGAGAACACTTTTAAGGGTGAGCCCTAATTTTTAATGAAAATACATCTGTTTTGATTAAAAAATTATAAAAATTAAAATAAAAATGAGAAAGATTATAAAAAATGATTTTGATAGGTTCAATGTGGTTAGAGGATCCTAAGAAAAATATAAAATGGATTTAAATAAATAAAAATAACACTTTATGTATTTAACTCATTAAAAATTAAGAAAAATTAAATAAAGAAAATATAATCATTAAATTCACAAAAATTAACCCACATTGAAGATCACAGTTAAAGAAACCTCCTGTAAAAGTTTGAAATTAATATTAATTGATTTTACTAACAAAGTTGATTTTCTAAGTAAAAAAAGGATGTTTTTTGCTTTGAAATAATTATAATAAATAAAATATAATTTCATAAAATTTGAAAATGGTTTTAGTAGTTCCATTTGACTAAAGGAAATTAAGAAAAATAAAATGGATATTAAAATAAATACTTCAATTTAAGCTAATTTTAAAATTTAAAAATAATTAAAAATAATTAATAAAATCATAAAAATCACAAAAATATAAAAGTGCACCAAAACGTTCTAAATTATTTCCTGGTCATTTGAGAGCAATAAAAATATTTTTTGTAATTTTATAAAAAAAGTTATGAATTTTTAAAGGCTACAAATGAATTTTCCTTAATTTTACACCAAATTCATTACAATAATTAAAACAAAAATCACAAAAATATAAAATTATTTGTTTGGGTTCCCTAAACTTAGGGAGATTTAAGAAAAATATAAAATGTAAACTTCAATTTAAAAAATATTTATATTTTTATTTAATATTATAAATCAACAAATAATTATAATAAATAAAATAAAATTCAAGAAATCATAGAAATTGATCCAAGTAGTGCTCTAACTTAGCTGAACAACTACAAATTTTCCTAAGGACAGATAATGTACTTTTGATAGGTTAGTGAATTCACTTAATAAACACCTATTTTTGCATTAAAAATAATTCTAATAATAAAATAAAAATTAGAAAATAACATTTTCTCCTTTGATATTTTAATTGACCTATGAATTGGGTAAAATAAAAGTTTCAAAGTCATTTGAGTTTAATTTAAAGAATTTTAAAGTGATAAAGCCTTAAAGGGAAAAATGGTAATTACAAAATTTAAACTCTAATTAATATTTAGGCTAAGTTAAAGGGTAAATGGGCAATGAATGATCATACCCAACCTTTCTAGATGACTGAAACATAAAGGATTAATAGGTTGATACCAATCCTTCAGTTTTTTCATAACAAAGTTAAAATTCCAATTCCCTTAATTATTATTATTTGGAAGTTAATTGAGTTGAATGATCCTAGAGTGAGGGGTTGATTTTTGAAGGTTATAATTTACTAATTCAAAACCCCAAATCAATGGTTGAATAATGATATTTCAATGAGGATTAAATACACCTCATTTAATATCTCCACTTACAAAATCACAAATTTGACCAATATCCTAAGGCTTAGTAGTGGGCTAGGCTTAATATAAATTTTCTTAATAAGGTTTAGAAAAGGAAAGAATAATTAATAATAAAACACTTTTAAAACACTACTAGCCCAACTTTAATTAAAATGGTTTGGTTCTTTAATTAATCAGTTTTTCCCTTAAGGACCTTCACCCACATAATTCATAAGTGAAACATCAAATGAATGAAAGTTACCCCACTTGTAGGGATAATTGAAACCCAAGGTTCATTGGGCAACAGGTTAAATACACCCGTTGAACTGTAAACTAAGGCTAGATGAATGATTTAGAAGCATAATATGTTTAAAAGAACTTGAGACATTTCAATGAATTTTAAAAGAGGTGTATGGTTATACTCACATTCCTTTATGGCCTTTGGATATCTTAGAGAACTTATTAGGCCTTTGCTCAAGAAAACCATCCTTAAAACAAATGAACAAGAACCCACCAAGTTATGACCTAGGATTTGGTAAGCACAACTTAAAAAGCTTTTCCTGTTTTCCTTCCTGGTAATTAATTTAAATTTCCTGCAAAAATAGTGGGAGTGCTAGAAGATGATAGGTACATATTTACATATTTGCGATGTAATTTCTTTTCTTTTACTTTACTGCATTTTCTTACGTTAATTTATTTACTTTACCCGCAAAACTCAAAACAACCTGCAAGTTAAATCAAGAACCAAAACAAAACAAAAAATTTTTTAAAAGTTAAATACTTTTTTAAAACAAAAAAAGATAACTATATTTAATACACCCTCTTTCGATGATCAGGAATGCCTTGGAGGAGGCAACCTACGACCGTGCTAACAAGATTTCCCTAGGTTTAAATGAGTCTAAAATCTTATTTAGACTAAGTGAATCCAAAGAAAATAGTGGTGCCAGAATGAGGGAACCGTGGGATCCTCACCGACATCGTTTAATCAACTTAAATTCCCCATAAAACATTTAAACAACAATCACAGCAACAAAACCTGACATACATACTTTAAAACTCTTTGATCTTCTTTAAACCACTTGAACTTAACACTTCAAACCTGAAACCTTCTACAACGCGAAGCTTAGAGCTTGCGCCGTCATAATGAGGATATACAAAATAAAATCTTCAAGAGAGAAAATGGATCTACATCAAATCCCTTCCTTAGTTTAAATAACAAGCCCTAGGATTTCGAGGTTGTTTGCCTAGTGCAACATAAATTATCATCTTATCTTTAGGCCATTATACAACCCTGTTGTGCAACATAAACACTAACTTGTTTTAGGACTCCTAGGTTTTCGTTTGTTATGGTGTAATACTTCCTATCTTCTAGGCCATTGGTATGATCCATATCATACAAATATAAGCCCTAAATAATAAAATTGGCAGAATGAAATATTAAGTAACTTATGTTTGAAGATGAAGTAAAATCATAGGATTGTTTAAGAAGTTACCGAGGTTCTCCTCAGGACCCGTGGTATCCCCTACCTTTTCTTTCTTTGGATTCCATTATAATTGTTCCCATTTACACCTTTCCCATTTGATATTCCTATGTTCAACTTTGAAAAACCTAACCTTTGAAATTCATGAAGACATTACCTCTGATCTAAATCAAAAGTTTTCTCAGGTGGCTTCGGTTACTTAAGATGTAACTAACTATAGGTGCTTGCCCTTATAGAAAAAATTATGAACCCAACATAATTTAAATCCTATCTAATCTTTCATATTAGATAGGGGAACTTGTCGGTCAACATAAAATTTTTTGCAGATAATAAAAAATGTCACAAAATTTTATAATTTTTTTAATCGAGCCTCATTATCAAGCAATACATCTATTATTCGGATTAGATGCATAACTTGTGATGTAGTGCTAGTTTATTTAAACTATTGAACACATGAGATCACTTCGGTCTCGTATTTTAAAAATTAAAATACTAAGAATATATATATATATATATATATATATATATATATATATATATATATATATATATATTTGAAGGAGCAACTTTTGTCTCCCTACATGTTAGCTAATTGTGAAGTTACAAGACTACCCAATGAGGGTAAACCCAACAAATTACAACTCCACACCAAAAAGAAGAACTAAGTGTGATAAAAGCCTAACCTAAACTTTACCAAAAAGATAACAAAACCAAACAAAAAAGAAAAAGAAAAGAGGACACCAGCTGTTGATCTGCTAAGAAGCTGCAATAGAATCTTTATTCTTCCACAATTCTGAAATGAGGTAACTGATATAGGTCAGCTTCCAGAAGAAATTGCAGGTGGGGGGGGGGGGGGGAGGGGTGACAGAAACAACCACCGCTTGAGAAATAGTGGCTCTTCTTGCAATCCAATTTGCAGGCCTATTGCCCTCCCTGTAAATGAAGACAAACTGGGTAGACAAGTTTAGAATAAGGGCCTTGATTTTGTTTATCCAAATATAATGGTGCCAATGTGGGGGGAGGTCATTGTGCAAATATTGTATGAATAGAGAAGAGTCCCCCTCCACAATTAAATTGGTCCACTGGTTAAGATTAGCAATGTATATAGACCAATATACAGCAGCAAGTTCTGCCTCAAGTGGGTCAGCAACATAGATTGGAACCTGAAAAAAGAAGATGCATTTCCCCTAATGATCCCTGAAGATGCCACCAATGCCTGCAGTATGATCAGTGAATGCTCCATCAGTATTAGCCTTAATAAATGGAGGGGTGGGAGATTTCCAATGAATTTGAATAATTCTGGATGCTTTGGATGGTCTGGTGGGGGGGGGTTTAGAATGCTGGGGAACTTCTTTAAGGATATTAGCTTAGAGATAAATGAGTGACAGTAACTAAAAACAGCTGCCACTTTGGTGATTTTTCCATCATATTTCACTCCATTTCTGTGCATCCAGATGAACCATGCAACTATGAAGGGGATGTCACCAGCTTTTGCTTGCTGCCAAGACTGCCAGTAGCTATAAATATCATTCCAGTCCAGCAGTAAATGATTGACTTTGAGTAAGGTAATTAGACCTGACCAAACTTCCTAGGAGAAAGAGCAGTTGAAAAGAGGTCTTTGTACAGTTTCAGAATGGGAACCACATAGAAGGCATTTGGAAGGCCCTCTCAGTCCTTTCAGCTTAAGGATGTCATCAGTTGGAATGTACCCATGGAAGATTCTCCAAATAAAGAAGGACATGGAAGGGGTGAGGTAGCTGTTCCAGATTTTCTTTCCCCAACTAGCAAGGGTCCAATTGTGAATATTGAGGTAAATCTGCTTGGTAAGACTGTATCTCTTACCACAATGCCAGAAGAGCCTATCAGGTTGGGATCAGTCAAATGGAATTTTAGACACCTGATTAACAGAAGATTCCATGAGAAGTTGTTGTAGAGTGGGAATGGACCAATTCATATCCTCCTAGAAACTGGCCACTGGAAACTGCAGTTTTTCAATGTTGGGTAAAGGTACAAGAGTGCCCTCAGGGGACCAAAGATCATGCCAGAATAGGATGTCTCCTTTGCCTGGCTCCATAAAAATAATGAATCAATAGTGTTTTTATTCAGGAGTATGTGCTTCCAGATTCTAGAGATACCTATTTTGATTTGGGAAGCTGTTGGATGGATGTTTCTGCAGTATTTACCTTTCATAAAATGGGTCCAGAGAGAATTCTGCTACCTGAAATGAATCCAGAGCTTACAATAGTTGACTTGCTGTAGTTGTTTAAGACCTTTGAAGCCCAGACCTCCAGCTTCCTTAGGTTTGGCTAATTTTTTCCAGCTAGCCCAAGGAATTTGCTTCCTTTGCCCATACCAGAGAAATCTATTAAAGATTCTTTCAATTTGGATTCTGGAACTTTTCTTCATACAAGTCATCTGAAGTATGTAAGAAGGGAAAGTAGTTAGCATGCTATTAAGTAAAGTAATTCTACCTCCAGTAGATAAGAATGAAGAAGTCCAACTAGATAAGTGAGTGTTGAGTTTCCCAATAATCTCTTCAAAGTGAGTTTGTTTAGCTCTGCCTTTAATGAGAAGCACCCCTACATATTTCATAGGGAGACTGGCTTTGGTGTAACTAGTGAAGTTGGTGATCCAGTGAGATATATTAGGTGGAATATGATTGGGGAAGAGCAGTTCACACTTGGTTTTGTTGAATTGAACACCAGAAACCTTTGAAATAGGTTGCGACAATCATGAACTCTCTTGACAGCTGGTTTGGAAGCTCTGGAAAATAATATAATATCATCAGCATACATAAGGTGAGATATCACTATATTTGATTTATGGTGGTATCTAGCATTAAGGGAAGAGTTGACTTGAGTATCCAGCAGTCTAGACAGATAATCCATTACAATGATGAAGATAGTAGGAGAGAGTGGATCTCCTTGTTTAAGTCCTCTGGTTGCTTGGAAATCTCCCCAGCATTGCCCATTGATAAGGATAGAATGGTTATTATGTTTCAGCCATCTCTTGATGAGAGTACAAAAGGCATTGGAGAAGCCTCTAGCCTGCAGGACTTGAAGGATGAAATTCCAGTCAATAGAGTCATAGGCTTTTTGGATGTCAAGTTTGTAGATGAGGTTACCTCCCCTACAAGGCCTTTCCAAATCCAACAACAGCTCTTGTGCAAGGAGGACATTATCAGCTATAGATCTTCCCTTAACAAAAGCAGATTGATTGGGCCTGCTAAGAGCATTAAGATGAGGTTGTAACCTTCCCACAATGATTTTACTGATGATTTTGCTAATGACAGTGGTGAGGCTGATAGGTCTATAATGGTTCCAATTTTTGGGGGCATTATTCTTGGGTATGAGAACAATAGTTGAAGAATGAAAGTATTGGGGAATGTCAATGCCGTGAAAGAAACTTTGGATAGCAGTAGTCACTTCAGCTTTACAATTAACCCGTGCCTTTTTATAAAAATCTACACTGAAACCATCTGGTCCAGCAGTTTTAAAACTGTCAATTGAGCTAAGAGCCATCTAGATTTCCTCTTGGGATGGTGTAATAGTTAATACCAGAGACTTAGTGAATTGGTATTCTTTACTAAAAAGACTGCCATCAATGGAGGGTCTGCAGCAAGGTTTGTAGGTGAGGAGTTTATAAAAATAAGTGACAACATCATTGGCAATTTCAGAACCAGTCCTGAGCAAAATTCCCTGATCATTCATGATTGAATGGATGGCATTGCATTTCCTTCTGTATTTGATCCAAGCATGGAAAAATTTGGTTTTCTGTCTCCATATTTAAATTTGGTGATACTATCTTTTTGTCTCAGCAGCTGGTCTTGCCAATCAGTTAGGGTGAGCAAATTTTCCTGAGCAGCCAAATACTGGCCATACATGGCATCATCAGAAATTGCAGCAGCTTCAAGTGCATTAACCTCCCCTTCCGCCTTGGAGACACCCTGGAAAATGTCTCCAATTGATTCACAACTCCAATGTGAAAGAATAACAGCTAATTTAAGTTGAAGGTTCTGTAATCTGATAAAGGGGTTAGGGTGGGGGCAGCCATTCCAGTGTTCAGTAATAATTGATTGGAAATTAGGATGGGAGGACCAAAAGTTCAAATATCTGAAAGGTGGGGAAGTGGTTTGACTAGGTGGGGAGGTGATAGTGATGAGAAGAGGTATGTGGTCAGGTCTAACAAAGTTGAGATGAGTTATGGTAGTGTGAAGGAAATTTTGGTGCCAAGCATTGTTTGCCAAAAATCTGTCTAATCTCTCCTAGATTCTACCTCTCCTCCATGTGAAAGGGTTCCCCTGGAAGCCCAAGTCAAATAAAGCAGCTCTTTGTATATTGTCATTAAATTCAGTAAGTTTGGTTAGTTGGGGAGGGTCTTCCACCAAGTTTCTCATCTGCTGAAGCAATATTGTTGAAATCTCCCCACACAATCCAGCTGAGGTCTTCCTTAGAGTGAATAAAATGGATCTCCTGCCAAAGTTCTCTTCTAGCAGTTATGGTGCAGCCAGCATAGATAAAAGTAGAAGTGTAGGTGAGACGATTTAAAGTACAGTGGAGATGAACCAATTAAGGATGATTAATCTCCACTTTCCATTTGATTTCCTTCATGCAAATAATCCAAATTTTATTAGAAGAATTAGCAAAAAAGGAGCAACCAGAGAACCTGGTTAGAAGCTTTGCTTGGTTTTTGTACACCATGGGTTCCAATAGTACAATACACCAAAGCTGATGTTTTTAGATATACTAATCTTTTAATTGATATGGGGTGGGGAGTGAGCTGGGATGGATCTTGATCTGGATCCGGTTCTTCCCTTTCTGCTGCCAGGGAGGAACCATGAGATCTGCTATCAACTTCAGTGATTTGTGTAGTGTGGGTTAGTTTCTGTAGTTCTGAAAGCACCTTTTTCTTTTTTCTAGACTTTTGCTCATGCCAAACAACTTCCATTTTGTTATGTATTTTTTTCCAATTGATTTTTGGAGGGGGTAATCTCCAGTTCAGGTCTTCTTCATTATCAAACTGTTCTTGGTTCTCAGTTTCTGGAAGTTCAGGAACTGAGTGTAAAGTTTCTTCATTAGATGATTTGTCTTGGTTGTCATTTTCCATACTGTCAAGGACATCTTCAACAAACTCCTCAGCCATTGTGATCTGTGCATATTTGCCCCCCAAGGAGCTCTCCTGACCTGCTACCATGGCCTGTTTCTCCACTGTCTTACTTTTAGAGGGCTTTTTAGAGGGAGGCTTCAGCCTGTAGCACTTTTCCTTGGAATGTCCAAACATTCTACAGTGTTGGCAAAAAGCAGGTTTACTTTCTAAAATGACTTCTTGCCAAAAACCTTCTCCATTATCAGAAGTAGCTCTTTCTATCAGAACTCTAGCACCATTGGAGTTTCCCATATCAAAGGTGGAAGGGTCCACTTTTAAAGCTGTGCCTAAGGCCCTGCTGATTTGGAATATTGCATGTGTGTGGTAGAGTTGAATGGGCAAATTGGGGAACTTAAACCATAGAGGTTTGAGTGGGGGTTCTTTGGCTAGGTCAAACCCAGGGTACCATTTCATAAATTTCATATAAGTATTAGCTATCTACATTCCCTGCATTCCAAGCAATCTAGCATAATCCTCCTCTCTAGATAATCTGATTAATAGGTGTCTACCATCCATCACACCTAGTTTCCAGTTGCCCACAAAATTAAGTTGTTCAAATTGGTTTCTGACCAATTCCATTTTGGGTTGGCCAAACTAGAACTGTCCCACTATTGAGAATTTAATGGCTTCAGCAAGTGACTCCATTTCCTGTGAGGTGAAGATGATTGCAGGTCTGCCATCCTTAGAACCAAGGGGTCTAATAAAAGGTCAATCTGACTTTCCAGCAGCTTCATCATGAAGAGCTTGGGGGAAAATTAGATGTTCAGCTGTTCTGGTAGAGGGGAGGCCTTTACTGACAGCAGAAGCATAAGTGGTAACATTGCTGTCCCCATCCATAGAAACAAGAAACCCAAGCCACTCGGCTAGAAACAGATGACAAAAGAGTGCTCTTTCAATACCATGCAGGAAGACGGGGGGAGACACTGAACAGAAATAAGCAGGAAGTAGATGACAAAGCACAAAACATGCCACACTTCCCAACAAAGCTTCAGGAAGAAAACAACCAATGGAACACTAACTCAATTCAAAAAGTTACTGCCCGGGAAAAACCAAAACCTGGGAGAGACCTCCCACCAGCCACCACCAACAACTTACCTGCCAGCCAAAAAGACCCAGCGCCAGTAGACCACCACCAGGAGAAACTAGCTGCCGCCAGTGAGCATCCATCACAGACCATACCCTAGCAGAGCTTCTCTCACCTTAGCCACCACCATGATGATATATATATATATTTTAAAATGGGTGACGAGATTCCTATTTAGACAACCAACAACTTCCAATTTGGTGACCGCACCAGGGACTAGATTTTTTATTTCCATTATGATTAGGAGTTTTTGTCTTCATACATCGATAATGCTTCCATGCCCCTCATGATTCAGATTACTCTTCCTTCGTTAACATAATTTACCTATTTCTTTCTTGGGAAGGTACGGTCAACTCTTTTTGATTATAGGACCGTCTGTTTAACCATCATTAAACAGAGGGATTCAAGAATCTCTAGGTCTTTTCTTTTTGTGTGGGGTTTGAACCCCCAATAGCTGTGTTGGTGAATTAATTTCACCAAAGCTAGGTGTGCTGTGGAATGGGTCCTTCATTGTGCCTTTAACTTCTCCTTTACTTCGAGTCTTTCGGGTTTAAGTTGTTACTTGCAAGCCAAGCAGAATTCAGGCTTTCTTAACTTTTTCTTAAATTTTGAAATTGTTCAAAACTCATTAAATTACTGATAAACTTAGAAAGCAGACTTCAAATTTGAAAATAAAACAAAATTAGATATGAAAATGTACCCAGTTCTCACAATAACCTTCGTTAAGTTGTAGTGTTTACACTATAATTATGAGGTTTAGGCCATTGCTAACCATTGGAACTTTTGTCGACAGTTATGATGTCAACACCAACTTTGAAATTGTCTTGCAACTTACCTACAGATTGAGAGGCTCGCCTTGTTGCATCCGTGATTAAGTTTGTATCCGGATTCAGTGAGTTCGAGGTGGTGCTCGATAAAGCCCTGTTTGTTATTATAAAATTTACCGCTCCAGAGATTGAAGAAATGTCTACTGAGTTCGATCTAAACTATTCCCAGGACTTCCCTTCCTTTAAGAAGGTGAAAGTCACTGACCCGACTCACACCAAGTCTGTTGTTAAAAAATCTGCCAGATCTGCGACTCCTGTTCTAAGGAGAGCTTCACACCTACCACCACCAGATTTACTATTACTGCTCACACCGCTCTGTAGAACAGGGTCAGTTGAACGAAAAAGTCTAGAAAATTTAAGGCATTTGAGAAGAATTTGATGAGACCTTGGTGGACTACATTTTGAGATGGAGGAAGTTAAGCATGAAGTGTGAGCCTGAATTGTAAGAGTAACATGTTATTAAGGTCCTACTTAAGAATATCCATAGTGCGATAACCTTCATGCTTAAAGGGCCTACCATCAAGTCATTCGAGAAGTTGCTCAGCAAAGCCAACAACCTACAAGAGAAAGTCATGCACATGGAGTCTTTAGAGAAGCATGAAAATCCTAGATAAGTGAAGGCATTTGAGAAGAAGTCCGGGATAGTGGCAACGGTCAACAAAGGCAAACAGCCAATGAAGATTCAAACCGAGCTGCCTCGTTGGGATCATTGATAGCCAGTGTAGTACAGTTAGCCTCAACAACACTACAATCAGCCTCAAGTGCAGCATCATGCTTAGACACATTAGTACAACGAGTAGTATGCTCAGCCTGATCAGTAGTCCTTTTAGTAAAGGCTGTACAAGACAGATGGTAGACAGGGTCAGTTGATTGAAATCTACTCCTTCAAAGAGGAAGTTGTGGCAAAGATGTTCCGAAACTTGATGAAGAAGTCTGAGTTCAGTCTGTATGAGCCCAAAATGTCAGATGAATTAGACAAGAAAGATAGGCCTAACTACTGGCCCTACCAAAGATTACTAGGACACACTATAGAAAATTGCTTCAGCATCAAGGATTGGCTTGAGAGAAACTATAAATAAGGGAACATAACAATTCTGAAAGAATGCTTAAAAGAACTTGAAAGAGGTTCTACAAATATGATTTCGGTCGAGCTTATTAGTTCAATAGATCCCTACACGAAGGAGAATGGATGAAGCACTCTTTGGACCAAATCCTCAAAGATGATATTGGATCAGATTTAGCACACTTCAGAGCAAGCTGCTGCTCAAATTCTCTACTTGCCAAGCCAAAGATGGAGAAACCACTAAAACTGAAGACCGAGAAGAAGAAAAACATGGATGAGATATAGATTGATAGCTGATCCACTTAAAAAAATACATATTTTTATGCCTTATTTATGATTCAATTCTTAAGGATATTATGCTTTAATGAAAGATATTTTTATGTTTTTGGATGTAGGTGATAAAAAAAGAGTTTAAGAAGGAAAAATGACCAAAAATGAGCCAAAATATAGCTAAAAAGCAAAGTTGCCGAAATTTTAGGCAATCCGGAGCCTAGGCGCCAAACTCCAGCTCCTAAGCGCCAGTTTGATACTGAAGCAAATAAGATTTTTAACAACTTTGGGCAGTTATTTTGACAGTGTTAAGCAGTTATCAGACCTTCAAGAAGACTAGAAGTTACTCCTAATATATTGAACATGTGATACAATGCATCTGGACACGGGAAAACAATTTTAATCACGAAGAGGTGAGATCCAAAGTGAAGAGGTGTGACGACTTAGTCACGGACTCCAGCGCCTAGGTGACAGATCCTGGTGCCTAGGCGTCACAGTTACTTTCTAGAAGATACATTGTATTTGGATGAATTTTGAAGAGGTACCTTAAGCAACCCCTGGTCATTTTTGAAGCTCGATAAATAGGAGTCGATTCTACGGAGAAAAGTGCCCCAAGCACCCTAGAGTTCTCTCGCGCTTGAAAATAATTTTAGGGAGCCACCTTCTTAAGTAATTAGTGAGTTTATTTTAGTTATTTTGAGTGTTACTACTCAAATCCTTGAGTAGTAAGTGTGACTTTGTAAGTGTTGGTGCTGTTGAAGTCTTTCATTTTGCATTGGAGTCAGTAGGAGTCAGCGGATCACTTGAAGGAACATTCCAGATAAGTATTTGTAACTTGGTTCAAAGATTTATAAATATGTTTTGTTGTGTTAATTCAATATGTTATGAGTAGTTAGTTATATTTCTCCTTTCAACTATGAAGAGATAATAAAATAATTTAATTTAGTTAGAGAACTTAAACTTAAATTTTATAAAAAATGTGATGATATTAATATCTGATCTTAATTTTTTTTAACTGTCCATTTAAATTATTAAAACCTGTTGAAGAATTTTAAGATCTATCCGGAGATAAGTTCTTAACTAGTAGATATCATATGAATCCTTTGGTAATCTAAGGCTAAATGAGGATCATTCATGGTGAAGTGCAAATAAATAGGGAGATATTATTTATTGGGCGTAGAATTGATTAGTTTTTAGAGTGACAGACTAAATTCTAATAATTTAGTTTATAGAAAGGGAACATGTCACTAGTAGGGCCGACCATAGCCACCGTTGGACATCTAGAAGTGTGAGCCTAGATTAGTCCATTCTACTAATAATACATCCCGAATCAATCTATAAATTAGCCAATGTTCTTTATACTATCGAGCGAAGGTAAAGAATATGAATGCTTCTATTTAGATTTTTTGCATTTTTAATTATGAATTGTTTTAAGATTATTTAATGTTTCAAATTTGTTTTAAGTTTGTCCTTAAGTGATTTCAAATTAGTTTTAAATGTTTTAAATTTATTTTAATTTGATTATTAAATCATTTAATGTTTTAAGCTTTAATTTAATTAAGGATTATTTCCTTTTTAATTATTAATTTCAATCATCATCATTTTTTAGAATTAACTAAGAGTTGAATGTTATTGAATTTATCCACTTAGGAACTTTTAGATTAAAGAATTGATACCTTTTTAAGTCATATCCCTAATCTTAATAATCCAAATTTTAATTATTCTCCCAAAATTTAAATGATTTAATTAATTAAGGTTCCATTTTGATAATTTCAAAGTGATTAATGGGTTTTACCTCTTAATTCCCTAAGTTTCAATCATCCAAGTGAAAATTAAGATCAAATATTTTACCCTCCCTTTGATTAGGCCTAAGGTATTAATTAGGGTTAAAATCCTTAATTACTTTTATGTCCTCTTAAGCATATTCATTTCATAACTCACTAAATTGAGCTCAAATGAACTTGAAATTTTTATGTCACCTTACTCACATGTCAATTAAGACATTAGAGGAGAAAATGTGATTTTTCCATTTTTAATTTAATTTATATAACTATTTTAATAAAAATAGGGATTTTCAATGAAAATTCAACAACATAACCAAGGTAAGGTTTCTATCCTTAGGAAAATTATGAGATGTTTCTAGTGACCAGAGGATCACTTGGACCTATTTTATTGATTTTTTGAATTATATTTAATTTATTATAATTATTTTGATTTTGGGGTATTAATTAATTATAAAATAAAATTAAAGTTGAAAAATGGATTTTATATTTTTATTAAGTCCCTCTGACCTCAAGAAACTTAGAGAAAAAAAATTTATATTTTTCTGATTTTTCTTTGATTTATTAGAATTATTTTAGTGGAAAGGTTTGGAAATTCATTTTTTTAACATTAAAAATTACATTGAGCTTTTAAAATTCAATATCTTGACCTAGAGACTTAGGAAAAATATTTGGTTGGTTCCTAAGTGATTAGGGAACAAAATATGACATTTTTGTGATTTTTAATATTTTTGTGATTTTTTTGATTTTTTAATTATTAAAAATATTAAAAATAGGGTTAAAAATGAAAATTTTTAGAAAATTTCAATTTTAATTTTCTTAGACTCCTCTGATACCAGAGAGCCCACAAAATAAGTTTGGTGAATTTTTGAAATGTATTTTGGGTTTTATGAATTTTCTAATTTCAAAAATGGGCATGTAACTTAATTAATTCATTTAATAGGTTACATTAATTCCAATTGACTTGAAATTTTTATGTTAGATTCTCTGTATCCTAAGTGAAAGTGGAGAATTGATGTCAAGTGATTTTAATGTGTGATCATTCCTAATTAATTAAAGTTCAGTTTTGAGTGTTTGGGCTAATTGGGGTTATTTTTAGTGATTTAAATCAAACCATAATTTTTCTAGGGTCTTCTAGTCATAAGATACCTCCTCTAATTTTTCTAGAATTTTTTAAGCAATATGCAAATTATTGGAATTAAAATACCAAAACAGACACATAAACATGAAAAATAGATACTTACCATAGAGATGGCCTCTGGCCTTGGAAGATTCAGGGAATGTTTTCAAGAGCAGAGCTACAAAAGCCCTATGGTCTCATGCCATGGTGAATTGTATGCATGTATGGAGAATTAAAATACTCAAATAAGTGAATAATTAATTAAAAATCAAATATTCATCAAAATAACTTAATTCTTTTTCCACAATGTTCTCCTCTGTTCACTGAGCAAGAGGATATATATATTTTTTTATTTTTCTGATTTTTCTATGCAAAGATATGCATTTTTAAAGTTCTGGGCATTTAAATAAATCAAAAATACCCTAATTTCCTACTTATCCAGCGCGGCTCCTCGTCATCCTCGGCAACTCCGAAGCTACACGTGTTGTTCCGCCATTTGACACCGCCATCTGACTGGGATGCCATGCGGCCCCTGTCCCGCTCCGTCTCCTCGTTCGTCTTGATCTCCACCATCCATCCAATACACACGCAATCGGGCGGTGTCCGTTCATCGTCTACTACTGGTGCGTCCCGAGAGCCGTCCACCTTCTAACCCTAAGATCTCCCTCATTTCTTAACCAATTTAGATGATCTTAGGCTCTATGAACTCATCTCAACAAGACGAACACATCTATATGGCTATGATGCATTGAAATAGAGCCAAACAAAATGGAGAATTCGTAGAAGCTCGGGAGGAAGAAGAGGTCAATACCTTTGCTGCGAGAAGTGAAGCTTCAATCGGAGAGTTGTGACACCTTCGATTGATCCCAATGAAGCTCTGGATGAAGTCTCTGGCTCAAGGGAATTGTCTAGGTATGAAAGTGACCAAGGCCGATTCCAAGCTTTGGTCTCCAACTCAAATGGGTGACCTGGTGAGGGGGCTTCCACTGGGGAACTTCTTCTCTTGGTCTGGAGAAGGAGTGGGTGAGTTTAATTTGGTTTCTGTGAAGGTTTGGTGAATGTCTTATTTTGTCCTGAGAATTGAGCTCTGAAATTGAGCTCAATCAATGGGGATGAGGGCAGGAGAACAGTGGGGAACTTCTTCTCTGTGTTAGGGGAAGAGTTTAGGCCACTTGTATGGAGGTTTTGAGAGACTTAATTTCAGCTAACCTTTTGGCCCTGGAGGATGGCAATTTAAATAGCCATGGCTGAAGGGCTTCCCAGGGGCGATTGAGGGCTAGGATTAGCTGCCTAGGGGAGGAGAAGAACAGCCATAATGGCCATTGGCCATGGGACAACTCAGCAAAGAAGAATTTGAATTTTTGGCTCACATGGAGCTCTCGGCCATGGAGTTTTCCGGTGGCCCAGGTGGTGGTCCGGCCAGGCATGGGTCACCATCTTGACCAGTGAGGTCAGGGCTGGGGTTTAGTGAATTCAATTGGGGCTTGACATGTGTAAAGGAGTTTGATTTAAGTGGTAAAGGGGAAGGGTAATTTTTGGGTTCAATTTGGTCAAACCATGGAAATGTGTTTGGTGCACTCACCAAGGCCTGATTTTGGGCAGAGGGAAATCAGTGGGTTCAGCCAAGAGAAGGTGGTGAGGTCCCCATCCATGGTGAGGTGGCTAACTTGGATTAGAGTGTGACATGAATGGGGTTAAAAAATTAGTGAAGGATTAAGAAAGAGCCTCCTCCTTTTTCCATTAATGGCTTGGTTAGGTGGAAAGTGGCTCCTACGACTTGCATATGGCTTACCCACGGCTTCATGGCTCCATGTGGCTTGGGGCAAAGCTTGGTCAATTTCATGGAAAAGGGTTTTAGGAATTTTGACATTTTTAGGATAATATGGCATGAGGGTTGATTTAGTATGGTTTAATGATGAATTTGAAACTTAGGGATGATTTTATTAAATGGATTATGAAGAGGAATGTCATATGGGCCTTGGATTAAGAATTTGGGCTTTTTAAGTTTAGTGAAAATGGGCTTTTAAATGTTTTAGGAAAATGGGTTTTTAGGTTTCAAAATAAACTTTTGGATGAAAATTTGGTAAATGGTTGAGCCAAATAAATATTGCATTTTATTTAGGAATGTGCCATGAATGATTGGAACAAGTTTGGGGTAATTTGGAGTTGAATTGGGTTTAATTTGGGTCTTTTAGTAATAGGGCCAAAGTGGGTCAAATTGGGCTAACTTGGGTTAAAGTTGGGCTAATGTTGGGTTTGATGTAAAATTAATGTTGCAAAATGTTTATGGATGTATGAAAAAGAGTTTTCAATTTTGGTTGGGTCTTGATTTTGGGGTTTGGGCTTGTTTGGGTTTATGGTTGGTTTAGGTCAATTTGGGGAATTTTGGATTGAGTTAGGCTTGGGTGAAGTTTGGGTTGAAATATTGGGTAAAATAAGTTAGAGTTTTGTTTGTGGGTATGTTAGGAAGATTTCAAAACAAATTTGGGGAAAATTGGGTGACATTTGGGTTCAATTTGGGATGGATTGGGTTAATTGGTTACTTTGGGCCTTAAGGGCCCATTTGGCATTTTCTGATCAAATTGGGTTAAATTGACAAAATTGGGGTTTGTATCAGTTAAACAAAATGAAATTAGGAATATTTGGGATTTTATAGATTTTTCTGGGAATTTTTTTGGAATTTTTGAATTTTTAGGCCAAAAAGGGTATTTGGTAGGTTTGGTGGGTTTAGAGCCCCTGGGGTCAAAAATTGAAATTTGGGAAAAGGAAGATCTATTAGATGTTAGTAAAATGAAACCATTTTGGTTGAGCCATGAAGCCATGTTAAGCTCACAAGAGCCATGAGAGGACTCATTTTAGGTACTCAATATGTTGTTCCTAACCCTCTTAGCTAAGGGCTTAGGGGTTGAGGTCCATCCATATGAGTTTCCTACATGAGTCAGGAAGCCCAGTTGGGTAAGAGTGGTTTTAAGATTTGGAATGTGTGTGGAAGTGTGGTATGTGAAAGCTGAACCTCACCAATACTAGGCCACCTAGGGTTTTCCTAAGGCTTGACCATCCTATAGGAACTCATCCTTGAACTTCCACATTTGACTTTTAATCTTCCAAAGGGGCTTGGAGGTTTATGGTCATCTGTGTGGGGTTCAAAAAGAGTTAAGAAGTGTTTAAATTTCTAAGTGATGGGTTCCATTTCTAATCCTCTAGGATAGCCGAAAGGAAAACCTATGGCTAGATCCTAAGCACTAAGGAGAGGAAAGACCTCACCAAAAATGAGGTCAACAAATGGACCCCCAATAGGTGTGGTGTGCTAACCAAGCACATCACGTGTATTGGCGTTGACTGAAGAGATCAACAAAACCAACACAGACATCTAAGTGACATACTTAGAACATAGTGTAGAAAGTTTCCACTGGGGAGTATCAGGTAAATCTCCAAGACTGAAGATTCCATAGCTCTTGTTGGGGAAAAAAGGAGGTGAATTTCAAATCATAAGATTTTAAGAGATTGAATTTTAGATCCGTTTCATTTTTATTTCAAGTTTTAAGTTTGAGTTTTAAATTTCAATTCGGGTTTCCATTTTGGTTGAAATTTGACTTAAGATTGATTTCAAGGTGGATTTCGCAGAAATTTTGGATTTAAGATGAGAATTGGAATCTAGGTTCCAACCTCAGGATTGCAGAGAGAACTGGAATTTTGGTATCAGCCTTGAGGAGAAAATCAGAAATTAGGTACTGATCGAGAAAATGGTGAGAACTGGAAGTTAGGTATCGGTTTCGGAAGAGAGTCAGAAGTTAGGTATCGACCTCGGAAAGGGTGAGAACTGGAAGTTAGGTACCAGTCTCGAAAGAGAGTCGGAAGTTAGGTACCGACCTCGGAAAGGGTGAGAACTGGAAGTTAGGTACCAGTATTGGAAGAGAGTCAGGAGTTAGGTACCGACCTTGGAAAGGATGAGAACTAGAAGTTAGGTACAAGCTTCGGAAGAGAGTCCGAAGTTAGGTACCGACCTCAGAAAGGGTGAGAATTGGATGTTAGGTACCAGTCTCAGAAGAGAGTCGGAAGTTAGGTACCGACCTCAAAAAGGGTGAGAACTGGATGTTAGGTACCAGTCTCAGAAGAGAGGAACTGGAAGTTAGTACCAGTCTCGGGAGAGAGTTGGAAGTTAGGTACCGACCTCGAAAAGAGTGAGAACTGGAAGTTAGGTACCAGTCTCGGGAGAGAGTCGGAAGTTAGGTACCGACCTCGAAATTTCAGGAGTGCGAAAATGTTTCTCGGAAATAGTGCAAGATTAGTGGACACCGAGATTAGGAAGCCTTGTTGGTCTTATACCCAAGTCGGAGGAATAGAATGCAAAAAAGTTTCTCATAAAATGTGCGAGATTAGCGGACACCGAGATTAGGAGGCTTTGTCGGTCTTATACCCAAGTCGGAGGATTAGAATGCGAAAAAGTTTCTTGGAAAGAGTGCGAGGTTAGTGGAAATTCAGAGAAGAGAATCGAACTTTGAGTATCAATCTTGAAATAAGAACTGGAAGTTAGGTACTAGTCTCAGAAGGATGGGAACTGGAAGTTAGGTACCAATCCCAAAAGTTTGCGATTGATTTTTGTTTCAAAGATTCTGCGGAAAAATTGAGGTGTAGTAGAAGATTGGAATGAGACATGAAAGTGTTTCACATCCCTAGAGAGTTGATCAAAGTTTGATTTTTTGGCAAATGATATGAATCCATGCCATCAGAACCAAATCAAAAATTTCGTGGTTCCATATCAGTAGACTCAGTCGACCTTCTCATAAGAGGGAAGGGATTGCGGGGAGTCGAGAAGATTTCGAGAACAGCCAGAGGCTGGGGATTTCAGATTCGGAGATTCATTTTCACTATTTGTTTTTTAGTGATTTGATTTTGTTTTTATTTTCAAGCTTGAATTTTCATTTTGATTTAGATTTTTTTTATTTCTTTTGTTTACAATTCGAGGTTTAGATTCATTTTGTTCATTTTAGTGATTCGATTTCATTTTTGTTCTATTAGAGTTCAAGTTATTATATATTTTTTTATTGGAATTAATTTTTACATTTAGATTCTTAAAAAGAGTTCTTTATTCATTTTCTTCTTTCTTTTCAATCTTTGTTCGAAGATCATTTAACTTAATGGCGTTTCCCAGTCAATTTGCACAAAAGAGGTGAAGAAAAAACACGACATGGTCGTTTCCATTCTAATTTGTTGAAAATACATCATATAGCTAGATCCGAAACATGATGATATTTTCCTTGAAAATTCAGTATCTCATACAATCCACATAAATCCAAAAATGGATTGTGTAAGATTCTTGCAAGTTTCTTCCAAAAGCATCTGTCGAAATCCATGTCTGAATAGTGAGATACATGGACAATAACATCACCTTCCAAGCCATCTTTGGCAGGAAATGCCATCAGGATGTGCATTGGAGGTGTGCTATCTCCCATGTAGCTCAAAGCTCGTAGGGCCGAAGGCTCTCTAATTTTGGATCTGGCTAAAAGTGAACAGGCATCTTGCTGTCATCCATCCTTCTGAAAGTGATGGAGATCCGCTCAACAGGCACACTTGGATTGCAGTGTTTTGCTATGTCCTCTCCATTTCCTTTTAGCACCAAGATGGAACCTACCGGTAGAGGTATCTCTACCGGCCCTTAGAATTCTCCGGGCTTGCTATTCGGAGATCAGATCCGAACATGATGTTACACTGGTTGACAAAAGACATTGTGCAGAAAGGTCTGACGAAGTCATGATGATCTATGTGTGGCAGTATGTAGTCGCCCTCCTTGTATATGTTAATGATGCAGCGTTGGGTATGCAATCTGCAGGCAATACCCTCCATGTCACCATCCTTTTTACCATCCTCATGATAATTCTTAGCATCGGATCCACCTCACTACGACAGAGTATCCCTGGTGGATTTTCCTTTCTGTCCTCGGCAAAGTTGTAGCAACACCCGCACTGGATTGTAACTCTTCCTTTTCCTTTCATCCACCTCCGAGGTTCTGAGTAGGTCTTCTCTCTCAAACGACCAGCTTGACCCATTTTCTGAAGTTTGATGACGCAGTCCACAATTTGCTACTGCTCGTAGTCTGAGAACACATCCGTATGCAGCTCAAGGCCTTCCAAGATGTTGATCCTCTTGCCTCGAATTCTTTCAAAATATTCAAAAGTTTTCTTTTCAACCTTCTGCATTCTCTCCAGCTCGTATTCTGGAATTATTTGTAATTGGCGAGGTCTAGTAACGTACTGTGAGATGTATGGTTCAACCCCAACACGTTCTCCTGCATGTCTCGGCTCCTCGGGGATAGTCTCTGTCAGGACATCCTCCGGGGTTGCTTTCGCAACAAGACTCTTCAAAACTGGTGCACCTGTCTGGCGTCGTGGAGCTGATTCTGTTTCTGCTCTTCTTGGAATTTCTTTTATCTTTTCCACTGTTCTTGGAGTTGATCTCCACTTTTCTTGTTTTTGATGAACCGGCTTCTTTGAAGTATTTGCACTGACGGTAGCAGCTGTCTCTTCATGTTAGTCCGCTGCTAGCTTGCTCAGCATCTTGCGAATGCGGCGGTTCTTATTTCTTTGTTGGGTCGGAGTGAGAGTAGCTCTCCTTACCTCTTGAACTTCTGGGGGCATGGCGCTGAAAAGCCTGCCCTCTGCTGTAGCAACCACGGACTTGAATTTCTTGTCTTCTCCCGTTGCATAAGCGGCACTTACTTTCCTTTTCTTGCTGGTAGACTGCTGACTCGGGCCACCCAATTTCATTATTGTTTGGCTACGAAACTCTTCCCGGTCGATCGGGGTCCAATTAGTTTCCTCGTACTGTAACCCGACCGGTGTGAAATTAGAGTCGATCTCAATCACTGCCCCATCCTTCATCATCTTTTCATCGAGTACTAGACTCACGCCATTCTGAAAGTTCAGAACCAACTACCCGTTCGACATTTCCCTGCGAAAAACCAGGAAAGGATCAGGGGCTGTACTAAGAACGAGAACAACAACAAACAACAACAACAACAACAAAGCCTTAATCCCACTAAGTGGGGTCGGCTACATGAATCCTTTTTCTCCATTGCGTCCTATTTAGTGTCAAATTTTCGTTTAATTCTAATAAATTAAGATCATTTTTTATGCAATAAGCCCAAGTTTTCCTAGGTCCGCCTCTCGCCTTTCTTAACATAAGTTGTATTTAAAACATCTACTCTCCTAATCGGATCATCGGATGGTCGACGTCTAATGTGACCAAACCATCTAAGGCGACTCTCTCTAAATTTATCCGTCATCGGTGCAACTCCAACCCTTTTACGGATATATTCATTTCACATTTTGTCTCTAAGTGTAAAGCCACTCATCCACCTAATCATTCTCATCTCGGCAACACTTAACTTAACATTATGCTTCTCTTTTAAAGGCCAACATTCAGCACCATAGAGCATTGAAGGTCTCACCACCATCTTATAAAATTTTCCTTTCAGTCTAAGTGGTACTTTTCTATCACACAATAGGCCGGACGCATTCCTCCACTTCAACTAACCAACCCGAATTCTACTATTAACATCCCCATCTATATCACCATCGCTTTGAACAATGGACCCGAGATATCTAAATCGTTCACACCTTTTAATAATTGGATCACCCAAAATTACACTCGCTGTCACTAGACCTACTATTACTAAAATTACATTCCATGTATTCGGTTTTAGTTCTACTCAAACGAAGACCTTTAGACTCCAATGTAGACCTCCATAATTCAAGTTTTTCCTGGACTTTTTCTCTTGTCTTATCCACAAGAAGGATATCATCAGCAAAAAGCATACACCAAGGTACATCCTCTTGTAAATGCCCAAGTAAGACCATCCATAAATAAAGCAAAAGATATGGGCTTAAAGCCGATCCTTGATGTAAACCAACAGAAATAGTAAAATACTTGGTTAATCCTCCTTCAGTTCGAACACTTGTAACAACTCTAGCATACATATCTTTAATGACTTGAATATAAGTCATATCAACACCTTTCTTCTTAAGGACTCTCCAAAGAACATCTCTAGGAACCTTATCGTAAGCTTTTTCTAAATCAATAAAAATCAAATGTAGATCCTCCTTATTATCTCTGTACTTCTCCATCAAACCTCTCAATAAATATATAGCTTCCATGGTAGACCTGCCCGGCATAAATCCAAATTGATTATGAGAAATCTTCGTAATACGTCTTAACCTATGTTCAATTACCATCTCCCATAATTTTAAAGTATGACACATCAATTTAATTCCTCTATAATTTGCACACTCTTGTGCATCTCCTTTATTCTTAAAAATGGGGACCAAAATGCTCTTTCTCCACTCCTCAGGCATCCTTTTAGTTTTTAAAATAATATTAAAAAGTTTAGTAAGCCAGGAAACCCCCAAATCACCTAAACATTTCCACACTTCAATTGGGATATCATCAGGTCCAACAGACTTTCCCCCCTTGGTTTTCTTTAAAACCTCATCAACTTCTTTTTTACTAATGCGACGGTAAAAATGAAAAGTTTTATTATTATTAACGATATTAAGATCACTAAGGTCAATCGTACTTTCAACATCATCATTAAAAAGTTTATCAAAATAACTCACCCACCTATGTTGAATATCTTTTTCTAAGAAAAGCACTTTTTGATTTTCATCTTTAATACATTTTACTTGAGTTAAATCTTTACATTTCTTTTCTCTTTGTTTGGCTAGTTTATACATATATTTTTCACCTTCCTTAGTATCTAACATGTTATAAAGATCACTAAAAGCAGAATTTTTAGCGTCACAGATTATTCTTTTACACTCCTTGCGGGCCGTTTTATATTTTTCCCAGTTCTCTACGCTTTTACATTTAAACCAATTTTTATAGCACAACTTCTTATATTTTATCTTTTCTTGCACATTATTATTCCACCACCAACTATTTTTATTTATAGAAACTTTTTCTTTTGATTCTCCAAGTACATCTTTAGCCACTTGTTTAATAGTATTAGTTAATTTTTCCCACATAACATTCACGTCTTCATGAACATCCCAAATATTTAAATCTTGAATTTTACTCATAAAAATAATTTTATTTATGTCTTTTAGGTGCCACCATATTATTTTACGATGTTGAATCCTAGTATTCTTTATTTTACAACTCTTCATCTTAAAATCTAGAACTAATAATCGATGTTGGGTACTTAATTGCTCACTTGGAATAACCTTGCAATCCTTACAATCTCGACGATCTCTTCTTCTCATAAGAAAATAATCAATTTGTGTTTTATTAGATCCATTCTTATAAGTAATAAGATGCTCATCTCTTTTCTTGAATAAAGTATTAGTAATAATCATATCATACGCTAAAGCAAAATCTAAAATGGCTCTACCTTCTTCATTAATCGCTCCATAACCGTAGCCACCATGAATATTTCTGAAATCTTCTACCACTCTACCGACATGTCCATTTAAATCTCCTCCAATAAAAATTTTTTCTTCAAGGGGTATCAAGTGTATTAAGTCTTCTAGATCATTCCAGAATTTATCTTTAGAACCTATATCTAAACCAACTTGAGGAGCATAAGCACTTATAATATTAAAAATCTTAGTATCAATAATAATCTTAAGAGCTATAATTCTATCTCCAACTCTATTAATTTTGACAACATTATCTTTCAAACTCTTATCTATAATTACACCTACACCATTTCTAGTACGACTCTTACTAGAATACCATAGTTTAAAACCTAAGTTATCAATCTCCTTAGCTTTTTCTCCAACCCATTTAGTTTCTTGAATACATAGGATATTTATCTTTCTATGGATCATAATATCAACCAATTCCATTAGTTTACCATTGAGAGTACCTATAATCCAGGATCCTATCCTAATACTAGTATCATGGACTAACTTCTTTACCCGCATCCGTCCGTAATGTGGGAACCCTTGCTTACTTGACACTACACTCGGGCGCCGGTGTAGCGGCCCTTGCACACTTTCCACTGTATTCAGGCCATACAGCGCGTCGCTTCCAGGGGATGCCCTAGTACTTACACAATGATCAAAAGGATTCATGTCATGATTTTTTTTTCGACAAGTTTTACGCTGGCTGTTGACTACCTAACGCAACCCTCCACTTTTCACATCCGGGCTTGGGACCGGCAACGACAGTGTTATACTAAGAACGAGAACAATAAGAAAAATTTAATTATTAATGGAAAATTCTTATTCATTTTTTTTTCAAAACTTAATAGGAGTAGGAAAAGATGAGGAAAGATCAGGAGTGAGCTTGATTCGGAAGGAAGGATCAAAATTTTATTATTATGATTTCACATATTTTCTTTTTAACACATTTTTTTGTTAATGATTTTTATCATCCATTTTTATATTTTGGGTTCTGACCCAGTTACAAGTGATTACTCTACCTGTGCTTCTAGGAATGAGACTTCATTTTTAGAGTTCATCCTTCGAAACATCAGGTAGCATAATATTTCTTCAAATATCGTCCATTGATTGGAAGCATAGGTCGTTCTCCACGGCAATTCACCAGTTGGTACGAACCTCCAGAGTAGACTGTCTCGACCATGAATGGCCTCTCCCAAGTTGGTTCAAATTTACCTCCTATCTTGCGGTGTACAAGAATAGGTCTCCTGAGAACTAGAACCAAGCCACCACTTTGAATGTCCTTGGGCGGACCAGCTTGTCGTGAGCTTGGATCATCTTGGCTTGATACAATTCTAGATTCTGCTATGCTGAAAGTCGCTTCCCTTCCAAGCTTTCCAATTTTTCTAGTCGTAGTTTGGCGTTCTCTTCTATAGTAATCTTATTTGCAACTGTAATTTTAAGAGATGGAAGCTGAACTTCCAAGGGCAAGATGGCCTCGGACTCGTATACTAGAGCGTAAGGCGTAGACTGAGTAGGAGTTCTGAAATTCGTTCTGTAGGCCCATAAGGCTTCTAACTACTTCTCGTGCCAATTTCTTTTGTTGTCGTCCAAAGTTTTCTTTAGAATTTTGACGAGAGTTTTATTAAAAGCCTCGGTCAAGCCGTTTGCTCTTGTGTAGTAGATCATCGAATAGCACCAGTCAATCCCGTACCTTCTGAAAAATTGTTGATCTTCGTGCTTCTGAATGCTAACCCGTTATTTGAGATAATTTTGCGCGGTACCCCGAAATGGTGGACGACTTGACTCTTCAAGAATTGTAGCACGTGATGTGCTTTCACTTCTCTGAGCTGTACTGCTTCTGTCCATTTCAAAAAGTAATATGTAGCTACAAACATAAAGCGATGTCCTCTTGAAGAAGGTGGTTCTATCGGACCCACAATATCTGTGCCCCAACATTCGAATGGCCACGACGCGATTTTTGGATGCAGCACATTTGGAGGTTGATGTAGAACCACTCCATGCACTTGGCACTGGTGACAACTTTTGGTAATTTTCATGCAGTCGGTCATCATTGAGGGCCAATAGTACCCTAGTCTCTTAATCTTCATTTTCATCTTCGGACCCGACTGATGAGTGCCACAAAGTCCTGAATGCACTTCTTTAACAATTTCACGAGCCTCGGACCCGCTCAGGCACCTTAGCCACATCTGATCAAAAGATCTTCTGTATAATGTATTGTTTATTAATGCGTAAAACATAGTTCTTTTCTTGATTTGATGGGCTAATGAGTTATCGTCCGGTAGGTTAATGGTCGCCGCCAATCTTTTGTAGTTTCTGCTACTCCAACAACTGATTCTTCTTCTTTTTTTGATTGGTGCATTGCATCCATGTCGAGCTGTGAGAGGACCTGTCATCTCTGAACTAACATTTCAACTGATTCATCCTGTAAGCAGGAAAACTCTTTTGCGAGGCGAGCTAGCACGTCTGCGAGAGTATTTTCTCTTCCGGGAATCATATAGATCGTTACATTTAGAATCTGCTCCAACAACTTCATCACATACTGAAAGTACTGTTCGAGTCTTGGTTTTAGAATCTTGTACTGTCCTGCGACCTGTTGTATGATCAACTGTGAATCACCATAGATGTTGATATCTGTTATCCCCATCTGAATGGTTAACTCCAGTCTGGTTATAAGGGCTTCGTATTCTGCTTCGTTATTCATGCACAGTTCTGTTAGATGGTAGAAGTATCTTAACATCCCCCGCTCCAGTGTTATAAATATTAATCAGATTCCTGCCTTACCGGGCACTATCATTTGTAATTATTTGCCCTTCTGTGCTGAGGACGCTCCATCGAAGTACAATTCCCAACATCGATCATCGGGGTCTTCTAGGCTCATTATCTGCTCATATAGCAAGTCGTCGTTAAGATGCGATTCTGCCGGTAAAGGGTGTGCTGCGAGAAAGTCTGCTAGGACTTGTCCCTTTACGGCACGAAGACGAACTAAATTTATATCGAATTGCAATAGTATCATCGACCACCTGGCAAGTCTGCCAGAAAGCGTCGGTCGGGTCATCAAATATTGCAATGAATTAATCTTCGAAATAAGGTTGACCTTATGAGAAAGCATGTAATGCCTGAGCTTTTGAGCGGTGAAGATCAGGGCCAAACAATGCTTCTCAATAGGAGGATACTTTACCTCCGTAGGGATCAAACGACGACTAAGGTAGTAGAGAGCATTTTCTTTACCCTCGTCATGGACCTGGGCTAGCAGGGCTCCGAGAGAGTCGTCTAAAGCCGTGGTATAGAGTATCAACGGTCAACCCGAGACTGGGGCTGCTAAGACAAGAGGTGTCATTAAATACTGCTTAATGTCCTCGAAGGCCCGTTGGTACTTTTCTTCCCAAAAGAATTTGACGTCCTTTTTTATTAATGCCGAGAAGGGCTGACACCTACCTGACAAATTCGAAATAAAGCATAAAGATATGCCAACTTCCCTTGAAAGGATCGTAGTTGTTTTAAAGTTTATGGAGGAGAAATTTCTAAAATAGCTTTAATCTTTTCTGGATCATTTCAATTTTGCGATGTCGGACAACAAATCCTAAGAATTTCCTGGAGGTAACGCCGAAGGCGCATTTCAAGGGATTCATCTTAAGGTTAAATTGCCTTAACCGCTCGAAAACAATTCTCAGATCATACATGTGATCTTCCTTCAGTTTTCTTTTGAAGACCACATCATCCACGTAGCACTCAACTTAGTTGTGAATGAGATCATAAAAAATCCTTGTCATTGCTCTTTGGTAGGTCGCTCCTGCGTTCTTCAATCCGAAAGGCATCACTGTGTAGCAATACACTCCGATTGGCGTTCTGAAGGCTGTGAGCTTCTCATCTTCCGGTGCCATCTTTTTCTGGTTGTATCCTGATGATCCATCCGTGAAATAGAAGATTTCATGTGTCGAAGTGATGTCGATCATCAATTCTGGAATTGGTAGAGGGAACTCGTCCTTCGAGCATGCTTTATTAAAATCTCTAAAATCCACGCAGATTCTGATCTGACCATTCTTCTTTCTGACTGGCACCACGTTGGCTAGCCAAGTTGGATATTGTTCTTCACGGACAAATTTAGTGTCGATTAGCTTCTTAACTTCAACTATAACTTGTTGTTCGATTTCTAGACGCATTCTTCCGGGAGCTTGTCTGACTGAAACAACAGTGGGACCTACTCCTAGCCTGTGAACTACAATCTCTGGAGCTAATCCCGATATTTCATCATAACTCCAAGCAAAACAGTTTTTGAATTCCATTAGTAGCTTGATCATTGCTCTGGAGTCTTCTTTATCAAGTAAGGAGCTAACAAAGGTCGGCCTAGGCTCTTCGGTAGTACCTAAGTTAACTTCCATTAACTTATCTATTGTAGATTTAATTTATTCTTCAAATTTTGGTGGAGCATCCCCGTTTGGTAGATCTTCGAGATCATCTGAAGCTTCTAGGCAGTCTTCATTAGGCTCGCAAGTGACAACCAAGCAACATTGTGTGTCATCGGCTGGTGCTACTGTGCCGAATCCGAGACCATGCTTTGAATTGGGCGGTCGACTGGTATTATTTCATAATTTTTCAAAATGTTGTGATTGACCTTTCGTCCATTGTTTAGGTAAGACACCACGCTGTATTAAATTCTGAACACACGGAGAATACCACTCAAAAGACAATTCCATTAATTCAGATGAAGTAACATCTTCAAATTGTACATCATTTTCAGTTTTGGAAGAAGATGCACCACGGTAGAACTTGATCGGCTTAGTACCGCAACCATTTACTTCTTTGACCACCATACCCTCGACCTTATTAGGATAGATCGGGGTCAGGGTCATAGTATGTACATTGTGGTTAATTTTCTCGTACATTGATTTGTATTCTTCATTCTTTTCATCTTCGAGAGAGATCTTAAACTGGGGTTTCTTTTGATTTATCTTCATTACTTCTCTCTTAGTTTCTTCGTCTTCAGAACTGTTCTCCCAATCAACATCGATGACCGGTTTCTTTTGTTCAACTGTTCCACCGTCTCTTCCTCGACCTCGTCCCCGGCCTCGACCTCGGGTGCGAGTTTTGGAGAAACCTTCACAATCTCCCTGTAAGGGAGTGGTGAGTAACTGTTGAACAAGAATTTTAGGTTCTTCATCGTCTCGAATTCCTTTTGCTTCATTTGGTATGGTATTTATGGAGAAGATTGTTTTCTTCGGAGGCGCGTAGTAAGCTGCATCTTCGTGAATGCCAATCTCGTGTACTAAGAACGGTTGCAAATCACCTTTGATACATTGTTCTCCTCCTTCATAATAGATTATGCACTGGTGCAGAGACGACAGTACCATCTAGTTCTCATGGATCCATGGCCGACCCAGAAAAGCGTTGAATGATGTCTTAGAATCAATTATGTGAAATTTTGCGGTTGTCTTTGCCAAATCACCGATCTTCATTAATAGTGTTATCGATCCAAGGGCTCTTTCTCCTTTCTGATTGAATCCTCTTAGTAACATTCTATCTGCTTTGAGATCACGGGCATCAATTTCCAAGTATGCTAGCGTCCGAAGGTTCATTATATTGATTGATGCTCCTGGATCAACCAACACTCTGGAGAGTGTGAACTTTCCGATAGTGACTGAAATGTACAACGGTCGATTGTGATCAGCTATTCCAAGTAGCAAATCATTGTCCATGAAGGTAACACCGTGCTGTTCTCTTAACAAGCAAACCTCGTCTAAGGAATTACCGGCCATTTGAGAAAATCAAATTTCTAGATCAAGTAAGGCCTAGATCAGAGTTTCCCTCATCTCCTTTGACAGGATCAGAGCGTCGTAGATGCTCAGTTTGGCTGGTAGCTTCCTAAGATGGTCTAGCACGTTATAATCCACTTTATTACCAGGTTCTTCAATTTCTTCCCGAATGGGCAATTCCTCTGCTGGGGTTGGCTCTTCTTGAGCAACCACCTGCTTTCCTTTATCCTTTGGACCCACTCTCGATGGTAGGACTCTTCCGCTTCTTAAAATAAATTCTGTTATCTCTTCTGAATCTAGCAGGGTTTTTTCTTGAATTGGAACGACTGGCTCTTCTGAAGTCGCTTCAGAATCTGACGGATCTAATTCTATCGCAATCGGAGCTCCTAGGAGTTCACAAATGGAATAGTCACTCGTTGGACTTTCATAGCCATTCTTGGGAACGTCTTATCCTTCGTCGTGGTCATCGAGGTTTTGTATGATTTGAGAATCATTATTTGTATAGAAATCGATATTCGGATTAGGTTGGATGTCGTTAGTTACGTAATCATTAGAAACAGTCAAAACATATCCAACACTAAAACTCTTATCATTATAAGATCCCGTCGGGGCGAGCAAATAATCATACAGAGTTAGAGGTCCGAGAGATTTCTCATCTGAATCAGAAACAACCATCCTAGGATAAGCATCCCCTAGTCTACCCTTCCGAGCCTCGGTCTTCTTTTCTTCCACGATCTTCTCCTCCTTCTGGGGCGGTTCTTCAATCGCAAGTGATAGTGCCAGCTCAGTAGGTTTCAAACTCCGAGTTGAAGTGCGCACCGAAGCGGTCTGGATGTGATCCAAAATCTTCTTCAAGGATTTCATCTAGACAGTACTCCATCCATCGTTGGTAGCGTATGAGTCTATCAGAACAATAGGATCCGTTCAAATAAGATTAACGAAACCTCCTTTTTGGGGCTCCTTCATGTATTCCTTCGGTATTATTATGTTCCCTTTCCGGAGGTTTTCCTCAAGCCAATTCTTGAAGGTGAAGCAGTCTTCTATCTTATGTCCGAGCATCCTATTGTAGGGACAGTAGTTCGGATGATCTTTCTTGTCAACTTCCTCTGGCTTTCTGGGCTCTGGTAGTTAAAAGTCAGGCATCTTCATCAAACTGTGAAACATCTTAGCCACTGGTTCAGTCTTGAAGGGGTATTCCTTATTTAAAAGTTCCTTCAGGGCATGTGGCGGACGAGGTGGTGGTTGGTCATGCTACCACGATTGATAGCTCGGTCGAGGCTGTTGATAGTTCTGTTGAGGTTGTTGATAAATCCATTGCGGTGGTTGATTACTTGGCTGTGGCCGCTCTAGCTGTATCTGCACTGGCTGTTTACCTTTATCCACTGCCACGACAATCCCAGATTTCATTTCAAATGCTTTTACGGGCTTCTGCTTATCAGTATTATCAATGAAACTCAGCTGTTTTGCTTCCTCCTGCAAGCTTCCGGCTTTGCTAAGCAACTTCTCGAAAGTCTTAATTGTGAATCTTTTAAGGAGATGTGCTATCGGGCCATGGATACTCTTCAGTAGAATACCAACTGCATGCTGTTCCTGAAGCTGCGGTTCACACTTCATACTTAAATTCCTCCACCGAAGTATATAATCCACCAAGGTTTCGTTCGGGTTCTGTTGCTCCACCACTAGATCACCGATAGTGATGTGGTGCCGGGCTCCAGTAAATCGCTCAACAAAAAGGTTTTCCAATTCTAAAAAGGACTTGACTGAACCATTTTGCAATTCTGCTTACCAATCAAAGGCAATCCCTGACAAGCTGCTGACGAACTGACGAAAGAGCAAAGCGTCGCTCCCACCGGCATTGCAGCAACTAGCACGAAAATGTGTGACATGCTGACAGGGGTTTCCTGTACCATCGAAGGTCTTAAACAGAGGTGATACGAAGCCCTTTGGTTATTGGACTGTATCAAATTCTTTGGGGTAAAGTCTACTCGTCTGAATAGATGCTCCACTTTTAGACTAGGCTAAGGCTTCTCGCACCTGCTGTTCTACCATATTCTCAATATCCTTTTCGGGAATCATGCTCTGGGCTGAATCCTTCTTTGGTTGCTCATCTCCGTTGATGGATGTAATTTCTTTTCCTCCATCTGCAATGTGAATGATCTCTGGGGGTATTTTCTTCTGAGGTTGAAGCTGACTTTGGAGAGTGGCTAAGGCGATCGCATTTCCTCCATTCTCTTTGCCATCTGAGAGATCGTGTCAACCTTTTCTTGAAGACGCGCTCTCATCACTTCTGGTTCATCTCTTTCTGAAGTTGACAGAGCTCCCTATAGAGCTGACAACGCTTGGGTCTCGACCATGTTGATCTCAGCTTATTCTACATCCATGAACTCTGATGAATCCACTTAATTTCCCAATCCTTCTCCTCTTTCCCTTGCAAACCGTCGGATTTCTGTCCTTAGCTTTCCTATAGCATCCTCAAGTGGTCTTTTCCAAAAGGTCTCATGGTTGTCAGGCAACGACTGTTGAACTTCTTTTTCAGGAGTTTCCTTTAATGCAGTAGCTCTTTCTTCAGATTCGGGCTCTCTGACTAAACTTCTCTTTCCAAAGCGCTCTGTTGGTATTGGTTCGGCAATAATAGGTTGCCACACTATCATTCTTACAGTAAGAGGCCTAGGACCAAATGGTCTGACCGCTGTACGTCGGTAGGTGGTGTCCTCCCTAATACGACAACAGGTGAACTTCTCTCACTAGCTCGCACTTTCTTCCTTGGCCTTTCTAGGGCAGTAACAGGGTTTACTCGTGGTCCGAGGTGGGATCTAGCTGGTACTCGTCCCATTCTTTTCAGAATCTCTAACACGGGGAAACCTTCCTTCTTAGCTGATTTTCTACTACTGCTCGCAAACGGGTTAGCGAAGCATTCTTGATCTCTTTCTTCTTACAATCACTGTAGTATGTAGGTCGGGGTGATGCAGCGGTGATCCTTCGAGCATCTTCTTCATCAGATTCAGTAGAGAGAGGGTGAAGCCTACTCCCTCCTAACAGTGGTGAGATCTCAGGCAGTTCTTCTTCTTGCTCAGGAATCTCTTCCAGAAAAGCAACTTCAGCAGCCTTGGTCTTCTTGATCATGACGATCTTTCTATTCTTATTTCTCCTTTGAGTTCGGGTTAAGGGTGCAACTCTCGAACTGGACCCTATCTCGAAGACAGACGGTATTGCAGCAAAATCTGAACCCTCCACGGTAGCAGGCTCATCAGGCTCATCACCGACTTGGACTTCTTTTCCTTTCATTTTGGCAGGAGCCGGGGTAGGTGCAGTAATGAACAGACCGGTGGGGTTAGAGATGACAGTTCTGGGGGTAGCAGTTAACATCCTATGAACAACAGTGTTTCTTTCAGTTGTGACTCTTTGCAGGGGAGGGAAATCTTGAGTCGATTTCAGATTGAACTCAATTATGGGCTCCTCAGTTTTCGGTACTTTGTTCATCAGTGCGAAAAGAGTAACATTCTGCGAACTTAATATCCATATTGTCGAACCCTTGTCCAAAGCGAATGACCGCATCGTTAAGCAGCTCGTCTTTGTAGACAACTAAGTCTATCCCGTTGGTGAAGGAGAAAATCAGTTTTGGTGCAGACATCTTCTGCAAGGTAGATTCCAAGCGTCAGTTCCAAATTATGCTTCCTTTCATCGAGACGAAAAGGAGAGGAATCTCTCTAAAAGAGTCCGAACACATTCCCATTTATCTTTTTCTCAATTTTCTTATAAAGTATTTCAGATTCTCGTTTTTTATTTGTGTATTTGTGGTTTAATAGAAAGTTCATTTATTAAAGGGTTTGTTTATTAGTAGGTTTGTTCATTAAAAACAAAACAAATTAAAAGGGGAAAGGCTAAAGGAAAGGTAAGGGACCTAATCTAGAAACTGGAAAGGAAGAGAGGGAGTCTCACAAGACTTCTCAACCTGAGGAACCGCTCCTAAGCTAACACCTATTGGGAGTCCACCCCACCTCAAAGAGGTAAAAGGATTCCGGAACCTCTCTGTTTAGGGGTGTCTAAACAGTGGCTCCAAAATCTAAGAGAGTTGACTATACCCGTTCGAGACAAAAATGATCGTGGTATTTCAACGGAAAGAATGATAGTTTGATCCACTAGGGATATGGACTCACTACCGATTTATGAAAGCAAAACCATCTGATCAAAATGTCGGCATATTTTTAGGTTATGTGTTGTATTTCAAAAAGGGGTCGCCTACAAAAATTGTTGGGGGATTTTAAATTTTAAATTTAATTTAAATATATATATATAATTTGGAAAGTAGCATTTAATTTTTGAAAATAATTTTAAGTTTAAAAATTTTAAGATATGAAATCAAACTAATCTCACATCCCGAATAGTTTATATAAACGAGCACCACACCGCAAACCGTGCATCTATCCCGAAGAACAAACACACTGCTTGATGATGGGACTCGATTAAATAAACTAGAAGATCTGTGACATCCGTTTTGTCTGCGAACCAATTTTATAAGCCGACAAGTTCCCCTGCTTAATATAAATGAATTAAGCAGGGTTTATATTACCTGGGTTCTTAAAGTTCCTATAAGGGCAAGCCCCTATAGTTAATTACATCTTAAATGAAGGGAATCATTTAAGAAAACTCTCGATAATGATCAGTGGTTTTGCTTTCAATAATTTCAAAGTTTAAGGTTTTCAAAGAATTGATTTTTGAAGATTTCAATAGGGAATAACTCAAATTTGGAACAATTTATTTTAGGAGTCCAAAGGAAGAGAAGTAGGGGATGTCACATACCCGAAGTGAACTTCGGTGACTTCCCTACTATCCTATTTGTTTGGCATCAATTTGAGAGAATTTATTTAATGTTGTCATCCTGCCAATTTTAGTTAATTAGGACTTATAGCTATATGACTTAATCATACAAATAGCCTCGAAGATGTGAGGGTTTATGTCGTACCAAACGACTACCTCAGATTCCTAAAACCGGTTAGGACTTAATTTACATAATATGATTATGCAAATGCCTAACGAAAAGTTGACGATTTCTGTTGCACTAAGCAAACTACCTCGAGATCCTATGACTTGGTTATTTAATGGTAAGAAAGGTTTAGCTGATGTAGACACAAGTTTTGTTGATGAAGATGGCTGTGCTGCCCACTGTGCTCCAAGCTCCTTGTTGTTGCAGAGGTTTAGTTTTAGAAGGTGAAAATCAGGAGATGATAGAAGTGTTTTAGTTTACAAGTTTTAAGGTTCATGTGTCTTAATGTTTTAATTAAAATAAATCTTAAAGTTGATTAAACAGAACCAGTTAAGATCCCACGGTTCCGTCATCCCGGCACCGTTATTTTCATTGGATTCACTTAGTCCAAATGAATTTGCTAAACCTAACTGAATGAGTTCCACACTTTCCTTTCAACCGTAGGAAATCTCGTTAGCAACATGTGGGTTACATCATCCGAGGGATTCCCGATCATCCAACGAGAAGTTTTAATTTAGTTGTAGTTGTAGTTTTGTTGTTCTGTTTGTGATTAAATTTTGAGTCGTTTTATCTTTTGAATGTTGTAGCGGTGAATTTTATCTTGTATTGATTTTTAATTTAGTTTTGGGGTTCAGTTTTGTGGCTATCCTAAAAGTTTCAATTTTCATGCAGGGTGACATTTTTGTTTAACATGCAAGAGAACTAAAGTACGGTGCAGGTAAATAAATTACAATAAAATAAAAGTGTACCTAGCGAGTTTTCTCGTCATTCCAGGCTGCACTTAAAACACATGTCAGGACATTCAAATATTTACATGAAACACCTAGGTAAAGCTAAGGGAAGGTTCTAGTTGTCTACCAAAATCCTAATCTTATTGCTAGTCAATTCCTATGACGTCTAGGTTCTTGTATTTTATGAATGATTTTCTTCACCAAAGAACAATTAAGTTCAACTGTTCTTCTAAAACATCCCATTATATTGAGAAAGTGCTTAGGACGGGTCCTAAACATCTTTTCAGTGCTTCTGGGATTATTTCGAGTCCAAATGAATTTCACTGTAGAGGTGAATTGATCATTCAAGAGGTTTAGTTAAGTTTTGTTTCTTGCTCAGTGAACTTGGACATTTGATTGTCTAATGAGTTAAATGACATTTCACTTGACACTCCATTTGAGAGTTATAAAGGTGAAAGCCTTCAGGGGCATATTAGTTAAATGATTTAGCCATTCTTAATTGAAATTTGAGTTGGAGATTTAAAGTGGTTTTGATTTAATTATAAAGTTTTATTTGATCTTTTAGGTGTTTTAAACCATTTTAAGTTTGAATAGTATTCAAGTTGTCTAATTCAATTAAATCTTTATATTTTAAATGATCTTAATGTTTTAAATTACTTTTAATGTCTTAAACTGATTTAATTTTTAATTTATGATGTTCTAGTTATGAATTATTCTAGGTTAGTCTTTGATGTTTCAAATTATTTAAGTTGAAAGAGGTGTTTAAATTATTTAATTTCATTGAATTTTAATGATTTAGATTTGATTTAAATTAATCATAATAATTTAGGTTAATTTTAATTGGTTTGATTTTCACATTTTTAATTATGAATTATTTTAAGATTATTTAATGTTTCAAATTTGTTTTAAGTTTGTCCTTAAGTGATTTCAATTTAGTTTTAAATTTTTTAAATTTATTTTAATTTGATTATTAAATCATTTATTGTTTTAAGCTTTAATTTAATTAATGATTATTTCCTTTTTAATTATTAATTTCAATCATCATCATTTTTTAGAATTAATTAAGAGTTGAATGTTATTGAATTGATCCACTTAGGAATTTTTAGATTAAAGAATTGATACCTTCTTAAGTCATATCCCTAATCTTAATAATCCAAATTTTAATTATTTTCCCAAAATTTAAATGATTTAATTAATTAAGGTTCCATTTTGATATTTTCAAAGTGATTAATGGGGTTCTACCTCTTAATTTCCCTAAGTTTCAATCATCCAAGAGAAAATTAAGATCAAATATTTTACCCTCCCTTTGATTAGGCCTAAGGTATTAATTAGGGTTAAAATCCTTAATTACTTTTATGCCCTCTTAAGCATATTCATTTCATAACTCACTAAATTGAGCTCAAAAAAACTTGAAATTTTTATGTCACCTTACTCACATGTCAATTAAGACGTTAGAAGAGAAAATGTGATTTTTTTCATTTTTAATTTAATTTATATAATTATTTTAATAAAAATAAGGATTTTCAATGAAAATTCAACAACAGGACCAAGGTAAGGTTTCTGTCCTTAGGAAAATTATGGGATGTTCCTACTAACCAGAGGATCACTTGGACCAATTTTGGTGATTTTTTGAATTATATTTAATTTATTATAATTATTTTGAGTTTTGGGGTATTAATTAATTATAAAATAAAAATTGAAAATAGATTTTATATTTTTCTTAAGTCCTCTCGACCTCAAGAAACTCAAAGAAACAAATTTTATATTTTAGAATTTTTCTTTAATTTTTTTGATTTTTTTGATTTTTCATTGATTTATTAGAATTATTTAGTGGAAATGTTTGAAATTTCATTTTTTTAACATTAAAAATTACATTGAGCTTTTAAAATTCAATATCTTTACCTAGAGACTTAGGAAAAATATTTGGTTGGTTTCTAAGTGATTAGGGAACAAAATATGAAATTTTTGTGATTTTTAATATTTTTGTGATTTTTAATTATTAAAATATTAAAAATAGGGTTTAAAATGAAAATTTTTTGAAAATTCCAATTTTAATTTTCTTAGACTCCTCTAATACTAGAGAGCCCACAAAATAATTTTGGTGAATTTTTGAAATGTATTTTGGGTTTTATGAATTTTCTAATTTAAAAAATGACCATGTAACTTAATTAATTCATTTAATAGGTTAAATTAATTTCAATTAACTTGAAATTTTCATGTTAGATTTTTTGTATTCTAAGTGACAGTGGAGAATTGATTTCAAGTGATTTTAATGTGTGATCATTCCTAATTAGTTAAAGTTCAGTTTTGAGTGTTTGGGCTAATTAGGGTTATTTTTAGTGATTTAAATCAAATCATAATTTTTCTAGGTTCTTCTAGTCATAAGATACCTCCCTATTTTTTCTAGAATTTTTTTAAACAATATGAAAATTATTGGAATTAAAATACCAAAACAGACACATAAACATGAAAATTAGATAACTTACCATAGAGATGGCCTCTGGCCTTGGAAGATTCAGGGAATGTTCCCAAGAATAGAAGCTACAAATGCCCTATGGTCTCATGCCATGGTGAATTGTATGCATGTATGGAGAATTAAAATACTCAAATCAGTGAATAATTAATTAAAAATTAAATATTGATCAAAATAACTTAATTATTTTTCCACAATGTTATCCTCTGGTCACTGAGCAAGAGGGTATTTTTCTTTTATTTTTCTAATTTTTTATGTAAAGATATGCATTTTTAAAGTTTTGGGCATTTAAATAAATAAAAAATACCCTAATTTTCTACTTATCCAGCGTGACGCCTCGTCTTCCTCGACAACTCCGAAGCTACACGCATCGTTCCGCCATTTGACGCCGCCATCTAATTGGGATGCCACGCGGCCTGCTGTCCCGCTCCGTCTCCTCATTTGGCTTAAACTCCACCGTCCATCCAATACACACGCAATCGGGCAGTGTCCGTTCATCGTCTACGAGTGGTGCGTCTTGAGAGCCGTCCACCTTCTAACCCTAAAATCTTCCTCATTTCTTAACCAATTTAGATGATCTTGAGCTCTATGAACTCGTCTCAACAATACGAACACATCTATATGGCTATGATGCATTGAAATTAAGCCAAACAAATTAGAGAATTCATAGAAGCTTAGAAGGAAGAAGAGGTCAATACCTTTGCTCTGAGAAGTGAAGCTTTAATCAAAAAGTTGTGACACCTTCGATTGATCCCAAGGAAGCTCTGGATGAAGTCTCTGGCTTTGGAGAAGAACAACCATAATGGCCATTGGCCATGGGACAGCTCAACAAAAAAGAATTTGAATTTTTGGCTCACATGGAGCTCTCAGCCATGGAGTTTTCCAGTGGCCGTGTGGTGGTCCGGCCAGGCATGGGTCACCATCTTGACCTTTAAGGTCAGGGCTGGGGTTTAGTGAATTCAATTGGGGCTTGAAATGTGTAAAGGAGTTTGATTTAAGTGGTAAAGGGGAAGGGTCTTTTTTGGGTTCAATTTGGTCAAGCCATGGAAATGTAATATTTTTCATTAAAAATTTTGAAACACTCTTAGCATCACAACGAGGTAAGGCTTGTGCTTCAATCCATTTTGAAACATAATCAACAACAACTAATATATATGAGTTTTCAAATGAAAGAATAAATGGTCCCATGAAATCAAATCCCCAAACATCAAAAATATCAACTTCTAATATAAAATTAAGAAGCATTTCATTTCTTCTAGATATATTACCTACTCGTTGGCATTTATCGCAAGTTTTGATATATCTATAAACATCTTTAAAAAGAGTAGACCAATAAAATCCAGATTTTAAAATTTATAAGCAGTTTTATCAGTCCCAAATTGTCCTCCAAATTCAGAATCGTGACATTTTTGAATAATCTGTTCAGTTTCTTCATAAGGCATGCATCTTCTAATAATTAGATCCTTACATTATTTATATAAATATGGTTCATCCCAAAAATACGTTTTAGCATCGTAAATGAATTTTTTCTGTTGTTGCAGAGTTAGCATGGGTGGTAAAACATCACTTACAATATAATTAACTATATCAACATACCATGGTATTTTCCACTCATTTATATTATAATGTTGTTCGTCAGGAAAACTATATGTAATTTCAGTGCCTGTGTCAGATAATTCACAATATTCTAATATTGACAAATGATCTGCAATTTGATTATCATTTCCCTTTCTATTAATTATTTCAAAATCAAATTCTTGCATCAGTAATATTCATCTGATTAATCTTTGTTTGGTATCTTTCTTTTGCATTAAATATTTAGTAGTAGAGTGATCAGTATGCACAATACATTTATTTCCAATTAAATAAGGTCTAAATTTATCAAAAACATATACAATTACTAATAATTCTTTTTCTGTAACTGTATAATTGATTTCAGCACTATTGAGAGTTTTACTAGTGTAGTATATAACTTTAAAAATTTTATCGTACCTTTGTCCAAGAACAACTCCTATAGCATAATTACTAGCATCACACATATGTTCAAATGGTTTCTCCCAATCAGGTGAAACTATTATAGCTGCTGTGATTAATTTTTCTTTTAATAATTCAAAAGCATTTAAGCATTCTGTAGTGAATTCAAATTTCTTGTCTTTTTCTAAAAGTTGGCATAAAGGTTTAGTATTTTTTGAAAAATCTTTTATATAGCGTATGTAAAATCTGACATGTCCAAGAAAACTTCTTACCCCTCTCACTGTAGTACGAGGTGGTAATTTAGCTATAACTTGAATTTTTGCAGGGTCTACTTCCATGCCATTTTCTGAAATTTTATGCCCTAATACAATTCCTCCTGTAACCATAAATTGACATTTGTCCCAATTTAGAACTAAGTTAGTTTGTTCGCATATCTCTAAGAATTTTTCAAAATGATCCAAGCATGTGTCAAATGATGTTCCAAATACAGAGAAATCATCCATAAATACTTCTATTCCATCATCAATTAATTTACTAAATATAGACATCATACATCTTTGGAATGTTGCAAGTGCATTACATAATCCAAAAGGCATCCTTCGAAAAGAAAATATTCCATAAGGACTAGCAAATGTAGTTTTCTCTTGATCCTCAGGAGCAATAGGTATTTGATGATAGCCAATATATCCATCTAAAAAACAAAAATATTTGCGTCTGGCTAGTCTATCTAACATTTGCTCTAGGAATGGTAAAGGGAAGTGATCTTTCCTGGTGGTTGCATTTAATTTTTTATAATCAATACATATACGCCATCCAATAAATTGTCTTATAGGTATTAAATCATTATTTTCATTAGCTTCAACAGTCAGTCCTCCTTTCTTAGGAACACAATGAATTGGGCTTACCCAAGCACTGCCCGAAATAGGATATATAATACCATTGTCTAACCATTTCAATATTTCTTTCTTGACTACATCTTTCATTATTGGGTTTAATCTCCTTTGGGGATCAACTCTTGGTTTATGTTCATTATCCAAAATAATTCTGTGCATACAGATCGAAGGCTTAATTCCCTTAATATCAGTTAAGGTCTAACCAAAAGCTTTCTTATACATTTTTAGTGTGTCCAGAAGTTTTTTCTCTGGTGATTCATTTAATTCTGTCGAAATAATAATCGGTAAAGTTAAAGAATTTCCCAAAAATGCATACTTCAAATGAGTAGGTAAAACTTTTAACTCAAGTTCAAGAGGTTTAATAATCGACGGAACTATATTCTTTTCAGCATTTTCAGTAATATCCAACATCTCAAATCTTTCTTGTATATAATCTAATTTTTCATTGTCTGTTTCTTCAATTAATTATGTATTTTCTATTTCTGGTTTATCTTCAAAGTATTCTTTAAAATGTTAATTTCGTAGATGTTCAAGAGTTTCCATTCGAAAACATTCATCTTCTTTTTCTATAGCAGGATATTTCATTGATTTTGCAATGTTAAAATTTACTTCTTGATCGTTTACTCTCATAGTTAGTTCTCCTTTTTGAATGTCAAACATAGATCTTCCAGTAGCTAAGAAGGGACTTCCTAAAATTATGGGTATTTCTTTATCTTCCTCCATATCTAAGACAATAAAATCCATTGGGAAGATAAATTTATCCACTTTTACTAACACATCTTTAATAACTCTTTTATGATATGTCACTGAACGATCAGCAAACTGAAGAGTTACTGAAGTAAGTGAGACTCTCCCAATCCTAATCTTTTAAAAATTGATAGAGGCATAAGATTTATGCTGGCTCTCAAGTCACATAAAGATTTTCCACAAAATTTTCTCCAATAGCACACAGTATAGTGAAACTACCAGGATCTTTTAATTTCTCAGGAAGCTTTTTTGGAATAATTGCACTACACTCTCGCTAAGTGCAACAGTTTCATTATCTGTGAACTTTCCTTTCTTGTTTAAAATATCTTTCATAAACTTCACATAATTGGGCATTTATTCTAATGCTTCTACAAAAAAGAATGTTTACCGTTAATTTTTTCAGGATTTCAAGATATTTAGAAAATTGCTTATCCCTTTTATGTTGCTTTAATCGCTGAGGAAATGGTGATGGTGGTCTCTCTACAGAAATTTTCATAGGAATTGGTGGATATTCTAAATTTCAATCTTGCGGATCCTTTTCTTTTTTAGTTTCCACTTTCTCTTTTACACTTTCAGTTTCTTTTTGTATTCTTGTTTCTAATTCTTTTCCACTTCATAACTGTATCACTTTGATTTGTTCTTTTCCTTGATCTTTAGGATTTATTTCCACATTACTAGGAAAAGTGCCAGGAATTCTATTATTAAGTGCAATAGCGATATGTCCAAGTTGAGTTTCAATATTTTTAATTACGGTTCCTTGATTTTGTAATTGGTTCCCTTGAATTTGTAGCTGATTTCCTTGATTCTGCAAATGCTGACCCTTATTTAATATTAATTCTTCCATACATAACTTCTTTTCCTTAAATTCAGAGCTATTATTAAATCCAGGTGGATATGAAGGTTTATAATTTAAATTTCCTTGGTTAGATGAATTTCCTAATGAGTTTACTGAGTTGTTCATCCATTGTTGATTAGCAAAGTTGTTATTCCAATTAAAATTTGGATGGTTCTTCCAACAAGGGTTGTAATAATTTGCATAAGGATTATTGGGTCTATTATTAATTGCATTTAAAGTTTCATATGAAGATTGAGCTTTTATAAGTTGTTCATATGAATTTTCTTCTATTCTATTAGGAGAATAATTCATTCAAAAATGATCTAATTTCTTGGATATAGCAGCAATCTGAGAAGCTAACATAGATATTGCATCAAAGTCATGTATACTGGCTATTTTCATAGGATTCAACCTTTCTGAAGGCCATTGAAAATTGTTGGTAGCCATTTCTTCAATTAATGAATAAGCCTCATCAAATGGTTTTGACATTTATGAACCTCCAGCAGCAACATCTATAATAGATCTAAGAGATCCTACTAATCCATTATAAAAAGTTTTTATAATTAACCAATCTGGTAACACATGATGTGGGCATTTCCTAAGAAGATCTTTAAATCTCTCCCAAGCTTTGTATATCAATTCTCCATCAAACTGACTAAAAGATGTTATGTTATTTCTAAGCTTTGCAGTTTTTGAAGGGGAAAAATATTTGGATAGAAATTTTTATGATAGTTCTCCCCAAGTTCTAATAGATCCTGGTGCTAACGAATTTAACCTCATCTTAGCCTTATCCCTTAAAGAGAAAGGAAAAAGCCTAAGTCTAACAACATCATTAGATACTCCGTCATATTTAAAAGTAGCACAAAGTTTTAAAAAACTAGCAAGATGTAAATTAGGATCTTCGTTTGGTGAACCACTAAATTGATTATTCTGTAACATTTGGATAATCGTAGGTTTAAGCTCAAATGAATTAGCCGCTACATCAGGATTTTGGATAGTTAAATGAATTTCATCTAATGTAGGGTTAGCGCAATCTCTTAAAGGTCTGGGTTGATTTATATTTTGAATTGCTGGATTATTTGCCATTTGAGTTAAGTTTATTGTTTCTTTTCTCTGTTTTCTAATTTTTTTAATAGTGCGCTCTAATTCCGAATCGTAAGGTATTAAACTTTCGGTTCCAAATTTACGCATACACAAATTAAGTAGATTTTTTTTAAAAAAATAGTCAGTTACTCTAGTAATTAATTTACTTCCCCGGCAACGGTGCCAAAAACTTGACCTGGGGTCGGGAGGCAGCAGGGTTTATATGATTGCGGAGCTTTATATTATATATTTTATAAATTATTATCAGAGTAAAATTAACAATTGTGTCCCCCCTTTTACCAACGCAAGTATACATATCGTTCAAGTAATAAAGAGCTCTAATGGAGTCCTAGATATCGATCCATAGAGAAGTTTAGAGATTAAGAACTAATTTCAGCAGATGCAATTACTATCTAGTGTACGGAAATAAAGAACACTTATACTAAACTCTATTATTTAATTTTTAAATAGAAGATTGCAATTTAGAAAAAAGTATCTTTCTCCTTATTAAGAGAATTAAGTGAATGAATAATTAAATTAGTTAGAATTATATTGTGCCAAATAGGAGCATTCCTATTATTTACCCTTTTGTCCAGGCATAAAAAACATTGACTAATCCTATGCTTGTTTACTGAATCTGCGGCTAGGCTGGGAGGATACCGGCTGCCACTTCGGAGCTCCCATGTTCCCCTCGCTTGAGGGCTAACATCTACACTTCAGCACCCAAACGATAGGACCAAATTGAGGATTTTAGCCTGTCACTCTAAAATCTCCAATTCTACGCCCGATAAATAATATTTCCATATTTATTTGCACCCTTCTTCCAGGGCTTTTGACTTCCTTGAATCTTAGATGTAATCTTTACTATAGTTGATAATTCAACATATTTTAACAATTCAATTGGCCAAATTGAAAGTAAATTAAGATTTAATTAAAAAGATTATCACAATTTTTATTTAATATTTTTAGGCACAACTAATTCAATTCTTCATTTCACAAAATCTCAACAACAAGGAGAAAGACAAAGGAAACTACTCAGAATGCATAGGAAAAATAACACAAAACTTGGATTTCATTTAAGGTTATAGAGCAATAAATAAAAACTTATCTCGAATCTTCTCCCCAAGCAGACTCCTTGAAGTTCCTCTAACTCTTCCTTCTTGTACAACACACTTAATTATACTTACTAATATACTCTAAAACACACTAATGCACACACAATAGACAAACCACACATAACTGACTTCCACAAGACACACACGTTTCAGAGTAAAATCATCTATATTTAAAGAAGGAGGAATATATCCAAAGGTTGCTTAAGCACCTCTTAAAAAAGCATCCAGATTCAATTTATTTGGCTTGAACTAACATTCTCGCCATCGGCGGGCTTCTAAAACTTTGGCTAACTGCTAAGGCTCATTGTCGGTGGGCTCGATCTCACCGTCGGCGGGCTCCTTTATAATATATTCAAAACTTTCGGGAAAATCACGCCGTCGGCGGTCTATTCCTCGCCATCGGCGAGCTAGTTCAATTTCCATCTCTTTTTAGTCCTTTTCGTTCCAGATTTGCTTCTTTTTGATCTTTTTGCTTCCAATACCTATAAATCTTCATACCTGCAATAAAACATAGAAAATACCTTTCTTTAAAGTGCAATTTCATATAAAGTTGGTATGAATTTCTTAATACATTTTCTTGTGGTCACCGGGGAAGTGAAAGATAATTTTTAGATTTTTCAAATTCAAAATATTTTATATACACCTTTATTTCTTTAAAAATACAAAAATATTTACAAAAAAAATACCAAAAAGATTTTATTTTATTTTATTTTATTTCAAATCCTTCTATTTAATTTTTATCCGTAGTTCTGGGTCTGAAGGATTATTACCTTTTGATTCTGAATTAGAAAGAACTGTGAAAAGATTAGAAAAAGAAAAAAGATAAAAAATATCAAGAAATGGCTAACTTACATAACAATAATGAAAATCTAATAGAAATTAATGAACAAAATGTTTATAAACCATTAAGGGATTATGCAAACCCTACAGCTGATGAACTTTATATTAGTATTCAAATGTCTGCTGTAGATGCTAATTCGTTTGAGATTAAACCATCTATTACTCAAATTGTTCAAAATAATCAATTTGGAGTAATACCAAATGAGGATCCAAACTTACATCTTGCTAGTTTCTTAGAACTTTGTGCTACCTTTAAATATAATAATGTTTCTGATGATGCTGTTAGGCTTAAACTCTTTCCTTTTCCTTAAAAGATAAAGCAAAGATGTGGCTGAACTCATTAGCAACTGGTTCTATTAAAACTTGGGCAGATATGACACAAAAATTCCTTGCTAAATATTTTCCTCATTCTAAAACTGCTAAATTAAGAAATGATATTTCTTCATTTATTCAATTTGATGGAGAGACATTTTATGAAACCTAAGAAAGATTTAAAGAACTATTAAGAAAATGTCCTCATCATGCTTTACCAGATTGGTTAATTATTCAAACATTTTATAACGGACTTATTGGATCACTTAGATCTATTATAGATGCTGCTGCTGGAGGTTCTTTAATGGCTAAGACATTTGATGAAGCTTATACCTTAATTGAAGAAATGGCTAACAATAGTTTTCAATGGCCTTCTGAAAGGGTTAATCCTAAAAGAGTGGCAAGTATTCAAGATAATGAAGCATTTTTTATTTTAGCTTCATAATTGGCAGCGATATCTAAGAAATTAGATAATTTTGCTATTAATATATCGCATGTAAGTAATGACAATTCTGCAAATATTGATGATTCTCAAACAATGGAGACATTGCAAGCTATTGCTAATAAAACGAATAATCCTTATTCGAATTATTATAAACTAGGTTGGAAAAATCACCCTAATTTTAATTAGAATAATGGACATCAACAATGGGGTAATAATCAAGTTAATCCAACTGGGAATTGGAACAATCAAGTAAGTTCAAACTTTAAACCTACTTATCCTCCTAGTTTTAACAATCACAGAAAAATTTATCTTTAGAAGAATTGATCTTGCAAATAGGTAATCAGTTACAAAGTCAAAACACTACTATTCGAAATATTGAGAATCAGATTGGACAAATTGCTAATTTAATTAATTACAGACCTTAAGAAACACTTCTTAGCAACATCGAAATTAATCCAAAAGAAATTGGAAAAGACCATGAACAAGCAAAAGCTGTATAGCTTAGAAGTCAAAAGGAATTAAAAGAGAAAATTCAGAATGAAATTGAAAAAGAGAGAGAGGTTGAAGAGATTGAAAAACCTAAAGAAACTCTTTCCCCAAGTAAAGATCAGACTGTAATTCCTATTGAAGTGGAAGTTGAAAGACCACCACCACCTATTCCTCAAAGACTAAAATAGCTGAAGCTTGACCATCAATTTTGTAAGTTCTTTGAGATTTTTAAGAAACTTATCATCAACATTTCTTTTGCTGAAGCTTTGGAACAAATGCCTAGTTATGCAAAATTTATAAAGGATATTTTAAGCAAAAAATAGAAATTTGAAACTTAAGAAACTGTTGCATTAAGTGAAGAATATAGTGCAATAATTCGAAAGAAACTACCTCAGAAGTGTAAAGATCCTGGAACTTTCACTATACCATGTGTTATTGGAAAAAAAATTTGTGGAAAAGCCTTATGTGATTTAAGAGCAAGTATTAATCTCATGTAATTTTCTATCTTTCGAAGGTTAGATTTAGGAGAGATTTTTCCCACCAATGTAACCCTTCAGTTAGCTGATCAATCTATTACTTATCCTAAAGGAGTTATAGAGGATGTCCTTGTTCAAGTGGATAAATTTATCTTCCCTATGGATTTCATTGTACTGGATATGGAAGAAGATAAATAAATACCTATTACTTTAGGGAGACCATTTCTAGCTACCGGACGTGCTATGAATGATGTGCAGAAAGGAGAATTAACAATGAGAGTTAATGATCAAGAGATAACATTTAATGTTCTGAAAACAATGAGTTATCCTGACAAAGAAAAGTGCTATCAGATGGATATTATAGATTATATAATTGAAAAGCATTATCAAGAAAAATGTAAATTCATTTCTAAAGAAGAAAACTTATGAATCTATGTTATATAATGAGTCAATAACAGAAGAAATTGAAGAAGTGAATGAAGAAAATTTATTTGAAGAAACTCATTATATTCATAATAATTGGGAAATTATAGACACAACTAAAAATGATATACTTTTACCCTCAGTTGAAAAAGCCCCTGAACTGGAATAAAAATGTTACCTGAACATTTAAAGTATGCATTTCTTGGAAATTCATTAACTTTACCTATGATTATATCTTCAGAAATAAGCAAAGATCAAGAAGAAAAAATAATAGGAGTTCTGAAGAACTATAAGAAAGATTTTGGTTGGACTATTACAGATATAAGAGGAATAAGCCCTTCAATCTGTATGCATAGGATTTTAATAGAAGAAAATTGTAAGCCTACTATTGAACCTCAAAGAAGTATTGAATCCAATTACGAAAGAGGTTGTTAAAAAAAAGATTTTAAAATGGTTAGATGCTGGAATTATTTATCCTTTTTCGGATAATCAATGGGTAAGTCTTATTCATTATGTTCCAAAGAAAGGAGGAGTAACTGTTATTGTTAATGATAAAAATTAATTAATCCCTACAAGACAAGTTATTGGATGGAGAATTTGCATCAATTATAAAAAATTAAACAATGTCAGTAGAAAGGATCATTTTCCTTTACCTTTCTTGGATCAAATGCTGGATAAATTAGCTAGACACTCATATTTCTATTTTTTTGGATGGATATTTTGGTTATCATCAATTACTCGTTGCTTCAGAGGACCAAGAGAAAATAACATTTACAAGTTCTTATGGAACATTTGCCTTTAGAAGAATGCCTTTCAGTTTATGTAATGCATCTGCAACTTTTCAGAGATGTATGATTTCAATATTCTGTGATATAATTGAAAAAGGAATTGAAGTATTTATGGATGATTTTTCAGTATTTTGAACTTCTTTTAAGTCTTGCTTGGAAAATATAACAAAAGTTCTGAAAGATGTGAAGAAACAAATTTGGTTCTAAGCTGAGAAAAATGTCAGTTTATGGTCACAGAAGGAATTGTACTTGGACATAAAATTTCACAAAAAGGGATGGAAGTTGATTAGGCAAAAGTAAAAATTATTGCTGAACTTCAACCACCTACTTTTGTTACAAATGTGAGACATTTTCTGGGTCATGCTGGATTTTAAGAAGATTTATAAATGATTTTTCTAAGATTGCTAAACATCTTTGTCAATTATTAGAAAAAGAAGCTAAGTTTGAATTTAATGAAGATTGTCTGATCAATATTCTAAAAAAATTAATCACTGCACCATTTTGAATTAATGTGTGATGCAAGTGATTATGCAATTGGAGCTGTATTGGGACAAAAATATGAGAAAATTTTTAATGTTATATATTATGCTAGCAAAACTCTTATTGAAACTCAAATAAATTACACTACTACTGAGAAAGAGCTCTTAGCAATAGTATATGCCTTTGATAAATTTAGACCATATCTTCTTGGGACCAAATGTATCGTACATACTGATCATTCTGCTATTAATTCTTTAATTTCTAAAAAGGATGCTAAACCAAGATTGATAAGATGGGTTTTACTTTTACTAGAATTTGATTTTTAAATAGTGGACAGAAAAGGAGCTGACAACCAAATTGCCGATTATTTATCAAGAATTAAAAATGATAGTGAGAAGATTACTGAAGAAAACATAAATGAGAAATTCCCTGATGAACAGTTATATGTTATTCAATGATTATAAACGCCTTGGTATGCAGATATAGTTAACTATTTGGTTAGCAATATTTTACCGTATGGATTGAGTAACAAATATATTAAGAAATTCAAGAATGATTCTAAATCATATATTTGGGAAGATCCTCATTTATTTAAACTAGGCAGCGATTCTGTGATTTGAAGATGTGAACCTTATGAAGAAACTTTTACAAAATGTCATGATTCTGAATTTGGAGGACACTTTGGAGTGGATAAATCTGCGTTTAAAATTTTAAATTCTGGATTTTATTGGCCTACATTATTCAAAGATATTGGACATTATGTGAAAACTTGTGATCGATGTCAAAGATTGGGGAATATATCCAGAAAAGATGAAATACCTCTTAGCTACATATTAGAAATTGAGATTTTTGATGTATGGGGATTAGACTTTATGGGACTTTTTATACCATCATCTGGAATGATTTATATTTTATTAGTAGTTGATTATGTTTCAAAGTGGAATAAAGCTGTAGCTTCACCTAACTGTGATTCCAAAAGTGTTTCCATATTTTAAAGAAAATGATTTTTATAAGATTTGGAATGCCGAGGGTAATTATCACAGATGGTGGAAGTCATTTCAGAAATGTAAGAATTCAATCATTACTGGTAAAATTTAGAAATACACATAGAATTGCAACTGCTTATCCCCCATAAACAAGTAAAATGGCTGAAGTATCAAACAGAGAAATTAAAAAAATATTAGAGAATACTGTTAATCCTAAAAGAACTGACTGGGTTGATAGACTTGATTCTGCATTATGGGCTTATAGAACAGCTTATAAGACACCTATCGGAATGTCACCTTATCGGTTAGTTTATGGTAAACATGGTCACTTACCTATTGAATTAGAACATAAAACTTACTGGGCAATAAAGGAGTTCAATTACGATTTGAATGCTATAGAAGAGAAACGACTGTTACAACTAAATGAAATGGAAAAGATAAGAAATGAGTCCTATGAAAATGCGAAGATTTATAAGGAAAAAAATGAAGAAATTGCATGATAAAAAGATTTCAAGAAAAATATTTGAGCCTGGACAAGAAGTATTATTATTTATTACTCGTTTAAGACTTTTTCCTAGAAAATTAAGATCTAAATGGATGGGACCATTTATAATTGAGAAAGTATACCCTTATGGAGCTGTGGATATTAAAGATCCTAAGACAGGAATAATATTTAAAGTTAACGGATTAAGACTGAAGCCTTATATGGGAGAAATGAAACCGATTTACAAGGAAGCTTACGAGCTGAGTCTACCCGATTAAAATAACTGATTAGGTTGGGCTGAAGACGTTAAACCAAGCGCTTTGTGGGAGGCAACCCATATATTATCATTGTTATTGTTTATGAATTTAATTTATCTCAATCGATATGTGTGTGTTGATCACACCATTTTAATAGACCTATTTTAAGACTGAAACTTTGTAATTTTAATGATAGGAGAAATAGAGTCGAACATGGTTCCGGCGCTTAGGCCCAAAAACATGGTGCTTAAGCGCCAGCATAACCTGTGTATCAATGGTCCGGCTCCTAGGCCCCAGATTTCAGTGCCTAAGAGCCCCAGTTACTTGTTCGTGCAATAAATGAAAATCTTCAGTTTTTCACACGAATTCTTCCTATAAACTACCCTATCTTCATCCCCAATTGCTAAGCAACCCTAATTTCGTCCAGCACAACTCATTTTGGAAGAGAAAAGAGAAATTTAGAAGCAATGGAGAGAGGAGATCATGGCAATGAGTTAAGAGATAAGTCTTCTAAAGATCATCAACCTTATTTCAATGGTTATAATGCAGTAAGTTTGGAGAAATTATTTAGTCATCTAGATAAGATTGAGTAGGAATTGCTAAGTGTTGGAAATCTTCTACATGAGATGTATCACCAAATTAAGCACTTGGAATGGCAGACGAAGCTTCAATTAGATCATATGGAGGCCTCTCAAGATTCTCAAGTGACGATGTATGCGAAGAACAAATGGTTTGACGAGAAGACGGCTTTGGAATTTCCATGGGCGTTAGTTATCTACCCATGCGGGCCTAACAATCTTCATTGCGAGAGGGATGGAAATTCAAAGTTTGCAAAAGAATAGATTGTTGGTGCGTTCTAGGTGTGATCGAGTCATGTTTTAGTGAGTCGAATATTTAGTTTGTGTGTTTGCTTTCAATGTTCAAAGTGTGTTGTTTGATTGTGAATTTGCTTTGAAATAATGATGTTTGTGTTGTTTATTAAGAGTTAAAACTTGTTATAGTACTTTTCTATAATTTCTTGAGCTTGGAATGGAAAATTTTGAAATGGAATTGGAAGAGTTTGATTATATCTTGTGTTTGAATGTTGGATCTATTTTATCATTTAAATTATTTGTGGAAATGTTTGGAAGTTAGAAATTGGAGTAATACTCTCATGTGAGTAATTAGAAGTCGAATTTGTTAAGTTTTGGTGGAAAATACAATTTTTAAATCTAATTTCTGGGAAGGCGAGTCTAGCGCCTAGGCGCCAGAATTTGGCGCCTAGGTGTCTGTTTGGCATGAACCCGAAATTCGGGCTTTTAAACCCACCGACGCCATTAACAACGCCTAGGCTCCTTCTTCATCCATTTTTCACGAAATACATTCCCAGGGATCCATTTTTATGTCAGTTTTTTTGAGTTTTTTAGCTTGGAATCACTCGATTTCTTCGTCTCGAGGTCAGATCTACCTTCTAATCCTTTTATTTTTGATTTTCACCAAGGATTTTTCAACTTTTGAGCAAAACCAAAAATTTTGAAATTTTTTTTTGATTTTTGGAGTTTAATCCATGGATTTCAGCTTTATTAATGTTTTTAAAGCTTAAATAAGTTTATTCTTTTGATACTTTAATTTATTTTGTGTTTTCTTTCTCTTACATTTATATGGCTCCAAAATCTAAGCGAGGGAAAGAACGAGAAAATTTTGATCGCAGCAAATTTGTTACTGCCGCAACACATTTTTGTTTTAATGAATTTGCTACTATAAGAAAATTTATCTCGGAGAGGAGTTTCTACAATCCTGGTGGAATGATTGAAGATACGATCATTGCACTGAACTGGCAATGATTCTGCTACTTCACTGTTGTTGCTGTGATCCCTGTCGTCAGGGAATTTTTTGTTAATTTTATGGATGCCTAAGATTACGAGATCTTGTTGACCTCATTTTTGATGAGGTCTTCTCTTCTTCTTTTTAGTACTTAGGATCTAGCCTTAGGCTTTTCCTTTGACTATCTTAGAGGACTAGAATTGGGATCCACCATCTAGAATTTCAAACCACTTCTTAACTCCTTGCAAACTCCACAAACTTGATCGTAGACCCCTAATCACCTAGAGGGTTGAAATCAAATGTGGAAGTTTAAGGGATGAGTTCCTATAGGACTCTTTGGCCTTAGGATCGCCACAGGTGGCTCGGTCCAGTTGGGGGCTGACTTACACACACACTACACTTATACACTACACTTCCACACACCTCCTAAAACCACACCTATACCAATCTTGAGCTCCTGACTCATGTAGGTGATTCACATGGATGGTCCTTAACCCCTAAGCCCTTGGTTAAGAGGATTAGGAACAACATAGTGAATGCCTCAAATGAGTCCCTTCATGGCTCATGTGAGCTTGATGTGGCTTCATGGCTCAACCAAAATGATTTCATTCCACTCAAATTTACTCAATCTTCAATTTTCCAAATTTTCAATTTTCCAAATTTTCAATTTTCCAAATTTTCAATTTTCCAAATTTTCAATCTTCCAAATTTTCAATTTTTGACCCCCGGGACCCTACACCCGCCTAACCTACCCAAAGCCCTTGAAACTACCCAAAATTTGCAAAATCACCTAAATTACCCAAAATTCCTCCAAATCAATCCCAAACATTTCCACATCACTCAAATTGATCATCCATACCCAAAAATACCAAAAATTCCAAAAATATCTCCCAATACCCTCCAAATACCCAAAATACCCCTCTTGACCTAAAATCCAAAAATTCAAAAAATTCCCAGAAAATTCCAGAAAATCTCAAATATTCCCAATTTCATTTTGTTCAACTACACTATGGGCCAATGTTGTCAATTTACCCTACTTTTGTCAAAACCCCCAATTTGACCCATTTTAACCCAAAGTGAACCCAATGTCAAACCAAACCTATCCAATTGACCCAAATTCTGGTCCAATTCAATTCTAAACTTCAATTCAACATTCCCAACACCAATCTAGACCAAATCTAAGTCCAATTTAATTGACATTTGGATCCAATTTCACTTTTGGCCTTAAAGCCCAATTTGGACCCATGACCCAAACCTAATCCAAACTCACCCAATTAAACTCCAATTAACCCCAAATCTTTTATAAACCTTCATAACATACCCACAAACAAAACACTAACATGATTTGCCCAAAATTTGGACCCAAACTCCACTCAAATTCAACCCAAAGCTAAAAGGCCCAATTTTGACCTAAACCCAAACCTAACCCAAATGAGCCCAAACCCCAAAATCAAAGCCCAACCAAAGTCAAAACCTCTTTGAAACACCCCCATAAACATTTCTCAACATTAATTTTACATCAATTTCAACCCTAGCCCAACATTGGCCCAACTTGGCCCACTTGGACCTATATTGGCCCATTCACCAAAAGAACCCAAATTCAACCCAATTCAAACCCAAATAACCCCCAATTTGCTTCAAGTCACTCATGACACATCCATGAGCTAAACCCAACAATTATTTATCCCAAGCCTTTACCAAAATTTCATCCCAAAATCCATTTTAAAATTCAAAAGCCCACTTTTCTAAAACCATCTTAAAAGCCCATCTAAAACCATTTCAAAAAGCCCAAAATCTACCCTAAAGCCCACATGACATCTCCACTTGCCATCCACTTAATAAAAGCCATTCCCTAAGTCCTAAATTCATCATTAAATCATTCCAAATCAAGTTTCATACAAATTTCCATCAAATTACCAAAAATTCCTAAAATCCATTTTCATGAAATTGACCAAACTTTTTGCCAAGCCAAAGGTGAGCCATGAAGCCATGCATGAGCCACATGTGAGCCATGAGAGCCTTGGACACTCCACCATGCCATATAGGGTAAGAAGAGGGAGGGCTTTCCTTAATCTCTAAAGCTCATTAGCCTTAATCATGTTTCACCTAAACTTAAATTTAATCCAAATATATTTGGATGGAGACTTCTCCATGCCAAACCAGCTGATCCCTTTGATCCCCCACAGCATCCAAAGCCACCTTGAGGGGTGCACCAAGCCCAAATGGGTGGGTTGACCCATTTAGACTCAAAATTAGCCATGCTCCATTCCACTTTGGATCAAAGCCTTTACACATGGCAATTGCCAATTGCTTGCACCAAGTCCCAGCCTTGACCCACCTGACCTTGAGGGTGACCGTGCCTGGCCGGCCGGCCACCAGGCCGCCGGAAAACACCATGGCCGAGAGCTCACATGTGAGCCAACCTTGGAATTCTCCCTTGCTGAGCTGCCCCATCCCCAGTGGCCATTGTGGCTGTTTAGCCCTTGACCTGAGCAGCTGATCTCAAGCCCTAACTCTCCCTGGGAGGCCCTCCACCCTCTCCTATTTAAACACCACCCCTCTCGGCCATGAGAGGTGCTGAAACAAACCTTAAGGAAACTCGCCAAAATTGTTCCGGACTACTCCCCATACACGAGCACTTGATCCCCACTCGAAATTCCCCTGCCATTTCTTCTCTGCGAGCTTAATTTCGGAGTTGAAATCTAGGCCCAAAACCAGGACACTTCTCCACAGTGAGCCAATCCCCAAATTGATTGGTTCTACACCTTCACCAGACCAAGGGAAGGTGTCCACCAGCAAAAGCCCCATCTCCAGGCCACCCAGTTGCTCCAGCCTCCAAGCTTTGTGATCGGCTGTGGTCGAAATCCTACCTAGGAAATTCACCAGACCAGGAGACTTCATCTGGAGCTTGCTGGGATCCAATCGAAGGTGCAACAACCCTCAGATTGAAGCCACACTTCTCTGAGCAAAGGTATGGCCTCACTCTTCTTCCCGAGCTTCTGAACATTCTCCATTTTTATTGCGTAAATTTCATCCCACATAAACCGTATGGATGTGTTCGTTTTCTCAAGACGAATCCATAGAGCATAAGAACATGAAAATCCGTTGAGTATCGAGTGAGATCTTAGGGATTTAGTGTGGACGGCTCTCGGGTGAGGACGCTCGGGGACGATGAACGGATGCCGTCCATTCCATACACACGCGGACGGACGACTCAGATGGCGTCGGACCAGGAGACGGTACAAGAACCGCGGGGCCCGGACTGCTGACTCAAGCTGCGGCGTTGAATAGGAGCGCGACGCGTGTGCGTTCGGAGATGCCGAGGATGACGCGGCGCCGCATGGATAAATAGAAAATTAGGGGTATTTTTTATTTATTTAATTCCCTAAACTTCAAAAAATTCATAACTTTCTGTAGGAAAATCATAAAAATAAAATAAAAATACCCTCTTGCTCAGTGAATAGAGGAGAATAATGTGGAAATGAAATTACTTAATTTCATCAAGTATTTTATTTTTAATAATTTATTTTCTCTCTGCATATTTTTAATTCTCCATGCATGTATACAATTCACCATGGAATGAGACCATAGGGCTTTTGAAGCCTCCGAATTTGGGAACATTCCCCGAATTTTCCAAAGTCGAGGCCATCCCTATGAAAAGTTATTAATTTTTCAAATTCATGTTACTCGTTTTGAGTATTTTAATTCCAATAAATAGCATGTTGTGAAATAAATTCTAGGAAAATTTGGTGATGTTCCTTATGACCAGAGGACCCTAGGAAAAATAGATTTTGAGTTAGTTCATTTAAAATAACCCTAATTGGCTTAAACACCCAAAATAGGTCTCTAATTAATTAGAGTTAACCATACATCAAATTGACTTGAAATCAATTCTCCACTGACCTTTAGGATCAGAGGAATCTACCATAAAAGTTTGAGGTCAATTGGACTTGGTTAGCCCTACTAAATGGGTTGATTAAGCCACTTAGTCATTTTAAACTTTAAAAATTCATAACTTTCAAAATATCTTTCAAAAATTCACTAAATTGGTTTTGGAGCCTCTCTGATATTAGGGGAATTTAAGAAAATTAAAGTTTCAATTTTCTAAAAAAGTTGATTTTTTAATATTATTTTAATATTTTTAATAATTAAAAAATAATAAAAATCACAAAAATAATAAGATTCACCAAAATGTCACATTTTGAATTTTAATCACTTAGGAACAAACCCCATATTTTTCTTAGGTCTATTTAGTGAGATTTTAAATTTTAAAGCCCTAAGGTAATTTTAAAATTAAAAAAATGTATTTTCTAGCATTTTCACTAAAATAATTATAATAAATCATAGAAAAATTAGAAAATTGCAAAATTTGATTTTCTGATTTCCTTGATATTAGAGAGATTTTTGAAAAATATAAAATTAATTTTTCAACATTTATTTTATTTTTAAATTAATTAACACTCCAAAACTTAAAATAATTATAATAAGAATAATATAATTCTAAAAATCACCAAAATTGGTCCAAGTGGTCCTCTGGTCAAATTTTTATGGTGGGTTCCTCCGATCCCTGGAAATGTCCCCTAATTTTCTTAAGGACAGAAACTTTCCCTTGGTCATGTTATTAAATTTTCCTTGGAAATCTCTATTTTCTACCAAAAATAATTATATAAATAAATTAAATACAGAAAAATCACATTTTCTCCTCTCATGTCTTTATTGACATATGAGTGAAGTCACATAAAAATTTCAAGTTCATTTGAGTTCAATTTAGTGAGTTATGAAATTATTAAGCTTAAAGGGTAAAGTGGTAATTAAAATTTTTAACCCTTAATTAAAATTTTAGGTTTAATAAAAGATTAATAAGTAAAATATTTGATCCTAATCTGATTTGGATGATTGAAATTTAAATAATTAAAGGGTAGAAACCCATTAAGCAATTTAAAATAATTAAACCTTAATTAAATAATTGATTAAATTTGAAAGAATAATAAAATTGGAATTATTAAAATAGGGATATTATTAGGAAGAGATTTATTCTTTAATTTAAAAATCCCTAAATTAATTATCTCATTGATATTCAATTCTTAATTAAAATAATAACTCAAATTTAAAACATTAAAAGACTTAATCATTAAACTAAAATTAAATTATTAAACTCTTTTAAAATTTTAATTAAAATTAAAAATAAAATAAAATTAAAAGATTAAATTAAATTAAGTAAATTAAATTGAATTAAATTAAATTAAATTAAATTAAAATTAAAAGTTGAATTAAATTAAAGATTAAATTAAATTAAGTTAAATAAACAAATTAAATTAAATTAAATGAATTAAATTAAATTAAATTAAATTAAATAAATTAAATTAAATTAAATTAAATTAAATCAAATTAAATCAAATTAATTAAATTAAATTAAATTAAATTAAAGATTAAATTAAATTAAAGATTAAATTAAATTAAATCAAATTAAATTAAATTAATTAAATTAAATTAAATTAAATTAAAGATTAAATTAAATTAAATTAAATTAAATTAAATCAAATTAAATTAAAATTAAATCAAATCAAACTAAACTAAGTTAACATCAATCCAAACTAAATTGAATAGAATTAAATTAAATTAAATTAAATTAAATTAAATTAAGTTGAATTAAATATAACATCACCAAAGACATAAAGAATTCAAAATAAATCTAAAAATAACTTGAACACTATTCCAAATTTAAATTCATTAATTGAAATTAAACTAGATCACAAATCATTTGAACACCAATTTACCCTCGAAAGCTTTAGTTATCATAACTCCTAAACAGAATATTAAATGAAATGTTACTTCACTTATAGGACATTCAAACATCCTAGTTCATCGAGTAAGATAATAACAAAACTTAACTAAACCTCGGACGATTAATTCATTTGTCTAATTGAATTCATTTGGACTTAAAACAATCCTAGAAATATTGAAAAGATGTTTATGATTCTTCTTAAGCACTTCCTCAATATGATAGGATATTTATAAGAACAATTGAATTTAATTGTTCTTTGATGAAGAAAATCGTCCTTAAACCAAAACACAAGAACCTAGACGTCATAGGAAATGACTAGCTATAGGGTTAGGAACTTGGTGGAAAACCATAACCCTTCCCTTAGCTTTACCTAGGAACTTGCTTAAATATTCTGATTGTGTTTTAAGTGCAGCTTGGGATGACGGAAGACCCTCCAGGTACGCTTTTATTTTATTGCAATTTACCTTATTGCAATTTATTTAATCGCATCGCACTTACTTTTCTTGCATGATAAACAACTGTTGCATGAAAACCCACACCTTTAGGATAGTCCCTAAAACTGAAACCAAAACTAAGTTAAAAATTATTGCAAGATAAAATTCACCGCCACAACATTTCAAAATATAAGACAACTCAAAATTTAATCACAAACAGAACACAAAACTACAATTACAATTAAATTAAAACGTCCTGTTGGATGATCGGGAATACCTCGGATGATGTAACCTACGTGTTGCTAACGGGATTTCCCACGGTCTAAATGAAAGTGTGGAACTCATTTAGTTGAGTTTAGCAAATTCATCTGGACTAAGTGAATCCGATAAAAATAATGATGCCGGAAGGATGGAACCGTGGGATCTTAACCGGTGTCGTTATAATCAAATTTAAGATTTATTTTAATTAAGACACAAAAAACACTTGGAGATTAAGATTTTCTCTAAACCAAAAGACTTTTCTCATCTCCTGATTTATGACTTCTATAACTAAACCTCTGCAACAAAAAGGAGCTCGGAGCATGGTGGGCAGCACGACCGTCGTCGTCAGCAAAATCTGAGTCTACTTCAGCAAAACTTTCCTAGAATTAAATAACAAAGCCATAGGACTTCGAGGTAGTTTTCCTAGTGCAACATAAATCCTCAACTCTTCGTTAGGCATTTGCATTGCAAATTAAGCCCTAACCGGTCTTAGGATTCCGAGGTAGTCGTCTGATACGACATAAACCCTCACATCTTCGAGGCTGTTTGTATGATGCTATCATATAAATATAAGCCCTAATTAATTAAAATTGATAAGACTGAAATGTTAGATAACATTAGGACTTTCCTAAATCCAAGCCAAACAATAGGATAGTCGGGAAATCACCGAAGTTCACTTCGAATCTGTGATTTCTCCTACTTTTCTTCCTTTGAATTCCCAAAACAAAATGTTCCAAATTTGATCCACTCCCTATTGAAATTCCAAGATTCAATCCTTTGAAAACTTAAACTTTGAAATTCTTGAGAGCAGAATTATTGATTATTATCGAGAGTTTTCTTAGGTGATTCCCGTCACTTAAGATGTAATTAACTATAGGGGCTTGCCCTTATAGGGAATTTTAAAGAACCCGAGTAATATAAACCCTGTTTAATGCTTTCATATTAAGCAGGGGAATTTGTCGGCTTATAAAATTGGTTCACAGACCAAACGGATGTCACAAATCTTCTAGTTTATTTAATCGAGCCTGTTGACCTCATTTTTGATGAGGTCTTCTCTTCTTCCCTTTAGTACTTAGGATCTAGCCTTAGGCTTTTCCTTTGACTATCTTAGAGGACTAGAATTGGGACCCACCTTCTAGAATTTCAAACCACTTCTTAACTCCCTGCAAACTCCACAAAACTTGACTGTAGACCCCTAATCACCTAGAGGGTTGAAATCGAATGTGGAAGTTTAACGGATGAGTTCCTATGGGACTCTTTAGCCTTAGGATTACCACAGGTGGCACAGTGCAGTGAAGGGGCTGACTTACACACACACTACACTTGTACACTACACTTTCACACACCTCCTAAAACCACACCTATACCTAACTTGACCTCCTGACTCATGTAGGTGATTCACATGGATGGACCTTAACCCCTAAGCCCTTGGCTAAGAGGGTTAGGAACAACATAGTGAATGCCTCAAAGGAGTCCCCTCATGGCTCATGTGGGCTTGATATAGCTTCATGGCTCAAACAAAATGATTTCATTTCACTTATATTCACCCAATCTTCAATTTTCCAAATTTTCAATTTTTGACCCCCGGGACCCTACACCCGCTTAGCCTACCCAAAACCCTTAAAACTACCCAAACTTCTCAAAAATTTCCAAATCACCCAAAATTCTCCAAAATCATCCCAAACATTTCCAAATCACTCAAATTGATCATCCATACCCAAAAATATCAAAAATTCCAAGAAAACCTCCCAATACCCTCCAAATACCCAAAATACCCCTCTTGACCCAAAATCCCAAAAATTCAGAAAATTCCCAGAAAATTCCAGAAAATCCCAAATATTCTCAATTTCATTTTGTCCAACTACACCATGGGCCAATTTTATCAATTTACCCTACTTTTGTCAAAACCCCCAATTTGACCCATTTTAACCCAAAGTGAACCCAATGTCAAACCAAACCTACCCAATTGACCCAAATTCTGGTCCAATTCAATTCTAAACTTCAATTAAACATTCCCAACACCAATATAGACCAAATCCAAGTTCAATTTGATTGACATTTGGATCCAATTTCACTTTTGGCCTTAAAACCCAATTTGGACCCATGACCCAAACCTAACCCAAACTCACCCAATTCAACTCCAATTAACCCCAAATCTTTTCTAAATCTTCCTTAGCATCCCCACAAGAATAACACTAACATGATTTGCCCAAAATTTGGACCCAAACCCCACTCAAATTCAACCCAAATCCTTAAGGCCCAATTTTGACCTAAACCCAAACCTAACCCAAATGGGCCCAAACCCCAAAATCAAAACCCAACCAAAGCCAAAACCTCTTTGAAACACTCCCATAAACATTTCGCAACACTTATTTTACATCAATTTCAATCCTAGCCCAACATTGGCCCAAGTTAGCCCACTTTGACCTATATTGGCCCATTCACCAAAAGAGCCCAAATTCAACCCAATTCAAACCCAAATCACTCCCAATTTGCTTCAAGTCACTCATGATACATCCATGAGCTAAACCCAACAATTATTTGGCCCAACCTCTTTACAAAATTTCATCCCAAAATCCATTTTAAAATTCAAAAGCCCACTTTCCTAAACCATCTTAAAAGCCCATCTAAAACCATTTCAAAAAAGCCCAACATCCACCCTAAAGCCCATATGATATTTCCCCTCATCATACTTTCAATTAAAATCATCCCTAAGTCCTAAACCAATGATCAAATAATTCTAAATGAGGCTTGATCCAAATTTCCACCAAATTATCCAAAATCCTTAAAATCCATTTTTATGAAATTGACCAAACTTTTTGCCAAGCCAAAGACAAGCCATGCAAGCCATGGACAAGCCACATGAAGCCATGGAAGGCTTGACATGTGATCAAGCCACTAATGGCAAAAGGAGGAGCCTCTTTTAAGCCCCCTTAAAAAGGTTTTAACCCTTTTAATGCTTCACCTTAATCCATGTTTAATCAAAATATTCATGGATGGTGACTTCTCCACCCTTTCCTAGCCGATCCATCCGATCTTCCCTCGGCCCAAATCAGCCATGGGGAGGTGAACCAAGCCCAAAAGGTGGGTTGACCCATTTGGACCCAAAATGAGCTCATCCCCATTCCATTTCAATTCAACTCCTTTACACATGTCCATGGCCGATTGATCGCACAAACCTCCAGCCCCGACCTCCCCGACCTTGAGGGTGACCCGACCACGGCCGGCCGGCCACCACGGCCGCCGGAAACCACCGGGCCGAGAGCTCACATGTGAGCCCAACTTGGAATTCTCACCTGCTGAGCTGCCCCATCCCCTGTGGCCATTGGAGCTGTTCTTCTCTTGCCAAGAGCAGCTGATCCCAAGCCCTAACTCTCCCGGGAGGCCCTCCACCCTCTCCTATTTAAACACCACCCCTCTCGGCCATGAGAGGTGCTGAAACAAACCTTAAGTAAACTCGCCAAAATTGTTCCGGACTCCTCCCCATACACGAAGCACTTGATCCCCACCGAGATCCCCCTGCCATTTCTTCTCTGTGAGCTCAATTTCGAGTTGAAATCTAGGCCCAAAACCAGGACACTTCTCCACGGTGAGCCAATCCCCAAATTGATTGGTTCTACACCTTCACCGGACCGATGGAAGGTGTCCACCAGCAAAAGCCCCATCTCCGGGCCACCCCGATTGCTCCGACCTCCAAGCTTTGTGATCGGGCTTGGTCGAAATCACACCTAGACAATTCACTGGACCGGGAGACTTCATCCGGAGCTTGCCGGGATCCAATCGAAGGTGCAACAACTCTCGGATCGAAGCCACACTTCTCCGAGCAAAGGTATGGCCTCACTCTTCTTCCCGAGCTTCTGAACATTCTCCATTTTTATTGCGTAAATTTCATCCTACATAAACCGTATAGATGTGTTCGTCTTCTCAAGACGAATCCATAGAGCATAAGAACATGAAAATCCATTGAGTATCGAGTGAGATATTAGGGATTTAGTGTGGACGGCTCTCGGGTGAGGACACTTGGGGATGATGAACGGATGCCGTCCATTCAATACACGCGCGGACGGACGGCGAGGATCGCATCGGATCAGGAGACGGTACGAGAACCGCGGGGCCCGGGCTGCTGACTCAGATGGCGGCGTCGAATGGGAGCGCGACACGCGGCGTTTCGGAGCTGCCGAGGTTGACGCGGCGCCGCGTGGATAAATAGAAAATTAAGGGTATTTTCTATTTATTTAATTCCCTAAACTTCAAAAATTCATAACTTTGTGTAGAAAAATCAGAAAAATAAAATAAAAATACCCCTTGCTCAGTGAACAGAGGAGAATAATGTGGAAAAGAAATCATTTAATTTCATCAAGTATTTTATTTTTAATAATTTATTTACTCTCTGCATATTTTTAATTCTCCATGCATGTATACAATTCACCATGGCATGAGACCATAGGGCTTTTGAAGCCTCCGAATTTGGGAACATTCCCTGAATTTTCCAAAGTCAGAGGCCATCCCTATGAAGAGTTATTGATTTTTCAAATTCATGTTACTGTTTTGAGTATTTTAATTCCAATAAATAGCATGTTGTGAAATAAATTCTAGGAAAATTTGGTGATGTTACTTATGACCACAGGACCCTAGGAAAAATAGGTTTTGAGTTAGTTCATTTCAAACAACCCTAATTTACTTAAACACCCAAAATGGATCTCTAATTAATTAGAGCTAACCATACATCAAATTGACTTGAAATTAATTCTCCACTGACCTTTAGGATCGGAGGAACCCACCATAAAAATTTGAGGTCAATTGGACTTGGTTAGCCCTACTAATTGGGTTGATTAAGCCATTTAGTCATTTTAAACTTTGAAAATTCATAACTTTCAAAATATCTTTCAAAAATTCACCAAATTGGTTTTGGAGCCTCTCTAATATCAGGGGAATTTAAGAAAATTAAAATTTCAATTTTCTTAAAAAGTTGATTTTTAATATTATTTTAATATTTTTAATAATTAAAAAATAATAAAAATCACAAAAATAATAAAATTCACCAAAATGTCACATTTTGAATTTTAATCACTTAGGAACAAACCCCATATTTTTCTTAGGTTTATTTAGTGAGATATTAAATTTTAAAGCTCTAGCGTAATTTTAAAATTAAAAAAAATGTATTTTCTAGCATTTTCACTAAAATAATTATAATAAATCATAGAAAAATCAGAAAATTGCAAAATTTGATTCTCTGATTTCCTTGATATCAGAGAGATTTTTGAAAAATATAAAATTCATTTTTCAACATTTATTTTATTTTTAAATTAATTAACACTCCAAAACTTAAAATAATTATAATAAAAATAATATAATTCAAAAAATCACTAAAATTGGTCCAAGTGGTCCTCTGATCATTAGGAATGTCCCCTAATTTTCTTAAGGACAGAAACTTTCCCTTGGTCATGTTATTAAATTTTCCTTTGAAATCTCTATTTTCTACCAAAAATAATTATATAAATAAATTAAATACGAGAAAAATCACATTTTCTCCTCTCATGTCTTTATTGACATATGAGTGAAGTCACATAAAAATTTTAAGTTCATTTGAGTTCAATTTAGTGAGTTATGAAATTATTAAGCTTAAAGGGTAAAGTGGTAATTAAAATTTTTAACCCTTAATTAAAACTTTAGGTTTAATAAAAGATTAATAAGTAAAATATTTGATCCTAATCTGATTTGGATGATTGAAATTTAAATAATTAAAGGGTAGAAACCCATTAAACAATTTTAAAATAATTAAACCTTAATTAAATAATTGATTAAATTTGGAGGAATAATAAAATTGGAATTATTAAAATAGGGATATTATTAGGAAGATATTTATTCTTTAATTTAAAAATCCCCAAATTAATTATTTCATTAATATTCAATTCTTAATTAAAATGATAACTCAAATTCAAAACATTAAAAGACTTAATCATTAGACTAAAATTAAATTATTAAACTCTTTTAAAATTTCAATTAAGACTAAAAAAAAATTAAAATTAAATTAAAAAATTAAATTAAATTAAGTAAATTAAATTGAATTAAATTAAATTAAATTAAATTAAAATTAAAAGTTGAATTAAATTAAATTAAATTAAATAAACAAATTAAATTAAATTAAATGAATTAAATTAAATTAAATTAAATAAATAAAACCAAATTAAATTAAGATAAACCAAATTAAAAATTAAATTAAATGAATTAAAATTAAATTAAATTAAATTAAATTAAATTAAATCAAATTAAATTAAAATTAAATCAAATCAAATTAATTTAATGTAAAATCAAATCAAACCAAATTGAATTAAATTGAATTAAATTAAATTGAAACTCAATTAAATTAAATTAAATTAAATTAAGTTGAATTAAATATAACATCACCAAAGACATAAAGAATTCAAAATAAATCTAAAATAACTTGAACACTATTCCAAATTTAAACCCATTAATGGAAATTAAATTAAATCACAAATCATTTGAATACCAATTTACCCTCGAAAGCTTTAGTTATCATAACTCCTAAACAGGATATGAAATGAAATGTTACTTCACTTATAGGATATTCAAACATCCTAGTTCACTGAGTAAGATAATAACAAAACTTAACTAAACCTCGGACGATTAATTCATTTGTGTAATTGAATTCATTTGGACTTAAAACAATTCTAGCAACATTGAAAAGATGTTTAAGATTCTTCTTAAACACTTTCTCAATATGATAGGATGTTTATAAGAACAATTGAACTCAATTGTTCTTTGATGAAGAAAATCGTCTTCAAACCAAAACACAAGGAACCTAGACGTCATAGGAAATGACTAGCTATAGGATTAAGAACTTGGTAGAAAACCATAACCCTTACCTTAGCTCTACCTAGGAACTTGCTTAAATATTCTAATTGTGTTTTAAGTGCAGCTTGGGATGACGGGAAGACCCTCCAGGTACGCTTTTATTTTATTGCAATTTACTTTCTTGCAATTTACATTATTGCAATTTATTTAACTGCATTGCACTTACTTTTCTTGCATGATAACCAACTGTTGCATGAAAACCCACACCTTTAGGATAGTCCCTAAAACTGAAACTAAAACTAAGTTAAAAGTCATTGCAAGATAAAATTCACCGCCACAACATTTAAAAATATAAAACAACTCAAAATTTAATCACAAACAGAACAGAAAACTACAATTACAACTAAATTAAAACGTCCTGTTGGATGATCGGGAATACCTCGGATGATGTAACCTACGTGTTGCTAACGGGATTTCCCACGGTCTAAATGAAAGTGTGGAACTCATTCAATTGAGTTTAGTAAATTCATTTGGACTAAGTGAATCCGATAAAAATAATGATGCTCGGAAGGATGGAACCGTGGGATCTTAACCGGTGTCGTTATAATCAACTTTAAGATTTGTTTTAATTAAAATATTGAAAACACTTGGAAATTAAGATTTTCTCTAAACCAAAACACTTTTCTCATCCCTTGATTTATGACTTCTAAAATTGAACCTCTGCAACAATAAGGAGCTCGGAGCATGGTGGGCAGCACGGCCATCGTCATCAGCAAAACCTGAGTCTACTTCAGCAAAACCATTCTTAGAATTAAATAACAAAGCCATAGGACTTAGAGGTAGTTTGCCTAGTGCAACATAAACCCTCAACTCTTCGTTAGGCACTTGCATTGCAAATTAAGCCCTAACCGGTCTTAGGATTCCGAGGTAGTCGTCCGGTACGACAATAAACCCTCACATCTTCGAGGCTATTTGTTTGATTTTATCATACAAATATAAGCCTTGATTAATTAAAATTGGCAAGATCAAAACATTTAAATAAATGTCAGGACTTTCCTAAATCCAAGCCAAACAATAGGATAGTCGGGAAATTACCGAAGTTCGCTTCGAATCCGTGATTTCTCTTACTTTTCTTCCTTTGGATTCCCAAAACAAAATGTTCCAAATTTGATCCATTCCCTATTGAAATTCCAAAATTCAATCCCTTGAAAACTTAAACTTTGAAATTCTTGAGAGCAGAATTATTGATTATTATCGAGAGTTTTCTTAGGTGATTCCCGTCACTTAAGATGTAATTAACTATAGGGGCTTGCCCTTATAGGAATTTTAAAGAACCTGGGTAATATAAACCCCGTTTAATACTTTCATATTAAGCAGGGGAATTTGTCGGCTTATAAAATTGGTTCGCAGACCAAACGGATGTCACAAATCTTCTAGTTTATTTAATAGAGCCCCACCGTCAAGCAGTGTGTCTATCCTTAGGGATAGATACACGGTTTGTGGTGCGGTGCTCGTTTATATAAACTATTTGGGATGTGAGATCGGTTTAATCTCATATCTTAAAACCTTCAAATTTAAATTTATTTTCAAAATCAAATACTACTTTTCAAAATTATTTATTTAACTTAAATTAAAAATTCGCCGACAACTTCTGTTAGGCGACCCCTTTTTCAAAATAAAACACGCAACCTAAAAATATGCCGACAGAGCCCCATCATCAAGCAGTGTGTCTATCCTTAGGGATAGATACACGGTTTGTGGTGCGGTGCTCGTTTACATAAACTATTTGGGATGTGAGATCGGTTTCATCTCATATCTTAAAACTTTCAAATTTAAAATTATTTTTAAAATCAAATACTACTTTTCAAAATTATTTATTTAAACTAAATTAAAAATTCGCCGACAACTTCTGTTAGGCGACCCCTTTTCAAAATAAAACACACAACCTAAAAATATGCCGACAACTTCGGCGACTCCGCTGGGGAAAATTCCTCTCTCCATTATAATCAGATAATTCTGCTTTCAAAAATCGGTAGTGTATCCATGTCCTTAATGGGTCAAACTACCCTTCTTTCCGTTGGAATACTATGTTCATTTCTACCTTGGATAAGTATAGCCAACATTCTCTCGGATTTAGGAGCCACTGTTTAGACACCCCTAAACAGAGAGGTTCCGAGATCCTTTTACCTCATTTCGAGGTGGGGTGGACCCCAATAAGTGTTAGTTTATGAGTGATCCTTCGAGTCGAGAAGTCTTGCATAAGACTTTCTTTTCCTTTCCAACCCTGAATCGGATTCCTTACCTTCTCTACACCTTTGAACATTCCGTTCTAAATAAACAAACCCTCTAACGAATGACTCTTTTAACAAATAACTCCTTCTTATAAATACATGAACAAGAATGTGTTCGGACTCTTTTTAATTCCTTTCTTTTCGTCCTAAAGAAAAGAAGCATAACTTGGGACTGACAACCGGAATCTACCCTGCAGAAATGGAAGCCCCAAAGCCGATTTTCTCCTTCACCAATGGATCGGACTTCGCCGTCTATAAGGATGAGCCGCCCGACAATGGGATCATCCGATTTGGACAAGGATTTGAAAACACGAATGTCAAGATCACCGACGTTTCCCTTTTCGCACCGACGAACAAGGTATCCGAAGCTAAGAAGCCGCCGATCGAGTTCAACCTTAGGTCGACCCAAGAGTTTCCTCCCCGCAAAAGATCCCGACCGAGAGGAATACCGCCGTCCGCAGGAGGACCGTTCTTACTACCCCCACCTGGTCTAGTTGTTTCGCACCTACCCCGACTTCTGCCAAATTAAAGGGGAAAGAAATCCAGAATTATGGTGAACCTATTACCGTGGAGGGTACAGATCTTCCTGTGAGACCTTCTGTTTTCAAAATCGGGTCCAGCTCAAGAATTCCATCACTGACAAGGACCCAAAGAAGAAACAGAAGTAGAAGGATCGCTAGAGAAGCCGTAGTCGCCGAAATTGCTTTCCCGGAGGAAATCCCGTAACCGCTCGAATATACACCGCCGCCGAATATACACCGCCGCTCGAATACATACCACTTTTGGGAGGAAGCAGGTTCCATCCCCTCTCCGCCGCGAAGATGAAGAAAATGTTCGCAAGATTGCCGCCGCATTACCTCAGCCCGCATATTACAACGATAGCCGCAAGAAAAGGACTAGAACTACGCTCGTTTGCTCGACCGCAAACTTTGATAGAGAAGTTAGCAAAGAAGGAAAAGTGCCCCGTATCGGAGATTCTACGAAGGATAGGGTGGGTGCCGCTCAAATCCCGTCTTGGGCCCCGAGTAGAACCCGCCATCATGACGGAAAAGCCAAGTAAAAGAATGAAGGCTAGTTCGCCCGTCGTCGTCTCGAGATTACAGATTAGGGAGGATACCACCTTCCAACATTTGGTCGACGCACCATCCGGTCCTGGACCTTCCGCCGCTAGAAGGATGGTATGGCATCCTACTACCGGGCAGCTGAGATTGAAACAACGACTCGAGAAAGAAAGTCTCGCCAGGAGACTTGAATGCGAAGAAAGTGCTACCGCGATAAAGGGGACTCGTGAGAAGGGGACCCGGCAGCTATCGCACGACAACCGCGAGGACGCACAGAAAGGCCCGCTAGAAGATGCCATGGAAAAGTTGAGAACCAATATTCGACGATTAGCAAAAGAAAGAGAAGAGAAGTTCGGAGACGAGATTGATTCATCGGAATTCATGGACGACGAATATGCAGAAATCAACATGGTCGAGACACGAGCTTCATCAGCTTCACAAGGTGCTCCTGCAGCCGCAGAAAGAGAGGAGCCAGAAGTAATGAGGAGGCAGCTTCAAGAGAAAGATGATACGATCGCCCAAATGGCAAAAAGGATGGAAGAGATGGCTGTAGCCCTAGCCACTCTCCAGAGTCAAGTACAACCCCAAAGAGAGACACCCCCAGAGGTCATTCACATTGTAGACGGAGGAAAGGAGATTACATCCGTCAACAAGGATGATCAACTGATCCCTGAAAAGGATATCAAGAGCTTGGTGGAACAGCAGGTGCGAGAAGCCTTAGCACAATCAAAGAGCGGGACATCCATTCGGACGGGTAGACCTTACCCAGAAGAATTCGACGCTGTCCAATACCCGAAAGGCTTCGTACCACCTCTCGTTCAAGACCTTCGATGGAACCGGGAACCCCCGACAACATGTTGCACACTTTCGTGCCGCTTGTTGCAATGCCGGCGGGAGCGATGCATTACTCTTCCGACAGCTTCGTTAGCGACTCGTCGTGGATCGCCTTCGACCGGTATGCGAATTACCAAATGGTTCGGTGAAGACGTTCTCGAACTAGAGAACCTCTTCATCAAGCGATTCGCCGGAGCTCGGCACCACATCACTATAGGTGATTTAGTGGTAGAGAAACAAAAGCCGAACGAAACTTTGGTGGATTACATACTTCGATGGAGGAACTTAAGCATGAAGTGTGAACCACAACTACAAGAACAGCATGCAGTCGGCATTTTATTTAAGAGCATTCATGGCCCGATAGCACTTCTCCTCAAGGTATTTACTATTAAGACTTTCGAGAAGTTGTTAAGCAAGGCCGGGAGCTTGCAAGAGGAGGCGAAGCAATTAAGTTTCGCCGACAAGACGGACAAGCAAAAGCCTCGTGAAAACTTTTGAAAAGAAATCGGGATCGTTGCAGCAGACTGACAAAGGCAAGCAACCGATGCAAATACCACCGTAACGGCCGCGGCAACCCCAACAGAATTACCGGCGAACCCCGACCCGCCTATCGCTCATCTCCACAAGCATGAACAACCGCCTCGTCCGCAACGTACATTAAGGGAGCTTCCGAGCGGGGAATATCCATTCAAGAATGAAGCAAGGCCGAAAATGTTCCGTAGTCCGATGAAGACTCCGCATTTCCAACTGCCGCAGCCTAAAAGACTAGAGGAAGTCAACAAGAAAGGTGATCCCAACTTTTGCCCCTACCACCGGATGCTCGGGCACAAGATAGAAGATTGCATTACCTTCAAAAGTTGGCTCAATGACAACCTTCGGAAAGGAAATATAACAATCCCAAAGGAGTACATGAAGGAACCCCAGAAAGGAGGTTCCTTTAATGTTATCTCAACTGATCCCATCATTCCGATAGATCCCTATACGACTGACGATGGATGGACTACCGCTTAGACGAAGTCTTCGAAAAAGATTTTAGACAGCATCCAAACCGCTTCGGTGCGAGCTTCAATTCGTAGTTCGAAACCTCGTTAAGCCGTACTATCACTTGCGATAGAAGAACCACCTCAACAGAGACGATCGAAGAGAAGAAGAAAATCGATGAAGAAGAGAGGACCGAGGCTCCTAAGGCTAGACTAGGGGCTTCTTATCCTAGGATAGTTGTTTCGATTCGGGGAGAAATCCCTCGAACCTCCGACTCGTATGATTATCTGCTCACTTCGGTGGGATCATATAATGATAAGGGTGATGGCGTTGGCTACGTTTTGACTGTTTCTAACGATTACGTAACTAGCGACAATCCGGACATCGATTTCGATACCAACGACAATTCTCAAATCATACACAATCTCGACGATCAAAATAACGAAGAAGACATCCATCAAGGAGGCTACGAGAGTTCAACAAGCAACAGATCTATCTGCGAGTTTCGAGGAGCTCCAGTCACAATAGAGTTAGAACCTTCAGATTCTGAAGTTAATCCGGAAGAGCCTGTCATTCCGATTCAGGAGGAGACACCGGCAAGCTCAACACTAGATTCAGAAGAAATTACAGAAGTTAACTTAAGAAGTGGAAGAGTTCTACCTCCAAGAATGGGTTCAAAAGATAAAGGAAAGCAGGTGGTTGTTCAAGAAGAACCAACCCCAGCAGAGGAAATACCCGTTCGAGAAGAAGCCGAGACACATGGAAATAAAGTGGACTACAACGTGCTAGCCCATCTTAGGAAACTACCGGCCAAACTGAGCATCTACGATGCTTTCATCTTATCAAAGGAGATGAGAGAATCTCTGATCAAGGCCTTACTTGATCCGGAAATTTTCTTAGCTCAAATGGCCGGAGATTCCTTAGATGAGGTTTGCTCGTTAAAGGAACATCAAGGTGTTACCTTCACTGGACAATGACCTACTACTTGGGACAAGCAGATCACAACCGACCGTTGTACATTTCAGCTTACAATCGGAAAATTTACACTCTCCGCAGTATTGGTGGATCCAGGAGCATCAATCAATATAATGAGTCTTCGAACACTAAGCATACTTGGAAATTGATGCTCGCGAGCTCGAGGCCGACATAATGTTATTAAGAGGATTCAACCGTAAAGGAGAAAGAGCCCTCGGGTCAATAACGCTACTAATGAAGACCGGTGACTTAGCAAAGACGACCGTAAAATTTCACATAATTGATTCAGAAACATCGTTCAACGCTCTACTGGGCCAACCATGGATACATGAAAACAGGATGGTACCATCATCTCTACATCAGTGCATCAAATACTACGATGGAGGGGAACAGTGCATCAAAGGTGACTTACAACCATTCTCCGTACATGAGATTGGAATCCATGAAGACGCAACTTATTATGCACCACCGAAGAAAACAATCTTCTCCGTAGATACCGTAACAAATGAAGCAAAGAAAGTTCGGGACAACGAAGAACTCGAAGTTCTAGTCCAACAGCTCACTCACCACTCCCTTCCGGCGAGATGGTGAAGGTTTCTCCACAACTCGCATCCGAGGTCGAGGCCGGGGACGAGGCCGTGGTAGAGACGTTAGGACAGCTTGGACAGAGGAAACCGACCATCAATGTTGATTGGGAAGACGAGCTTCGAAGAAGAAAAAGAAATCAAACAAGAAGCGGCGGCAATAAGTCGGAAGAAGCCGCAATTCAAGATCTCCCTCGAAGATGAAAAGAATGAAGAATACAAATCAATGTACGAGAACATTAACCACTACGTACATACTATGACCCTAACCCCGATCCATTCTAACAAGATCGAGGGAATGGTGGTCAAAGAGGTACGTAGCGACGGTGCAAAGCCAATTAAATTCTACCGTGGTGCTTCTTCCTCCAAAACCGAAAATAATGTACAATTTGAAGATGTCACTTCATCAGAATTAATGGAATTACCTTTTGAGTGGTACTCTCCCTGTGTTCAAAATTTAATTCAAAGTGGCTTCTTACCTCGATGATGGACAAAAGGTCAATCACAACATTTTGAAAAATTATGGAATAACTCCGGTCGTCCACCCAATTCAAAGTATGGACTCGGATTCGGCACGCAGGATCGCCTGACGATACCGAATTTTGCTCGGTTGTCACTTGCGAGTCTAATGAAAACCGCAAGGAAACTACGGACGAACTCGAAGATGTACAAATTGGAGACACTCCACCGAATTCGAAGAAGAAATTAAATCTACAATAGATGAGTTAACGGAAGTTAACTTAGGTACTAGCGAAGAGCCTAGACCTACCTTTGTTAGCTCCTTACTCAATAAAGAAGACTCCGAAGAAATAATCAAGTTATTAATGGAATTTAAAGTCCGTTTTGCTTGGAACTACGATGAAATGCCGTGATTAGCTCCGCAGGTCGCAATCCATAAGTTAGAGTGGATCCTACTTCGTCCCGCCGTACAAGGTCCCGTAAGAATACGTCTAGAAATCGAACAACAAGTCATAGCCAAAGTTAAAAAGCTAATAGACGCTAAATTTGTCTCGTGAAGAACAATACCCGACTTGGTTAGCCAATGTGGTGCCGACCGAAAGAAGAATGGTCGGATCGAATTTGTGTGGACTTCGCAGATTTAAACAAGGCATGTCCAAAGGATGAATTCCCTCTACCGATCCTGTAACTAATGATCGACATTGCTTCGACACATGAGATATTTTCATTCATGGATGGATCTTCGTGATACAACCGTATAAAAATGGCTCCAGAAGATGAAAAGCTTACAGCATTCAGAACGCCGATCGGAGTATTTTGCTACACAGTGATGCCATTTGGAGTGGAGAACAAAGGAGCAACATACCAGAGAGCGATGACAAGAATTTTTGATGATCTCATCCACAATCAAGTCGAATGTTACGTAGACGATGTGGTCATCAAAAGCAAAGTAAAGGAAAACTACCTGTATGATTTGAGAATTGTTTTCGAACGATTAAGACAATTTAACCTTAAGATGAATCCCTTAAAATGCGCCTTCGGCGTCACCTCCGGAAATTCTTAGGATTCATCGTCCGACATCGTGGAATTGAAATCGACCCGAAAAGATTAAAGCTATCTTAGAAATGCCGCCTCCCAAAACCTTAAAACAACTACGATCCTTTCAAGGGAAGCCGGCATATCTTCGACGCTTTATCTCAAACTTGTCGGTATGTGTCGGCCTTTCTCGGCACTAATTAAAAATGACGCCAAATTTATTTGGGAAGAGAAATGCCGAAGGCCTTCGAGGACATTAAACAATATTTAATGACACCTCCTATCTTAGCAGCCCTGAGCCTCGTGTAGACCGCCGATACTTTACACCGCGGCTTTAGACGACTCTCTCGGAGCCCTCGTTAGCCCAGTGTCAATGATGAGGGTAAAGAAAATGCTCTTTACTACTTAAGCCGTCGTTTACTTCCGACGGAAGTAAGGTATCCCACAATCGAAAAGCATTGTTTGGCCCCGATCTTCGCCGCTCAAAAGCTCAGTGCACTACATGCTTTCTCATAAGGTCAACCCGATCTCGAAATTTAATCCATTGCAATACTTGATGACTCGTCCAACACTTTCCGGCAGACTTGCCGGATGGTCAATGATATTATCGCAATTCGATATAACTTTCGTGCCTCTTCGTGCCGTAAAGGGACAAGTCTTATCGGACTTCCTCGCAAAGACACCCTTTGCCGGCAGAATCTCCTCTCAATGACGATCCGCCGGATAAACAAATAATGAGCCTAGAAGACCCTGATGATCGGCGTTGGGAATTATATTTCGACGGAGCATCTTCAGCACACAAAGACGAAGAATCGCAAGTGATAGTGCCCGGTAAGGCAGGAATCGGGCTAATCTTTATAACACCGGAGCGGGGGATGTTAAGATACTCCTACCACTTAACAAAACCATGTACAAAGAACGAAGCAGAATACGAAGCCCTCATAACGGGGCTGGAATTAACTATTCAAATGGGGATAACAGACATCAACATCTATGGGGATTCGCAGCTTAATCATTCAACGTATCGCCGGACAAGACAAAATTTTAAAACCAAGACTCGAGCAATACTTCCAAGTATGCCATACGATTGTTGGAATAGATTCCAAATGTGACGATCTACAAAATTCCCGTAAAAGAAAATGCTTTAGCAGATGCTTTAGCCCGTCTCGCAAAAGAATTTGCCTGTTTGCAAGATGAGTCGATGGAAGTGTCGCTCACGGACGTGAGGTCCTATCACAGCTCGACATGGACACAATACACAAATCGAAAAAGAAAAAGAATCGACTTGCAACAAAGGATGTAAAACACGTAAGATTGGCGACAGCACGTTAACAGTACTACCCGCAAATAGAAAACTACCGGACGATAGGTCGCTAGCCCATCGTATCAAGAAAAGAACTCGTCCTACGCATTAATAAATAACACATTGTACGTAAGGTCTTTTGATCAAATGTGGCTAAGGTGCCTAAGCGGGTCCGAGGCCCGTGAAATTGTTAAAGAGGTGCATTCGGGACTCCGTGGCGCTCACCGACGGGGCCAAAGATGAAAATGAAAATTAAAAGACTAGGGTACTACCGGCCCTCGATGATGACCGACCGCATGAAAATCGCCAAGAGCCGTCACCAATGCCAAGTACACGGAGTGGTTCTACATCAACCTCCAAATGTGCTACATCCGACAATTGCGTCGTGGCCATTCGAATGTCGGGGCACGTATATAGTGGGTCCGATAGAACCACCATCTTCGAAAGGACATCGCTTCATTCTTGCGGCTACAGATTACTTTTCCAAGTGGCGAGGCAGCTCCACTTAGAGAAGTGAAAGCACACCACGTGCTACAGCTTTTCAAGAACCAAGTTGTCTACCGTTTCGGAGTGTCACGCAGATCATCTCGGATAATGGGTCGCATTCGAAGCACGCAAATCAACAATTTTGTCGTGAGACACGGAATCGACCGGCGATACTCAACAATTTACTACCCAAGAGCAAACGGCCTCGCCGAGGCTTTTAATAAAACTCTCGTTCAAATCTTAAAGAAAACTTTGGACGATAATAAGAGAAATTGGCACGAGAAGTTGTTAGAAGCCTTATGGGCCTACCGGACAACCTTCGTAACTCCTACTCAAGCTACACATTACGCTCCGGTGTATGGGTCCGAGGCAGTGTTACCTTTAGAGGTTCAGCTTCCTTCACTCAGAATCGCAGTTGCAAACAAGATAACGACGGAAGAGAACGCCAAATTACGACTAGAAGAATTAGAAAGCCTGGAAGGGAAAAGACTTGCAGCGCAACAGAATTTAGAACTATACCAAGCTAAGATGGTTCAAGCCCATGACAAACCGGTCCGCCCAAGAACCTTCAAAGTTGGTGACTTAGTTCTCGTTCTCAAGAGACCTATTCTCGCACATCGCAAGATAGAAGGAAAATTTGAACCCACTCGGGAAGGACCGTTTGTGGTCGAAGCAAGATACTCGGGAGGTTCCTACCAGCCTAGTGAATCGCCAGTGGAGAACGACATATGCTTCCGATCAACGGACGATACTTGAAAAAGTTTTACGCTACCTGATGTTTCGAAGGAATGAATTCTTCATCCCTAAGAAACACGAGCGAAGTAATTACTTATGATTGGGTCCGAACCCAAAAAATAATAAAATGTGCTAAAATAAAGAAAGTCATGATAATTAAGTTTTCCTTGTTTTCTTTTCCAAATCAAAATCTCTTCCCTGATCTTATCCTACTTCATTCCTGTTAAATTTAAAAATATAAAAAAAATATATAAAAAATGTGTCTTTAATAAACATTTTCTTAATGTTCTTGTTCTTAGTACAGCCCCTGATCCTTTTCCTTGTCTTTTCGCAGGGAAATGTCGAACAGGCGGTTGGTCCTGAACTTTAAGAATGGCGTAAGCCTCGCACTCGATGAAAAGAGGGTGAAAGATGGAGCGATAATCGAGATCGACTCGGATTTCGCACCGAGCAGCCTAAAGTACGAGGAAAGTGACCGGGTCCCAGCTGACCGAGAAGAACCGCCCGAGCGGACAAGTGATGAAAGTGGGTGGCCCAAGCCACCAATCCAAAGAAGAAGAAGAGAAAGGCAAACACCGAAGAAGACAAGAAAATGAAGTCCGTAGTCGCTACAACAGAGGGCGAGCTTGTCGCCGCCGCGCCTACAGAGATTCAAGAAGTTCGAAGAGCTACCGTCACAAGCAACGCAACGAAGAAATAAGAATCGTCGTATCCGTAAGATGTTAACAAAACTAGCCGCGGACCAGCCGCGACGAGACAGCTTGCTAATGCCAGCACATACACTTCAAGGACACCGGTTCACCAGAACCCGAAGAAAGGAGGCCACCTCCTAGGATAACAGAAAGAACCGTGGAAATCTCACAAAGACCCGAAGAAAGAAGGCTACCACGCCACCGGATAGAACCAGCAGCAATGCATGGCCTTGTTGCGAAGCAACCCCGGGGATGTCCCGACGTACATCATCCCCGAGGAGCCGAGGTATGCAGGAGAACGTGAAGGGATTGAACCGTATATCCCACAATATGTCACCGTGCCTCGCCATCCGGCATCATTCCGGAATACGAGCCGGAGAGAATGCGAATGTTGAAAAGAAAACCTTCGAATACTTCGAGAGAATTAAAGGCAGAAGAATCAATATACTAGAGGGCCTCGAGCTACATACGGACGTATTCTCGTAGTATGAACAACAACAAATCGTGGATTGCATCCGGGATTTGAAAAGAATGGGCCGAGCGAGCCGCCTAAGGGAAAACACATACTCGAACCCCGGAGATGGATGCCGTGGAAGGGAAGAATCACAATACAATGCGGATGCCGTTACAACTTTGCGGAGGACAGAAGGGAAACCCACCGGAATACTCCGTCATGGCAAGTGGATCCGATGCCATTAGTCATCAAGAGAATGGTAAAGAGATTGATAACATGGAGGGTACCGCCGGAGATTGCATACCCAATAGCCGCATTATTAACATCTACAAGCGTGGTGACCGCATACCCCCACACATAGATCACCACGACTTTGTCGACCTTTCGCACGCTCTCTTTCCCGAACAAGTGTAACATCATGTTCGGATCCGACCTCCGGATAGCAGGCCCGGTGAGTTCCGAGGGCCGGTGAAGTTACCTTTACCGGTAGGTTCTGTCATGATACTGAAGGGTAACGGAGCAGATATCGCCAAGCATTGCATACCAGGAGTACCAGTGAAGCGGATCTCAGTTATTTTCAGGAGGATGGACGACAGGAAGACACCGTACCATTTCCAGCCAGACCCGGAGCTAGAGAGCCTCCGACCTTACGAGCTGTGAGTTACATGGGAGATATCACACCTCCAACGTACATCCAGCCGGCATCCTTGCCAAGGATGGCTTGGAAGGTGATGTTATTAACCATGTACCCCACTATTCGTACATGGATTTTTGACGATGCTTCTTTCGATGGATCGACGAAGATCATACATAGTCCGTTTCGAGTCTACATGGATTGTATGAAATATATGCCGATCAAGTCGTACGATGTATCTTCAACATGATTGGAATTAAAGTGACCATGTCACATTTTTGGCCTTCACCTCTTTTGTGCAAATTGACTCGGGAAACACCATTAAAGTTAAATGAACTTCGAACAAAGAACAGTAAAAGAAACAAAAAAAAGAATAAAAGAAAACTTTCCTTAAAAATCTAAAAATGACGAACACCAAATTCACATGAACATTAAATAAACGATAAAATAAAATTTGAATCATTAAAAGACAGATAAAATGAACATGAATTTCGAATCAAATCTTAAATCAAATTTCAATCGAGTTCAAACTCATCCTTCCAAATTTCAAATTCAATCAACTCAAATCTCAAATCAAATTCTCAATCAAATTTCAAATCCAATCTCGATCAAATTTCAAATTTGATCTTCCAAATTTCAAATCAAATCTAAATCAAATTTTGAATTCAAACTTCCCAAATTTCAAATCAAATTTCAAGTCAAATTTCAATCGATTTCAAATTCAATCTTCCAAATCTGAAATCCAATCCGTTCTACTCCCTCCCTTGTCTGGGATGGAAGCGGTTGATTCCATTGACACGGATTGAATCCGATGGCGAGGAATTGTATCTAATCCAAACCAACGAACTTTCGATCAACTCTTTTGGATGGGATATGTAGCATCTACATATTCCCTCCTAATCTATTTCCTTCCATGAAAGTCTCTTACAACTTTCATGAAATTCTCGAAACTCCAAAATTTCACACTTCTAAAATCAACGCTGCAAATCTTTGCAAAATCAAATACATCAAAATCAAATTCTTGGGGTTGAGGATTTTACATCTGAGACTGCATTGCTTTAGGATTCTTTCCCTATCGCAATGAAATACATCAAAATCAAATTCTTGGGGTCGAGGATTTTACATCCGAGACTGCATTGCTTTAGGATTCTTTCCCTATCGCAATGAAATACATCCAATTCAAACTTTTGGGGTCGAGGATTTTACATCCGAGACTGCATTGCTTTAGGATCCTTTCCCTATCGCAATGAAATACATCCAATTCAAATTTTTGGGGTCGAGGATTTTACATCCGAGATCGCATTGCTTTAGGATTCTTTCCCTATCGCAATGAAATACATCAAAATCAAATTCTTGGGGTCAAGGATTTTACATCCGAGACTGCATTGCTTTAGGATTCTTTCCCTATTGCAATGAAATACACCAAAATCAAACTCTTGGGATTAAGGATTTTACATCCGATACCGCATTGCTCTGAGATTTCTCCTCATTGCAATGATTCAATCCAATCAATTCAATTTTCTTTTGTGGTTGAAGATGTTACATCTAAAACCACAAAATTCCAATTTTCATTTCAAATCAAATCCCTTCAAATTAATTTTGACAAACTTCAATCTAAATTGAAACTCCAAATTGAAATCTAAACTCACACATCAAAACTTAAATTGAAACAAAATAAAATCAAAATTGAAATTCCCCGCATCATGTGATTTGGGATTCACCTTCTTTTCCTTTCCCTGCCGAGAGTTCGAGAATCTCCGGCTTCGGAGATATGCTTGACACTCCCCAATGGAAACTCTTCTACTTCGTCCTAAGTTTGTCACTTGGACATCTGTGTTGGTTTTGCTGATCGCTTCGGTCAACACCAATACGTGCGGTGTGCTCCGTTAGCTCACCACACCTATTGGGGGTCCATTTGTTGACCTCATTTTTGATGAGGTCTTCTCTTCTTCTTTTTAGTACTTAGGATCTAGCCTTAGGCTTTTCCTTCGACTATCTTAGAGGACTAGAATCGGGATCCACCATCTAGAATTTCACACTTCTAAACTCCACAAACTCCCTGAAACTTGGTATAGACCTAATCACCTAGAGGTTGAAATCGGAAATGTGGAAGTTTGAGATGATTCCTATAGGACTCTTTGGCCTTAGGACTGCCCTGGGTGGCCTGAGGAATTAGGGTGAAGAGAGTGGCCCACACTACCTCCCCACTACATTTCCACACACTTCCCCAAACCACCCTTACTTGACTTGACCTCTGACTCGTACTTAGGTGATTCGCATGGATGGTCCTTAACCCACCAAGCCTTGGCTAAGAGGGTTAGGAACAACATGATGAATGCCTCCAAATGAGTCCTTTCATGGCTCATATGAGCTGAAATGGCTTCTTAGCTCAACAAAATGATTCACCCCACTCAAATTCACCCGATCTGATTTCCCAAATTTTCAATTTTTGACCCCAGGGACCCTACACCTCTTAGCTTTACCCAAAAACCCTTGAAATTACCCAAATTTTGCACAAAATTTCCAAATTACCTAAAATTTTCCAAAAATCAATCCCAAACACCTCCACATCATAATTGATCATCCATACCCAAAAATACCAAAAAATTCAAAGAAAACACACCGATACCCTCCAAATAACCCAAAGCCTGCTTCTTGGCCTAAATCCAAAAATTCTGAAAATTCCCAGAAAATTCCAAAAAATCCCAAATATTCCCAATTTCATTTTGTCCAACTACACCATGGGCCAATTTTGTCAATTTACCCTACTTTTGTCAAAAACCCCCCAATTTTGACCCATTTTAATCCAAAGTGAACCCAATGTCAAACCAAACCTATCCAATTGACCCCAATTTTGGTCCAATTCAATTCTAAACTTCAATTCAACATTCCTAATACTAATTTAGACCAAATCCAAGTCAATTTGATTGACATTTGGATCCAATTCCACTTTTGACCTTAAGGCACATTTTTTGACCTAAGCCCGAACCTAACCCAAGATGAACCCAAACCCCAAAAATCAAAGCCCAACCAAAGTCAAAACCTCTTTGAAACACTCCCGCAAACACTTCTCATAATAATTCTACATAAATTTCAACCCTAGCCCAACGTGGCCCAACTTGGCCCATTTAGACCTATATTGGCCATTCACCCGAAAAGAATCCGAATCTGACCCAATTCAAGCGGAAACTACCCCAAATTTGCTTCAAGTTACTCATGACACACCCATGAGCTAAACCAAAAATTATTTGGCCCAACCTTTTGCTAAAATTTTCATCCATGAACACATTCATAAACTTAAAAGCCCTTCCCTTAAACCTTTCTAAAAGCAATTTCCTTGAAAATTCAAAAGCCCAAATCTACCTAAAGCCCACATGACATCTCCATTTGTCATCCATTTAATTAAATCAATTACCTAAGTCCTAAAATCACCATCAAATTATTCAAATCAAGTTTCATACAAATTTCCATCAAAACATCCAAAATTCTTAAAGCTTGAATTTTCATGAAATTGACCAGAAGCTTTTCCCGAGCCAAATGGAGCCGAGGATGAGCCCATTTCCCCATGACCATACTGAAGCCATGAAAGTTTGGCATGTGACCATGCCATTAATGGCAAAAGGAGGGAGGTCACTTTAACCATCTCCTAAAAGTCATTAACCTTAAGCATGTCTCAGCCAACAGATTTAATCGAAATATTCTTGGAGGATAAGGACATCACCACCTCTTGACCGGCTAGCCTAGCTGATCTTCTCGGCCCAAGACCAGCCATGGGGAGGTGAACCCAACCCAAACCAATGGGTTGACCAATTTCAAGCCAAGGCAAAGCCCCCTCCCCATTCCATTTTAATTCGAACAGCACACACATGCTCGAAGACCCAGTTGACTTCACCATTCTCGGCACGACCTCCACTGGTCGAGATGGTGACCCGTACTCTTAGGCAGGTAGCACGGATCGACGGGAAAACACCTGCACGAGCTCGCATGTGAGCCCGGCACAGAATTCCACCTTGTGGGCGCCCCCGCGCCCAATGTCACCTTGGCTGTTCTTCTCCTCACCCGGGCTTGGGCGATCCGAAGCCACTAACTCCCACAGGGAGCCTCCCAGGCAGCCTGTTGACTCCACCTCTCGGCCATAAGAGAGCCCCGAGCACAAAACTACGCAAGAATTGTTCAGACCTTCTCCACTCTTAGGGCATGATCCCCAGTGAGATTCCTAGCAATTTCTCCACTGCATAAACTCGATTTCGAGTTGAAATTCCACCGAAAACGGAACCTTCTCATGGTGGGCAATTCCCCAGATTGATTGGCTCTACACCTTACCCGAGACCAAGGGAAGGTGTCCACCATCAAAAGCCCCATCTCCAGGCCACCCGGTTACTCCGAGCCTCCAAGCTTTGTGATCGGGCTTGGTGAAATCATGTCAGGACAATTCCCCAGGACGAGGAGACTTCATGCGGAGCTTCTTGGGACCAATCCCGAAGGTGCAACAACTCCAGTTGAAGCCACACTTCTGCGAGAGCTAGGTATGAATTAACTCTCCATCCAGGCTTCTGGAGATTCTCCATTTCAAATGCCTTAGTTTCGATACCGTAATTACTTAGTATAGATGTGTTCGTCTCTTCGAACGAATCCGTAGAGTATAAAATTATAAAAATCCATTGAGAATCGAGTGAGATCTTAGGGATTTAGTGTGGACGGCTCTCGGGTGAGAACACTTGGGGACGATGAACGGATGCCGTCCATTCAATACACGCGCGGACGAACGGCTCGGATGGCGTCGGACCGGGGAAACGGTGCGAGAACCGCGGGAGCCCGGCTGGCGACTCGGATGGCGCCCCGATCACGGCGCGACACGTACTGTCGGAGCTGCCGATGTTTCGCTGGCGCCGCATGGATAAATAGATAAATAGGGTATTTAATGTATTTATTAAATATCGAAACTTTAAAAATCCGTATCTTTGTGTGAGAAAAATCACAAAAATAAAATAAAAATACCCTCTTGCTCGGTGAACGGAGGAGAATAAATGTGAAAGAAAATCCTTAATTTCTTCAAATATTTTGTACATGATTTATTTACTCTCTGCATTGTTTTAATTCTCTCCATGCATGCATACAATTCATCATGGCATGAGACCATAGGGCTTTTGAAGCCTGCGAATTTGGGAACCCCATTCACAGATTTTCCGAAGTCGAGGAGGCGTCCTATGAGGAGTTCTTGATTTTGAGTTCAGGTCACTGTTTTGAGTATTTTAATTCCAGTAAATAGCATGTTGTGAAATAAATTCTAGGAAAATTTAGGTATTCCTTATGACCGAAGAACCCTAGGAAAAATAGGTTTTGACTTAGTTCATTTAAACGACCCTGATCGGCAACTTACCCAAAATAGATTCTTTGGTAGTGAGAGTTAACCAGGTATCAAATTGACTTGAAATCAATTCTCAATGACCTTTAGGATCAGAGGAACCCACCATAAAATTTGAAATCAATTGGACTTGGTTATTTTGCCATTGGGTTGATTAAGTCGCTTAGCCATTTTAAACTTTAAAAATTCATAACTTTTAAAAAATCTTTTCAAAAATTCACTGACTTTGTTTTTGGAGCCTCTCTGATATCAGGGAACCTAAGAAAATTAAAATTTCAATTTTCTAAAAAAAGTTAATTTTTAATAATATTTTAATATTTTTAATAATTAAAAAATAATAAAAATCACAAAAATAATAAAATTCACCAAAATGTCACATTTTGAATTTTATCCAAGCAGGAACGAAATCACGTTTTCTAGATACATTTAGTGAGATATTGAATTTTAAAGCCCTAGGATATTTTAAAATTAAAAAAAATGTATTTTAGCATTTTCCCTTTAAAATAATTATTATAAATCATAGAAAAATCGAGAAAATTGCAAATTTGATTCTGCGGTTTCCTTGATATCAGAGAGATTTTTGAAAAAATATGAAATTCATTTTTCAACATTTATTTTATTTTTAAATTAATTAACACTCCAAAAACAGAAATAATTATAATAAAAATAATATAGTGTCCTTTGAAAATTAGTCCAGAATGCTTCTCTGGTCGTGGAGATATCCATAATTTTTAAGAATAGAAACTTTCTTTTGGTCATGTTATCAAGTACTCTTGAAATCTCTCTATTTTCCACCAAAAATAATTATATAAATAAATTAAATACAGAAAAAAATCACATTTTTCTCCTCTCATGTCTTTATTATTATGAGTGAAGTTACATAAAATTTGAGTGTTTAAGTTTAATTTAGTGAGTTATGAAATTATTAAGCTTAAAGGTAAAAATAGTAATTAAAATCTTTAATCTGATAGAAACTTTAGGTTTAATAAAAATTAATAAATAAAATATTTGATCTAATCGATTTGGATGATTGAAATTTAAATAATTAAGGGTAGAAACCCATTAAACAATTTCAAAATGATTAAACTTTTAATTAAATAATGGATTAAATTTGGAAGAATAATAAAATTGGAATCATTAAAATAAGGGATATTTATTAGGAAAATTTATTCTTTAATTTAAAAATCCCTAAATTAATCATCTCATTAATATTCAACTCTTAATTAAAATGATAATTCAAATTCAAAATATTAAAAAGACTTAATCCATTAAACTAAAGTCCAATTATTAAACTCTTTCAAAATTTCAATTAAAATTAAAAATAAAGTAAATTAAAGATAAATTAAATTAAAATTAAATTAAATTTAATAATTAAATTAAATTAAGACAAATTAAATTAAATTAAATTAAATTAAAATTAAATTAAATTAAATTAAACAATTAAATTAAATTAAATTAAATTAAATTAAAATTTAAATTAAATTAAATTAAACAATTAAATTAAATTAAATTAAATAATTAAAATTAAATTAATTAAATTAAACAATTAAATTAAATTAAATTAAATTAGAAAATAATTAAATTAAATTAAATCAAAATCAATTAATTAAACACCAAATCAATTAAATTGAACTATGTTAAACTAAATTAAAACTCGATTAAATTAAATTGAATTAAATATAACATCACTAAAAACGAGAAAAGAAAAATAAATTTAAAAAAAAAAAAAAACAACGAACCTTTATTCACGGAAATTTAAATATTTTAGCAAGCGAATCATTTGAATACTAACTTACCCTTAGCTTTAGTTATTATAGCTCACAAAATAAAACATTAAATGAAGTGTCACTTCACTCGTAGGATATTGAGAAATGTCACAGTTATTTGGCCAAGTTAACAAAACTTGAAATTCTTGGACGATTAATTCATTTGTATAATTAAATTCATTTGAACTTAAAACAATCCCAGAAATATTGAAAAGATATTTAAGATCCTTCTGGCACTTTCTGAGCAAATGAGACATTATAAGAACAATTGAATTTGATTATTCTTTGATGAAGAAAATGGTCATGTCAAACACGAAAGAACCTAGACGTCATAGAGAGCTGACTAGCTATAGGATTAGGAATTTGGTAGAAAACCATAACCTTTCCCTTAGCTTTACACAAGAACTTGCTTAAATATCTTGGTAATGTTTTAAGTACGGTTACACAGGATGACGGGAAGACCACTCAGGGTACGCATTTGTATTGACCCAAATTTACTTTCCTGCCAATTTATTTTCCCGGCAATTTACATTATTGCAATTACTTTATTAACATTGCGTTTATTTTCTTGCATGATAAAGCAAGCTGGCATGAAAACCCACACCTTTAGGATAGCCCTAAAGCGAAACCAAAATTAAATTTAAAGTCATTGCAAGATAAAATTCACCGCCACAACATTTCGAAATATAAAACAACTCGAAATTTAATCACAAGCAGAACCAAAACTACAATTACAACTAAATTAAAACGTCACGTTGGATGATCGGGAATACCTCGGATGATGTAACCTACGTGTTGCTAACGGGATTTCAGTCCAAATGAAAGTGTGGAACTCATTCGAGTTGAGTTTAGCAAATTCATCTTGGACTAAGTGAATCAGATAAAAATAATGATCTTGGGAAGGATGGAACCGTAGGATCTTAACCGGTATCGTTATAATCAACTTTAAGATTTGTTTTAAATAAAAACATAAAAAACACACAAGGAAATTAAGATTTTTCTCTAAACCAAAACACTTTTCTCAACTCGATTTATGATTTCTAAACTAAACCTCTGCAACAACAAGGAGCTCGGAGCATGGTGGAACGCACGACCATCGTCATGTGTGGCTCTCGTCTACTTCGGCAAAACTTTCCTAGAATTAAACAACCGAAGCCATAGGACTTCGAGGTAGCTGACAGTGCAACATAAATCCTCGACTCTTCGTTAGGCATTTGCATTGCAAATTAAGCTAACCGGTCTTAGGATTCCGAGGTAGTCGTCGATACGACAATAAACCCTCACATCTTCTAGGTATTTGTTTGATTTTATCCTTCCGTCTCAGCCTACAATTAATTGAAATTAGCGAAGATTGAAATATCGAATAAACAGTAGGACTTTCCTAAATTCAAGACAAACAATAGGATAGTCGGGAAATTGTCGAAGTTCACTTCGAATCGGTAATTCTCCTACCTCTCTCTTCCTTTGGATTCACAAAACAAAATGTTCAAAATTTGATCCATTCCACATTGAAATTCCGAAATTCAATCTTTGAAAACCTTAAACTTTGAAATTCTTGAGAGCGAGAATTATTGGTTATTATCGAGTTTTCTTAGGTGATTCCCGTCACTTAAGATGTAATTAACTATAGGGGCTTGCCCTTATAGGGAATTTTAAAGAACCCGGAAGTAATATAAACCACATTTGATACTTTCATATTAAGCGAAGGGAATTTGTCGGCTTATAAAATTGGTTCGCAAACCAAACGGATGTCTGCAAAACTTCTAGTTTATTTGATGAGCCCTGTGACGAGTGTATGCATCCTTAGGGATAGATATGCGGTTCAATGATGCGGTGCTTCACATATAAACTATTTGGGGATATTGAATCAAGTTGTCATATATTAACTTTCAAATTTAAAAATTATTTTCAAAATCAAATACTACTTTCTAAATTATATATATTTTAAATTAAATTTAAAATAAAAATTAAACGCATACATTGGCGACCACTTTTCAAAATAAAACACACAACCCTAAAATAATGCCGACAGGTATGTCAGGCTGAAGACGTTAAAACAAGCTCTTTGTGGGAGGCAACCCATAATTATCAGTGTGCTTTGCTTTATGTTTGTTTTGTGTGCTTTGTTTACTTTGTTTAGTTGGATTTTTATATTTTTAGTGGTAGTAATTTGGAGTTTTAAACTATAGTAGAGTTTATTTGACAATGAATGACTTAGAAGTCGATGAAAATTTGGACACTGTGATTGACATTGTAAATTAAGCAACGGCGGCTATGTCATTGTTGGCGCTTATTGTACGATTATAAAAAACTTGAAAAATGAGGTTCTAAAAGCCTTGATAGTGGGGAAGTAGTTTTGGAAGTTATTTTGGAGTTTTAAAATGTCTTGGGGCAGCTTTAGCACTTCCAGAGTATAAGAGCCGATTTAAAAATGCACCGAGTACTTGTTTCGTTTAAGGTCTTAAGAAGAGAGTTTTGAGTGCATCATGTCTTCTGAGGAGAAGGGAGATGAAGAAGAAGCAAGATTCGGCAAAGTAAGTTCATTAGTGATAGTGCTAAAGAATTATTCAATGGATATCTTGCTATTAGTATTGAGGATTGCGAAATGATTGCAAATACGAAGCCCAGTGACTCAAGCTGGAAAGCAAAGATCGTGAAACTAATTTGTAGTTGGAGCACATGGGATGGCAACTCGAATTAATTCGGTCATTCGAGTATGTGGAAGAAGAGGATAAGGCGATGTTTGTAAAGAACAAATGGATTGAAGAAGAAGATGTAAGAATGAACAATTATCGCCCGGTCTATCGAATTTATATTAGGAAGGGTCAAATGAGAATAATAGTGGTTCTGGATTATAATCCGCCTAATGGAGAATGGAATTAAGAGTGTTTGTTCTTATTTGTTTAGTGTTCTTATGTGTTATGTTTAGTGTTTATGTATTATGTTTGGTGTGTTTAGTGTTTATATATAAGTATTAACTAAGCATGATGATGTGATGGTTTCATCTAGAGATATATACTTATCGGTTTGAGATTAAAGTCTCTTGTATTTAGAAGAATTTCATCCTTTATGTGGATAGAAAATTCTAGTCTTGTATCAAGTGTTATGTCTATTTTAATATAAGTATGTTTTTTTGTGAAATTTGTGTGGAATCAATGGATATTAAATTTTGATTTGGAATATTGAAGATTTATGTGGGGAGAAATAATTATTCTAGAGCGTTAAGGGTGATTAACCAGTGATTTGTGCATATACCTTAATTGTGAAAATTTTGGGTATTGGCGACTAGCGCCAATCTGCAAGCACTTAAGCGTCGGATTTTTTAAGCGCGAGAGTTTGCGCTTAGGCGCCGAGTTCACGAAAGTTGGTTCCCAACGAGTTAAAAACTCGAAAATTGCCATTTAAACACTTCATCATCTTGACCTTCGGTTTATCGCGGAAGAGGAGCCTAGGGCATCATATTGTGGATCGTTTAAAGAGCCGATCTCAACCAAAATTGTTAACAGATTTGGATTCCTTGAGGTAAGAGCACTACTCTAAAATTTTTTGATTTTCACCATATGTTTGAGTACATTTTGGAAAATCTTAAAATCACCTATTCATAGTGAGCTGAGGAAAAACTTGAGAAATTGCTTGGATTTAGTGAAAAATCTTTGGAAGAAAATTTAGCAAGTTTAGTTTGATTTAAATTTATGGTGAAATTTTTCATGAATTTTTAGAGATGGCTCCAAAATCCAAAGCGTGTAGGAGAAAAAGATAAGATTTAATTGACAAATTTGTTAGTTTGAGGGCTGGGAATGATACATCGATGGGTAACGATCACGTAAGTTGATTCACGAGCATGTGTTTAGTAGGCGGAGGGTGATTAAAGATATGGTTGCTAGAAGGGGCGGGAGAATTCTTATTGCTTCTCCATTTATTCTTTAATTCATTTACGTGGTTGAAAATTTTATCCAAATTTACCTGCCAGCAGAAGAGAATCAAGTGATGGTTAGGAGGCATGAGGTCGACGTTTCCTTCACAGGGCAAATCAATATTTTTTATGGACTACCTCCTGACATGTTTTGTTTTTATTCTTAAATATCATCCTACGGAAGGAGAATTTGATGAGATCATGGAATTTCTGATTGGTGGAAGAGGATTATGGAAAATAACTAATGATAGAAGAGTGAACTTTCCTGTGCAGAATTTGAATGCCATTTCACAGGCATGAAATTTTTTTATCTCATCTAAATTGTTACCTTCGAGTCATACTAGTGAAGGAACAAGAGAAAGAGGCTGTGTTGAACCATTGTATTCAGCAAAGGGAAGCTAATGACATTGGAGGTATAATTTATGATTATGTTTTGGGCTTGTGCTAGATACGACGAAATTGCGGTATGGGATTTCCTTCCTTGATTCATTCATTATGTGAATGATCTAGAAGTGAAGTTTCAAACACAGGAGAGAATCACTTCAGCCATTGAGACCAAATACCGGTGTCAACGTTGGTGCTTACACTGTGTACATTCCAGAGTTTGTTTGGAGAAGGAGGATTTGATGAACCTGCCCTACTTCTGCTTCTACGCATCTACTTCTCGTGCTTCTACTTCACGTGCTTCATCATCTATTGATTAACTTGTTGGTTTATTAAGAAAAAATTTTGAAAAAGTGAGTGTTACTCGAGAGCATACGAAAGATATAGATGGTAAGCTTGATAAATACGAAAAGATATATTGTGAGACATGATGAGTATGAGGGAGAATTATCAGCGATATTTAGATATTTGATTAGAGGTGATTAAGAATATTTGAGATGCCTCATCATTCTACATACCTTATGTGCCATCTAGGGATTGGAACGAGAAGGGATGATGATGATGACGGGGATGATGAATAGATTTGGCATGTTGTTGTTTTCGTTGTGGTGTTGTTTTTGTTGTTGATGTATGTGTGTTTCGTTTAGTATTTAGTTTAATCATTGTGTTGTGATGTGAGCCATGATAGTATGTGGTATAGTTTGTATTATTTTTTTGTTATGCATATTTAGATGTATTCTTGTTGTTGTAATGATATTTAATATGTTGCTTTGTGATAGTGTGTGTAATAGTAAATGTTTTAATGTGTATGTTATGTCAAAGTTCTTAGTAGTGTGTACTTTAATTCAAAAATTGTTAGGAGATTATAAACCCTTGTGGGAACTGTGCCAGGAAACTACATGTTTTAGATTTTTTTCAAATTCCACTGTGTATGTTATACGTATCTGTGTGTTATTTTTGTTGTTGTGTATTTTGCTTTGAGCCTCCACTACTGTAGACGTCTTTTTGAAATTTTTACTTTTACATGAATAAAAAATTGTTTTGAAAAACTAAAATTTGATTTCATTTACTCTGTTATTTGATTGTTATACTTGCATATTAGGATATTAAAAATTCACATAGGCGTGATAATAGGTTTTTTTTCTCTCTCACCCATATATCATTTCTTATGCTTAAATGTTTTATCTTAACTAAAAATTAAAGTTAAAAAAACAAAGATTTTCAAAAACGAAAAATTTTATTTGATTCTCAAGAATACTTAAAATAAATCTTATTTTTTATTGAGAACAATCATGTACATGAAAAGTTATATTAGAGAGCAAAAATTTTGAATATAGAAATGAATAAAGAATTTAGTTAAAATTTATATTAATTATGAAAAACTTAAAGTTAAAATTTTCTTAATGTAGAGGTGTTAAATAAGATTAAAAAATTTATCTTTAGTAAAAGTTTTATATTTTTGGATAAATAGAAAATTTGACTTTTATTCTTCAAAAGCTTAAATTTCTTTTATTGAAAGAGTAATTTTCAAATATTATTATTATGATTTTTTTAAGTGAAAGATGTATATCTGACCTTATTTTAAATGGAAGGATGGAATTCAAAATCATTAAAGGCCTATCTAGATATTGTAATCCTTGTCTTATAAAAAAAAAGAAAAGAAAAAGTGAAAAATAGTATATGAAAAGGGAGCTTGAAGTTAGGGCCCAATCAAATTGGTTTCATACCTGCAGTTTAAAGATGTAAGTTCAAAAAGAAAATCTAAAGCTTAAGGTTATAATATAGTAAGTAAAATTATTTTCAAATAAAGATTTTTAAGTGAAAAAATAAGTGTTTGAGTCACATATTTTGAAGAATCTACAAATATTTTTGAATTAGGTAGAAACTTATATTTATCATTTTCCTTTAATTAAGAACTTTCTAAACTTTAAGTTGGTTTTAATTACTGAAATTTTCTAAAATTCAGATTTCTTCCATTTCTAGAATAAGTGACCTCTTCCTAAGAAACTCATTACATAATTTGCATGCTAAAATGTCTCTTATATTAATTCTCACTTGAGGACAAGTAACATTTTAAGTTTGGAGGATTTTTATTTTTAAACTAGATAGTATTTTATGCACATTTTTATACATATTTTTAATGATATTGCACTTTAATGGAAGGTATTTTGTGTTTTCTTATAGAGTATGATGAAAGGAGCAAGTGGATCAAATTTGAAGGAAAAAAAGATGAAAAATAAAAATTTGGCAACTGGCCGGCTAAGCGTCGGCTTGGGCGGCCTTTAACTGTGCGGTTAAATTGAAATTTAAATGAATATGGCATAATTTCAAAGGGGATGGATGCAACTCTTGGTGGTAACTTCCATAACTTCCTTTGAGGCAAAGTTGAATGAAGGGGTGCATTCTTTCATTGGATACATTGAATGCGAGACCCACATTTTGAGAAGAGACAGAGGCATTTTAGTTTACTATTTAAAGAGAGTCTTAGGAAAGATTGGGGGCTCTTCTATTATATTTTGAAGAGAGTTTCCATTAGGAGGTAAGTAGAATGGAAGCTCTTCCTTTGCCTTTTTGAAGAGGTTCTTTTACTTGCAAGTTTTTACATTATTTTACTTTTATTTTGCGAGAGTATTTATTAAGAGTAGGAGTAGAGAGTAGAAAGGAGAAAAGGGTCGGAGTAAAGTCAACATTCTTCCCATTTCTTTCTTTCTTTTAGTTTAGTTTTTATTGAGTACGATCTGTATTTTAGTCATCGGAGTTGGGAGACTTGCTACGAGTGTTGCTTGAAAAGTCGGGGTAGAAAGGAAATTCACAGTGTTGTTGAGAGGATTTTCGGATAAGTGTTTACTTTTGTTCTTACATTTAGTTTTGTTAATACTTCTTTTCGTTTGTTGTTTTTCTTATGGTTTTTAATTTCGAATCAATGTGTTTTTATATTTTCTCGATGCATTACCGAGTGGTTTACTTTATCTTTTCTTTCTTAAATGGAGAAAGAATTAATTTATAGAGAATTGTTGTGGAAAGTATAAGTGTCTAAAAGTTGGAAAGAAGTTATTATTATATTGATTACGATAACTTTTCACTTCTTAATTTGGCACATTAGGGTGTAGAATTTCTTGAGATTATGTAAGATCCAATGCGGTATTGTCTCATAAAAGTTAGTAAGAATCACATGCAATTATATGGGTGAGAATTGTAGTCAATATAATTAGGAATACTAATATTAGAAAATATTTTTATGGAAGGGAGTAAAATTAGAGGATTTTAGAGTGACAGGCTCAAACCCCCTAATTTGGTTTGAAGTTTTGAGTTTTGTTATGAGAAGTTAGCCCCAGTGACCATAGAAAAATATATTGAGAAATTTATACCAATTTTATATGAAATTGCACTTTAAAGAAAGGTATTTTCTTTATTTTATTGCAGAAATGAAGATTTATAAGTACGAGAAAGCAAAAGCACAAAAGAAGCGGATTTGGGCAAAAATTACTCAATTAGATGAAAAGGAATTGAACTATCCCGCCGACGGAAAAAGACCGCCGGCAGTTTCCCTGAAATTTTTGAATATATTGGGGTGGCGACGGCGAGATCGAGCCCGCCGACAGCGAGATCCAGTGCGGTTAGCCCATCTTCTAGAAGCCCGCCGAGGTAAGATGCGAACGACGTGGCGAGGCAGGTTGAAAAACCAAAATACATTGAACCTGGACTCTTTTGAAGAGGTGCTTGATAGTGAAGATTTGACTCATCGCATAAATGAGATGAATTTTAGTCAGCGGTGTGTCATTTTGAGTGTTAATTGTGTGTTATTTTGTGTGGAAGTTAGGTGTGATTTTAAGTGTCATCCTAGAGTCGTTTTAGTGAGTAGATAAAGTGTCTAGCGTTTTGGTGTCTTGTCTTGAAGGAAAGTCGAAAGGAACAGGAGTACGCAGGGAGAAGAATACATATAAGTATATTTGTTTATTGTTTGTACTTTTAATGAAATCCATGTTTTGTATTTTTCCATGCGTTCTAAGTAGTTTCCTTCGTCTTTGTCCTTGTTATCGAGATTTCGTGAAATGATGAATTAAAGTAAGTTGTGCCTAAAAATATGAAAATAGAAACTGTCTTAATCTTTTACTTAAATCTTAATTTACTTTTAATCTGGCCAATTGATTTGTTAAGATATGTTGAATTATCAACTATAGTAAAGATTATCCAAGATTCAAGGAAGTCGAAAGCTTTGGAAGGAGGGTGCAAATAAATAGGGAAATATTAAGCGTCGGGAGTAGAATTAGACATTTATTATAATGAGACTAAAATATTCGATTCGGTCTTATTGTTTGGGAGGGCGAAGTGTAGATGATAGCCCTCGAGCGGGGAACGTGGGAGCTGCGAGTGGCGATCGGTATCCTCGGCCTAGCCGCGGTCCGTGTCGAGCATAAGACTAGTCGATGTTCTTGCACACAGACCGAAGAGATGCAAGGATAGAATGCTCTGTTGGCACAATACGATTAAAAACATTTAATTCTTCATTCACTTAATTCTCTAAAATAAGGAGAAAGATACTTTTTTGAAATCTTATTTTCAACCTTTAAGTATTAGTTTATTTTAGTACGAAAGTGTTCTTAATTTACGTATCTTAAATTAGTAAATGAAATGCTGCTGTTGTCTTTGAAATTCTCGAACTTCCTTGTCGGATGGATATCTAGGACTCCATTAGAGCTATATTTACTTGATAAGATACATATACTTACGTAGTATCATCCTAAAATCATAAATTTCATAAACAGTCCATCGGTATATATATATAGAAAAGTGAATTAAAGTTTTGGCGCCGTTATGGGAAAAAAAGTAATTATTAAGGTAATTAATAGAATTATTTAAATAATTACTAGAGTAACGGACTATTTTAAATATTACTTAAAAATTGTATGCGTAAATTTAGGCAAAAATTTAACCTTACGATTGAGAATTAGAGTGCACGATTAAAAGAATTAGAAAACAAAAAGAGAAAATTATAAAATTTAACACAATTGAAAATATAAGCAACAAAGATACATTAGAGGTGTACCAACCACATTGGATAAGGGAAATTCACCTAACTATTCAAAACCATTTGATGTAGCTGCTAACTCATTCGAACTTAAACCTGCAATTATCAATGTACGGAATAATCGATTTAGTGGTTCACCTAATGAAGATCCTAATTTATATCTTGCGAGTTTTTTGGGCCCATGTGCTACTTTTAAATATGAAGGAGTATCTAATGATGCTATTAGACTTAGGCTTTTTCCTTTTTCTTTAAGGGATAAGGCTAAGATGTGGTTAAATTCATTAGCACCGAGGATCTATTAAAACTTGGGGGAGGGTATCACACATTTATATCAAATATTTTCCTGTGAAAAGCTATGGCTGAAAATGATATAACATCTTTTAGTGAGTTGATGGAGAATCCATATATGAAGCTTGAGGAGAGATTTAAAGAGAACTTCTTAGGAAATGCCCATCATGCATTGCAGTTGGTTAATTATACAAGCTTTTTACAATGGATTAGTATGATATCTTGAATCGATCATTGATCTTTTCTTCTTGGAGGTTCATTAATGTCGAAAACCATTTGATGAAGCACATGCGTTAATCGAAGAAATGACTACTAATAATTTTCAATGGCCTGCTGAAAGAATAAATCCTAAAAAGATAGCTAGTATTTAAGTAATTTTATATCTATGTTAGCTTTTCAATTATTTCTTATATTAAAGAAATTAGATCATTTTGGAATGAATTACACTCCCTCTTGTCATTGAAGAAAACTCATACGGACAAATTATAGATTCTCAATCTGCTTATGTAACTATAAATGCTATTAATAATAGACTTAATAATCCTTATGCAAATTATTATTATCCTGATTGGAAGAATCATCCAGAATTTTAATTGGAATAACAATAAATTTGTCAATGATGGATGAGCAAGCTGCGCAAATCCACTAATCAAGGAAATACAAATTATAAACCTTCTTATCCACAGGATTTAACAACACTCAATTTAAAAGATAAGAAGTTATCTATAGAAGAATTTATATTAAGTATGGGTCAGCACTTGTAAAATCAAGGAAATTGAGTGCAAATTCAAGTAAATCGATTACAAAATCAAGGAACAGCAATTAAAAATATTGAAACTCAACTCTGACATATCGCTACCGCGCTTAACAATAGAATTCCTAGAACTTTTCCTTGTAATGTGGAAATAAATCCTAAAGACCAAGGAAAAGAACAAATTAAAGTGATACAATTATGAAGTGGACAAGAGTTAGAAACTAAAATTCGAAGAAATAAAGTAAAAATGAGGAAGTGGAAATCGAAAAAGAAAAGGATCAGCAAGATCAAACTTATATCCATTGATCCCTATGAAAATATCTATAGAAAAACCACAACCACCATTTCTTCAATGACTAAAGCAACATAATAAAGATAAGCAATTTGCTAAATTCCTTGAAATTTTAAAAAAATTAATGGTAAATATTCCTTTTGTAGAAGCATTAGAACAAATGTCTAATTATGTAAAATTTATGAAAGATATTTTAAATAAAAAAAGAAAATTTACAGATAATGAAACTGTTGCACTTAGCGAAGAGCAATTATTCAAAAAAACTTCCTGAAAAATTAAATGATCTTAGTAGTTTCCTTTTACCTTATGACTGACCAGGAGAAAAGTTTTATGGAAAAGCTTTATGTGACTTGGGAGCAAGCATAAATTTAATGCCTCTATCAATTTTTAAAAGATTATAAAAATTGAAAAAATTTCACCTACTTCAGTAACTCTTCAGTTAGTTGATCGTTCTTTGACTTATCCTAAGGGAATTATTGATGATGTGTTAGTAAAAGTGGATAAATTTATCTTCCCGGTAGATTTTATTGTTCTAGATATGGAAGAAGATAAAGAAATTCCAATAATATTAGGAAGACCCTTTTTAGCCACTGGAAAAGCTATGATTGATGCTCAGAAAGGAGAATTGACTATGAGAGTAAATGATCAAAAAGCAACTTTTAACATAGCAAAATCAATGAAATATCCTGCTTTAGAAAAAGAAGATGAATGTTTTCAATCGGAAATGCTTGAACATTTGCAAAATGAACATTTTAAAAGATATTATGATGAAAAAGTTAGAAAGAAACTACTGAATTAATTGAAGAAGCAAATAATGAAAAACTGGATTATATACGGGGAAAAATTTGAAATGTGGATAATCTTTTAGCTCTTGAAAGAATATAGTTCGTCAATTATTGAACCTCTTGAACTCAAATTAAAAATTTTACCTAATCATTTAAAATATGCTTATAGGTAACCATTCAACCCTACTAGTTATTATATCAGCTGAATTGAATGAATCACGAGAACAAAAGCTGTTAGACACATTAAAAAATATGAAAACTTTTGGTTGGACTTTACTTCGAGATATTAAGGAATTAGTCCTTCAATGTTGTATGCACAGAATTATTTTAGATAATGAACATAAACCAAGAGTAGATCCAAAAGGAGATTAAACCCAATAATGAAAGAAGTAGTCAAGAAAGAAATATTAAAATGGTTAGATAATGGTATTATACATCCTATTTCGGACAGTCTTTGTACGGCTTATTTTTAGGTTGTGTTTTATTTTGAAAAGGGGGTCGCCTAACAGAAATTGTCGGCAAATTTTTAATTTAATTTAAATAAATAATTTGAAATGTAGTATTTGATTTTTGAAAATAATTTTTAAATTTGAAGATTTTAAGACATGAAATCGGCGAAGTCTCACATCTTTGAATAGTTTGTATAAGCAGGCACCGCATCACGAGCGTATCTATCTCGAAGAATAGACACCTTTGTTTGGTGATGAAGGCCGGTTAAATAAACTGAAAGATTATGACCTCTGTTTGGTCTGCAGAACCAATTTATAAGCCGACAAGTTCCCTGTTTAATATATTCAGTCATGAGGTTTATATTCTTTGAGTTCTTAAAATTTTTTATAGAGCAAGCCCTATAGTTAATTACATCTTAAGTGACGGGAATCCTAAGAAAACTCTGAGTAATAATCATCATTCTGCTCTCAAGAATTTCAGAGTTTAAGTTTTCAAGGGATTGAATTTTGGAATTTCGATAGGGAATGGATCGAATTTGGAACATTTTGTTTTGGGAATTCAAAGGAAAGGTAGGAGAAATTCTGATTTGACGAACACAAGTGTTCCCGACTATCCTATTGTTTGGCTTGAATTTAGGAAGGCCCTAATGTTTATTTAATGTTTTGATCTTACTGAATTTGATAATTTGGACTTATATTTGTATAGTAAAATCACAAATAGCCTTGAAAGTGTGAGAGTTTATGTCGTACCAAACAACAACTACCTCGGAGTCACAAGACCGGTTGAGGCTTAATTTACATGACCTGATCATGCAAATGCCTAACGAAGAGTTGAAGCTTTATGTTGCACTAGGAAAACTACCTCGAAATCCTATGGCTTTGTTATTTTAATTCTAAGAAAAGTTTTCTTGATGTAGAGTTGTTTTTTCTTTGAAGAAGATAGATACGTCTTTTGATGCTCAAAGCAACTTTATTGTTGCAGAGAGGTTTAGTTTTAGAAATCATAAATCAGGAGATGAAAGTGTTCTGGTTTAGAGAGGTAAAAATCCAGGTGTTTTTAATATTTTAATTAAACAAATCTGGAGTTGGTCCTGCTCATGGAGTTAGATCCCAGGATTTCCCATCTTGTTGTTATTTTTATCCGATTCACTTAGTCCGAATGAATTTGCTAAAATCAATGAATGGTTCTACTTTCATTTAGACCGTAGGGAAATTCCGTTAACAACACGTAGAGTTACATCATCGGTATTCACAGTCATCCAAGCCAGAGACGTTTTAATTTTAGTTGTAATTATAGTTTATGTTTTGTTTGCTTAGTTAGAATTTTGAGTTGTTTTATATTTTGAAATGTTGTGGCGGTGAATTTTATCTTGCAATGATTTTTAATTTAGTTTTGGTTTCAGTTTTAGGGGCCCATCATAAAGGTGTAGGTTTTAAGTGAGTTGTTTATCATGCGAAAAGTAAAGTGCGATGCGATTAAATAAATTGCAATAAAGTAAGTGCAACTAAGGCAGCGTACTGGAGGGTCTTCCCCGTCATCTGACTACACTTAAACACGATTTAGAATATTTAAGCGGATTCCTAGGTAATGCTAAGGGAAGGGTTATGGTTTTCTACCAAATTCCCCAATCCTATAGCTAGTCATTTTCTATGACGTCTAGGTTCTTGTGTTTTGGTTTGAGAACGATTTTCTTCATCGAAGAACGATTAGAGTTGATTGTTCTTATAAATATCATCATATTGAGGAAGTGCTTAGACGAGTCTTAAACATCTTTTCAATATGACTAAATTGTTTTAAGTCCAAATGAATTTAATTATACGAATGAATTAATCGTACGGGAATTCAAGTTTTGTTGTTATCTTACTCGTTGAACTAGGACATTTGAATATCCTATAAGGGAAGTAACATTTCATTTGCGTTATATTTAGGAGTTATGATAACAAAAGCTTTCGAGGAAATGAAATTGATGTTCAAATGATTTGTGATTTAATTGATTTCGGTTAACGGGTTTAAATTTGGAATAGTATTGAAGTTGCTTCATATTTATTTTTGGAATTTCTTTATGTCTTAGGTAGTGTTATTTTTAATTCAATTTAATTTAACTTTAATTTAATTTAATTTGGTTTAGTTTTAATTTTAACTTAATTTAATTTGATTTGATTTTAATTTTAACTTGATTACATTTATTTAATTTAATTCAATTTAGTTTGATTTGTCATGATTTAATTCAATTTAATTTGATTTGATTTAACTCACTTTAATTTAATTTAATTTAATTTATTTTAATTTAATTTAATTTTAATTTTAATTTAATTTGATTTAATTTAATTTAATTTAATTTAATTTTAATTTAATTTTAATTTAATTTAATTTAATTTAATTTAATTTAATTTAATTTAATTGAAATTTTAATTTAATTTAATTTAATTTGATTTAATTTGATTTAATTTTATTTTTAATTTTATTTAATTTAATTTTATTTTATTTAATTTTATTTTAATTTAATATTTTTTTTTCAATTTTAATTTAATATTTTATTTTTAATTTTAAAGATGATTTAATTTTAATTGTTAAAGCATTAATTTAATTGAAATTTTAAAAGAGTTTAATTTAAATAATTTAACTTCCGTTAATTTAATAGGAGAGATTAAGTCTTTTAGCATTTTAAATCTTAAATTTGGATTATCATTTTGAGTGGGAATTAAATATTATTGAGATGATTAATTTATGGATTCTTAAATTAAAGAACAAATCTCTTCTAATAATATCCCTATTTTAATAATTTCAATTTTATTATTCTTCAATTGTCGATTATTTAATTAAGGTTCATTTAAATTATTTTTAAATTGTTTAATAGGTTTCTACCCTTATTATTCAAATTTGAAATTATCCAAATCAGATTAGGATCAAAATACTTTACTCTTTAATTTTATTAAGCCTAAAGTTTTAATTAAAGGTTAAAATTTTAATTACCATTTTGCCCTTGAAGCTTAATAATTTCATAACTCACTAAATTGAGCTTCAGCGAACTTGAAATTTTTATGTGACTTCACTCATATGTCAATAAAGACATGAGAGAGAAAATGTGATTTTTCTGTGTATTTAATTTATTTATGTAATTATTTTTGGTGGTGGAAAATAAGGATTTCGAAAAATTTTAATAATATGACCAAGGTAAGTTTCTATCCTTAAGAAAATTATGAGACATTCCTAATGACCAGAGGACCACTTGGACGATTTTGGTGATTTTTGAATTATATTCTTTTTATTATATAATTATTTAAGATTTGAGTAATAGTGAATTTTAAAAATAAAATAAGAGTTAAAAAATGAATTTTTTATTTTTCAAAAATCTCTCTGATATCAAGGAAATCAGAGAATCAATTTCTATAATTTTTCTGATTTTCTCAGTTTATTAGAATTAGTTTAGTGGAAATCTTAAAAAAATACATTTTTTTTAATTTAAAAAATTGTAGGGCTTTAAAATTTAATATCTCATCATATAGACCTAAGAAAAAAATATGGGATTTGTTCTTAAAGTGATTAAAATTAAAAATGGGATATTTTGGTGAATTTTATTATTTTTGTGATTTTATTATTTTTTAATTATTAAAAATATTAAAATAATACAAAAAATCAACTTTTTTAGAAAATTGAAATTTTAATTTTCTTAAATTCACCTAATATCGGAGAGAGGCTCCAAAACCGATTTGGTGAATTTTTGAAAAGTATTTTTGAAAGTTATGAATTTTTAAAGTTTAAATTGGCTAAATGACTTAATCGGCCATTTAGTAGGTTAGCAGTCAAATTGGCCAGAATTTTATGGTGAGTTCCTGCGATCTAGAAGTCGGTGGAGGTGATTTCAAGTCAATTTGATGTATGAAGGTCAGCTCTATTAATTAGGGACATATTTTGGGTGTTTAAGCCGATTTGGATTATTCAGTGGATTAATTCAAAACTTTATTTTCTAAGTCCTGCGGTCACAAGAAACATCACCAAATTTTCCTAGAATTTATTTCTGTATACTAATTATTGGATTTAAAATACTTTCAAAAACGACAACATGAATTTGAAAATCGATAACTTCTCGTAGGGATGGCCTACGACCTTGGAAAATTCGATTGATCTTCTGAAGGATTCGGAGGCAACTTCTATGGTCTCATGCCATGGTGAATTTCCTATATGCATGGTGAATTAAAACAATGCGGTAAATAAATCATTAAAAATAAAATACTTGATGAAATTAAGTAATTTCTTTTCCTCGTTATTATATGAATTTCTTGAGCGAAGGGGTATTTTATTTTATTTTTCGATTTTTCCTACACGAAGTTATGTATTTTTGAAGTTTAGGGAATTAAATAAATAGAAAAAAAACCTATTTTCTACTTATCCACGCGGCGCCAACTCAACCTAGGCATCTCCGAGCGCCGCGTGTCGTCTTGGTCGGCGCCGCCCGTCGGCCCTCGGTGCTCCGGGGGCCGTGTATCGTTCGTCTCTGATCCGGCGCGATCCTGGCCGTCCGTCCGCGCATGTATTAAATGAACGGCATCCGTTCATCGTCCCCAAGCCTCCTAGCCCGAGAACCGTCCACACTAAATCCTTAATATCTCACTCGATACTTAACGGATTTTTGTGTTCTTGAAATACATGGATTCGTCTTGAAGAGACGAATACATCTATGCGGTGATCATGCATTGAAATTAAGGCATTTGAAATGGAGAATCTCCGGAAGCTCGGGATAAAGAGTTAGCTCATACCTTTGCTCAGAGAAGTGTGGCTTCAATCGGGGTTGTGTCACCTTCGATTGGGTCCGAAGCAAGCTCGGATGGGGGTACTTGGCACAGTGAATTATGCAGGTATGATTTCGACCGAGGGCTTCCGTGTCAGCTTGGAGTACGGGAACGGATGGGTGGCACAGAGGGGGCTTTTGCTGGTGGACTTCTTCCCTTGGTCTGGTGAAGGTGTAGGACCAATCAATTTGGGATTGGTCAACGTGAAGAAGTGTCCTGGTTTTGTGCTGAAATTTGAACTCGAAATTGAGCTCGGCTAGAGGGAATTAGGTGCAGGAATCAGGTGGGAATCAATTGCTCTATGTGTAGAGAGTGGTCTGGAGATGATTTTTGCAGAGTTTCCTTAAGGTTGGTTCAGCACCTCCTTCATGGCCGAGAGGGTGGTGTTTAAATGGGAGAGGTAGAGGCTCTCGGGGATGGGGCCCAGGATCAATTTGCTCTTGGCAAGGAAGAAGCTTGACTGCAATGGCCACTTGGGCATGTGGGGCAACTCAGCAGGTGGAATTTCAATGCTTGGCTCCTTCCCATGTCACCGGCCATGGTGTCCCTGACGCTCAGGGTGGCTTCCCTGCGAGCAGGCCATCCTCGAGGTCAGGAGTCAGGGGTTGAAGTTGGTGAATTCGGTGAAGCCTTACATGTGTAAAGTGGTTAAGTCAAATGGCATGGGGAGGTGGCTTCTTTTGCACTTGGTTTAGTCCAGCCACATGGAAATGGGCTTGGTTCTACTCCCATGGCTAATTTGGTGAGGAGGATCAGATGAATCAGGCCCCGGAAAAGGTAGAGAAGTCATAGTCCATGAATATTTTGATTAATCATGGATTAAGGTGGAAACATTAAAAGGGTTAAAACCTTTTTAAGGGGCTTAAAAGAAGCCCCTCTTTTGCCATTAACGGCAGTACATGTCAAACCTTCCATGGCTTCATGTGGCTTGTCCATGGCTTGCATGTGGTATCATGGCTTGTCTTTGGCTTGGGAAAAGGTAAGTCGATTTCATAGAAAATGGATTTTAGAAATTTTTGAAGCATTTAGGTGATTTGATGGGATTTGGCATATGGCTTGATTTAGAACCATTTGATGATTGATTTAGGACTTAAAGGATGATTTTAATTAAATGCACGAAGAAGAAGAGTGTCATATGGACTTTGGATGAATTTTGGGCCTTTATGAAATTTAGTGAAGATGGGCTTTTAAAATGGTTTTTAGAAGTGGGCTTTTGGATTTTAAAATGGATTTTTAGAATGGGAATTTTGCAAAGGATTGGTCCAATAGGTGTTGAATTTAATTTAGGAATGTTTCATAGAATGATTTGGAACAAATTTGAAGTGTTTTGGGCATAAGGGTGGGTTGGATTTGGACCTCTTTGGTAAATGGGCCAATCATAGAGCAATTGGGCTAACTTGGGCCAATGATGGAAGCTAGAGGTTCAAATTGATGTAAAATAAATGTTGGGAAATGTTTATGGGAGTGTTTCAAAAAGTTTTTGGCTTTGGTTGGGTTTTGATTTTGGGTTTGGGCTTATTTGGGTTAGGTTTGGGTTTACAGTCGAAAATTGGGCTTTTTGGCTTTGGGTTGAATTTGAGTGAGGTTTGGGTCTAAATTTTTTTGGCAACTCATATTAGTGTTTTGTTTGTGGGGATGTTAGGGAAGGTTTAGAAAATATTTGGGGTTAATTGGAGTTAAATTGGTTTGGTTTGGGTTAGGTTTGGGTCATGGGTCCAAATTGGGCTTTAAGGACAAAGTGAAATTGGATTGAATGTCAAATCAAATTGAACTTGGATCTGGTCTAGATTGGTGTTAGGAATGGTAAGATTGAAGTTTAGGATTGAATTGGACCAGAATTTGGGTCAATTGGGTAGGATGTAGCTTGACATTGGGTTCATAGAGTTAAAATGGGTAGATTGGGGTTTTTGACAAAAGGAGGTAGGGTAAATTGAAAAAATTGGCATGGTGTAGTTGAAAAAATTGAAATTGGGAATATTTTGGGATTTTCTAGAATTTTTGGGAATTTTTCTGAATTTTTGGATTTTTGGGATAAGAGGGAGCATTTTGGGTATTTGGAGGGGGTATTGGGAGGTATTTTTGGAATTTTTGGTATTTTTGGCTATGGATGATCAACTTGATTGGTGAGGAAATGTTCGAGGTTAATTTTGAGGAATTTTGGGTGATTAGAAAATTTTTGAAAAATTTAGGTAATTTGAGGGTTTGGGTAGGCTAGGCGGGTGTAGGGTCCATGGCGGTCAAAATTGAAAATTTGCAAAATTGAAGATTGGGTAATTGTAAGTGGAATGAAATCATATTAGTTGAGCCATGAAGCCATATCAAGCCCATGAGCCATGAAGGGACTCATTTGAGGCATCATTGTGTTGTTCACAACCTACTCTTGGCGAGGGCAGGGTTAGGGCCATCCATGTGAATCACCTTCATGAGTCAGGAGGTCGAGTTAGGTATGGGTGTGTTTTTAGGATGTGTGTGAAAGTGTGATGTATAGGTGTGGTGTGTGTGTCGTCGGCCCTTCACCGGACCGAGGGCAGCCCTTTGAGGAGAGCGGTCCACTTTGGACGAGTCACATGGGAACTCATCCTTTAAACTTCCGCATTTGATTTCAACCCTCTGAGAGTGATTAGGGGTCCACCACAGTCAAGTTTGTGGAGTTTGCAGGGAGTTAGAAGTGGTTTAGATTTCTAAGTGGTGGGTCTGTTCTAATCCTACAGGATAGTGAAGGAAAAGCACAGGCTAGATCTAAAGTACTAAAAGAAGAAGAGAAGACCTCCATCGAAATGAGGGTAAACAAATGGACCCAATAGGTGTGGTGGGCGACGGAGCACACCGCACGTATTGGTGTTGACAGACGGTCAGTGAAGCCAACACGAACGTGCGAGTGACGAACTTAGGACAAAGTAGAAGAGTTCCTGGCCGGGAGTGTCAAGTATATCTACAGGGCGGGAGATCCACTGAACTCTCGGCAGGGAAAGAAGGAGGTGAATCCCAAATCACATGATCTTGGGGGAATTTCAATTTAGATTTTATTTTGTTTCAGTTTAAGTTTTGATGTGTGAGCTTAGATTTTAGCTTGAGTTTTTAATTTAAATTGAAGTTTTGTCGAAATTAATTTGAAGGGATTTGAACTTGAAATGAAAATTGGAATTTTGTGGTTTTAGATGTAACATCTTCAACCTCAAAGAAAATTGAATTGATTGGATTGAACCACTACAATGAGGAGAGATCTCGAGTAATGCGGTATTGGATGTAAAATCCTTAACTTGAGGGATTTGATTTTGATGTGTTTCATTGCGATAGGGAAAGATCTACAAAAAACGTGCAGTCTCGGATGTAAAATCCTCGACCCCCGAAATTTGATTTTGATGTATTCATTGCGATAAAGGAAGAATCCTAAGCAATGCGTATGGATGTAAAATCCTCGGCCCCAAAGAATTTGAATTTTGATGTATTTCATTCTTTATATAGAAGGATCCTAAAACGATACGGTCTCGAATGTAAAATCCTCGGCTTTGAAAAGTTTGATTTTTGATGTATTTCATTGCGATAAGGGAAAGAATCCTAAACTTGACCATTCTCGGATGTAAAATCCTCGGCCAAGAATTTGATTTTGATGTATTTCATTGCGATAGGGAAAGAATCCCAAGCAATGCCGATCGAACAAAATCCTCGACCGAAAATTTGAATTTTGATGTATTTCATTACGATAGGGAAAGAATCCTAAACAATGCAGTCTCGGATAAAATCCTCGACCCCAAGAATTTCAATTTTGATGCATTTCATTGCGATAGGGAAAGAATCCTAAGCCGTACGATCTCGGATGTAAAATCCTCGACCCAAAAATTTGAATTTGATGTATTTCATTGCGATAGGGAAAGAATCTAAAACGATGTAGTCTCGGATGTAAAATCCTCGGCCAGAAAATTTGAATTTTGATGTATTTCATTGCGATAGGGAAAGAATCCTAAAGCAATGCGGTCTCGGATGTAGTACGGCCAAAGAGAATTTGGTTATTTCCTTGTGATAGGGAAAGAATCTAAAAAACGATGCAGTCTCGGATGTAAATCCTCGACCCCAAAGAATTTGAATTTTGATGTATTTCATTGCGATATGGAAAGAATCAAAAGCAATGCGGTCTCGGATGTAAAATCCTCGACTGAGAATTGGAATTTTGATGTATTTCATTGTGATAAGGAAAGAATCCTAAAGCAATGCAGTCTCGGATGTAAAATCCTTAACCCCAAGAATTTGAATTTGATGTATTTGATTTTGTAAAGATTTGTAGTGTGGAATTTTGGTGTTTCAAGAATTTCATGAAAGTTGTAAAAGATTTTTTTGTGGAAAGAAACAAATTAGGAGGGAATATGTAGATGCTACATATCCGTCGAAAGAGTTGATTGAGAGTTGCTGGTTTTGGATTTGGATATAATTCCTTGCCACTAGATTGGAATCGAAAACCTCGTGGCTCCATGTCAATGGGAATCGGCCGCTCCATCCCAGGACAAAGGAGAAGCGAAGCAGGACTGGATTTCAAATTTGGAAGATTGAGTTTAAATTTGATTGAGATTTGATTTGAGATCTGGAAAGATTGAATTTGAAATTTGATTTAGATTTGATTTGAAATTTGGAAAGATTGAATTTGAAATTTGATTGAGATTTGATTTGAAATTTATGTTCATTTTATTTTGTCTTTTAACGATTCAAATTTATTTTATCATTCATTTAATGTTCATATGAATTTGGTGTTCATCATTTTTAGATTTTTAAGGAAAGTTTTATTTTATTCTTTTTTTGTTTTCTTTTCTGTTCTTTGTTCGAAGTTGTTTTTAACTTTAATGGCGTTTCTCGATTGACTTGCACAAAGAGGTGAAGGCCAAAAATGTGACATGGTCACTTTCATTCCAATCATGTTGAAGATACATCATACGACTACGTCAGAATATCATACAATCTATGTAGACTCCGAAAACGGGCTATGTATGATCTTTGTCGATCTAATCCAGTGTCATCAAAACTTCATGTACGAATAGTGAGGTACATGGTAAATGCCATCACCTTCAAGCCATGCCTTGGCAAGGATGCCGTATGGATGTACGTTGGAGGTGTGATATTTTCATGTAACTCACAGCTCATGGGCTTCGGAGGCTCTCTAGCTCCGGGTCTGGCTAGAAGTGGTAAGGTGTTTTCTGTCATCCATCCTTAAGTAAGCGAGATCCGCTTCTTGTCTCCCGGTATACGTGTTTAGCGACATGCAACCGTTGCCCTTGTTCATGGCGAGACCCTCTCTAGGTAATGGTATCTTTGCGGCCTCGGAACTCTGCAGGCCTGCTATACGGAGGTCAAGTCCGAACATGATATTACACTCGTTCGGCCGCCGAAGGTACGACGAAGTGTTGTAGTGCCCAGTCGATGTCTTTGGGTGTCTTGATCCTGCAGCATAAATGTTAATGATGCAAGCTGTTATGGTGTGTCTGTGGCGAGTACCCTCCATGTTATCATTCTTTTTACCATCCTTTTGATGACTAATGGCATTAAGATCACTTTGTATGTGGTGTTTTCAGAGTCGGTTTCAATCTGTCTACAAGGGGTATGTAACATCCACATTGTATTGTAATTCTACCTTTCCCTGGCATCCATCTCCGGGGTTCCGGTAAGTGTTTTCTCTTGGGTATTTTCCGACCCTTTTCAAATCCGAGATCCGGTCCACAATTTGTTGTTGTTCGTATTCTGAGAGCACGTACGTATGTAGCTCGGGCCTTCTAGTATGTTGATCCTCCTGCCTACGATTCTTCTCTCGAAGTGTTCGAGTTTTCTTCTCGACATTCTACATTCTTTCTGTTCAACACGTATTCCGGAATAATTTGCAAATGGCGAGGCCTGGTGACGTCTTGTGGGATATACGGCTCAATCCCTTCACTTTCTCACGCATCGTCGGCTCCTCGGGGGTGGTGTCAGGTCGGGACATCCTCGGGGATTTGCTCTGCCCGACAAGGTTATGCATTAACGAGTGGCTTTATCGGGTGGTCTTGTGGCCTTCCTTCTTCGACCTTCTTAAGATTTCCTTGGTATCTTCTATTATCCTCCTTCAGGTTCCTGGTGAACCGGCGTCCTTGAAGTATATGCCTTGGCGGTAGCAAAGCTGCCTCGTCGTGTTGGTGTTCTTAGTTTAGTTAACATCTTGCGGATACGGCGATTTTGTTTCTTCGGCCCGAGTTCTTTGTGAAGTAGCTCTTCGTATTTCCTGAATTTCTGTGGATGCGGTGCTGAGCATTTTGCCTCTTTCTTTGTAACGACTACGAACTTGATTCTCTTGTCTTCTTTTGATACTTGTTTTCCTTTTTATTCTTCTTTGGATTGGTGGCTTGGGCCACCCACTTTCATTAACGTCGGCCCGGGCGGATTCCTCTAGAGTCAGCTGGGACACAGTCACTTTCCTCGTATTGCGAACCTGCGGTGCAGAGTACGAGTCAATCTCTATTATCGCTCCATCTTTCACCCTCTTTTCGTCGAGTCACAGAGCTTACGCCATTCTAAAGTTAAGGACCCGGCCGCCCAGTTGACATTCCTATATGAAAAGACAAGGAAAAGGATCGGGGGCTGTACTAAGAACAAGAACATTAAGAAAATGTTTATTAAAGGCAGGTTTTTTTTTTTGTACTTTTTGTATTATAAATTTAATAGAATGAAGTGGATAAGATCGGGAAGAGATTTTGATATGGAAGAAAACAAAGGAAAACCTTTATTATCGTAATTTTATTTATTTTAGCACATTTTTATTATTTTTAGGTTCGGACCCAGTCATAAGTAACTGCTGCCCGTGCTTCTAGGGATGAAGAATTCATTCCTTCGGAAACATCGAGAGTAGCGTAATACTTTACTTAGTATACGTCGTTGATCGAAGCATGTCATCCTTCTCCTTAAGCGATTCATGTTCTTTGGAGCCTCCTACGGTATACTGCTTCAACCACAAACGGCCCTTCCCAGTGGAGTTCAAATTTTCCTCTATCTTTGGGTGTGCGAGGATAGGTCTCTTAAAACGAGAACCAGTGCCAGCTTGAAGGTTCTTGGGCGGACTTGATCATGCGTAGGCTTGAACCATCTTGGCTTGGTATAATTCTAAATTCTCTTCCTTTCTAAGTCTTTTCCTTCGGGCTTTCTAATTCCTCTGATCATAATTTGGCATTCTCTTCGTCGTGATTTTGTTTGCAAGCTAGGCGGTCTGAGTGAAGGAAGCTGGACCTCTAAAGGGTAACCCTTGCCTCGGACAGCTAGGAGCGTAAGGTGTGGCTTTGAGTAGGAGTTACGAAGGTTGTCAGGTAGGCCCATAAGGCTTCTAATAATTTCTCGTGCCAATTTCCCTTATTATCGTCCAAGGTTTTCTTTAAGATTTGAACGAGAGTTTTTATTAAAAGGCTTCCAGTAAGAACAGATTTGCTCTTGGGTAGTAATTTTTTGAATATCGCAGTCGATTCCGTGTCTCCGACAAAATTGTTGATTTGTGTGCTTCGAATGTTGACCCATTATACGAGATGATCTCGCGGCACTCCGAAACGGTAGACAACTTGGTTCTTAAAAAACTGCTTTAGCACGTGGTGTGCTTTCAACACCTACGAGTGGAAGCGCACTCTGCAGCTTGGAAAAGCAATACGTAGCCGCAAGAATGAAGCGATGTCCTTTTGAAGATGGTGGTTCTGTGGACCCACTATATTTGTGCCCCAACATTCAAATGGCCGCGACGCAATTTGGATGGCATTTGGAGGTTGGTGTAGAACCACTCCGTGCACTTGGCATTGATAGCTGACTCTTGATTATAATACGATCGGTCATCATCGAGGGCCGGTAGTACCACAATATTTTAATTTTCATTTTCATCTGTGAGACCGTGAGTGAGCGCTTGATCCCCGAATGCACTTCTTTAACAATTGCGGAACTCGGACCCGCTTAGGCTTCTCCTTGCGCATTTGATCGAAAGACCTTGTATGTAACGTGTTGTTTATTAATGCGTAGGACGGTCGTTCTTGATACGATGGGCCTGACTTTATCGTCACAGTAGTTTTCTGTTCTTTGGTAGTCTATGATAGGTATGTGATCTTACATGTTTTTACATTCTTGTTACCGTGATTCTTCTTCTTTTTCTGATTTGTGTATTGTGTACATGTTGTGATAGGACGACGTCCGTGAGCCGGCTCCTTCTCTTGACTCATCTTGCAAACGAACCAAATTCTTTTGCGAGGCGAGCTAACGCATGCCTTTAGAGCATTTTTCTTTTACGGGAATTTGTAGACCGTCACATTCGGGATGTTCCTGAAAGCATGGCATACGGAAGTATTGCTCGAGTCTTGGCTTTAAAATTACGCTCTTCTTCTGGCAATTTGTTGAATGATTAGCTGCGAATCCCCGTAGATGTTGATGTTTGTTATCCTCATTTGAATGATTGAACTCGGTCCTGGTCATGAGGGCTTAGTGATACGCTTTGTTGTTTGTACACGGCTGCGTAAGTGGTAGAGGTATCTTAGCATCCCTCGCTCGGTGGTATAAAGATTAATCCGATCCACTGCCCTTCACCGGGCACTATCACTGTGATTCTTCGTCTTTGTGTGTTGAAGACGCTCTATCGAAATATAATTCCCAACGTCGATCATCGGGGTCTTCTAGGCTCATTGTTGTTCATGCGGCAAGTAAATGGAGACTGAGAGGAAGTGCAACGGCGGTGGGTGTCTTTATGAGGAGTACGCTGGGACTTGTCACTTTATGGCACGAAGAGGCATATTAGGTATATCGAATTGCGATAATATCGTTGACCACATTGAAATCCATCGGAAAGCGTTGGGGACGAGTCAGCAGTATTTTGAGCGGAGTTAAATTCCAGATCGAGTTGACACTTATGAGAAAGCATGTAGTCTTCCCCGAGCTTTTTGACGGCGAAGATCGGGGAGCGAGTAATGCTTTTCAATTACGCAGGATACCTTATTTCAAGTCGGAAGTAAACGATGGCTTAGGTAGTAAGGAGAGCATTTTCTTTACCTAGAGCGTCGATGAGCACGAAGAATTTGCGGGGCTCGAGAGAGTGCGTGCAGCCGCGGTATAAAGTATCGGCGGTCTACACGAGCCAGGTACGCTAAGACGGGGAGGTGTCATTAAGTATTGTTTAATGTCCTCAAATGCCTTCGACATTTCTCTTCTGAAATAAATTTGGCGTCCTTTTTAACTAATGTCGAGAAGGCGACACCTACACGACAAGTTTGAGATAAAGCGTCGAAGATATGCAAACATCCACAGAAAAAGATCGTAGTTGTTTTAAGGTTTGGGAGAGCGGCATTTCTAGAATGCATTAATCTTTTACGGGTCGATTTCAATTCCACGATGTCGGAAAACGAATCCACAAGAATTCCGGAGGTGACGCAGGCGCATTTTAAGGGATTCATCTTAAGGTTAAATTGTCTTAATCGTTCGAAAACAATTCTCAAATCATATAGGTGGTTTTCCCCTTTACTTTACTTTTGATGACCACATCGTCCATGTAGCATTCGACTTGATTCAGCAGATGAGATCATCAAAATTCTTGTCATCGCTCTACGGTATGTTATGCGTTCTTAGGTCAAATGGCATCAACGTAGCAATATACTCCGATCGGAGTTACGATCTTGTAGTTTTTAATATTACAGGAGCCATTTTATGTGGTTGTATGCGAAGATCCATCCATGAATGAGAATATTTCATGTGTCGAAGAAATGTCGATCATTGGATTACGGGATCGGTAGAGGGAATTCATCCTTTGGACATGCCTTGTTTAAATCTCTGAAATCCTGGAAATTCTGATCTCACCATTCTTCTTCCTAAGCCAGTACTACATTGGCTAGCAAGTGAGTCTTGTTCTTCAAGGACAAATTTAACGTCTATTAGCTTTTTAACTTCAGCTATGACTTGTTGTTCGATTTCCGGACGCATTCTTCTGGGACCTTATACGGCCAGGACAAGTAGGATCCACTCCTAGCTTATGAATTTGCGACCTCTTGAGCTATTTTGGCATCTCATCGTAGCTCAGAGCAAAACAGTATTTAAATTCCATTAATAGCAGTTATTTCTTAAGATCTTCTTTATTAGATGAGAGCTAACAAAGGTAGGTGTTGGGCTCTTCATTGTATTTTAAGTTAACTTCCGTTAACTCATCTATTATAGATTTAAATCTCTTCTTGAATTCTGGTGGAGCGTCTCCAATTTGTAAATCTTGAAATTCTTCGTAGTTTTCCATGCGGTTTTCATTAGATTCGCAAGTGACAACCAGCGAAATTTAGTATCTTTAGCGATCTCTTGTGCCGAATGCGAGACCATGCTTTGAATTGGGTGGACGGCAAGTTATTCAAATTTTTCAAATGTTGTGATTGACCTTTCGTCCATTGTCGAGGGTGAAACCACGGCCCAAGATTAAATTTTGAACACGGGGAGAGTACCACTCTGCAAAGGTAATTCCATTAATTAGGTGAGTGACATCTTCAAATTGTACATTATTTTCAGTTTTGGAGGAAGGCACCACGGTAGAGAATTTGATTGGCTTTGCACCGCCGCTACGTATCTCTTTGACCACATACCCTCGATCTTATTAGAATGGATCGGGGTCGGGGTGTCAATGTGTACATAGTGGTTAATCCTTTGTACATCGATTTATATTCTTCATTCTTTTCATCTTCGAGCGGGATCCTGAATTGCGGCTTCTTGAGCTGTAGTGTACTTCTTGTTTGATCTCTTTTTCTTCTTCGGAAGCTGTCTTCCCGATCAACATTGATGGGCGGTTTCTCATCCCGGCCCCATCCACAACGTCTACTTGGCGACCTCGTCCCGAAGCCTCGACCTCGGATGCGAGTTGTGGAGAAACCTTCACCATCTCGCCGTAAGGGAGTGGTGAGTGAGCTGATGGACTGAGCCTCCGGGTCCTTCGTCATCCCGAATTCCCTTTATTCATTCAGGCTATGGGTATCTCTGGAGAAGATTGTTTTCTTCGGAGGTGCATAATAGGCTGCATCTTCATGGATTCTGAATTTAGTATCTGGGAGAATGATTTGTAAGTCACCTTTGATGCACTGTTCCCCTCCATCTACGTAGTATTTGATGTACTGATGTAGAGATGATGGTACCATCCGGTTTTCATGTATCCATGGTCGGCACAAATAGAGCGTTGAACGACGTTTCGAATCGATTATGTGAAATTTTGCGGTTGTCTTGGTACGGTCTTCATTAGCAGTGTTATTGATCAAGGGCTCTTTCTCCTTTCTGGATTTGAATCCTCTTAATAACATTTTGTCTGCTTCAAGCTCGCGAGCATCAATTTCCAAGTATACTGGCGTTGAAGATTCATTTATATATTGATTGATGTTTCTGGATCCGCCAATACTCTGGAGAGTGTAAACTTCCCGGTGTATTTGAAATGTACAACGGTCGGTTGTAGTGTTTGCTGTCCCAAGTAGTAGGTCATTGTCCGTGAAGGTGACTCCGCTGTTCCTTTGGCTCGACCTCATCTAAAAGTCTCGGCCATTTGAGCTAGCGAATTTTCTAGATCGAGTAAGGCCTTGATCGGAAACTTCTCTCATCTCCTTTGATAAGATGAGACGTCGTGAATGCTCGGTTGGCTGGTAGTTTCTCTAAGATGGGCTAGCACGTTATGATCCCTTTATTTTCATGTGTCTCAATTTCTTCCAGATGAGTATTTCTTAATGAGTTGGATTCTTCTTGAACGACCACCTTTCCCCTTTGTCTTTTGGACCGTTCTGGAGGTAGAACTCTTCCACTTCTTAAGTTGACTTGTGATTTCTTCGGAATCTAGTATTGAGTTGCCGTCTCCTCTTGAATCGAATGACAGGCTCTTGAATTAGCTTGAGTGCGAAGACTCTAACTCTATCGTGGTAGGAGCTCCTCGAAACTCGCAAATAAATTCATTGCTTGTTGAACTCTCGTAGCCTCTTGGTGGATGTCTTCTTTGTCATTGTGGCCAGTCGAGATTGTGTATGATTTGAGAATTGTCATTTGTATTGGAATCGATGTCGGATTGTCGCTAGTTACGTAATCGTTGAAGCAGTCAACGTAGCCAACGGTATAACCCTTATATGCATAAGATCCTGCCGGAGTGGGCGAGATAATCATACGAGTGCGGACGTTCGAGAGATCTCTCCCCGAGATCGAAACAACTATCCTAGGATAAGCAGCCCCTAGTCTAGCCTTAGGAGCCTCGGTCTTCTCTTCTTCATCGATTTCTTCTTCTCTTCCATCGTTTCTTGTTGAGGTGGTTCATACATCGCGAGTGATAGTGCCGACTTGACGGGTTTCGAACTACGAATTGAGGCTCGCCGCAGAAGCGGTTTGGATGTGATCCAAAATCTTCTTCGAACTTTGTCCAAGCAGTGATCATGCATCATTAGTCGCATGAGATCTATTGGAACAAGGGGATCAGTCGAGATAACATTGACGGAACCTCGCTGCAGGGGTTCCTTCATGTACTCCTTCGGGATCGTTATATTCCCTTTAGAAGATTGTCGTTGAGCCAACTTTTGAAGGTAATACAATCTTCTATCTTATGCCTAAGCATCCGGTGGTAAGGGCAAAGTTGGGATCACCTTTCTTTTCGACTATTACATTCTCTTAATGAGCTCACCGCGGAGTTGGAAATCGGGTCTTCATCGGGAGGCTAGCAGACATTTTCGGCAACGCCTCATTCTTGAACGGATACTCCCTGCTCAAAAGCTCCTTTAGCGTAAGTTGTGGACGAGGCAGTTGTTGTCTGTTGAAGGATGATTGACAGCTGGGTCGGGGTTCTTTGGTAAGTGCATTGGGGTTGTTGCGGCCGTTCGATGGTATTTGTATCGGTTGCTTGCCTTTATCGGCTGGCAACGACGATCCCGGACTTCTTTTCAAAGTTTTCACGGGCTTCGTTTGTCTGTTTTGTAGGTGAAACTTAATTGCTTCGCCTCCTCTTGCAAGCTTTCGGCCTTGCTTAACAACTTCTCGAAAGTCTTAATAGTAAATCCCTTGAGGAGAAGTCTTCATCGGGCCCATGAATGCTCTTCGTAAAATGTGTTGCATGTTGTTCTTGTAGTTGTAGCTCCCCTTCATGTAGGTTCCTCCATCGAAGTATGTAGTCCACCAAGGTTTCGTTGGGTTTACGCTTCTCTACCACTAAATCACCTATAGTGATGTGGTGTTGACTCACGTTGATAGCTTGATGAAGAGGTTCTCTAGTTCGAAATGTCTTCACCGAACCGTTCGGTAATTCTACATACCAATCCAAGGCGATCCACGACAAGCTGCGGCAAATTGTACGAAGAGTAAGGCATCACTTCCGCCGGCATTGCAACAACGGCACGAAAATGTGCAACATCTTTGTAGAGGTTTTCCGGTTCGTCGAGGTCTTGAACGAAGGTGGTACGAAGCCCTTCGGATATTGGACAGCGTCGAATTCATGAGGAGTAGGTCTACTGTCATGGAATGGATGTCCCGCTCTTTGATTGTGCCAAGGCTTCTCGCACCTGCTGTTCCACCATGCTCTTAATATCCTTTTACGGAATCATGCTTTGTGTTGCATCCTTCTTTAATTGATCATCTAGTTGACGGATGTAATCTCCTTTCCTCCGTCTACAATGTGAATGACTTCTGGGGTGTTTCTCTTCAGGGGTTGAACTTGACACTGGAGAGTGGCTAGGGCTACAGCCATCTCTTCCATCCTTTTTTGCCATTTAGGCGATCGTATCTTCTTTCTCTTAGTGCCTCCTCATTACTTCCGGCTCCTCTCTTCTGTAGTGCAGGCACCTTGTGGTAGTAGAAATAAGTTTCAACCATGTTAATTTCTATATTCATCATCACATGGGAACTACGACGAGTCAACTTCATCTCCGAATTTCTCTTCTCTTTCTCTTTAGCCCCAGTAAAGCGAATATCAGTTCTTAGCTTTTAGTAGCATCTTAGTGGTCTTTTACGTGCACATCCTTTGCGGTTGTCATGTGATAATTTGTCGGTTCCTTCTCATTAGTCCCCTTTACTACGGTAGCACTTTCTTCGGACTCAAGTCTCCTGACGAGACTTTCTTTCTAAAGGTTGTTGTTTTTAATCTTAATTGTCCGGTAGTGGGGCCTCGCACCATCCTTCCCCTGCGGCGGAAGGTTTGGGACCGGATGGTTTGTCGACGAATGCGGGAAGGGTGGTATCCTCCCTAATTTGTAGTCTGAAACAACGACAGGTGGACTAGCTTTCATTCTCTTATTCGGCTTTTCTGCAGCGATAGTAGGTGCTACACTCGCGGCCCAGAGGCAGGACGCAGGCAGCACCCTTTATCCTTCTTAAAATCTACGCCACGGGGCATTTTCTTTCTTTCTTAACTTTTCTATCGGGGTTTGCGATCGAGCAAATGGCCTAATTCTAGCCCTTTTCTTACGGCTATCGTTGTAATATACGGGCTGAGGCAATGCGGCAGCAATCTTGTGAACATTTTCTTCGTCCTACGGCGGAGAGGTGATAGATTTTGCTTCCTCCCAGTGGTATGTGTTGGCGGCGGTGCTGTCTCGGGCGGTCCCAAGGTTTCTTCTAGGAAAGCAACTTCGGCGGCTCAGCTTCTCGGCAATCCTTCTGCTTGTTCCTCCTGCGAGTCCATGTCGGTGATGGAGATTCTCGAGGCTGGACCCGATTTCTACCAAAATGAGTTTTCACGGAGGGGTCTGTACCCTCACGGTAACAAGTTCATCATAGTTATGAACTTCACTTTCCTTCTAGTTTGGCGAGGAAACGGTAGGTACGGAGACAACTGAACCGGTGGGGTAGCAACAACAGTCCTTCGCGGAATAGCGGTACTCCTCTCGGTTGGAATCTTTTGCGAGAGGAGGGAATTCATGAGTTGACTTGAGGTTAAACTCAATCAACGGCTTCTCGGTTACGTGCTGTAGAGTGGTGACGTCGGGGATTTTGATGTCGGTGTCCCAGAATGCTTGTCCGAATCGAATAATTCCATTATCGGGCGAGTTCGTCCTTGAACACGGCGAGGTCCGGTCCGTAGACGAAGGAGAAGATCGGTTTGGGGCTTCCGTTGCGGGCAGATTCAGTGTTAGTCCCCGAATAGTGCTTCTTCTTGTCGTAAAACTTATGACGAAAGAAAGAGTACGAACACATTCATTTATCTTAGTGTATTTGTGGTATTAAAGAAAATTGTTTTTTTGAAAGGATTTGTTCGTTGGGAAGGAGAATTATTAAAAGAAGAAGAGTTGTAGGAAGGGTAAAAGGAATTGATTAGGAGCGGAAAAGGAAGAAAGTCTTGTAGAAACTTCTAGGCCTGCAGGGCTTCGCTCCTAAGCCAATACGTGAGGGGTCCGCCCCACCTCGAAATGAGGTAAAAGGATCTCGGAACACTCTCGGCCCCGGGGTGTCTAAACGGTGGCTCCTAAATCCGAGAGAGTGTTATGCATACTTGTTCGAGGTAAATGAACATAGTATTCCAACGGAAAGAAGGGTAGTTTGATCCAGGAACATGGATACGCTACCGTCTTTGAAAGCGAATTGTACGATTAAAATGGAGAGAATTTTCCGTGAGTCGCCGAGAAATTGTACGGCTTATTTTAGGTTGTGTGTTTATTTTAAAAAGGGGTCGCCTAACGAAATTGTCGGCGAATTTTTAATTAATTTAAATAAATAATTTGAAAAGTAGTATTTGATTTTGAAAATAATTTTTAAATTTGAAGATTTTAAGACATGAAATCGAAGCGATCTCACATCACGAATAGTTTATATAAACGAGCACCGCATCACAGAAAACTGTATCTATCTCGAAGAATAGACACACTGTTTGGTGATGAAGACTCGGTTAAATAAACTAGAGAAGATTTGTGACATACGGTTTGGTCTGTATTTCTTGGTATAAACCGACAAGTTCCATGTTTAATATAAATGAATTAAGCGGGGTTATATTACTGTGTTCTTAAAATACCATAAAGGGCAAGCCCCTATAGTTAATTACATCTTAAGTGACGGGAATCACCTAAGAAAACTCTCGATAAAAGTCGGTAATTGCTCTCAAAAATTTCGGAAGTTTATGTTTTCAAGGGATTGAATTTTGGAATTTGAATAGGGAATGGATCAAATTTGGAACATTTTGTTTTGGGAATTCAAAGGAAGAAAGGTAGGAGAAATTACAGATTCAAAGCGAACTTCGGTAATTTCCAGACTATCCTATTGTTTGGCTTGAATTTAGGAAGACCCTAATGTTTATTTAATGTTTTGTTCTTGCCAATTTTAATTAATTTTGACTTATATTTGTATGGTAAAATCACACAAATAGCCTTGAAGATGTGAGGTTTTATGTGTTGCCAAACGACTACCTCGGAGTCTAAGACCGGTTAGAGCATAATTTACATGACCTGATCGTACAAATGCTAATGAAGAGTTGAGGCTTTATGTTGCACTAGGAAGCTTTACCTCGAAATCCTATGGCTTTGTTATTTTAATTCGAAGAAAGTTTTGCGTGTGAAGTTGTTTTGCTGACGAAGATAATGCTGCCCACGTGCTCCAAGCTCTTTGTTGTTGCAGAGGTTTAGTTTAGAAATCATCGTCGGGAGATGAGAGAGTGTTCGGATTTAGAAAGTCTTAAAATCCGGTGTTTTTTAATATTTTGTAAATAAATCTTAAGGTTGATTATAACAACACCGGTTAAGATCAGCGGTTCCATCCTTCCGGCATCGTTATTTTTATCGGATTCACTTAGTACGGATAGATTTGCTAAACTCGACTGAATGAGTTCCACACTTTCATTGATAGTGAAATCCGTTAGCAACACGTAGGTTACATCATCGAGGTATTCCGTCCTTAAACAAGACGTTTTAATTTAGTTGTAATTGCGAGTTTTATGTTCTGTTTGTGATTAAATTTTGAGTTGTTTTATATTTTAAATGTTATGGCGGTGAATTTTATCTTGCAATGACTTTTAATTTAGTTTTGGTTTTGGATTTTAGGGACTATCCTAAAGGTGTGAGTTTTTCATGTATGATTGTTTATCACGCAGAAAAGTAAGTGCGATGTGATTAAATAAATTGCAACAAAATAAAAGCGTACCTGGAGGGTCTTCCCGTCATCCCAGTAAACACAATTTAGAATATTTAAGCAAGTTCTTTGGTAATCTTGAGGAAGGGGTTATGGTTTTCTATGGGAATTCTAATCCACATGGTAGTCATTTCTTTATGACGTCTAGGTTCTTGTGTTTTGGTTTGAGGACGATTTTTCTTCGTAGAAAACAGTCATCGGTGTTCTTATAAATATCTTATCATATAGAGGAAGTGCTTAAGACGAGTCTTAAACATCTTTATTATCACTAGAATTGTTTTAAGTCCAAATGAAATTTAATTATACGAATGAATTAATGTGCAAAAATTGATTTTTGTTGTTGTCTTACTCGGTGAACTGGGACATTTGAATATCCTATAAGGGAAGTAACATTTCATTTAACGTGCTGTTTAGGAGTTATGATAACAAAAGCTTTCGAGGGCAAATTGATGTTGAATGGTTTGTGATTTAATTTAATTTCGAGTTAACGGGTTTAAATTTGGAATAGTGTTCAAGTTGCTTAATATTTATTTTTGAATTTATTTATGTCTTAGGTGATGTTATTTTTAATTCAACTTAATTTAACTTTAATTTAATTTAATTTGGTTTAGTTTTAATTTTAACTTAATTTAATTTGATTTGATTTTAATTTTAACTTGATTCTATTATTTAATTTAATTCGATTTAGTTTGATTTGACATGATTTAATTTAATTTAATTTAATTTGATTTAATTTAATTTGATTTAACTTCCTTTAAATTAATTTATTTATTATTTAATTTAATTTAATTTAAAATTTTATTTTAATTTGATTTAATTTGATTTAAAATTTAATTTAATTTAATTTAATTTTAATTTAATTTAATTTAATTTTTATTTAATTTTATTTTTAATTTTATTTAATTTAATTATATTTAATTTAATTTTTATTTTAATTTTTAATTTAATATTTTATTTTTTCGATTTTAATTTAATATTTTATTTTTTAATTTTAAAGATGATTTAATTTTAATTGTTAAAGCATTAATTTAATTGAAATTTTAAAGATTTTAATTTAAATAATTTAACTTTAATTTAATTTAATGATTAAGTCTTTTAGCATTTAAATCTTAAATTTGGATTATCATTTTAATTAGGAATTAAATATTATTGAGATGATTAATTTAGGGATTCTTAAATTAAAGAACAAATCTCTTCTAATAATATCCACCATTTTAATAATTTCAATTTTATTATTCTTCAGATTTAATCGGGTATTTAATTGAGTTCATTTCAATTATTTTTAAATTGTTTAATAGGTTTTACCTTATTGTTAATTTCGATCATCCAAATCGAAGTTAGGATCAAATACTTTACTCTTTAATTTTATTAAGCCTAAAGTTTTAATTAAAGGTTAACATTTTAATTACATTTTGTCCTTCTTGACTTAATAATTTCATAACTCACTAAGTGGCTTAAACGAACTTGAAATTTTTTATGTGACTTCACTCATATGTCGATAAAGACATGAGAGGAGAAAATGTGATTTTCTGTATTTAATTTATTTATGTAATTATTTTTGGTGGAAATAGGGATTTCTGAGGAAAATTTAATAATATAGACGAGGAAAGTTTAAATCGTAAGAAAATTATGGGACGTTCATATTGACCGAGAGGACCACTTGGACGATTTTGGTGATTTTTTGAATTATATTCTTTTTATTATAATTATTTGAGTTTTGGAGTATTAATTCGTTTAAAAATAAAATAAAGGTTAAAAAATAGATTTTATATTTTTCAAAAATCTCTCGATATCAGAAATCGGGGAGCTCCCGGTTTCTCTGATTTTCTAATTTTTCTGCGATTTATTAGAATTATTTTATTGGAAATGCTAAAAAAATACATTTTTTTTAATTTTAAAATTACCGCAGGGCTTTAAAATTTAATATCTCATCTCATATAGACCTAAGAAAAATACGGGATTTGTTCAGTGATTAAAATTAAAAATGGGACATTTTGGTGAATTTTATTATTTTTTAATTATTAAAAATATTAAAATAATGTAAAAAATCAACTTTTTAGAAAATTGAAATTTTAATTTTCTTAATTCTACAATATCAGAGGCTCCAAAACCCGATTTGGTGAATTTTTGAAAAGTATTTTGAAAGTTATGAATTTTAAATTTTAAATTGGTTAAATGACTTAATCAACCCATTTAGTAGGGTTAACCCAAATTAATTGAAGGCACAGAATTTTATGGTGGGTTCCTCTGATCTGAAGTCGGTGAAAATTGATTTGAAGTCGATTTGGTATATGATTAGCTCTAATTAGTAGGGACTATTTTTGGGTGTTTAAGCCGATTAGGATTATTCAGTGGATTAATTCAAAACCTAATAATATTTTTCTAGAGTCCTCTGGTCGCAAAACATCACCCAATTTTCCTAAAATTTATTTCCTGACTATCTTGAGTATTTTTGAATTAAAATACTCGAAACAACAACATGAATTTGAAAAATCAATAACTTCTCGTAGGGATGACACTCGACCTTGGAAAATTCGGGGAATATTTGAGTTCGGAGGATTCAAAAGTCTATGGTCTCATGCCATGGTGAATTTCTATATGCATGGTGAATTAAAATAATGCGATAAATAAATCATTAAAAAATAAAATAACGATGAAATTAAATGATTTCTTTTCCACATTATTCTCCTCATTTCTAACTGGCGACGAGGGGTATTTTTATTTTATTTTTCGATTTTCCTACACAAAGTTATGCATTTTTGCAGTTTAGGGAATTAAATAAATAGAAAAAAAACCTATTTCTCTACTTATCCACGCGGCGCCAACTCGGCTAGGCATCTCCGAAGCGCGCGTGTACGTCTCTTTGATTGGCGCATCAGGCTCGGCGCTCCACGGGGCCGTGCCATCGTTTCGTCTCCTGATCCAGCGTGATCCTGGTTGTCCGTCCGCGCGTGTATTAAATGAACGGCATCCGTTCATCGTCCCCAACCTCTAGCCCGAGAGCCGTCCACACTAAATCCTTAATATCTCACTCGATAGCAACGGATTTTAGTGTTCTTGTGCTTTCTAATGGATTCGTCTTTGAAGAGACGAATACATCTATACGAGTGATCGTACGCCCCCAAATTAAAGCATTTGAAATGGGAGAATCTCCGAAGCTTAGGATAAAGTTAGCTCATACCTTTGCTCGAGAGAAGTGTGGCTTGATGCGAGGGTTGTGTCACCTTCGATTGGGTCCCGAGCAAGCTCCGAGATGAAGTCCCTTGGCACAGTGAATTGTCTAGGTATGATTTCGACCGAGAACCCGATCACAAAGCTTGGGTCTGGAATAGATGGGTGTCTTTAGAGAGGGGCTTTTCTTTGGTGGACTTCTTCCCTTGATGCAGTGAAGGTGTAGGACGATCAATTTGGGATTGTTCCCTTGTGAAAAGTGTCCTGGTTTTTGTCTTGAAATTTGAACTCAAAAATTGAGCTCGGCTAGAGGGAATTGTTTGGAATCCGGTGTGGGAATCGAGTGCTCTATGTGTAGAGAGTGATGCGGAATGATTTTGGCAGAGTTTCCTTAAGGTTGGTTAGAAGCATCTCCTTCATGGCGAGAGGGGTGGTGTTTAAATAGGAGAGGCTAGAGAGCTCTCCCGGGGGATTGGGGCCGGGATCCAATTTGCTCTTCGCGGGAAGAAACATTTGCGATGGCAGCCAGGTATGGGGCCGACTCGGCGGACGAATTTCAATGCTTGGCTCCTTCCTTGTCTCGGCCATGGTATTTTCGAGCGGCTCGGGTGGCTTGCCGGCGAGGGCAGGGTCACCCTCGGAGTCGGGGAGGTCGGGGGTTGAAGTTAGTCAATTCAATTGAAGCCTTACATGTGTGTGTAAAGTGGTTGGATGAAAATGGCATGGGGAGCATTTATATGACACATCTAATCCAAATCATCACATCACCATTTATCATTCTAAGGAGAAAGACAAAAAAATCTACTTAGAATTCATGAGGAAGAAACAACAAAACAAAGGTTTTATATATGAGAGCAAAGTCATGCAAACAATAAGAAGTAAATACAACATCTTAATTTTTTCCTCAAGCAAATCCCTTGAAGTTCCTTTGAATCTCCTTCTCTCTTCACAACAACACACAATTTTCTCTTGGAATTGTAAGGAAGAAGCAATCTCTCCTTTTCCTCTCCTCTAAAATCTCTCTAAAAACTTCCTCTCAACTCACACACACTTTACTTTACTTACATCAACACACACACAACTAATTTTGGAGCCCAAACTAAGATAAATTAGTTTAGGAATGAATTTCCCAAGAGTTGCCTCAAGAATCTCTCCAATCGTCTAAATACATTGAATTGGCCTCCCCGATGTTGGACACTGTCGGCGCCCAATATGGTACCGTTGGTGCTCTATCACACAATTTAATTATGGAATATCTAGAAGAACTCACCGTAGGTGCCCATTTGGGTGTTGTTGGAGCCATAACTTCAAATTCCTGGTTTTTGCCTTTTGTCACTCCAAATTCGTTCCTTTTCGCTTCTCTTTGCTTCATTTATCTAAAATCATTATACCTGCAGCAAAACATGAAAAATACCTTTCTTTAAAGTGAAATATGACTAAAAATGAGTACAAAAGGTATATGAAAAATCAAACATATTTTTGGTGCATCAAAATCCCCTAAACTTAACTATTACTTGTACTTAAGTAATTCTTTTACTGCGTAAAAATATGACTCTTAGTAGTGAACTCTACTTAAAGAATACTATGATTTTTTATTTAAATGATTATAATAATAAGACTCTTAGAAATATTTTTAATAACGTAGATCAAAATTATTGGTGTAAGAACATTTAGTAGTCAAGTCTAAGAGTTCTTGTTTTCTATTCATTTCAAGAATAACCATAATTTGTCACATTAAGGGTGCTTTGAAGTACAAAAATGAAAAAGAAGCTCATGAGAACTCTTTTAGTAAGGATGCTAATACTTTAAATATAAATTCAAAAATGTAACTAAGCTCTTCCCTTAAGTTGATTCAAGTGAAGCCAATTTGTTATTAGCCATCTCCTCAAGTTTCTCCTCACATATATTTTCTTTTACTTTCTTATCTTTTTTTTTATTGCTTTTCAAACCTTTCCTTTTTTCTTTCTTTTTCTTTTTCTTTTTCTCTTTTCATGTGAGGATTATTATATCTGGATAGCCTTTAATAATATTGAACTTCACTCTCCTCTCCCTAAAGTTGGAACTTGAAACACCTCCTTACATTATATATATTTGCCTTTAAATGATTCATCATAAAGTCATAATCTTTTCTCCTCACATAAACCTCTAAGCCTCTTACTTTAAATAGTCAACTATAGTGTAATCCTCTTATACTAAATATCTTAACACCATAAAGTTAACCTTCATTACTAAAAGCTTTCACTCAAATCTACTATGATATTTAAATGAAATCAAAATTAGTTATATAAAGTTAAGCTCAACTACTTTAAGTCATTTTAAAGTAATTTTGAAAATATATTTTATTTGAGAACAAATAAAAGTTAATTTTTCTTCCCCTAAACCTAAGCTTTTCAATGGATATCACATTAATAAAAGAGAGAGAAAAACATAAAACAAACTAACCTTTTGTCATGGGCTTTTGATTCTTTTGAAGCATGCATGTATTTGACCCAACCTGCAATTGTGCAGTAATTTAAGTTCCCTAAAGATGGCCAAAAGTTTGACCCAATTTATAAATTGCGGCTAGCATGTAAAGTCGAAATGTTGTATAATATTAGAAAATAGTTTACACACTAGGGGTACTACGCAAGTATTTATATCGTTTCAAGTAATATAGGATTTTCTTTTAGAAACCCAGATATCTATCCTATAGGGAAATAACAGTGAATTAAAAGAAATTTAAAATACTAAAAATTAAAAAAAGTGCTAACTTTTAATTTTTTTTTAACTAAATAAGAGTAAAATTATTCTTACTAATTCTCTAAATTATGCAAGAAAGAGTTAAGCAAATGATTAAAATACTTATTTATAGATACTTTCTCCTTACAAATATTTAGTAATAAGTAGAGCAATTCAATTTGTTTAGAACATAAAAACATTGTATTGTGACAAATAGGAGCATACATTTTCTTTATTTTATGGTCAATATATAAAGAATTGGCTAGTCTAAAGGTTGGTGCAGGAGTGTTATTAATAGTGTTGGGTAGGTTCTAGTCTCTCACTTCTAGATTACCCACTGTGCTCTCTTTATAAGACCTACCAGTGACCCTCTTTCTCACTTTAAACCAAATTTATAGAATTTAGCTTGTCACTCTAAAAGTATCAACTTTATGCCCATCAAATCTTATCTCCCTATCTATTTGCACTCCCCTTCAAATGATTACTTCTAATCTTCTAAAGAGAAATGTGATATTTACAAGTTAAGAAACCTTAGCCCATGGTTAGGTTTATAAGATTTCTCTACAGGTTTTAACAATACAAATGGATAAATTATAAAGTAAAAGAAGTATAGATTAAATATCATCACAATTTTTAGAAAAAGAAAAAGTTCTTAAAAAAAATCCAAACTTCTTAACTTAATTACATCATATTTGTAAGGAGAAAGAAAGTAAAGCTACTTAGAAAACATTGGATTAATATAACAAAACATATTTGTAATACTCAAATCCAAAGTTTACAGTAAGAGTTAAGATACAAATACTTATCTAGAATGTTCACCAAAACAATCCTTCAAAGTCTCTGACTTTTCTGACTCCCACACACTCCTCTAAACTTCAGGAAATCAATAAAACTCACTAAATACTTACACACCATGACTATAAGTGAAAGAAACTAAAGACTAATTGAGAATGACTCTAAAACGACTCCATTTTACTTTAGAATTAATCCCTATTTACAATGTTTCGAAAATAACCTAAGGTTTCTTCAAACTTCTCTTCAAAATTCATCCAAATTCATTGAATCTTCTAAAATATAATTATCACGGCTAGGCGTCAACTCTTGCGCCTGGGCGCTAGTTCAATTGATTCATTTTAGTGTTTTTTTGCTTAAAGAGACACATCTCTTAATTTAAATGTGTCTAAATTCATTGTTTAACTTATTTGAGGCATGCATTACCATCTCAGACCTTCTATAACACCTTAGAACCGCTTAAATTACAAAATTAACTTCTCCAACCATCTTTGGTGCTTTAACGCCATTTCTGGCGCCTGAGCGCCAAATCTAGTTTGTTAAATTTCTTCATTAAGTCCCATTTTTGCTCTTTTTTTATTATTTAGCTTTTTTTCATCGTTAAACTTTTTTCTTATATCTGCAACCAAAAACATAAAACACTTTTCATTAAAACATAGTTTTCTTAAAAATATAAGAATAATTTATCCACATAAATGATTGATTTTAAAGTATATCAGTATTAATTAAAATTTTAACTAGGAACATAAATAGTTAGATGCATTATTCACATATATATCAGAGATTTGCAGGTTAAATAAAATTTAAAATACCACTTTAAACACTTAATACAACATCCATTACAATTTTACTACAACAGTAACAAACCAACATAAGCTTCAACACAACGAAACTAAAATAATAAAAAGTATAATTACTACACAACTACTACACAAAAGAAAATAACAAACACAAAGGTTTACACGTAACAAACTAAAAAGAATACAACACTGCTAATCATCCTTTGTTTCTTCGTCTGCTCCTCTTTCTCAGGTTGGTATGGAAAATAACGGGTGTGACCAGACCGCAAATAACGCAGTAATATTAGCTTCCAAAAAATAGCCAAAAACTTTGACTCAATTTATAAATAGCGGCTAGTGTATAAAATTAATATGATGTAAATTTAGAAAATATTAATACACACTAGGGGTACTACGCAAGTATACGTATCGTTTCAAGTAATATAGGGCTTTGAAATAAAGACCCCAGTATCGATCCTACAGGGAAGAATTATAGTGATAAATTGTCTAAATAATAAAAAAATTATTTTTTATCTTTTAATTTAATTATAAATTACTATTAATTTACTAGATGCAAATAAAGAAAACAATAATATGAAAATGATTTATGAAATCTATATAAAATAAACAACTTTCTTTCCTTTAATTAATCTAAGATTTTTAAGATAATTTAATATTCATTGGAGAATTTAATTTATGGTATTGTGCCAAATAGAAGTATTCTTATTCTTTACCCTTTGATCCAGGCGCAAATAATATTGGCTAATTTACAGAATAGGTCCGGATGTATTGTTAGTATAATGGGTTAATCTAAGCTCACACTTCTAGATGTCCAAGGGTGGCTATGGTCGGCCCTACTAGTTACCCTTTCCTAATCTATAAACCAAATTATAAGAATTTAGTCTGTCACTCTAAAAACTTATCAATTCTACGCCCATTAAATATTATCTTCCTATTTATTTGCACGTCACATTGAATAGCCCGCACATGGCCTTCAACTACCTAAGGATTCATGTGACATTTACAAGTTAAGAGTTCTTCTCCTTCAATGTCTCAAACTCTTCAACAGATTTTAACAATTAAAATGGCCAATTTAAAAAGTAAAGTAAGATCATGTATTAATGTCATCACAACCCTTTGAAATTATTTTGAATTTCAATTCTCCATCGAATCTTTATATTATCTTATGTATTTCTTCATAATTGAAGGAAGAAAGTAAACTAACTACTCAGAACACATTAAAAATAAATAGCAAAACATGATAATTAAACTTTGAATCAAATATAAAAATACTTATTTCAAATATTTCTTCTACAGATCTTTAGATTCCTACTGACTTCACAGTGTAATGAACTCCAGATGCAACAACTTGAAATTAAACTCACTAAACTAAACAAAAGTGGCCCTAAATTTCTCTCTTTATTTCTCTCTCTAAGGATGAGAGATCCTAAAGTGGATAAGAGAAAGGGTTACAATGGGAGGGGCCCGTTTTCTGAAGAAATGGACCCCTATTTATAGGCTTCAAAGGTTGCCTTGAGGCACCTCTTCAAAACATGTCCACATTCAATAAATATTCTAGAAGTTAGGTCTGGCGCCTAGGCGCCGGAATATGGCACCTAAGCACCGGACACCGCGTCTAGTTCTTCACACCTCTTCACTTTGGCTCGCACCTCTTCGCGTTTAAAACCGTTTTGGAGCGTCCAAATGCAATTTATCACATGTCCTATTATCAAGGAACAACTACCAGTCTTTTATAATTTCCAATAACCGCTCACTCCGTCAAAATAACTGATCAAACATTGTCAAAAACTTAACAGTTTTTGTATCGAGTTTGGCGCTTAGGCGCCAGCTTCTGGCGCCTAGGCGCCAGGCCATATTTTTTTATACTTTTTGTATTTTTCTCCATTTTTGCTCCTTTTTGCTCATTTTTCTTTTTACATTACCTACATCCAAAAACACAAAAAATACCTTTCATTAAAGTATAATATCCTTAGAAATTAATAAGAATTAAGACATAAAGAAATAGGTATTTTTATAGATCAAAATCCCCCAAACTTAAATGTTACTTGTCCTCAAGTAACTCTTTCTACTATATAAAATATATAACCTTTGGAATAAAAGATAAATATTTAAGATTCCTTATAATTTTTTATTTTATAAAGTCTTTAGTAAATTGTTAACCCAATTTCACTAACTAGGTTTAATTTTAAGAATTTAAAAAATATTTAACTACCAAATCATAAGATTTCAAACTTTCCATCCTTTTGAAAATAATAGAAGTTTATTATATTAAGCTTTCATAGATTATTTACAAGAAAAAGATCTTCTTGAAAAATCTTTTCTAAATAAATATTTATGTATAAAAATTAAGTAAAGTATGTAACTAGTTTTCTTCCTATAATATAATTCAAGTGAAGCCAATTTTTTATTAGGCATTTCCTCAAGCTTCGCCTCTCTTCTCTCTCTTTATATGTATATATATATATATAGAGAGGATATATAAAATGGTGGTGGCTGAGGTGAGAGAGTGTCTGCTAGGGTTTGTTGGGTGTCAATGGCGGTTGTGACCATGGCCGGAGCTGGTAGGTTCTCCTTCTTCTCGGGCTTCCTGATTTTGCTACCTGTTTTGACCTGGGAAGTGGTGTTTCTTCTGTTTTCTTTGTTCTTGGTCTTCCCGGGCTTTTTTATTTTCAAATTTCTGAGGTTCACTGTTACATTGAACTTGTAGTTGATGTTTGGTGGCCTTCTGGAGGCTTTTGCTTTGCTGGTGCTTCCTGGTCTGCTTTTCTTTCCTCTCATTGGAGACTTTTGCTAGCCATTTGCCTGGGTGGTCTCTACTGCATAGCTGTTTATTTCTCTCGTTTTCTCCCGGTTTTCCTTTACGTGTTCTCGTTGTCTTATGGGGTTTGGTTTTGGGGTCGTTCTTATGGCTAACCCCCTACCGGACTTTTCCCTATTGATAGCTCCACCAATGCTATGTGGGCTAAAGCTTCCTATGCTTGGAGTTGTGGGGAAAGGACATATTCCTCATAAATCCTTTCGATCATTTGGTTTTTCCTCAAGAGTTGCATGACACTGCTGCAGGCAAAGGCAGCAGCCCTTATATCAGGCCTTTGGGTTCCAAGGATGGCCTGCCTGCTGTTTTGTTTTCTAAATAGGATATGAATTGCCTCAATGAAGCTGTCAAGTTCTGTTTGATTGGTAAATTCCAAATGGGGCACCCCAAAATGGAATTTGTTAGGAAATTCTTTGAAGATTTAAACCTTGTTGGCAGCTGGAAATTGGGCCTCTTAGATGGAAGACATCTGTTGATAAGACTATCCAATGAGGAGGACTATGCTTGAATTTTTTGGAAACAATCAATACTGATAGCTGGCATTTACATGAAAGTGTTAAAATGGACTCCAGACTTTGATCCTTCCAAAGAGCCACCAATCATCCCTATGTGGTTTAAGTTTCCAGATTTACCTATTCAATTGTATAACCAAAATATCATGTACAATATAAGCCAAGCATTGGGTACTCCTTTAAAAATTGACACTCACACTTATGACATGGCTAGACCAGCTGCAGCTAGGGTGCTGGTTGAGAGAGATATAACACTACCTGACATTCGAAAGATATGGATTAGAACATATGAGGAGGTTCCAGAAGAGGGCTTTTGGCAGGCAGTGGAAGTGGAGTTCAAACCACACTATTGCAAACATTGTAGGATGTTTGGCCATTTGATGGATCGGTGTTACGGACTCCATCCCCCTTCTAGAAACAAACAACTGGGCTCGGTAGGAGGACAGATGTTATACCTGCCATCTCTACTACCCCTCCTGAAACTCCTATAGAGAACACTAATCTGGAGCAAATCACCAGAGATGCTAACTCTCTGGAAGGCTCTGAGGTTGGTAATCTAGAGAATCATGATATGGATAAGGATATGACGAAGTCTTGGAAGAACAAGCGAGTTGGCCCAATTAATGTGTCCAGACGATGCGGATCTCATAACACCAATTTCAGTCCCAGGAAATAACTTTGAAATTGTTACAGATCAAATCAAGGAGACAACTGAAGATTTGCACAGTGCCTGGCAGATACAGAAAAACAGCAAGAGGAAAAAAAGCAAAACTGAACTGCAAGGTTTGCTAGAATTTCAGTCTCCAGGGGACCCCCCTGATAGTTCTCCAGGCCCTCACCCTAGAACTAGGGGGAAAGGAAAAAATACATCTCAATGATCAATTTCATGTGTTGGAATATTAGGGGGGCTGCTCATCCATCCTCTCTAAACAGAATTAAACAATTTGTTAAATTACATAATTTATGGTGTTTTGTACTGCTGGAACCTATGGTTAATAAAAATAAAAGTAAAATTGTTAAGTCCTTTCCAAATTTTACTTGTTTTGCTAATCTCAGCAACAAGATTTGGGTCTTTGCAAGGCAGGAATTACAATTGTCAATCATTATAGACAACTCCCAATTTGTCCATCTGAATTTTGTTATTGGGGAGCAGATGGGATTTGCCACCTTCCTTTATGCCAGCTGCATTCCTGCCCAGCAACAGGTGTTGTGGTCTGACCTGCTCTCTATTGCCATTGGCATGAACTCCTTTTGGATGGTTGGGGGGGACTTCAATTGCCTCTCTTTCCCAACTGAAAAGATAGGTGGTTCGCCCCCATCTACATCTTCTATGAACAATTTAAATCTTTTTATCAATAATGCTAAGCTCTTTGACCTGGGTTTTCCTGGCCCCCCTTTCACATGGAGAAGAGGAAATACTTGGGAAAGATTGGATAGAATCTTGGTCAATTCTTCTTGGCTTCAGATTTTTCCCTTCACTTTTGTCACTCATTTGGCTATGGTTTGCTCTAACCACAGGCCTTTACTCATCTCCATACAAAACTGCGGCAGAAGGTCGACGGTGCAATTCGCATTCCAAAATATGTGGACACTTCACCCCGAATTTCGTCCGAAGTGGGGAAGATTTGGAAGCCAACTCAGGGCAGCTCTCCTTGGGGAAACCATTGGACTCTTCATAAACTAGCTGCTAAACATTTCAGCAGATAGAACTGGACTACTTTTGGGAACCTCCATGAGAATATTCAAAAGGCAGAGATTGAGGTTGTAAATACTGAAGCTACTTTCTTACAAGGGGAAAAGAGTGAAACTTAGCTATTTAGAGCTTCAGAACAGTTGCTTACACAGGTCAATTACCAGGCTAAATTCTATAAGCAGAAAGCTGCATCTGCCAAATTTATTGATGGTGATCGAAATACTAAATACTACCATGCATATATAAACTACAAAAGAAAATGTAATATGATCCTCTCAATTACCAATGAAGCTGGAATTAAAATTACTGATGCTGTTGACATTGCAAGAGATGCTGAAAGCTATTTCAGAAATCTGTTCACACAGGTTCCCTCTAGCTCCACTTCTTTTCAACAGTTTCTTTTTCAGGATAACTACAATTATGTGCAGGAACTTAATCTAACTGATATTCCTGAGGAAAGGGAGGCTAAGAGTGCTCTTGACAACATTGAGGATTCTAAAGTTGCAGGTCCTGATGGCTTTACATCCTCTTTTTACAAGGCTAGCTGGTCCATTATTGTTGAGGATGTTGTTCAAGCTGTGCAGGCTTTCTTCTAAGGCATGGACCCCCCTAAATACTTCTCTCGCTTCCACCATTGTGCTCATTCCAAAGAACAAAATCGTACACACTTGGGGAGATTACGGACCTATCACTTAACTTCGTGATGTCCAAGATGCTAAGTAAAATCCTTGTTTCAAGAATTCAACCACATTTGATCCACATCATTAATGAGAGCCAGCAGACCTTTGTTAAAGGAAGAAATATTTTTGACAATATCCTATTAGCCCAGAAATGCTTTTGGATCTCGGATAGAAGGTGCGGGGCCATAATCTCATTTTTAAACTAGATATAAAGAAAGCATATGATACTATTAGCTGGAAGTTCATCTTAAATGTGCTATCTGCCAGGGGCTTTCAACCTAGCTTTGTCCATCTCATCCAAAGGTGGTTAGAGTGCAATGCTCACTCTGTGCTTATTAATGGTAACACACAGGGATTTTTCAGTGCTTCAAGAGGGATTAAACAAGGTGACCCACTCTCCCCAACAATTTTTATTCTAGCATTTGACTATTTGTCCAGGAGTCTGGATCATGCTTTTGCTGCTTCTCCCCACCTTGCTTATCATCACAAATCCAATATAAGGGTTAGCCACCTATCCTATGCAGATGACATTATCATTTTCTCTAAGGCTTCTAAAGCTGCTATCAGGGTGTTTAAGAAGATTTTAAATCACTTTATGGATGTATCTGGGATGGAACTTAATCTCAATAAATGCCTTTTCTACCCAGGTAAGAATGTGAGTCACAATCAAAGTAGATGGATCTCTGATTATACTGGTTTTCATTCAGCAACTCTCCCCATCCATTACCTTGGAGTTCAGCTTACCAAAGGCAGATCAAAACAGACCCAATTTCAGGAAATCACTGAAAAGATCAAAACTCAAATCTCCAGTTGGTCTAACTCTTTCCTCTCTAATGGGGGAAGAATATCCTTGCTGAAAAGCATCCTTACTGCTATCCCTTCCTATGCTCTCCAGATGTTCTCTATGAATAAGAGCACCAGTATGAAGATCAACAAGCTTTTTAACAAATTCCTTTGTGCTGGACAACACAAGCAGTTTCACTGGTTCCCTTGGCAACAGCTGTGCAAACCCACTCAAGCCGGAGGCCTTGGCTTTAGAAGTTTTGATCGACTGAACTTCACCAACATGTGTAAGTTATGGATCGTGTTCATAGCTAAATATACTATGTGGGCCAAATTTCTTCATGGGAAATACTTGCGGTTCGAACACCCAACTACTATTATGCCAAAGCTGGGGGACTCCAGGCTTTGGACTTCCATGCTGAAAGTTAAGGAAAAAGCTGAGCATCTGTTCATTTAGGAGTTAGGGGAGGGCCAAATTAATTTATGGTTGGATCAGTGGGTCTGGGATGGAACCAAACTTTCTGATATACCAACACCCGACTCGATCCAAAACTCTTGTAAAGGATTTCTGGATAGATAACACTTGGAATTGTAGGCTCCTGAATATTTTGTTGGCACCTGAGCAGGTGTAGCAGGTCACTCTTACCAAGGTTATACCTAACCAAAAGGACCACTTAATCACTAAAAACAATAGGTCCCAAAAGCTTTCTTCATACATTTATCACAAATTTTACACCTGGGATCATATTAAGTGGGGTGCTGAATTCTGGGGTAAACTGCTTACTCCTTCCATTTCCTTTTTCTGCTGGAGATTGAGGCACCTAGCCATACCCACTGATGAAATTCTCAAGCTTAAGGGATTAAAAGGACCTTCCGAGTGCCATTTATGCTCTCGGGATGAGGAATCAGCTAACCACATTTTCTTCAAGTGTCCTTTTTCTCAAGATGTTTGGAAGAATCTTGTTAGCAGAGCTTAACATCGATACTCTAAGCCCGAGTCGGAGTCTGTCCGGACACTCGCTGGGAGGATCGGCGAAGGAAAAACTCGTTGGAAATACCATGTTTGGTTGCTTGGTTCCTCCGGATGAGTAGGAATAAAGCCAAATTTGAAGGAAGGGTTTCCTCCCTCTTCAGGTTGCTGTTCAATGCATCAATTATATTCGAAGCCGATAAAATTCCACCAATTTAGAGATATTTGCTATGTGGGGCCGAAGGTCGCTAGGAAGATTGCTCGTTATTGGATGGAACCACCCCCTCCCATGTGGATCAAAGTCAATACCGATGGCAGCTTTATTAATTCCGATGCCGGCATTGGTGGGATTTATAGAGATTGTAGTGGGCAATGCTTGCCGTACTTCTACTCCCCTACATGTGCCGATGATGCTTTGGAAGCGGAGATGATAGCCATTTTTTGGGCTATAAAAATTGCTAAGCAAAGTGTAAAATTACCGTACTTATGGTGGAATCGGACTCTATTATTTGCATCAACTATCTTGTCGGATCCGAACCTCGCTCCTTGGAATTTTAAGAGATGGATAAACAAGCATGACTAGCTATATGGATAACATGGTGGTGAATTTTGCTTTCATCCCCGTGGAAGGCAATACCTCGCCTATCAGGCTAGCCACACAGTGGCCGCCGCAATGAGACTATTAAGGTCGATGTCACCACCACCCCCCTCTCAAGTCGTTGATTCATGGTGACAATTTGGGCATTCCTTTTGTTAGAAGCTAGCTTTCTTTCCCTTCCTTTTCTACACGAATTTCCTTTTTGTTTTGGTATACTTGTAATGGAGGGTGTACTTTTCTTAGCTTTTATCGGGATAGGGGATCCTCCTGTGTGTGGGATCATCTCGGAATATCCCTTTTTAGATTTTGCTCTCTTATTGTAATCGCATTATGCTTTAACATGTAAGGAGCCTTTGTTTGCTCCCTTTAACAATATATATATATATATATATATATATATATATATATATATATATATATATATATATATATATATATAGAGGATTATTATATTTGGATAGCCTTTTAATGGTTTTGAACTTCACTATCCTTAACTTATATTTTCAAAACTTATACATTTCCACTTAATTATTATAACATAAATAAGAATTCCAAAAAGATTTCCAATCTTTTCTTTTTCAAGTGATAATTTTTTATTACTTAATATTTCTAAAAATCTATTATTTCTATCATGAATAGAAAAAATTCTTTATCTTATTCTTCTTTAAGTTAAATAATTTTATTCTTAAAATCAATCAAAGTTAGTAAAATTTTGGTTAATTTTTACTAAATTGTTTATAATTTCAATAATAAGTATGTAAAAACAATCTTAAAAAGAATAATTAACTTCTATCATGCTTTTTTGAATAATTAAGATAAAATTTAAGCATGTATAAAAACTAAGCAGGCTAATTTTATGATGATACTAAATTTGAAACATAATTAAAACAGAGCAAAATCATTAATTACTAAACAGTAGACTAAAATAACATATAAATTAATTCTAACTTCAGTCTCAACACAATATACTAAGAATATTTTAACAACAGAATCCTAACACTAATCAATCAACATACATCAAACACAAAACTAGACAAACAAAACAAACAAAAAAAACTAACAGAGTAGCTCAACATAAAGATCTATAACTACTAGTCACTAGCTGTAGCCTCATCATCATCATCATCACCAAAGGAAAATTCTACGTCCTTAGGATCAACAAATGGTGTGAATCTAGGAAAAGTAGGAAAACTAACATCATGTTCAACCTTCAGAAATCTGACTAGGGCTTCATCATACTCAGTATCATAACTACTCTTTCTCTGGGTATAATCAGATAAATGATCTAGTTTTCTATCAATAGTATCAATCCTGCAGTGAGTTTGAAATAACTCCTCCCGCTGCTATAAAAACTGATCATGCATTGATTCCCAGAAATCTGATGGTGGCTCAGCAGAAGTAGAGGGTCTAGAAGTAGAAGGTCTACCTGAAGTATGTGCAGAAGTAGAAGGAGCGGTTGATCTCTTCCCTTGAAGACGATCATAGATACTAACACTCTCCTGCCCAATTGGCTTGGTAGACTTTAACTTTTCCTCAGAAATATCAGCAGTGACTCCATTACTAACACAAAGTGAGTAGATCAGAGATGGAAATCCCTATCCAACAGAAGTGCTGGACCTCGCAGTAGAATCCACAGAATCATAAATAATGCTCCCGACATCAATAGGCTTTCTCTCCTGAATGCAGTAGTTTAAGATCGCTCGATCTCTAGTCACCTCACTCAGGTGGTTGGAAGGTAACAATCTTGCATAAATAAAATAGTTCCATGCTTTAGATATACCATTTAATTCAGAGGATTTGAAGTTTACCCTTTTCCGTTCTCGATCTTCCAAGATCCGATACCGTTAGTCAGATAAGCAATAATCATATCCAAATCTCCCTCAGATGGTGATAATCCAAAATAATAGGACTCAATAGTCGGTGGCAGGCCATAAAAATATGTTGATTCTTTCTGAACTAAATCCTACTCTGATTCCTCTGACAAATAATTCATAATCCTCGGCATCCAGAAAATTTGCATAAAATTCTCGAATAATCGGGATAACAGCAATTGCAGTAAAATAACAAAATCGTTGCCAATTGTGTGAAACAATAGTGTTTTCAATCATTTCTCCAGGATGATAGAAACTTCGTTCAGAAATGAACTTTTTGGACGTCGCAAATTCATGGAAGCAAAAATGCGCAGCCGCAGTAGAAAATTTGCTGCTATCAAAGTTATCTCGTGCCTTCCCGCGTTTAGATTTTGGAGCTATCTAAACGTGAAAGAAAACAAGAACAAATTTAGGAATCAAAGATTTAAACTCTTTTTAAGTTAATAAAACTTAAAATAAGTTTAGAAATCCAAAGAAATCACTAAAAATCAAATATTTTTTTAAATTTTTCAGTTCTTAGCAAAACCTAGGGAAATCTATGGTGAAAATCGAAAATAAATGGTTTAAAGTGTAGATCTGACCTTGAGACGAAGAAATCGAGTGGTTTTGCGCTCAAATCATTAATGTTTTGACCCCAAAATGGATCTAGAGGATGTATTTTTCACGAAAATGGGGAAGAAGATGAAGCTTAGGCGTCAAAAATGTCTTTTGGGGGTTATTTAAGTAAATTCTCGGGTACAGGCCGAACTAACGCTTAGGCGCCGAATTCTGGAGCCTAGGCGCCAGACTCGCCTTTCACAAAAAATTTTTTTTAAAATTTAATTTTCCACCAAAATTTGTAAATTCAACTTCCAATTACTCATATCAGAGTAGAGCTTCAATTTCTAACTTCCACAATATTTTTCAAAAATTTATAAAAATTAAATATTAAATCCACCAATCAGACATAAGGTTTCAATCAAACTCACTAATTTCCATTTATAACCTTCAATATTGACTCAATACATTCCAGATAAGTACTATATTTGATTCAAGTTCCTAATACACACTCAAACATAACAATTTCCAAGCAAAAACAACACACATTAAACATGAAAGCAAATACACAAACAAACACAATAGATTCTCTAAATCGATACAACGACTCAACAAACCATAATAACTATCTCATTATCAGAATATTCTAATTTTCACAAGGAAAATTGTGTATTCCACTTCAAAAGAACACTAACGCTCTCGTGAAATCCGTAGCCGTCTTTTAGTCAATCCACTTGTTCTTCGCATACATTTCAACTTGAGCATCTTGATAAGCCCAAAATGATCAAATTGAAGTTTCATTTGTCATTCTAGATGTTCAACTTGATGAAGCATCTCATGAAGACGATCTCCAATGCTTTTAAACTCCGCTTCAAACTTATTCAAACGACTAGAAATTTTCTCTAGACTTACACCGATGAAACCATTGAAGTAGGGTTGAGGATCTTTTGAAACCTTGTCCCTAGCTTCTTCTCCATGATTTCTTCCTTCCATTTCTTCAAAAATTTCTCAAATCTGTCAAGAATGAAGTGCAGGGGACGTAATTTTGAGTGCTTGATGGTTAGGGAAGAAGATAGGTTGATTTAAAGGGAAAAATCGTGTGAAAAACTAAAAAATTTCAGTTTTTGCACGACCTAGTAACCATGGCGCTTAGACGCCGAATCGTCAAATTTTTAGTTGATTTTGGCGCTTAGGCGCCGAATTCTGGCGCCTAAGCACCGGAACTATGTTCAACTCCGTTTCGACTAATCATCAAATTTTCAAAATTACGTTCTCCAAGATAGGTAAATTATACTGGTAAGAGTAATTTAGACTCAATAACTCACATTGTAAACTATCATAATGAAGGTTAACTTGATCTCCTTTTTACTCATATTTAGAATAGAGTGATCATATTTTTAATTCTTACATACTTCAAAATAATCTTTAGCCTAAGTCATCAAAGTCTTATAAGCATCAAATTTTTCTAAAGTAATATAAAATTAATCAAGATCGAGGCATAACCTTACATCAAAACACAAAAACACTCAAAACACAAGATAATTATGGGTTTCCTCCTACAAAGGCTTGGTTTAACGTCGTCAGCCCAACTTAAGTAAATCTTTAATCAGGTTGACTCAATTCATAAGCCTCTTTATAAATCTTCTTAATATCTCTCAAATAAGGCTTCAATCCTACTCCATTTACTTTAAAAAATTTTCCTGTTTTGAGATCTTTAGTATCCACAGCTCCATAATGGTATACTTTCTCAACTAAATAGGGTCCAATCCATTTAGATCTTAATTTTCCAGGAAAAGTCTTAAACGAGAATTAAACAGTAATACTTTTTGTCCAGGCTCAAAAATTTTTCCTGAAATTTTCTTATCATGCAACATCTTCATTTTCTCTTTATAAATTCTCGCATTTTCATACGATTTGTTTCTAATTTCTTCCATCTCATTTAGTTGCAATAATCATTTTTCTCCTGCTTTATTCAAATTAAAATTAAACTCTTTTATCGCCCAATAAGCTTTATGTTTAAGTTCTACAGGTAAGTGACAATGTTTACTATAAATTAACCGGTAAGGTGACATTCCGATTGGTGTCTTATAAGCTGTTCTATAAGCCCATAATGCAGAATCAAGTCTATCAACCCAATCAGTTCTTTTAGGATTAACAGTCTTCTCTAAAATTCTTTTAATTTCTCTGTTTGATACTTCAGTCATTCCACTAGTTTGTGGGTGATAAGAAGTTGCAATTCTATGTTTGATTCTAAATTTTTTTAGTTATGATTGAATTCTTAAATTCCTGAAATGACTTCCACCATCACTGATAATTACCTTAGGCATTCCAAATCTTGAAAATATCATTTTCTTTAAAAATTTTGAAACACTTTTGGAATCACAGTTTGGTAAAGCAACGGCTTCAATCCACTTTGAAACATAATCAACTCGCTAATAAAATATAAATTTTTCCAGCATGATGGAACAAATGGTCCCATAAAGTCTAAACCCCATATATCAAAAATTTCAACTTCCAATATATAGTTTAAAGGCATTTCATCTTTCCTAGATATATTTCCCATCCTTTGACATCGATCAAATATTTTCACATATTGTCTCACATCTTTAAATAAGGTAGGCCAATAAAATCCAGAATTTAAAGTTTTAAATGCAGTTTTATTTATGCCAAAGTGTCCTCCAAAATTAGAATCATGACATTTTTGAATAATAGCAAAAGTTTCCTCATAAGGTACACATCTTCGAATCATAGAATCTTTACCAATTTTAAATAAATGAGGTTCTTCCCAAATATAAGATTTAGCATCATATTTAAATTTCTTAATAAATTTGTTATCCAAGTCATAAGGCAAAATATTGCTAACTAAATAATTAACAATATCAAGCATACCAAGGTGTTTTGCATCTTTGAATAACATATAAAGATTCATCGGGGAATTTCTCATTTATATTTTCTTCCAAAATAATATCATTTTTAATTCTAGATAAATGATCGAGCAATTTGGTTTTCGGTTCCTTTTCTATCTACTATTTGAAAATCAAATTCTTGTATAAGTAAAACCCATCTTATAAGTCTAGGTTTAGAATCCTTCTTAGATAATAGATTTTTAATAGCAGAATGATCAGTATGAACTATGCATTTAGTACCAAGAAGATAAGGTCTAAATTTATCAAAGGCATATACTATAGCTAGAAGCTCTTTCTCATTGGTAGTGTAATTTATTTGTGTTTCAGTGAGAGTTTTACTAGCATAATATACAACTTTGAAAACTTTCTCATATTTTTGTCCTAATACAGCTCCAATTGCAAAATCACTTGCATCACACATTAATTCAAAAGATTTATTCCGGTCAGGTGCAACAATTATAGGTGCAGTTATTAATTTTTCTTTTAGAATATTAAAAGCATTAATACATTCTTTATTAAATTCAAATTTTGCATCTTTTTCTAATAAATGACAAAGAGGTTTAGCAATTTTAGAAAAATCCTTTATGTATCTTCTATAAAATCCAACATGACCTAGAAAACTTCTCACATCAGTAACAGTAGTAGGTGGTTGCAATTCAACAATAATTTTCACTTTTCCTTGATCTACTTCCATCCCTTTTTATGATACTTTGTGACCAAGTACAATGCCTTCTGTGACCATGAATTGACATTTTTCCCAGTTAAGAACTAAATTTGTTTCTTCACATCTTTTCAGAACTTTGGCTATGTTTTCCAAACAAGATTCAAAAGAAGTTCCAAAGACTGAAAAATCATCCAAGAATATTTTAATTCCTTTGTCAATCAAATCACAAAATATTAACATCATATATCTTTGAAAAGTTACAAGTGCATTACATAAACCAAAAGGCATTCTTCTAAAAGCAAATGTTCCATAAGGACTTGTAAATGTTGTCTTTTCTTGGTCCTCAGAAGCAATAAGTAATTGATGATAACCAAAATATCCATCCAGAAAACACAAATATGAGTGTCCAGCTAATTTATCGAGCATTTGATCCAAGAAAGGTTAAGGAAAATGATCCTTTTTGGTGGCTTTATTTAATTTCCTATAGTCAATACAAATTTGTCATCCAGTAACTTGTCTTGTAGGAATAAGTTCATTTTTATCATTAACAATGACAGTTACACCTCCTTTCTTCGGAACACAATGAATAGGACTTACCCATTGACTATCCAAAATAGGATAAATAATACCAGCATCTAACCACTTAATAATTTCTTTTTTAACATCCTTTTTCATGATAGGATTTAATCTTCTTTGTGATTCTATAGTAGGTTTAAAATTTTCTTCCATTAAAATTCTATGCATGCAAATGGAAGGGCTTATTCCTCTTATATCAGCAATAGTCCAACCAAAAGCTTTCTTATAATTCTTTAACACACCTAGTAGTTTTTCTTCTTGATCTTTACTCAGTTCAGAAAAAATAATAACATGTAAAGTTAACGAATTTCCAAGAAACGCATATTTTAAATGGGAAGGTAACATTTTTAATTCCAGTTCAGGTGCTTTCTTAATTGAGGGTAAAAGTATATCATTTTGAGTTATGTCTACAGTTTCCCAATTATCTTTAATAAAATGAGTCTATTATTGTTGTACTACTTCATCTTCATCAGTTAAAAATTCAAATTTTTCTTCAGAAATAACTTACATTTTTCTTGATAATGTTTTTTCAATTAAATAATAAATTATATCCATTTGATAACATTTCTCTTTATCAGTGTACTTCATTGATTTAAGAACATTGAATTTAATTTCTTGATCATTAACTCTCATGGTTAATTCTCCTTTTTGCACATCAATCATAGCTCGTCCGATAGCTAGAAAAGTTATCCCTAAAATAATAGGTATCTCTTTATCTTCTTCCATATCAAGTACTATGAAATCTACAGGGAAGATAAATTTATCCACTTTAACAAGGACATCCTCTATAACTCCTTTAGGATAATTGATAGATCTATCAGCTAACTGAATGGTTACAGTGGTGGGAGTAATATCTCCTAAATCCAATCTTCGAAAGATAGAAAATGGCATGAGATTAATACTTACTCCTAAATCACATAAAGCTTTTCCACAAAATTTTTCTCCAATAGCACAGGGTATAGTGAAACTTTCGGGATCCTTAAGCTTTTCGGGTAATTTCTTTTGAATTATTTCACTGCATTCTTCACTTAATGCAACGATTTCAAAAGCTTCAAATTTTCATTTTTTGCTTAAAATATCCTTCATAAATTTTGCGTAAGTTGGCATTGTTCCAAAGCTTCAGCAAAAGATATGTTAATAGTAAGTTTCTAAAAAACTAACAAGATGAAAATTTGGATCCTCGTTTGGTGATCCACCAAATTGATTGTTTTGCACCATTTGAATAATAGACGGTTTAAGTTCAAAAGAATTAGCATCTACAGTAGGTATTTGAAAACTACTATAAAGTTCATCAACTGTAGGGTTAGCATAATCCCTTAATGGTTTATAAAAATTTTGATCATTAAGTTAAATTGGATTTTATAAAGTAGCCATTTCTTGAAATTTTTGAATTTGTTTTCCCTTTTTATTTTTTCTAATTGTTCTTTCCAATTCAGAATCTAAAGGTATTAATCCTTCAGAACCAAATCTTTGCATAAAACAAGGAATAAAATATACATCTCTTTTTTTTTAAATAATAATTTATTTATATATCTATTTTTTTATTATTATATTTCTTATAAGAAAATTTATATTATTTATAACGCAGTAATATTCACTTCCAAAAGATAGCCAAAAACTTTGACTCAATTTATAAATAGCGGCTAGTGTAAAAAATTAATATGATGTAAATTTAGAAAATATTTTTACACACTATGGGTACTACGCAAGTATATGTATCGTTTCAACTAATATAAGGCTTTGAAACAAAGACCCCAGTATCGATCCCACATGGAAGAATTATAGTGATAAATTCTCTAAATAATAAAATTTTTTTTAATCTTTTAATTTAATTATAAATTACTATTAATTTACTAAATGCAAATAAAGAATACAATAATAAGAAAATGATTTATAAAATCTATATAAAATAAACAACTTTCTTTCCATCAATTAATCTAAGATTTTTAAGATAATTTAATATTTGTTGGAGAATTTGATTTATGGTATTGTGCTAAATGGAAGCATTCCTATTCTTTACCCTTTGATCCAGGCGCAAAGAGCATTGGCTAATTTACGGAATAGGTCTGGATGTATTGTTAGTAGAATGGGTTAATCCAGGCTCACACTTCTAGATGTCCAAGGGTGGCTATGGTCGGCCCTACTAGTGACCCTTTCCTATTCTATAAACCAAATTATAAGAATTTAGTCTGTCACTCTAAAAACTTATCAATTCTACGCCCTTTAAATCTTACCTTCCTATTTATTTGCACTTCACCTTGAATAGCCCGCACATGGCCTTCGACTACCCAAGGATTCATGTGACATTTACAAGTTAAGAGTTCTTATCCTTCAAGGTCTCAAAACACTTCAACAGATTTTAATAATTCAAATGACTAATCTAAAAAGTAAAGTAAGATCAGGTATTAATGTCATCACAATGTTTTAAAAATATTTTGAATTTCAATTCTCCATCGAATCTTTATATTATCTTATTTATCTCTTCATAATTGAAGGAAGAAAGTAAACTAACTACTCGGAACACATTGAAAATAAATAGCAAAACATGATAATTAAACTTTGAATCAAATATAAAAATACTTATCTCAAATATTTCTTCTACAGATCTTCTGATTCCTACTGACTCCATAGTGTAATGAACTCCAGATGCAACAACTTGAAAATAAACTCACTAAACTAAACAAAAGTGGCCCTAAAATTCTCTCTCTATTTCTCTCTCTAAGGAAGAGAGATCCTAAAGTGGATAAGAGAAAGGGTTACAATGGGAGGGGCCCGTTTTTTGAAGAAACGGACCCCTATTTATAGGCTTCAAGGGTTGCCTTGAGGCACCTCTTCAAAATATGTCCACATTCAATGAATCTTTTAGAAGGTCGGTCTGGCGCATAGGTGCCGGAATCTAGGGCCTAGGCGTCGGACACCGCGTCCAGTTCTTTGCACCTCTTCACTTTGGCTCGCACCTCTTCGCGTTTAATATCGTTTTGGAGCGTCCAAATGCAATGTAACATATGTCCTATTATCAAGGAACAACTGCCAGTCTTCTAGAATGTCCAATAACCGCTCACTCCGTCAACATAACTGACCAAACATTGTCAAAAACTTGACAGTTTTTGTATCGAGTCTGGCGCTTAGACGCCAGCTTCTGGCGCATAGGTGCCAGGCCATATTTTTTTATATTTTTTGTATTTTGCTCCATTTTTGCTCCTTTTTTCTCCTTTTTCCTTTTAAGAGGTTTTTACATTACCTACATCCAAAAACACAAAAAATACCTTTCATTAAAGCATAATATCCTTAGAAATTAATAAGAATTAAGACATAAAGAAATAGGTATTTTTTTATAGATCAGGGTGCAAGTAGGAAATATCACTGTCGGCATATTTTTAGGTTGAGTGTTGTATTTTTGAAAAGGGGCCGGCTACAGAAATTGTCAGCAAATTTTTAATTTTAAATTTAATTTAAGTATATATATATATATAATTTGGAAAGTAGCATTTGATTTTGAAACTAATTTTAAGTTTGAAAATTTTAAGATATCAAACCGATCTCACGTCCCAAGTAGTTTATATAAACGAGCACCACACCACAAACCGTGTATCTATCCCGAAGAATAGACACACTGCTTGATGATGGGGCTCGGTTAAATAAACTAGAAGATTTGTGACATCCGTTTGGTCTGCGAACCAATTTTATAAGCCGACAAGTTCCCATGTTTAATATAAAGAAATTAAACAGGGTTTATATTACCTGGGTTCTTAAAGTTCCCTATAAGGGCAAGCCCCTATTGTTAATTACATCTTAAATGACGGGATTCATTTAAGAAAACTCTCGATAATGATTAGTGGTTTTGCTCTCAAGAATTTTAATGTTTAAGGTTTTCAAAGGATTTGAGTTTTGGAAATTTCAATAGGGAATTGATCAAATTTGGAACAACTTATTTTAAGAGTCCAAAGAAAGAGAAGTAGGAGAAGCTGAGGATCCAAGAAGAATCTTGGCAACTTCTCAAATTATCCTATTGTTTGGCTTCAATTTGGGAGTTTGTTTAATGTTTCAATCTTGGCAATTTTAATTAATTAGAACTTATATTTGTATGAAAAAATCACACAAACAGCCTCGAAGATGTGAGGGTTTAGGTCGTACAGAACGACTACCTCGGAGTCCTAAGACTGGTTAGGGCTTAATTTGTATAACATGATTATGCAAATGCCTAATAAAGAGTTGAGGATTTGTGTTGCACTAGGCAAACTACCTTGAAGTCCTATGGCTTGGTTATTTCATTCTAAGAAAGTTTTGCTGAAGTAGATCCGAGTTTTGCTGATGACGATGGCCGAGCTGCCCAACATGCTCTGAGCTCCTTGTTGTTGCAGAGGTTTAGTTTTAGAAGTCATAACTCAGGAGATGAGGGAAGTGTTTTGGTTTAGAGAAAATCTTAAAATCTAAGTGTTTTTAAGATTTTAATTAAAACAAATCTTAAAGTTATTTAAACAGAACCGATTAAGATCACACGGTTCTGTCATCCCAGCACCGTTATTTTCATCAAATTCACTTAGTCCAGATGAATTTGCTAAACTCAACTGAATGAGTTCCACACTTTCATTTAGACCTTGGGAAATCCCGTTAGCAACACGTGGGTTACATCATCCGAGGTATTCCGGATCATTCAATGAGACATTTTAATTTAGTTGTGATTATAGTTTTGTTGTTCTATTTGTGATTAAATTTTCAGTTATTTTATATTTTAGAATGTTGTGGCATTGAATTTTATCTTGCAATAACTTTTAATTTAGTTTTGGTTTCAGTTCAGGGACTATCCTAAAGGTTTTGGTTTTCATGCAACAGTTTTATTTATCATGCAAGAGAAGTAAAGTGCAGTGCATGTAAGTAAATTGCAATAAAATAAATTGCAATAAAATAAAAGCGTACCTGGAGGATGTTCCCGTCATCCCAAGCTGCACTTAAAACACATGTTAAGGCATTTAAATGTTTCAACAGATACCTAGGTACAGCTAAGGGAAGGGTTTTGGTTGTCTACCAAATTCCTAATCCTATAACTAGTCATTTCCTATGATGTCTAGGTTCTTCGTTTGATTTAAGGATAATTTTCTTTATCAAAGAACAATTAAATTCAGTTGTTCTTCTAAAACATCCCGTCATATTGAGGAAGTGCTTAGGACGAGTCCTAAACATCTTTTCAATATTTCTGGGATTGTTTGAGTCCAAGTAAATTTAGTTGCACAGGTGAATTAATCATCCAAGAGTTTAGTTAAACTTTGTTTCTTGCTCAGTGAACTTAGGTATTTGATTACCTGATGAATGAAGTGACATCTCACTTGATACTCTATTTAAGAGTTAAAATAATTAAACCATTAAGGGCAAGTTGGTTTATCGAGAATTTTAATCATTCTTAATTTAAAGTTTGAGTTAATGGTTTAAAGTGTTTTAATTTAATTATGAGGTTTTAATTAATAATTTTAAGTTTGGAATAGTGTACAAATTATTTTAGATTTAAATCTTTATATTTTTAATTATTTTGGTATTTCAAGTTGATGTTCATGTTTTAAATTTACTTAGATAGAAAGAGGTGTTGAAATTATTGATATATTTTGATTTAACTCTTAATGATTTCATTTAGGTTTGTTGTTAAATGATTTTAATTTAATTTAATTCAATTTGATTTTAATTTAATTTTAATTTAATTTTATTTTATTTTATTTAATTTCGATTTAATTTAATTTAATTTTAATTTAATTTTAATTTAATTTGGTTTTAATTTAATTTAATTTTAGTTAAATTTAAATTTAATTTAATTTAAATTTTATTTAATTTTATTTAATTTTAATTTTAGTTTAATTTAAATTTAAATTTTAATTGTTAATTTTAGTTTAACTATAATTTTAATTAAGAACTAAAAATTTTTAAAGTGATTTATTTAGGGATTTTTAAATTAAAGAATAATTATCCTCTTAATAATATCCACATTTTAATAATCCAAATTTAAATATATTCTTTCCAAATTTTAAATCATTTAATTAATTAAAGTTTCATTTTGATATTTTCAAAGTGTTTAATGTGTTTCTAACCCTTAATCTCCCTAAGTTTCAATCATCCAAGAGAAAGTTATAATCAAATATTTTACCCTCCATTTTGATTAAACCTAAAGTTTTAATTAAGGGTTAAAAATTTTTAATTGCCTTTATGCCCTTTTAGGCTTATTTATTTCATAACTCACTAAATTGAGTTCAAATGAATTTGAAATTTTTATGTCACCTCACTCATATGTCAATTAAGACATTAAAAGAGAAAATGTGATTTTTCTGAATTTAATTTATTTATATAATTATTTTTAGTAGAAAATAAGGGTTTTCAAAGAAAATTCAACAACATGACCAAGGAAAAGTTTCTGTCCTTAAGAATATTATGGGATGTTCCTAATGCCAGAGGACCACATGGACCAATTTTTATGATTTTTTGAATTATATTTTATTTATTATAATTATTTTGAGTTTTAGAGTATTAATTAATTATAAAATAAAATTAAATTTGAAAAATGGATTTTATATTTTTCTTAAATCTCTCTCACCTTAAGGAGTTCATTGAAACAAATTTTATAATTTTATGATTTTTCTTTGATTTATTAAAATTATTTTAGTGAAAAAGGTTAAAAACTTATTTTTTAATATTAAGAATCATGAATACTAGATATTATTTTTGGATTTACCCGTTCAGAGGGCTATTAAAAATTATTAGTAGACATCTATATAATTAAAGAATATGTCTCATCAAAAGGTTTTGACATTAACGATCCACCTGCAGTAGCGTCAATAATCGATCTAAGAGATCCCACTAATCCATTATAAAATGTTTGAATTATTAACCAAACTGGTAAAGCATGAAGTGAAGACTTCCTAAGAAGATCTTTAAATCTTTCTCAATCTTCATATATTGATTCCTCTTTAAACTAAAAGAAAGATGTAATATCGTTTCTAACCTTAGCAGTTTTTGATAGTGGGAAATATTTTGATAAAAAAATTTTTAATTATTTAAAAATTAAATACAGAGAATAAAATTACGATTTTAATTTCATAATTTTCTTCTCTTCAAGAGCCTTCCAGAGGTATTTTTATTTTGTTTTAGGACGTCTAAGCAAAAAGATATGAATTTTCAATTATTTTAATGTTGTTTGGAATTAAAATGGCTCCAGAATTACTAGAGGCAGCCATGTGTCATGGTATCGTCGAACGGTGAGAAGATCCGCTGAGCGGATCCAGACAGCGAGCAGCGCGCTGTTTGATCTGGGCCGCCCGTTCCAAAACACGAGATCGGGTGACCATGGATTAATCCAAATAATTCAAAAAATTTCTGAACCGTCCAGCTTCTAGGGTCAATATCTCACTCATTTCTCCAAGGAATTGAGTGATTTTTTATCCTATGGAATCTTCTAGAGATGTAGATCACATCTATACGGTGATCATAATTTTCTGGACTAGTTTAGTCCATGATTTTTCAACTATATGAATTATTTTGTATTAAAAAAATCCATACCTTGGCCACAATGACTTTGAGCTTGATAAAACTTGTTAGTCAGCCTTTAGTGGTCTCAGAGAAGTTCTTTGTCACTCCAATTTAGACTTATAACAAGTCTTGGTGGGTAATTTTGACAAGGTGGCTTGGTTTGGGTGCACTTTGGGTTTTAGCCAAATTGGTTCAATTGGGCTAGTTTTATGGCTCAATTTTGGTTGGAATGCATTGTTAAGATCCCTAACAAGGTTTCTTATGTTGAAAGCTAGAGGATTTGGCCAGCCTATAGGTCTTTAGGGATTTTTTCTTCCTCTCCTAGTGTTTTCATGTATAGGATTTTTATAGCCATGACAATGGCTATCAATGGATTTGAGCTGGTTAGAATCACTTGGGGGAGTTTCTAACTCATCCATAAATATTTTCAAGATGAAGTTTTAGCTGTGATAGTGATAGATTGGCCATTTCCATGCTTAATCATCATGAACTTAACCATGGTAAGGAAGGGTGGTGCTTGCTTGGATTTTCCCATGGCTTCCTTCATTGGAGAGCTTGGGAGATGGACATGGTTGTAGGAGAATGCCTTGGATCAGCCTCCCCCATGTAATTCATTTAGCACCTCCCATGAATTGAGTGGTAGGGTGGCACATAAGCAAAATTTTCCTCATTCCCATGTCTTAGCCATAATTGCTCTCAAATTGTCATGATGAGTTTTTCATTGCTTTGTTTCATTTCTATTGGGTAGAGAGGAGGCTTGTGGTGACTCAAAGGGAGTAAACCATTCATCATTCAACATTTCATTTAAAGATTTGTGAGAGGATGACACATAATTCCTATTTTATTTAATTTTCAAAAATTTGGATTTATGAGCTCATCTTATGAGGTATGGATGATCCAAGCTTCTCCTTCTCCTATTGGCTAGGGTTAGAGGTGATTGATGAATCATCAAATGTTCTCTCAAGGTTGGATAAGGAGATAACACCTCATTTTTTTAATAATGAAGGCACCATTATATGTTTTAACCATGGTTAAACATGGAATGCCATGAGTTATCAAATGAGTTATTTTATTTTTAATGGGTTATATCGGTTGTCTCTATCCATTTTGATGTCACCTATGATGTCATAAATGACTTAGAATTTTTGAAAACCAATTATTATGTCATAATTGATTTTATTGATTAAATATCCTTTTTATGGCTTTTTGATTTAATATCCTTTTTAATTAATTATGTCATTAATTAATTAAAAAATGTTTGTAACTTATTTTATTAATCAAATTATTAATTCAAATAATCTTATATTTAATTATTTGATTAATTTTATGTCATTTTGATTCAAAATTAGATTTTTATCTTATTTTATGACTTTTTAATTTAATTTTTATTTTGATTAATTATTTCATTAATTAAAATATAAAAATTAAATTATTAGTCAATTAATTAATCAAAAATAATTTTAGAATTAATTATTTGATTAATTCCATTATTTTTATCAAATTGTGCATTTTATCATTTTTATGGCTTTTAATTTAATTTTCCATTTTAATTAACTATGTCATTAATTAAAATTTTAAAACTTAAATTATTAATCAATTAATTAATCAAAAATAATTTTTAAATTAATTATTTGATTAATTTTTTTATTTTTATTTCATTTTGGTGTATTTTGTCATTTTATGACTTTTAATTTAATTTTTATTTTAATTAATTATGTCATTATTTAAAATATTCAAAATTAAATTATTAGTTAATTTAATTTTGAAATTAATTATTTGATTAATTTTGTAATTTTTATTTCATTTTGGTGTATTTTGTCATTTTATGACTTTTAATTTAATTTTTATTTTAATTAATTATGTCATTAATTAAAATATTGAATATTAAATCATTAGTCAATTTAATTAAACAAAATAATTTTTTAAATTAATTATTTGATTAATTTTGTCATTTTTATTTCATTTTGGTGTATTTTTTCATTTTATGACTTTTAATTTAATTTTTATTTTAATTAATTATGTCATTAATTAAAATATTGAAAATTAAATTATTAATCAATTTAATTAATCAAAATAATTTTTAAATTAATTATTTGTTTATTTTTGTCATTTTTATCATTTTTGTCATTTTTTATCATTTTTTTTCATTTTCTATTCAAAATTGTGTGTTTTGACCAAAATTGATAAGTGTTGACCATGGTTGACCAATGTTGACCTAGATTGACCCAAGTTAACCTAAATTGGTCATTTTTAGTTTCAAGATGTCTAATGTGACTTTTTCAACCTTGTCCTGGTCGATTTGATCGCAATATTAGTGATTTTGTCATTTTGGGGTCTAAATATGTCATATTGACCAAATTTAGGGTTTATACTAATTCAAAGGTCAATGTGGTGACTTTTAAATTAAAATTTTGTTGATTTTGATCAATGTCAATTTGATCATGTCAAAATTTGTCTTTAAAGTCAATTTTGTGGTCAAGAAGACTTTGTCAAGGTTTTACCTTAGGTCTTAGGGTTTATTGTTTTTAGGAGGTCAATGTAGGTAGACTTCCTTTCTCAAGGTGTTTGGTGAATGATTCTCACAAAAGTGAGGTCAACTAATGGGCCCCCAATATGTGTGGTATATTGTAGAGATATGCCGCACATATCGACGTTGACCGCACATATTGACGTTGACCGAAATGGTCTCAATGTCATAGTTGTTAGTGTCTCATATCAATATTCAGAGTTTAGAATAGATGTGATAAAATGTCAAATGTCAAAATGTTGATTATGATCTTTTTATTAGAAAGATATTTTAGAAAGAGAAATTGGATGTCATATTTAATTTCTCAAAATATCGAATGTCAAATTTCACTGTCGAGCTAAAGGAATGTCATAATTTCCGTGTCAGGAAATAGAGAATGAATGTCATATTCTATTTCTCAAAATGCCAAATGTTAATGTCGAGTTAATGGAGTGTCATAGTTTCCGTGTTAGGAAAGGACTTACATCCAATAACTGGAAAGAGAAAATGAATGTCATATTCCACATCTCAATATGTCAAATGTTGATGTCATGTTAAAGGAATGTAATTTTTGTGTCAGGAAATGACTTATATCCTATAATTGGAAAGAGAAAATTGATGTCATATCTCATTTCTCAAAATGCCAAATGTCAATGTCGTGTTAAAGGAATGTCATTTCCGTGTCAAGAAAGGAGTTACATCCGATAAATGGAAAGAGAAAATGGATGTCATATTCCATTTCTCAAGATGTCAAATGTCAATGTCGTGTTAAGGGAATGTCCTTTCCGTGTCAGGAAAGGACTTACATCTGATAACTGGAAAGAGAAAATGAATGTCATATTCCATTTCTCAAAATGTTGAATGTCAATGAAAATGGCGTACCCGCTGGAGATTTGACTTTTTTTTAGGTTGAGAAATAATTCTCATGTTAATTTCATAGAGTTTTCTTTTATCATTAGTTTAATTTTAAGGAGTTCATTTTACCACTATAGGACCTGCCGACTTGTCATGGACAATAGGAAATATTTTTTAATACTTCATTTCCATAATGTACATTGCACACAAAAGTCACTAGTACATATTATTACAGAAAATAAAGTCTACTATGCATATATGCACATATCACACGGGATGCACACAGCAAACTATTAATATATATCTGGAAGAAGATGACTTCCATGTCATTGTCTATCATCTGCATAGTTTTGAACATTGTTAGACCGTATATAAACATCTAACACTCCAAGACGCTGTCTGTCACATATCCTAGGTGTTTGGATGTTTATAAGGTCATGGCTACCCTGTGGTCTGTAATCCTTCAAGTTCCGGAATGGGTTGATATCCGACAGGTCGCTTATCTGGCTTCATGCGTCGCAATGTAATTGAGATATGAGGCCTGTCAACACTAGGTATGCAGTGCTTTACAAAATCTGCACCAATTCCCTGAAATAAGAGAACTGATCCTCGAATTAAAAGGATGTGGCATGTCCCCTCGAATTCTCCAAGTCCCAGAATCTGTCTTTCTCTTCCAAACACGATGGAACACGGATTCATTAGAGATACGGTACAAAATGGCCTCTCAAAATCATGGTTATCGATATGTGGAGGGATACAATCTCCTTTATCATAAATGTTGATGATAAAAATATCAGGAACACGGTCTGTGGTCATGACACCCCCAAGTAACAAGACGTCTAGTAATCTGAATTATTTTAGTGGGTACTGGGTCCACCTATTCATATCATAAAATTTCGGGAAGATTCCCCTCCCTGTCTCTTGCATAATTATAACAGCATCCATATTGGATAGTCTGTCTGCCCTTGCCACGAATCCATTTATTGGGCTCAGACTATGTCCTTCTTTTAAGATGTTTAGCCTTACACTGGTCCCGGGCTTCTATTACATGATCAAAAATAGCGGCTTGCTCTTCATCATCAAATATTCTGGTGAATAGTTTAAGACCATCCAGAATATTTATTATTCTTTTGTTCATATTCTTATATTGTTCAAAGCTCCTCCATTTAATAGCATGATATCGCCGTGCTTCTTCTCTGGAGTGATCTCTTCTATCAACCTCTCTTCCTGACAATTTTAGATTTTGGGCAGATATTGGTGAGGGCGAGGTGATGGCTACCTTTTCCTCCTGGTTCCCTTTGCAAAATCTGGATTTGTCATCTCCGATGCAAAGTAGATTTCCTCTAATGAAGTATCAATGGCCTGATATTTTAACTGGCTAATGTTCTCCATGTTTTGTTTTTCTTGTAATTGTTTTTGATGCTTCAACCATTTATTATGGTTCCGTCTCTGTGATCAGGTAAGTCCTGTTGTCATATCTTTTATACCAGATACAGAGGCTTCTGTAATCCCCTGTACTGAAGTAGTCATAAATTCATGCTCGTCTGAGCTGTCACTGATTTCAAAGTCATACTCCTCGGGCTGTCGGAGTTTGAATTCTATCAAAGGCATTTGCATCTTAATCTCATTATGGTTAACCAGATAGAGTTATGACCTGTGGTATATAGATTCAACTTGCAATAGATCAAAGTTGAAATGAATTCTAGTTCCCACGTTCATGTGTCGGCGGTCCAAGGTAAAAGTCATATTATTTTGGAATGTGAAAAGTAGTCTATCTTCAGACATTCTTCTTGTAAATAACAGGGTGACATGTCAGACTAAATTTCATTTTCAAGGGTAAATTATGCTTACAAGTAAGCGAAAGAGAAATAGATTCAGATTTGCATAAAGAGCAAAAGAGAAAATCATTCATTTTTATTTATAATGTTTTTCCAGTTCATAAACAATTCATGATGCATAGTATTTCTTTAAAAAGCACCCATTAATTGGGGGCAAAATTATATCTCAGTGGCAATCAACCAACTGGTAAGATCCTCCAAAATATGTCTTTTCAATTACATATGGGCCCTCCCGTATTGGATCGAATTTTCCTCCTAGTTTTGTGATGAGCAAGAATAGGTCTTCGGAGAACTAAAACTAATTCTCCTATGTGAAACGTCCTGGGATGAACTAATTTATCATAATGTCATGCCATTTTTCCTGGATATAACTCGAGATTTTTTTGAGCTTGTAAGCGTTTGCCTTCTAAATTTTCTAATTCTTCGAGTCATAACTTAATATTATCTTCTTCTGTGATTTTATTTGCGATAGCAACTCGGAGAGAGATAATTTTTATTTCAAGTGGAAAAATGGCCTCAGAACCATATACCAAAGCAAATGGTGTTGACCGTATCGGTGTTCGGTATGTAGTCCTATAAGCCCATAAAGTGTTTATCAATTTTTCATGCCACTGTCTCGGACTGTTTGTCAATGTCTTTTTCAGAATTTATACCAATGTTTTATTGAAGGTTCCAGCTAAACCATTGGCCTTAGGATAGTAGATTGCAGAATATCTTCAATCTATTCCATGTCTTTGAAAAAAATTATTGATTTTTGTATTTTTGAAAGCTAGTCTGTTATCTGATATGACTCGCCGAGGAATCCCAAATCTGTAGAAAATATGTGTTTTGAAGAAATGGAGAACTAGTTCTACTTTTACTTCTCTGAGCGGTATTACCTTTGCCCATTTAGAGAAGTAATCAGTAGTTTCCAAGATAAAATGATGGCCTTTAGACGATGGAGGGTCTTTAAGGCCCACTATGTCTGTACCCCAGCACTCAGATGGACAGGATGCAACAGTCGGGTGTAATACATTTGGTGGTTTATGTAAGAATACTCTATGTACTTGACATTGATGACATTTCTTTGCAATTTCAAGACATACAATCATCATTGTCTGCTAGTAATATCCCATTCTTTTAATTTTCATTTTCATTTTCGGTCCTGATTGGTGTGCTCAACGTAGATATGAATGAACTTCTTTGACGATCTTTTGAGCCTCTGATGGGTCTAAGCATCTTAACCACATCTGGTCGAAGGATCGTTTATTAAGAGTATCATTTACTAAAGCATAAGATAATGCTTTTTGTTCAATCCGATTTGCAATGGAACTATTTTCAGGTAATTTTCCAGTTTATAAATATTGAATAATCAGTTGTCGCAAATCATCTTTTTCTTCGTTAATAATTGTCAATATATTGTTTTCCAATTTTATGCAAATTGTACATGTCAATCTGAGAAAGAACTTGTCATCCTTTTATAGAAATTGATATGTCATCTTCTTCTGAGCAAGCAAATTCTTTTGCAATTTTTGCCAAAGCGTCTGCTAAAGAATTATCTCGTCTCGGGATTAAGAAAAATGTCACATCAAGAATTTACTGAAGTAGCCTCAAAGTGTAATGGAAATATTATTCAAGTCGAGGTTTTAGAGTCTTATATTTGCCAGCAATTTGATTGATAATCAACTAAGAATCTCCATAGATGTCAATATTTTTAATTCCATTAGTATTGTCAATTCTAGACCGGTTATGAGCGCTTTATACTCGGCTTCATTATTTGTGCATCGTTCGGTCAGATGATATGAAAAATCCATCATTGCTTTATCTGGAGTGATAAAAATCAATCCTACTCCAGCTTTGCCTGGTATAACTGTTTGTTTATCTTTATCTTTCTGTGCAGATAATGTTCCATCAAAGTACATTTCCCATCGTTGCACATTTGAACTTTTTATTTTTGATTTTTGTTCATCAGGTAAATCATCATTGAATGGTGATCCTTCTAGAATTGGGTGTGCTGCTAAGAAATCTGTCAAGGTTTATCCTTTGATAGCATGTAATGGTACAAATGTTATGTCAAATTGAAGTAAAATTATGGCCAACCTTGCTGATCTTCCAGAGAGTGTGGTTCGTGTCATTAAATATTGAAGTGAATTAACCCTTGAAATATGGGTTATTTTGTTAGATAGCATATAGTGTCTTAGTTTTTGAACTGCAAACATTAGAGCTAAATAATGCTTTTCAATTGTCTGGTATTTTATTTCAACCGAGAGTAAACAACGACTCAAATAATATAAAGCATTTTCTTTCCCATCTTCATTTACATGGGCTACTAATGCTCCAAGAGAATTGTCCAATGCTGCAGTATAAAGTATTAGAGGTTTTCCTAGCACAGGGGCTGTCAAAACAGGAGTGTTGTCAAATATTGTTTGATGTAATCAAAGGTTTGTTGGAATTTGTCATCCAATACAAATTTACTATCCTTTCTTGTCAAAGCAGTAAGTGGTCGACATATGCCAAAAAGATTGGATATAAATCTTCGTATGTATGCCAATTTTCCTTGAAAAGATCTCAATTGGGTTAGATTTTTAGGAGGGGGCATATTTAGAATTGCTTCGATTTTAGAGGGATCAATTTCAATTCCACGATGTCGAATAATAAATCCTAAAAATCTTCCTAAAATAACACCGAAAGCGCATTTTAAAGGATTCATTTTAATATTGTTTGTCGTAATCGATCGAAAACAATTCTCAAATCGTACACATGATCACTTTTCTGTTTGTTGTTAACAACCAAATCATCCACATAACATTCAACTTGGTTATGTATAAGTTTGTGAAAAATTTGTGTCATAGATCTTTGGTATGTAGCACCAGTATTCTTTAATCCAAATGGAATTACTTTGTAACAGTATATGCCTATGGGTGTTCAAAGGCTGTATTGGATTCGTCTTCTGAAAACATTTTAACTTGGTTATATCCTGATGATCCATCCATGAAGGAAAATACGACATGTGTGGATGCTATGTCTATCATTAGTTCTGGGATTGGTAAAAGAAATTTATCCTTTGGGTAAGCTTTATTCAAATCCCGAAAATCCACACAAACTCTAATTTGTCCATTTTTCTTTTTTATTGGCACAATAATAACCAGCCATGTTGGGTAAGTTTCCTCACGTACAAAGCCAGCTTCAATTAGTTCCATGACTTCGGTGATGACTTGTTGCTCTATTTCAACACACATCCTTCTTGGATCTTTTTTAACAGGAATTGCAATTTGGTTTATTACAAGTTTATGGAACTCAACTTCTGGTGTTAGCCCAGGCATTTCATCATAAGTCCAGGCAAAACAGTCTTCATATTCTTTTAACAATTGAATGATTTCCTTAGCTTTTGTGTCGTTAAGGAATGAACTAATGAAATTTGATTTTGGATTTTCATCAGTCCCTAAATTTATTTTTCTTAATTCATCAATTGTCGATTTTATTTCCAATTCAGGTTGGGCATTTTTAATTGGAAGATCTACTGTTTGTTCAAAGTCATTATCTTCAGTAATGACTAGGCAAAATTTTGTATCGTCCAAAGATTCCAAGTTGTCAAACCCAATGCCTTGTTTGGAATTATGATTTCATTTATTATCATTCCACATTTGTTTAATGAAATCAGGTTATCTTGTAGACAATTGTGCAGGTGATAAACTTTTTCGAACAAAATTTTGTGCCCAAGGAGAATACAACTCAAAAGGGATATTTGTTGATTTCAAAACATTTTCATCATCTAGTTTTACATCGGTTTCAAGATTAGAAGACGAAGAAGAGCCAAGTCTAAACTTAATTGGCTTCTTGTTATCATTTATACCTCTCTGACCACTATATCTTCAATTCTAGGAGTAGAAATTGGATTTAAGGTCATAGTTTGTATATAATGATTAATTTTATCATACATAGATTCAAATTTTTTTTCTTCTTCTTTAAGAGGTATCCTAAATTGAAGTTCTTTTGAAATCACTGTTGTCATTTCTCATTTTATGTTATCATCGGAGTTCAGGTGAATTTTGAACTTTGATGGCTTTTTCATTTCGACAATTGGATTTTGTTTCCTTCGCCCTTGTCCTCGGCCTTGACCTCGAGTGCGAGTTTGATGGAAATTATTACCACTTCTCTGTATTGGAAAAGAACTATCTTGTTTCTTTTCAATGTCTTTTTCTTTAGTATTCACCATGGCTTCTCTGGAAAATATTGTTTATTTCACTGGGGTGTAGTATGCGGCATCTTCATGTATTCCAATTTCTTGCACCAAGAATGGTTGTAGATCCCCCATAATACAATATTCTTGTCCATTCTACAAATATTTTATGCATTGATCTAGTGAGGATGGAATCATTTTATGCTCGTGGAGTCATAGTTTACCAAGCAGAGCATTAAAGGAAGTGCGGAATTAATTATATGGAATTTTGTTGTAGTTATCAAATCAACCATTTTTAGGAGTAATGTTATTGACCCTAAGGCTCTTTCTCCATGTTGGTTGAATCCTCGTAGCATCATTGTATCCCTTGATAGTTGAGATGCATTAATATCCAAATATGCTAGAGCTTTCTGATTCATTATGTTAATTGAGGCACCTGGGTCAATGAGTACCCTTGAGAGTGTCGTATCATTTATATTTATTGTAATGTACAAAGGATGATTATGTTCAGTTGTCCCAAGCAATAAGTCATCATTGGAAAAGGTAATCCTTGCTTGTTCTTTTAATGAGTTAACCTCACTATGACTACTATCAGTAAGTTGAGTCAAGCAAATGTCTTGATCCATGAGGGCTTTTATTAATGATTCCCTCATTTCTTTTGAAAGTATGAGAGTATCATAAATGCTTAATTTTGCTGGTAATTTTCTCAGGTGGGCTAACGCATGATAATCCACTTTATTGTGAGGATCATCATTTAATAGATGTATCAAAGGAACAATTTCCTTTGTCATTATTGTTTGTTTCTCTTTTTCTTGTAGATTTGTTCTGGGAGGTAAGACTTTCCCACTCTGTAGACTAATTTCAGTTATTTCCCTTGATCTGTCATTTGACTCTTTTGTCTCTGAGTCCGAAGATTCCAATTGTATGGAAATTGAAATTTGTTTTAATAGATGTGTTATGTCATTATCAGAGTCAATATCAATATCAGTTTAGTTATCAATAAACTGATTGATTTCATGTACAATTTGAGTATTGCTTTTAGGAATGAAATCATTTCCAGAAGCATCATCCAGAATAGACCAAATGTAAGCAGAATCGAAAATATTATTATTTTCGACAGGTATAAAGATAGTCATACAAAGTTATCAGTTCAAGGGATTTTCTCCCTTTTTCGGATTCAACTATCCTAGTAGAGGACATAGGTCTATGAAAAGTGGTAGATACAAAAGGGATAGTATTCCCTGTGCTAGGATAACCTCTAATTCTTTTTCTTGGCAGTTTTTGAAGGGGTCTCTTCATTAGATTTTTCTGAAGTGATGTTATTCTTATCTTGTTTGTCAGGATCGGGAACGTGTTTTTCAATTGAAATCATTTGACTGAACGTTTTCAAGATTCTTTCATATATTTTTTTGGAATTGTGATGCATAAAAAATATATACGCTTTTTGCTACATGATTTTACTCATTTTTTGTGATATTACACTTTAAAAGGAAAGAATTTTGTATTTTTTTTTGGTTTTAGGTACAAAAATGGTGATTGGAGTAAAAAGAAGCAAAAACGGTGCAATTTGGAGCAAAAACGAGCAAGAAAGCAAATTTTGGCTTGACACCTTTCGATAAGTCCTTCTATGTTTAATTTATTTTACATTGCTTGCATATTTTTGAATGAGATTACATTTTAAAGAAAGGTTATTTTTATGCTTATTTTGTAGGGCTGTCTGTTAGGAATGTAACGCAACTGAAACGGGGCGAATCGGAGCTGAAACGGAGCCAAACGGAGCAAAATAGTAGAGTTGCGCAGCATGGGCGCCAAGGCGCCCAAACAAGCGCCGGCTGCACCAGAAGCCTGAGAGCACAAAAAATAGGGCGCCGACAGTGCCATATTTAGCTTCGGCGGTGCCCGAGAAGGCCTAGATGCGATATTGGGCAGTTTTTTGCCAAATACATCGAATCTGGATGCTTTTTGAAAGGTTTCTTCATGCACATCTAGGGAAATTCGTCTCTACGCTATTTTAAACCGAATTTGAGGCCAAAAATAAGAAGAGGAGAAGGTAGGAAAAATGTGGAGAATGTTGAGAGATCTTAGAATAGGATTAGAAATGTAGATTTCTACCTTTTGGAAAGATTGGAGAGGGGTTTTGAGAGAATTTGCAAGGGAATGGCATTGCATGAGTCCACGGGAGACTTTGTGGGAGAGATTTTCATCTTTCTTTCAAGGGGAAAAAGCTAAGTATTGTGTTCTTCATTATCTTATGATTTTTTAAACACTTATTTTATTGATTTTCTTTGAAATGAAGTTTTCCGTTGTGTTTTATTTGTGCTTTCGATGTCTTTCTCTTACTCTTTCTTCTTCTATGGAAATAGTGGCATGAGAAGATTATGCCATTATTTTCACTATACTTTTCTTTTGAAATGATTAGGATTCATGTTTAGTATATTTGGATGCTTGCTAAAAGATGTTTTAATTATAAATGTGATGGTTTTTACTTGCACTTCATTTACATTACAATAAGGGCCCGTTGTATTGTTAAAATTTGTTGTAATTGCATTGTCCCAAAAGGGCGGTATAATTCTCAACAAAGTGGAACCACATTCAATGTCCATGAATGAATTGTGTAGTTCATGGGGATTGAGTGCAAATAAATAGGGAAATATTGTTTCATGAGCTTCGAATTGAAGATTTCAGGGTGACAGGCTGAGATCCCAATTTGGTCCTAAGATTAGTAACTAAACTTGAAGGTTAGCCTTCATGTGAAGGTTGAGTGGGAGCTCCGTAGTGACAGCCGGTATCCTCCCAGCCTAGCCTTAGAATTAGTGACTGAACATAGGATATGTCAATATTATTTACATATTTAGAAGAGGGGGTATTCTTTTGAGGGTAAAGAATAAGATTGCTCATATTTGGCACAAACAATATTTAATGCATCTCATTCCTAAACTTTATTCAATTCATTACATAAGAATAGTAGATTTTATTATCTCAAAATTCACCAAACCAATTTTCCCAAAAAGGGTTATCTTTAGAAGTAATATTTGCATTTAGGATTAGTTATTATTCTTACATATAATCATCTTCCTTTAGGAGTACTTGTTAGAAAACTCATTTATATCAACCTTCCAATCTAAAGACTAATAAATGTAGACTAGAATTTGACTAAGAACCTCTTACCTCGCATCCCTGTGGGATCGATAAATGGGACTCCATTAGAGCCCTGTATTACTTGATACGATACGTATACTTGCGTTTGAAATTGTGACTTTACAAAATCATTATAAATATATAAATCTGAGGTCATAAAATCTTACATAATAAAAAGTCGCATCAAGTTTTTAGCGTCGTTGACTGGGAAGCTTCGGTAAGAATTTTAGGAGAATTTTAGTTGAAGTAATTAGGCTTAGAATTGGAAAATTTTTTTGTCTTAAAATTATTTTTGTGTGAAAAGTGCTTTTATATGAAAAAGTGTTGTGACAAAAGAAAACTATTTGTGTGAAAAATAAGGTGTTTGTGAAAATATTTTATTGTGTTGAATATATTTTTCATTTTACTTGTTTTATTGTTAATATATTGTTTGTTGTGTTACGTATGCAAAACAAAGGATCTGTAGGACCTGTGCCTTATGATCCCAAAATAGAAAAATGGAAAAAAAAATAAAAAAACAGAAAGGAATTGAAAAACTAGAAATGGAAATGGAAAATATTCAAAATACTTGTTGACCTCATTTTTGATGAGGTCTTCCCTTCTTCTTTTTAGTGCTTAGGATCTAGCCTTAGGCTTTTCCTTTGACTATCTTAGAGGACTAGAATTGGGACCCGCCTTTTAGAAATTCAAACCACTTCTAAACTCCCTGCAAACTCCACAAACTTGACTATAGACCCCTAATCACCTAGAGGGTTGAAATCAAATGTGGAAGTTTAAAGGATGAGTTCCTATAGGACTCTTTGGCCTTAGGACTGCCCTGGGTGGCCTGGTCTGGTGAAGGGGTTGACTTACACTACACTTACACACTACATTTCCACACACTTCCTAAAACCACACCCATACCCAACTTAACCTCCTGACTCATGTGGGTGATTCACATGGATGGTCCTTAACCCCTAAGCCCTCGGCAAGAGGGTTAGGAACAACATAGTGAATGCCTCAAATGAGTCCTTTCATGGCTCATATGGGCTTGAAATGGTTTCATGGCTCAACCAAAATGACTTCTTTCCACTTACATCCACCCAATCTTCAATTTTCCAAATTTTCAATTTTTGACCCCCGAGACCCTACACCTATTAAACCTACCCAAAACCCTTGAAATTACCCAAATTTTTGCAAAATTTCCAAATTACCCAAAATTTTCCAAAATCAATCCCAAACATCTCCACATCACTCAAATTGATCATCCATACCCAAAAATACCAAAGATTCCAAAAATACCCCCAATACCCTCCAAAGACCCAAAATACCCTTCTTGGCCTAAAAATCCAAAAATTCAAAAAATTCCCAGAAAATTCCAGAAAATCCTAAATATTCCCAATTTCATTTTGTCCAACTACACCATGGGTCAATTTTGTCAATTTACCCTACTTTTGTCAAAACCCCCAAATTGACCCATTTTAACCCAAAGTGAACCCAATGTTAAACCAAACCTATCCAATTGACCCAAATTCTGGTCCAATTCAATTCTAAACTTCAATTCAACATTCCCAATACCAATTTAGACCAAATCCAAGTCCAATTTGATTGACATTTGGATCCAATTTCACTTTGGGCCTTAAAGCCCAAATTTGGACCCATGACCCAAACTTAGCCCAAACTAACCCAATTCAACTCCAATTAACCCCAAATCTTTTCTAAACCTTCCTTAACATCCCCATCAACAAAACACTAACATGATTTGCCCAAGATTTTGACCCAAACCCCACTCAAATTCAACCCAAAATCAAAAAGCCCAATTTTGACCTAAACCCAAACCTAACCCAAATAGGCCCAAACCTCAAAATCAAAACCCAACCAAAGCCAAAACCTCTTTGAAACACTCCCATAAACATTTCTCAACATTTATTTTACATCAATTTCAACCCTAGCACAACATTGGCCCAAGTTAGCCCAATTTGACCTACATTGGCCCATTTACCAAATAAACCCAAATTCAACCCAATTCAAACCCAAACCACCTTAAATCTATTTCAAATTATTCATGAAACATCCCTAAACCAAAACCAACAACTATTTGGCCCAAACTTCTACAAAAATTCCCATCCATGAACACATCCTTAAACTTAAAAGCCCACTTCCCTTAAACCTTCTTAAAAGCCCATCTTCATTAAATTTTAAAAGCCCAAATCATCCTAAAGCCCACATGACACTTCCCCTCATCATCCATTTGATCAAAATCACCCCTAAGTTTCAAAATCATCAATTAAACCATTCCAAATCAAGCCACATGTCAAATTACCCCCTAAATGTCAAAAATTTCTAAAACCCTTTTCATGAAACAAATCAACCTTTTCCCAAGCCAAATGAAGCCATGAACAAGCCATTCTCAAGCCACATGAAGCCATGAGGGCTGTAACTTGTCATTAGTCCATTTATGGCAAGAAGAGGGGGTTCTTTCTTAAACCTCCTTGAACCTTTTTTTACCTTAATCATGTCACACACTAAACCATGTTTAGCCACCTCATCATGGATGGAGACTTCACCACTCCTTCTAAACTGACCTAAATGATTCCCTCAGCTCAAAATCGAGCTTGGAAGGGTGCACCAAGCCCAAAATGGTGGGTTGACCCAAACCAAGCCAAAGTGAGCCTTCTCCCATTCCATTTAAATCAAACTCCTTTACACATGTCAAACCTCAATTGCCTACACTAAACCCTGACCACGACCCACTCGACCAAGATGGTGACCATTGCCCTGGCCGGCCGCCTACCGAGCCGCCGGAAAACACCATGGCCGAGAGCTCACATGTGAGCCAACATTGAAATTCTCACTTGCTGAGCCGCCCCATGCCTAGTGGTCACCATGGCCGATCTTCTCCTCACTCGAAGCAGCCGATCCCAAGCCCTAACTCCCTCTGAGAGGCCTTCCACCCTCTCCTATTTAAACTCCACCCCTCTCGGCCATGAGGGGAGCTAAGCACAAACCTTGCCAAAACTCTGCCAAAATTGTTCCAGACCCTTCTCCACTCTTAGAACACTTAATCCCCAGTGAAATTCCCCTGCCATTTCTCCTCTGTAAGCTCAATTTCAGAGTTGAAATTCCACCCAAAACCAGGACACTTCTCCACAGTGAGCCAATTCTCAAATTGATTGGCTCTACACCTTCACCAGACCAAGGGAAGGTGTCTACCAGCAAAAGCCCCATCTCCAGGCCACCCAGTTGCTCCAGCCTCCAAGCTTTGTGATCGGGCTTGGTCAAAATCATATCCAGACAATTCCCGCGACCGGAGACTTCATCCGGAGCTTGCGGGACCCAATCGAAGGTGCAACAACTCTCGGATTGAAGCCACACTTCTCCGAGCCAAGGTATGAGCTAACTCTCCATCCCGAGCTTCCGGAGATTCTCCATTTCAAATGCCTTAGTTTCAATGCATGTTAGCCGTATAGATGTGTTCGTCTCTTCAAGACGAATCCATAGAGCATAAGAACATGAAAATCCATCGAGTATCGAGTGAGATATTAGGGATTTAGTGTGGACGGCTATCGGGTGAGGACACTTGGGGACGATGAACGGATGTCGTCCATTCAATACACGCGCGGACGAACGGCTCGGATGGCGTCGGACCGAGAAACGGTGCGAGAACCGCGGGGCCCGGGCCGCCGACTCAAGTGGCGGCGTCGAATGGGAGCGCGCCGCGTGGCCTTTCGGAGTCGCCGAGGATGCGCCGGCGCCGCGTGGATAAATAGAAAATTAGGGTATTTTCTTATTTATTTAATTCCCTAAACTTCAAAAATTCATATCTCGTGTAGGAAAATCATAAAAATAAAATAAAAATACCCTCTTGCTCGGTGAACGGAGGAGAATAATGTGGAAAAGAAATCATTTAATTTCATCAAGTATTTTATTTTTTATAATTTATTTACTCTCTGCATTGTTTTAATTCTCCATGCATGCATACAATTCACCATGGCATGAGACCATAGGGCTTTTGAAGACTCCGAATTTGGGAACATTCCCCGAATTTTCCTAAGTCGAGGCCATCCCTATGAAGAGTTCTTGATTTTTCAAGTTCGGGTCACTCGTTTTGAGTATTTTAATTCCAGTAAATAAGCATGTTGTGAAATAAATTCTAGGAAAATTTGGTGATGTTGCTTATGACCGAGAGAACCCTAGGAAAAATAGGTTTTGACTTAGTTCATTTAAAACAACCCTAATTGGCTTAAACACTCAAAATAGGTCTTTAATTAATTAGAGTTAACCATGCATCAAATTGACTTGAAATCAATTCTCCACTGACCTTTAGGATCAGAGGAATCCATCATAAAAATTTGAGATCAATTGGACTTGGTTAGCCCCACTAATTGGGTTGATTAAGCCACTTAGCCATTTTAAACTTTAAAAATTCATAACTTTTAAAATACTTTTCAAAAATTCACCAAATTGGTTTTGAAGCCTCTCTGATATCAGGGGAACCTAAAAAAATCAAAATTTCAATTTTCTAAAAAAGTTGATTTTTAATAATATTTTAATATTTTTAATAAAAAAAATAATAAAAATCACAAAAAAAATAAAATTCACCAAAATATCACATTTTGAATTTTAATCACTTAGGAACAAATCCCACATTTTTCCTAGGTCTATTTAGTGAGATATTGAATTTTAAAGCCCTAGGGTAATTTTTTAAATTAAAAAAAAATGTATTTTCTAGCATTTTCACTAAAATAATTATAATAAATCATAGAAAAATCAGAAAATTGCAAAATTTGCTTCTCTGGTTTCCTTGATATCAGAGAGATTTTTGAAAAAATATAAAATCCATTTTTCAACATTTATTTTATTTTTAAATTAATTAACACTCCAAAACTCAAAATAATTATAATAAAAATAATATAATTCAAAAAATCACCAAAATTGGTCCAAGTGCTTCTCTGGTCATTAGAAATGTCCCCTAGTTTTCTTAAGGACAGTAAACTTTCCTTTGGTCATGTTATCAAATTTTCCTTGAAAATCTCTATTTTCCACCAAAAATAATTATATAAATAAATTAAATAAAGAAAAATCATATTTTCTCCTCTCATGTCTTTATTGATATATGAGTGAAGTCACATAAAAATTTCAAGTTCATTTGAGTTCAATTTAGTGAGTTATGAAATTATTAAGCTAAAGGGGTAAAATGGTAATTAAACTTTTAACCCTTAATTAAAACTTTAGGTTTAATAAAAAATCAACAAGTAAAATATTTGATCTTAATCTGATTTGGATGATTGAAATTTAAATAATTAAAGGGTAGAAACCCATTAAATAATTTTAAAATGATTAAACTTTAATTAAATAATAGATTAAATTTGGAGGAATAATAAATCGGGATTATTAAAATAAGGGATATTTATTAGGAAGAGATTTATTCTTTAATTTAAAAAATCCCTAAACTAATTATATCATTAATACTCAATTTTTAATTAAAATGATAACTCAAATTTAAAATATTAAAAGACTTAATTAAATTATTAAACTCTTTTAAAATTTTAATTAAAATTAAAAATAAAGTAAATTAAAGATAAATTAAATTAAAATTAAATTAAATTTAACAATTAAATTAAATTAAATTAAATTAAATAATTAAATTAAATTAAATTAAATAATTAAATTAAATTAAATTAAACAATTAAATTAAATTAAATTAAATAATTAAATTAAATTAAATTAAACAATTAAATTAAATTAAATTAAATTAAATAATTAAATTAAATTAAATCAAATCAAATTAATTAAATACCAAATCAAATTAAATTGAACTATGTTAAACTAAATCAAACTCAATTAAATTAAATTAAATTAAATATAAAACAACTTGAACACTATTCCAAATTTAAACCCTTTAACTTAAATCAAATCATTTGAATACCAATTTACCCTTGAAAGTTTTAGTTATCATAACTCCTAAACAGAACATTAAATGAAATGTTACTTCACTTATAGGATATTCAAATGTCCTAGTTCATCGAGCAAGATAACAATAAAACTTGAAATTCTTGGACGATTAATTCATTTGTATAATTAAATTCATTTGGACTTAAAACAATCCTAGAAATATCGAAAAGATGTTTAAGATTCCTCTTAAGCACTTCCTCAATATGATAGGACATTTATAAGAACAATTGGGCTTAATCGTTCTTTGATGAAGAAAATCGTCCTCAAACCAAAACACGAGAGAACCTAGACGTCCTAGGGAACGACTAGCTATAGGATTAGTAATTTGGTAGAAAACCATAACCCTTCCCTTAGTTTTACCTAGGAATTTGCTTAAATATTCTAATTGTGTTTTAAGTGCAGCTTGGGATGACGGGAAGACCCTCCAGGTACGCTTTTATTTTTATTGCAATTTACTTTCTTGCAATTTACTTTCTTGCAATTTACTTTCTTGCAAATGTACTTTATTTTTCTTGCATGATAAAACAACAGATTGCATGAAAACCCACACCTTTAGGATAGTCCCTAAAACCGAAACCAAATTAAGTTAAAAGTCATTGCAAGATAAAATTCACCGCCACAACATTTCAAAATATAAAACAACTCAAAATTTAATCACAAACGTAACACAAAACTACAATTACAACTAAATTAAAACGTCCTGTTGGATGATCGGGAATACTTCGGATGATGTAACCTACGTGTTGCTAACGGGATTTCCCACGGTCTAAATGAAAGTGTGGAACTCATTCAGTTGAGTTTAGCAAATTCATCTGGACTAAGTGAATCCGATAAAAATAATGATGCCGGAAGGATGGAACCGTGGGATCTTAACCGGTGTCGTTATAATCAACTTTAAGATTTGTTTTAATTAAAACGTAAAAAAAAACACTTGGAAATTAAGATTTTCTCTAAACCAAAACACTTTTCTCATCTCCTGATTTATGATTTCTAAAACTAAACCTCTGCAACAACAAGGAACTTGGGGCATGGTGGGCGACACGGCCATCGTCGTCAGCGAAAACTTGAACCTACTTCAAGCAAAACTTTTCTAGAATTAAATAACCAAGCCATAGGACTTCGAGGTAGCTTGCCTAGTGCAACATAAATCCTCAACTCTTCGTTAGGCATTTGCATTGCAAATTAAGCCCTAACCGGTCTTAGGATTCCGAGGTAATCGTCCGATACGACAATAAACCCTCACATCTTCTAGGCTATTGGTTTGATTTTATCATACAAATATAAGCCCTAATTAATTAAAATTGGCAAGATTGAAATACTAAATAAACATTAGGACTTTCCTAAATTCAAGCCAAACAATAGGATAGTCGGAAATTACCGAAGTTCACTTCGAATCAGTAATTTCTCCTACCTCTCTTCCTTTGGATTCACAAAACAAAATGTTCCAAAATTTGATCCATTCCCTATTGAAATTCCAAAATTCAATCTTTGAAAACCTTAAACTTTGAAATTCTTGAGAGCGGAATTATTGGTTATTATCGAGAGTTTTCTTAGGTGATTCCCGTCACTTAAGATGTAATTAACTATAAGGGCTTGCCCTTATAGGGAATTTTAAAGAACCTGAGTAATATAAACCCTGTTTAATACTTTCATATTAAGCGTGGAATTTGTCGGCTTATAAAATTGGTTCGCGGACCAAACGGATGTCACAAAACTTCTAGTTTATTTGATCGAGCCCCACCATCAAGCGATTGTGTCTATCCTTAGGGATAGATACACGATTTGTGGTGCGGTGCTCGTTTATATAAACTATTTGGGATGTGAGATCGGTTTAATCTCATATCTTAAAACTTTCAAATTTAAAAATTATTTTCAAAGCCAAATACTACTTTCTAAATTATATATATATTTAAATCAAATTTAAAATTCAAATTCGCCGACAACTTCTGTTAGGCGACCCCCCTTTTAAAATACAATACAACCTAAAAATATGCCGACAACTTCTGGCGACTCACTGAGGACCATTCCTCTCTCCATTATAATCAAATAATTCCGTTTTCAAAAATCGGTAGTGTATCCATGTCCCTAATGGATCAAACTACCCTTCTTTCCGTTGGAATACTATGTTCATTTCTATCTTGAACAAGTATAGCCAACATTCTCTCGGATTTAGGAGCCACTCGTTTAGACACCCCTAAACGGAGAGGTTCCGAGATCCTTTTACCTCATTTCGAGGTGGGGTGGACCCCCGATAGGTGTTAGTTTAGGAGTGATCCTTCGAGTCGGGAAGTCTTGCTTAAGACTTTCTTTTCCTTTCGAATCGATTCCTTACCTTCTCTACACCTTTCGAACATTCCGTTCTAAATAAACAAACCCTCTAATAAGTGATTCTTTTAACAAATGATTCTTTTTTATAAATACATGAACAAAGAATGAGTTCGGACTCTTTTCAATTCCTTTCTTTTCGTCCCGAAGAAAAGAAGCATAACTCGGGACCGACAACCGAGTCTACCTTGCAGAAATGGAAGCCCCGAAACCGATTTTCTCCTTCACCAACGGATCTGGACTTCGCCGTCTATAAGGATGAGCCGCCCGACAATGGGGTCATCCGATTTGGACAGTGGATTCGAAAACACGAACGTCAAGGTCACCGACGTCTCCCTCTTTGCACCGACGAACAAGGTATCCGAGGCCGAGGAACCACCGCTCGAGTTCAACCTTAGGTCGACCCAAGAGTTTCCTCCCCGCAAAGGGTCCCGACTAGGAGGAGTACTGCTCGTCCGCAGGAGGACCGTTCTCACTACCCCCACTCGGTCTAGTTGTTTCGCACCTACCCCGACTTACGCCAAATCAAAGGGGAAAGGAATCCGGAACTATGATAAACCCGTTACCGTGGAGGGTACGGATCTTCTCGTAAGACCTTACGTCTTCGAAATCGGGTCCGGTTCGAAGATTCCTTCGCCGACAAAGACCCAAAGAAGAAATAGAAATAGAAGGATCGCCGTGGAAGCCGTAGCCGCCGAGATTGCCTTCCGGAGGAAATTCCGAGTTGCCGGAATATACACCGCTACCGAATATACACCACTGCTCGACTACATACCACTTTTGGGAGGAAGCGGGTTCCATCCCCTCTCCGCCGCGAGAGGATGAGGAGAATGTTCGCAAGATTCGTCGCCACATTACCTCGACCCGCATACTACAACGATAGCCGCAAGAAAAGAACTAGAACTACGCCGTTTGCTCTACCGCAAACTTTGGTAGAAAAGCTAGCAAAGAAGGAAAACCGCCCGTGTCGGAAATTCTACGAAGGATAGGACGGGTGCCGGTCAAATCCCGTCTTGGGCCCCGAGTAGAGCCCGTCGTCATGATAGAAAAGCCGAGCAAGAGAATGAAGGCTAGCCCGCTCGTCGTAGTATCGGGATTACAGATTAGGGAGGATACCACCTTCCGAGCATTTGGCCAACGGACCATCCGGTCCTAGACCTTCTGCTGCAGAAGGATGGTGTGGCGTCCCACTACGGGGCGATTGAGATTGAAACGACGGCCCGAGAGAGAAAGTCTCGCCGGGAGGCTTGAATCCGAAGAAAGCGCTACTCGCGATGAAGGGGACTCGTGAAAAAGGACCCGGCAACCATCGCATGACAACCACAAAGATACACGAAAGCTCCGCTAGAAGATGCCATGGAAAAGTTGAGAACCGACATCCGACGGTTGGCAAAAGAAAGAGAAGAAAGTTCGGAGATGAGATCGACTCATCGGAATTCATGGACAACGAATATGCGAAAATCAACATGGTTGAGACACGAGCTTCATCATCTTCTCAAGGTGCTCCTGCAGCCGCAGAAGAGAGGAGCCGGAACCGATGAAGAGACGGCTTCGGGAAAAGGACGACACGATCGCTCGAATGGCGAAGAGGATGGAAGAGATGGCCATAGCTCGGCCACTCTCCAAAGTCAAGTACAACCACATAGAGAGACACCCCCGAAGTCATTCACATCGTAGACGGAGGGAAGGAGATTACATCCGTCAATGGGGATGACCAGCCGAAAAAGGATACAACACAAAGTATGATCCACGAAAAGGATATAAAGAACTTGGTAGAGCGAGCAAGTGCGAGAAGCCCTAGCACAATCGAAGAACGGGACATCTATTCGGACGGGTAGACCTTACCCGGAAGAATTCGACGCTGTCCAATACCCGAAGGGCTTCGTACCACCTCTCGTTTAAGACCTTCGATGGAACCAGGAACCCCCGACGAGCATGTTGCACACTTTCGTGCCGGTTGTTGCAATGCCGGCGGGAGCGATGCGCTACTCTTCCGACAGTTCGTTAGCGATCCGTCGGGGATCGCCTTCGACCGGTATGCGGAATTACCCAACGGATGCCGTAAAGACATTCTCAGAGCTAGAGAGCCTCTTCATTAAGCGATTTGTCGGAGCTCAGCACCACATCACTATAGGTGATTTAGTGGTAGAGAAACAAAGGCCGAATGAAACTCTAGTGGATTACATACTTCGATGGAGAAATTTAAGCATGAAGTGTGAACCACAACTGCAAGAACAACATGCAATCGGCATCTTGCTTAAAAGCATTCACGGCCCGATAGCACTTCTCCTCAAGGGATTCACTATTAAGACTTTTGAGAAGTTGTTAAGCAAGGCCGGAAGCTTGCAAGAAGAGGCGAAGCAATTAAGTTTTGCCGACAAGACGGACAAGCGAAGCCGGTGAAGACCTTCGAGAAGAAATCCGGGATCGTTGCAGCGAGTTGACAAAGGCAAACAACCGATGCAAATACCACCGTAACGGCCGCAACAACCACAACAAAATTACCAAGCAACCCCGGTCTAGCTATCGGTCGTCTCCGCGAGTATGAACAACCGTCTCGTCCGCAACGTACATTGAGGGAGCTTCGAGCGGAGAATATCCGTTCAAAAATGAAGCAAGTATCGAAGATGTTCCGTAGTTTAATGAAAACTCCGGATTTCCAACGCTGCAGCCCAAAAGACCGGAGGAAGTCAACGAGAAAGGTGATCCCAACTTTTGCCCCTACCATCGGATGCTTGGGCACAAGATAGAAGATTGTATTACCTTTAAAAGTTGGCTCAACGACAACCTTCGGAAAGGAAATATAACAATCCCGAAGGAGTACATGAAGGAACCCCAGAAAGGAGGTTCCGTCAATGTTATCTCAATCGATCCCGTCATCCCGATAGATCCCTATGCAACTGACGATGGATGGACTACCGCCTGCACGAGATCTTCGAAGAAGATTTTAGACAACATCCGAACCGCTTCGGTGCGAGCTTCAATTCAGAGTTCGAGACCTGTTAAGCCGGTACTATCACTTGCAATAGAAGAGCCACCTCGACAGGAGACAATCGAAGAGAAGAAGAAAATTGACGAAGAAGAGGGGACCGAGATTCCTAAGGCTAGACTAGGGGCTGCTTATCCTAGGATAGTTGTTTCTTATTCGGGGGAGAAATCCCTCGAACCTCTGATTTTGTATGATTATCTCGCTCACTTCGGTGGGATCATATAATGATAAGGGTGATGGCGTTGGCTACGTTTTGATCGTTTCTAACGATTACGTAACTAGCGACAATCCGGGCGTCGATTTCGATACCAACAACAATTCTCAAATCATACAAGATCTCGACGATCAAAATGACGAAGAAGACATCCATCAAGGAGGCTACGAGAGCTCAACAAGCAACGGCTCTATCCGCGAGTTTCGAGGAGCTCCGGTGACGATAGAGTTAGAGCCTTCGGATTTGGAAGATAATCCGGAAGAGCCGGTCATTCCGATTCGGGAGGAGACACCGACAAACTCAACACTAGATTCGAAGAAATTACGAAGTCAACCTAAGAAGTGGAAAAGTTCTACCTCCAAGAATGGGTCCAAAAGACAAAGGAAAGCGGTGGTTGTTCAAGAAGAACCAACCCCGGCGGAAGACATACCCGTTCGAGAAGAAGCCGAGACGCATGGAAACAAAGTGGACTACAACGTGCTAGCCCATCTTAGGAAACTACCGACCAAACCGAGCATTTACGATGCTCTCATCTTATCAAAGGAGATGAGGAAAGCTCGATCGAGGCCTTACTTGATCCGGAAATTTGCTTAGCTCAAATGGCCGGAGATTCCTTAGATGAGGTTTGCTCGTTAAAGGAACGACGAGGTGTTACCTTCACGGACAATGACCTACTACTTGGGACGCAGATCACAACCGACCGTTGTACATTTCGAGTTACAATTGGGAAGTTTACGCTCTCCGCAGTATTGGTGGATCCGGGAGCATCAATCAATATAATGAGTCTTCGAACACTAGCATACTTGGAAATTGATGCTCGTGAGCTCGAGGCCGACAAAATGTTATTAAGAGGATTCAACCGGAAAGGAGAAAGAGCCCTCGGGTCAATAACGCTATCGATGAAGACCGGTGACTTAGCAAAGACAACCGTAAAATTTCACATAATCGATTCGAAACGTCGTTCAACGCTTTCTTGGGCCGACCATGGATACATGAAAATAGGATGGTAACATCATCTCTACACCGATGCATCAAGTACTACGATGGAGGGGAACGAGTGCATCAAAGGTGACTTGCAACCATTCTCCGTACATGAAATTGGAATCCATGAAGATGCGACTTATTATGCACCGCCAAAGAAGACGATCTTCTCCGGAGACACCGTAACAAGTGAAGCAAAGAAAGTTCGAGACAACGAAGAACCCGAAGTTCTAGCCCAACAGTCACTCACCACTCCCTTCCGGAGAGATGGTGAAGGTTTCTCCACAACTCGCATCCGAGGTCGAGGCCGGGGACGAGGCCGTGGTAGAGACGCTAGGATAATTGGACAGAGGAAACCAACCATCAATGTTGATTGGGATGATAGTTCTGAAGAAGAAAAAGAAATCAAGCAAGAAGCGGCGACAATAAGTCGAAAGAAGCCGCAATACAAGATCCCCTCGAAGATGAAAAGAACGAAGAATACAAATCAATTTACGAGAAGATTAACCACTATGTACATACTATGACCCTAACCCCGATCCGAGTCTAGCAAGATCGAGGGTATGGTGGTCAAAGAGGTACGTAATGACGGTGCAAGGCCAATCAAATTCTACCGTGGTGCTTCTTCCTCCAAAACTGAAAATAATGTACAATTCAAAGATGTCACTTCATCAGAATTAATGGAATTACCTTTTGAGTGGTACTCTCCCTGTGTTCAAAATTTAATTCAACGTGGTTTCTTACCTCGACAATGGACAAAAGGCCAATCACAACATTTTGAAAAGTTATGGAATAACTCCGGTCGTCCACCCAATTCAAAGTATGGACTCGGATTCGGCACGGTAGGGTCGGTTGACGATACCGAATTTTGCTTGGTTGTCACTTGCAAGTCCAATGAAAACTGCATGGAAACTACGGACGAACTCGAAGATTTACAAATTGGAGACGCTCCACCGAATTCGAAGAAGAAATTAAATCCACAATAGATGAGTTAACGGAAGTTAACTTAGGTACTAGCGAAGAGCCTAGACCTACCTTTATTAGCTCCTTACTCAATAAAGAAGACTCCGAAGAAATAATTAAGTTATTAATGGAATTTAAAGATCTGTTTTGCTTGGAGCTACGATGAAATGCCGGGATTAGCTCCGCAGGTTGCGGTCCATAAGCTAGGAGTGGATCCTACTACGTTCGGTCGGACAAGGTCCCGGAAGAATGCGTCTAGAAATCGAACAACAAGTCATAGCCGAAGCTAAAAAGCTAATAGACGCTAAATTTGTCCGTGAAGAACAATACCCGACTTGGCTAGCCAATGTAGTGCCGATCGAAAGAAGAATGGTCGGATCGAATTTGTGTGGACTTCGGAGATTTAAACAAGGCATGTCCAAAAGATGAATTCCCTCTACCGATTCCGGAACCGATGATCGATATTGCTTCGACACATGAAATATTCTCATTCATGGATGGATCTTCAGGATACAACCAGATAAAAATGGCTCCGGAAGATGAAAAGCTTACGAGCATTCGAACGCCGATCGGAGTATTTTGCTACACGAGTGATGCCATTCGGACCGAAGAACGCAGGAGCAACTTACCAAAGAGCAATGACAAGAATTTTTGATGATCTCATCCACAATCAAGTCGAGTGCTACGTGGACGATGTCGTCATCAAAAGCAAAGTAAAGGAAAACCACTGTATGATTTGAGAATTGTTTTCGAACGATTAAGACAATTTAACCTTAAGATGAATCCCTTAAAATGCGCCTTCGGCGTCACCTCCGGGAAATTCTTAGGATTAGTTGTCCGACATCGTGGAATTGAAATCGACCCGGAGAAGATTAAAGCCATCTTAGAAATGCCGCCTCCCAAAACCTTAAAACAATTACGATCTTTTCAAGGGAAGTTAGCATATCTTCGACGCTTTATCTCAAACCTGTCAGGTAGGTGTCAGCCTTTCTCGGCACTAGTTAAAAAGGACGCCAAATTTATTTGGGAAGAGAAATGCCAGAAGGCCTTCGAAGACATTAAACAATATTTAATGACACCTCCTGTCTTAGCGACTCCAGGTCTCGGGTAGACCGGCGATACTTTACACCGCGGCTTTAGATGACTCTCTCGGAGCCTCGTTAGCCTGAGTCGATGATGAGGGTAAAGAAAACGCTCTTTACTACTTAAGCCGTCGTTTACTTCCGACGGAAGTAAGGTATCCCGCAATTGAAAAGCATTGTTTGGCCCTGATCTTCGCCGCTCAAAAGCTCAGGCACTACATGCTTTCTCATAAGGTCAACTTGATTTCGAAGTTTAATCCATTGCAATACTTGATGACTCGTCCAACACTTTCCGGCGGACTTGCCGGATGGTCAATGATATTATTGCAATTCGATATAACTTTCGTGCCTCTGCGTGCCGTAAAGGGACAAGTCTTAGCAGACTTCCTCGCAGCACATCCTTTGCCGGCCGAATCTCCTCTCAATGACGATCTGCCAGATGAACAAATAATGAACCTAGAAGACCTTGACGATCGACGTTGGGAATTATATTTTGACGGAGCATCTTCGAGCACACAAAGACGAAGAATCGCAAGTGATAGTGCCTGTAAGGCGGGAATCGGGCTAATCTTTATAACACCGGAGCGGGGATGTTAAGATACTCCTACCACTTGACGGAACCGTGTACAAACAACGAGCGAGAATACGAAGCCCTCATAACGGGATTGGAATTAACCATTCAAATGGGGATAACGGACATCAACATCTACGGGGATTCACGGTTAATCATTCAACGGATCGCCGGACGATGACGAATTCTAAAGCCAAGACTCGAACAATACTTCCGAGTATGCCATACGAGTTGTTGGAACGGATTCCAAATGTGACAATCTACAAAATTCCTAGAAAAGAGAATGCTTTAGCGGATGCTTTAGCCCGTCTCGCAAAAGAATTTGCCTGTTTGCAAGATGAATCGATGGAAGTGTCGGTTCACGGACGTCGAGTCCTACCACGGCTCGACATAGACACAATACACAAATCGGCAAAAGAAAAAGAATCGATTGCGGCGGTGACGGAAAACACGGAAGATTGGCGACATCCATTGATAGACTACACCGCAAACGGGAAAGCTACCGGACGATAGGTCGCCGGCCATCGGATCAAGAAAAGAACTCTGTCTTACGCATTAATAAACAACACATTATACGAAGGTCTTTTGATCGAATGTGGCTAAGGTGCCTAAGCGGGTCCGAGGCCCGTGAAATTGTTAAAGAGGTACATTCGGGACTCGTGGCGCTCACCGGTCGGGTCCAAAAATGAAGATGAAAATTAAAAGACTAGGGTACTATCGGCCCTCGATGATGACCGACCGCATGAAAATCGCCAAGAGCCGTCACCAATGCCAAGTGCACGGAGTGGTTCTACACCAACCTCCAAATGTGCTGCACCCGACAATTGCGTCGTGGCCATTTGAATGTTGGGGCACGGATATAGTGGGTCCGATAGAACCACCATCTTCAAAAGGACATCGCTTCATTCTTGCGGCTACGGATTACTTTTCCAAGTGGGCGAAGCAGTTCCACTTGAGAAGTGAAAGCACACCACGTGCTTGTAGTTTTTCAAGAACCAAGTTGTCTACCGTTTCGGAGTGTCGCGCGGGATCATCTCGGATAATGGGTCGGCATTCGGAAGCACACAAATCAACAATTTTGTCGGGAGACACGGAATCGGCGGCGATACTCGACAATTTACTACCCAAGAGCAAACGGCCTCGGCGAGGCTTTTAATAAAACTCTCGTTCAAATCTTAAAGAAAACCTTGGACGATAATAAGAGAAATTGGCACGAGAAATTGTTAGAAGCCTTATGGGCCTACCGGACAACCTTCGAACTCCTACTCGAAGCTACACCTTACGCTCCGGTGTATGGGTCCGAGGCGATGTTACCTTTAGAGGTTCAGGCTTCCTTCACTCGGAATTGCGAGTTGCAAACAAGATCACGACGAAGAAAACGCCGGACTACGACTCGAAGAATTAGAAAGCTTGGAAGGGAAAAGACTTGCAGCGCAACGGAATTTAGAACTATACCAAGCTAAAATGGTTCAAGCCCATGACAAGCCTGGTCCGCCCAAGAACCTTCAAAGTTGGTGACTTAGTTCTCGTTCTCAAGAGACCTATTCTTGCACACCGCAAGATAGGAGGAAAATTTGAACCCACTTGGGAAGGACCGTTTGTGGTTGAAGCGATATACTCGGGAGGTTCCTACCGAGCTAGTGAATTGCCGGGGAGAACGACATATGCTTCCGATCAACGGACGATACTTGAAAAAATATTACGCTACCCGATGTTTCGAAGGAATGAATTCTTCATCCCTAAGAAACACGGGTGAAGTAATTACTTGTGATTGGGTCCGAACCCAAAAATAATAAAATGTGCTAAAATAAATAAAATCATGATAATAAAGTTTTCCTCGTTTTCTTCTCCAAATCAAAGTCCCTTTTCTGATCTTATCCTACTTCATTCCTGTTAAAATATAAGAATAATAAAAAATGTATCTTTAATAAACATTTTCTTAATGTTCTTGTTCTTAGTACAACCCCTGATCCTTTTCCTTATCTTTTCGCGAGGGAAATGTCGAACGGGCGGTTGGTCTTGAACTTTAAGAATGGCGTAAGCCTTGCACTCGATGAAAAGAGGGTGAAAGATGGAGCGATAATCGAGATTGACTCGGATTTCGCACCGAGCGAGCCTACGAGTACGAGGAAAGTGGCCGGGTCCCGGTTACCGAGAAGAACTGCCGGACGAGACGAGTGATGAAAGTGGGTGGCCCAAGCCACCAATCCAACAACAAGAAAAGAAAAGCAAACACCGAAGAAGACAAGAAAATGAAGTCCGTAGTCGCTACGGCGGAGGGCGGGCTTGTCGGCGCCGCGCCGCAGAGATTCAAGAAGTTCGGAGAGCTACTCTCACGACCACGCAACGAAGAAATAAGAATCGCCGTATCCGTAAAATGTTAACAAAACTAGGCTGCGGACCAGCGCGACGAGACGATTCACTACGCCGGTACGTACACTTCAAGGACACCGGTTCACCGAGAACTCGAAGAAAGGAGGCCGGCTCCTAGAATAACGAAAGAACCGGGGAAATCTCCGGAAGATCGAAGGAAGAAGGCTACCACGCCACCGGATAGAACCACCGGCGAGTGCATGACCTTGTTGCAGAAGCAACCCGGGGGATGTCCCGACGAGCATCATCCACGAGGAGCCGAGGTATGCGGGGGAACGTGAAGGGATTGAACCATATATCCCACAATATGTCACAAGGCCTCGCCATCTGCGGATCATTCCGGAATACGAGCTGGAGAGGATGCGGAATGTTGAAAAGAAAACTTTCGAATACTTCGAGAGAATTAAAGGAAGAAGAATCAACATACTAGAAGGCCTCGAGCTACACACCGACGTATTCTCGGAGAATGAACAACGAGCAAATCGTGGATTGTATCCGGGATTCGAAAAGAATGGGCCGAGCGAGCCGCACGAGGGAAAACACATACTCGGAACCCCGGAGATGGATGCCGGGGAAAGGAAGAATCACAATACAATGCGGATGCTGCTACAACTTCTTTGAAGACGGAAGGGAAACCCACCGGAATACTCCGTCATGGGCAAGTAGATCCGATGCCATCGAGTTATCGAGAGAATGGTAAAAAGATTGATAACATGGAGGGTACTGCCAGCCGATTGCATACCCAATAGCTGTATTATCAACATCTACAAACGGGGTGATTGCATACCCCCACATATTGATCACCACGACTTCGTCGGACCTTTACGCACGGTCTCTTTCTTGAATGAGTGTAACATCATGTTCGGATCCGAGCTCCGGATAGCGAGGCCCGGGTGAGTTCCGAGGGCCGGTAAAGATACCTTTACCGGTGGGTTCCGTCATGATGCCGCAAGGTAACGGAGCGAGATATCGCAAAGCATTGCATACCGGGGGTGCCGGTGGAGCGAATCTCGGTTACTTTCGGGAGGATGGACGACGACAAAATACCTTACCATTTCCAACCGGACCCGAGCTAGAGAACCTCCGGCCTTACGAGTTGTGAGTTACATGGGAAATATCACACCTCCAACGTACATCCAGTCGGCATCCTTGCCAAGGATGGCTTGGAAGGTGATGTTATTGACCATATACCTCACTATTCGGACATGGATTTTTGACGGATGATTCTTTTGATGGATCAACAAAGATCATACACGATCCGTTTTGAGTCTACATGGATTGTATGAAATATATTCCGGATCGAGTTGTATGATGTATTTTCAACATGATTGGAATGAAAGTGACCATGTCACGTTTTTGGCCTTCACCTCTTTTGTGCAAATTGATTAGGAAACGCCATTAAAGTTAAATGAACTTCGAACAAAGAACAGAAAAGAAATAAAAAAAAAGAGAATAAAAGAAAACTTTCTAAAAAAAAAAAAAAAATCTGAAAAATGACAAACACCAAGTTCACATGAACATTAAATAAACAATAAAATAAAATTTGAACCATTAAAAGATAAACGAAATCAACACAAATCTCAAATTCCATCCTTCCAAACTTCAAAATCAAATTTCATCTTTACAAATTTCAAATCAAATCCTCGATCAAATTTCAAATCCAATCTCGATCAAGTTTCAAACTTGATCTTCCAAATTTCAAATCAAATCTTAAATCAAATTTCAATCGAGTTCAAACTCATCCTTCCAAATTTCCAAAATTCCGAATTCAATCTTTCCAGGCTTCAAGTCTCAATCACATTCAAATTCAATTTCTTCCAGATCTCGAATCAAATATCAAATTCAAACCTTTTGGGTCGAGGATTTTACATCCAAGACTGCACTGCTTTAGGATTCTTTCCCTATTGCCTTTGAAATACATCAAAATTCAAACTTTTGGGTCGAGGATTTTACATCCAAGACTCGCCTTGCTTTAGGATCCTTTTCCTATTGCAGCTGAAATACATCAAATTCAAACTTTTGGGTCGAGGATTTTACATCTAAGACTGCACTGCTTTAGGATCCTTTTCCTATTGCACTGAAATACATCAAAATTCAAACTTTTGGGTCGAGGATTTTACATCTAAGACTGCACTGCTTTAGGATCCTTTTCCTATTGCACTGAAATACATCAAATTCAAACTTTTGGGTCGAGGATTTTACATCTAAGACTGCACTGCTTTAGGATCCTTTTCCTATTGCACTGAAATACATCAAAATTCAAACTTTTGGGTCGAGGATTTTACATCTAAGATCTGCATCGCTTAGGATCCTTTTCCTATTGCACTGAAATACATCAAAATTCAAACTTTTGGGTCGAGGATTTTACATCCAAGACTGCACTGCTTTAGGATCCTTTTCCTATTGCACTGAAGTACATCAAAATTCAAACTTTTGGGTCGAGGATTTTACATCCAAGACTGCACTGCTTTAGGATCCTTTTCCTATTGCACTGAAATACATCAAATTCAAACCTTTTGGGTCGAGGATTTTACATCCAAGACTGCATTGCTTTAGGATACTTTCTCTATTGCCTTGAAATACATCAAAATTCAAACTTTTGGGTCGAGGATTTTACATCCAAGACTCTGCTTGCTAGGATCCTTTCCTATTGCCTCTGAAATACATCAAAATTCAAACTTTTGGGTCGAGGATTTTACATCCAAGACCTACTTGCTTTAGGATTCTTTTCTGTTGCCTTTGAAGTACATCAAAATTCAAACTTTTGGGTCGAGGATTTTACATCCAAGATTGCATTGCTTTAGGATCCTTTTCCTGTTGCCTTGAAATACATCAAAATTCAAACTTTTGGGTCGAGGATTTTACATCTAAGACTGCACTGCTTTAGGATTCTTTTCCTTTTGCACTGAAGTACATCAAAATTCAAACTTTTGGGTCGAGGATTTTACATCTAAGACTGCACTGCTTTAGGATTCTTTTCCTATTGCACTGAAGTACATCAAAATTCAAACTTTTGGGTCGAGGATTTTACATCTAAGACTGCACTGCTTTAGGATCCTTTTCCTATTGCACTGAAATACATCAAAATTCAAACTTTTGGGTCGAGGATTTTACATCCAAGACTGCACTGCTTTAGGATCCTTTTCCTATTGCACTCGAAGTACATCAAAATTCAAACTTTTGGGTCGAGGATTTTACATCTAAGGCTGCCTTTGCTTTAGGATCCTTTTCTATTGCACTTGAAATACATCAAATTCAAACCTTTTGGGTCGAGGATTTTACATCCAAGTACCTATCGCTTTAGGATTCTTTCTCTATTGCCTTGAAATACATCAAAATTCAAACTTTTGGGTCGAGGATTTTACATCCAAGTACTGCACTTGCTTTAGGATCCTTTTCCTATTGCCTTTGAAATACATCAAAATTCAAACTTTTGGGTCGAGGATTTTACATCGAAGACTGCACTTGCTTTAGGATTCTTTTCCTATTGCATCGAAGTACATCAAAATTCAAACTTTTGGGTCGAGGATTTTACATCCAAGACTTGCACTTTGCTTAGGATTCTTTCCCTATTGCACCTTGAAATACATCAAATCGAATTCCCGGGGTTAAGGATTTTACATCCGAGACCGCATTGCTTTAGGATCATTTCCCTATCGCAATGAAATACATCAAAATCAAACTCTTAAGGTTAAGGATTTTATATCCAACACCACTTTGCTGCGAGATCTCTTCTCATCACAACGATTCAATCTAATCAATTCAATTTTCTTTCGAGGTTGGAGATGTTACATCTAAAACCTCAGAACTCCAATTTTAATTTCAAATCAAATCCTTCAAATTAATTTTGACAAACTTCAATCTAAAAAAAAACTCCAAGTTGAAATCTAAACTCACACATAAAAATCTAAAACAAAATAAAATCTAAATCGAAATTCCCCGAGGTCATGTGATTTGGGATTTACCTCCTTTTCCTTTCCCAGGCGAGAGTTCGAGAATCTCCGGTTCCGGAGATATACTTGACACTCCCCAGCAGAAACTCTTCTACTTCGTCCTAAGTTCGTCACTTGGACATATGTGTTGGTTTTGTTGATCGCTTCGGTCAACACCAATACGCGCGGTGTGCTCCGTCAGCTCACCACACCTATTGGGGCTCCATTTGTTGACCTCATTTTTGATGAGGTCTTCCCTTCTTCTTTTTAGTGCTTAGGATCTAGCCTTAGGCTTTTCCTTTGACTATCTTAGAGGACTAGAATTGGGACCCGCCTTTTAGAAATTCAAACCACTTCTAAACTCCCTGCAAACTCCACAAACTTGACTATAGACCCCTAATCACCTAGAGGGTTGAAATCAAATGTGGAAGTTTAAAGGATGAGTTCCTATAGGACTCTTTGGCCTTAGGACTGCCACAGGTGGCTCTGGTGCAGTGGGGGGTTGACTTACACTACACTTACACACTACATTTCCACACACTTCCTAAAACCACACCCATACCCAACTTAACCTCCTGACTCATGTGGGTGATTCACATGGATGGTCCTTAACCCCTAAGCCCTTGGCTAAGAGGGTTAGGAACAACATAGTGAATGCCTCGAATGAGTCATTTCATGGCTCATATGGGCTTGAAATGGTTTCATGGCTCAACCAAAATGACTTCTTTCCACTTACATCCACCCAATCTTCAATTTTCCAAATTTTCGATTTTTGACCCCGAGACCCTACACCTATTAAACTACCCAAAACCCTTGAAATTACCCAATTTTTTGCAAAATTTCCAAATTACCCAAAATTTTCCAAAATCAATCCCAAACATCTCCACATCACTCAAATTGATCATCCATACCCAAAAATACCAAAGATTCCAAAAATACCCCCCAATACCCTCCAAAGACCCAAAATACCCTTCTTGGCCTAAAAATCCAAAAATTCAAAAAATTCCCAGAAAATTCCAGAAAATCCTAAATATTCCCAATTTCATTTTGTCCAACTACACCATGGGTCAATTTTGTCAATTTACCCTACTTTTGTCAAAACCCCAAATTGACCCATTTTAACCCAAAGTGAACCCAATGTTAAACCAAACCTATCCAATTGACCCAAATTCTGGTCCAATTCAATTCTAAACTTCAATTCAACATTCCCAATACCAATTTAGACCAAATCCAAGTCCAATTTGATTGACATTTGGATCCAATTTCACTTTGGGCCTTAAAGCCCAAATTTGGACCCATGACCCAAACTTAGCCCAAACTAACCCAATTCAACTCCAATTAACCCCAAATCTTTTCTAAACCTTCCTTAACATCCCCATAAACAAAACACTAACATGATTTGCCCAAGATTTTGACCCAAACCCCACTCAAATTCAACCCAAAATCAAAAAGCCCAATTTTGACCTAAACCCAAACCTAACCCAAATAGGCCCAAACCTCAAAATCAAAACCCAACCAAAGCCAAAACCTCTTTGAAACACTCCCATAAACATTTCTCAACATTTATTTTACATCAATTTCAACCCTAGCCCAACATTGGCCCAAGTTAGCCCAATTTGACCTACATTGGCCCATTTACCAAATAAACCCAAATTCAACCCAATTCAAACCCAAACCACCTTAAATCTATTTCAAATTATTCATGAAACATCCCTAAACCAAAACCAACAACTATTTGGCCCAAACTTCTACAAAAATTCCCATCCATGAACACATCCTTAAACTTAAAAGCCCACTTCCCTTAAACCTTCTTAAAAGCCCATCTTCATTAAATTTTAAAAGCCCAAATCATCCTAAAGCCCACATGACACTTCCCCTCATCATCCATTTGATCAAAATCACCCCTAAGTTTCAAAATCATCAATTAAACCATTCCAAATCAAGCCACATGTCAAATTACCCCTAAATGTCAAAAATTTCTAAAACCCTTTTCATGAAACAAATCGACCTTTTCCCAAGCCAAATGAAGCCATGAACAAGCCATTCTCAAGCCACATGAAGCCATGAGGGCTTTGACTTGTCATTAGTCCATTTATGGCAAGAAGAGGAGGTTCTTTCTTAAACTTCCTTTAACCTTTTTTTACCTTAATCATGTCGCACACTAAACCATGTTTAGCCACCTCATCATGGATGGAGACTTCACCACTCCTTCTAAGCCGACCTAAATGATTCCCTCAGCTCAAAATCAGAGCTTGGAAGGGTGCACCAAGCCCAAAATGGTGGGTTGACCCAAACCAAGCCAAAGTGAGCCTTCTCCCATTCCATTTAAATCAAACTCCTTTACACATGTCAAACCTCGATTGCCTACACTAAACCCCGGCCACGACCCACTCTGACCAAGATGGTGACCATTGCACAGCCGGCCGGCCACCAGAGCCGCCGGAAAACACCATGGCCGAGAGCTCACATGTGAGCCGACATTGAAATTCTCACTTCTTGGCTGCCCCATGCCTAGTGGTCACCATGGCTGATCTTCTCCTCACCGAGGCAGGTCGATCCCAAGCCCTAACTCCCTGCGAGAGGCCTTCCACCCTCTCCTATTTAAACTCCACCCCTCTCGGCCATGAGGGGAGCTAAGCACAAACCTTGCCAAAACTCGCCAAAATTGTTCCGGACCCTTCTCCACTCTTAGAACACTTAATCCCCAAGTGAAATCCCCCTGCCATTTCTCCTGCAGTAAGCTCGATTTCAGAGTTGAAATTCCACCCAAAACCAGGACACTTCTCCACGGTGAGCCAATTCTCAAATTGATTGGCTCTACACCTTCACCGGACCAAGGGAAGGTGTCTACCAGACAAAAGCCCCATCTCCGGGCCACCCGGTTGCTCCGGCCTCCAAGCTTTGTGATCGGGCTTGGTCGAAATCATATCCGGACAATTCCCCGGACCGGGAGACTTCATCCGGAGCTTCGCGGGACCCAATCGAAGGTGCAACAACTCTCGGATTGAAGCCACACTTCTACGAGCCAAGGTATGAGCTAACTCTCCATCCCGAGCTTCGGAGATTCTCCATTTCAAATGCCTTAGTTTCAATGCATGTTAGCCAGTATAGATGTGTTCGTCTCTTCAAGACGAATCCATAGAGCATAAGAACATGAAAATCCATTGAGTATCGAGTGAGATATTAGGGATTTAGTGTGGACGGCTATCGGGTGAGGACACTTGGGGACGATGAACGGATGTCGTCCATTCAATACACGCGCGGACGAACGGCTCAGATGGCGTCGGACCAGGAAACGGTGCGAGAACCGCGGGGCCCGGGCTGCTGACTCAAGTGGCGGCGTCGAATGGGAGCGCGCCGCGTGGCCTTTCGGAGGCTGCCGAGGATGCGGCGGCGCCGCGTGGATAAATAGAAAATTAGGGTATTTTCTTATTTATTTAATTCCCTAAACTTCAAAAATTCATATCTCTGTGTAGGAAAATCATAAAAATAAAATAAAAATACCCTCTTGCTCGGTGAACGAGAGGAGAATAATGTGGAAAAGAAATCATTTAATTTCATCAAGTATTTTATTTTTTATAATTTATTTACTCTCTGCATTGTTTTAATTCTCCATGCATGCATACAATTCACCATGACATGAGACAATAGGGCTTTTGAAGCCTCTGAATTTGGGAACATTCCCTGAATTTTCCTAAGTCAGAGGCCATCCCTATGAAGAGTTCTTGATTTTTCAAGTTCGAGTCACTGTTTTGAGTATTTTAATTCCAGTAAATAGCATGTTGTGAAATAAATTCTAGGAAAATTTGGTGATGTTGCTTATGACCGAGAGAACCCTAGGAAAAATAGGTTTTGACTTAGTTCATTTAAAACAACCCTAATTGGCTTAAACACTCAAAATAGGTCTTTAATTAATTAGAGTTAACCATGCATCAAATTGACTTGAAATCAATTCTCCACTGACCTTTAGGATCAGAGGAATCCATCATAAAAATTTGAGATCAATTGGACTTGGTTAGCCCCACTAATTGGGTTGATTAAGCCACTTAGCCATTTTAAACTTTAAAAATTCATAACTTTTAAAATACTTTTCAAAAATTCACCAAATTGGTTTTGAAGCCTCTCTGATATCAGGGGAACCTAAGAAAATCAAAATTTCAATTTTCTAAAAAAGTTGATTTTTAATAATATTTTAATATTTTTAATAAAAAAAATAATAAAAATCACAAAAATAATAAAATTCACCAAAATGTCACATTTTGAATTTTAATCACTTAGGAACAAATCCCACATTTTTCCTAGGTCTATTTAGTGAGATATTGAATTTTAAAGCCCTAGGGTAATTTTTTAAATTAAAAAAAAATGTATTTTCTAGCATTTTCACTAAAATAATTATAATAAATCATAGAAAAATCAGAAAATTGCAAAATTTGCTTCTCTAGTTTCCTTGATATCAGAGAGATTTTTGAAAAAATATAAAATCCATTTTTCAACATTTATTTTATTTTTAAATTAATTTACACTCCAAAACTCAAAATAATTATAATAAAAATAATATAATTCAAAAAATCACCAAAATTGGTCCAAGTGCTTCTCTGGTCATTAGAAATGTCCCCTAGTTTTCTTAAGGACAGAAACTTTCCTTTGGTCATGTTATCAAATTTTCCTTGAAAATCTCTATTTTCCACCAAAAATAATTATATAAATAAATTAAATACAGAAAAATCATATTTTCTCCTCTCATGTCTTTATTGATATATGAGTGAAGTCACATAAAAATTTCAAGTTCATTTGAGTTCAATTTAGTGAGTTATGAAATTATTAAGCTAAAGGGGTAAAATGGTAATTAAACTTTTAACCCTTAATTAAAACTTTAGGTTTAATAAAAAATCAACAAGTAAAATATTTGATCTTAATCTGATTTGGATGATTGAAATTTAAATAATTAAAGGGTAGAAACCCATTAAATAATTTTAAAATGATTAAACTTTAATTAAATAATAGATTAAATTTGGAGGAATAATAAATTGGGATTATTAAAATAAGGGATATTTATTAGGAAGAGATTTATTCTTTAATTTAAAAAATCCCTAAACTAATTATATCATTAATACTCAATTTTTAATTAAAATGATAACTCAAATTTAAAATATTAAAAGACTTAATTAAATTATTAAACTCTTTTAAAATTTTAATTAAAATTAAAAATAAAGTAAATTAAAGATAAATTAAATTAAAATTAAATTAAATTTAACAATTAAATTAAATTAAATTAAATTAAATAATTAAATTAAATTAAATTAAATAATTAAATTAAATTAAATTAAACAATTAAATTAAATTAAATTAAATAATTAAATTAAATTAAATTAAACAATTAAATTAAATTAAATTAAATTAAATAATTAAATTAAATTAAATCAAATCAAATTAATTAAATACCAAATCAAATTAAATTGAACTATGTTAAACTAAATCAAACTCAATTAAATTAAATTAAATTAAATATAAAACAACTTGAACACTATTCCAAATTTAAACCCTTTAACTTAAATCAAATCATTTGAATACCAATTTACCCTTGAAAGTTTTAGTTATCATAACTCCTAAACAGAACATTAAATGAAATGTTACTTCACTTATAGGATATTCAAATGTCCTAGTTCACTGAGCAAGATAACAATAAAACTTGAAATTCTTGGACGATTAATTCATTTGTATAATTAAATTCATTTGGACTTAAAACAATCCTAGAAATATTGAAAAGATGTTTAAGATTCCTCTTAAGCACTTCCTCGATACGATAGGATGTTTATAAGAACAATTGGGCTTAATCGTTCTTTGATGAAGAAAATCGTCCTCAAACCAAAACACAGAGAACCTAGACGTCCTAGGGAATGACTAGGCTATAGGATTAGGAATTTGGTAGAAAACCATAACCCTTCCCTTAGTTTTACCTAGGAATTTGCTTAAATATTCTAATTGTGTTTTAAGTGCGGCTTGGGATGACGGGAAGACCCTCCAGGTACGCTTTTATTTTTATTGCAATTTACTTTCTTGCAATTTACTTTCTTGCAATTTACTTTCTTGCAAATGTACTTTATTTTTCTTGCATGATAAAACAACGGTTGCATGAAAACCCACACCTTTAGGATAGTCCCTAAAGCTGAAACCAAATTAAGTTAAAAGTCATTGCAAGATAAAATTCACCGCCACAACATTTCAAAATATAAAACAACTCAAAATTTAATCACAAACAGAACACAAAACTACAATTACAACTAAATTAAAACGTCCTGTTGGATGATCGGGAATACCTCGGATGATGTAACCTACGTGTTGCTAACGGGATTTCCACGGTCTAAATGAAAGTGTGGAACTCATTCGGTTGAGTTTAGCAAATTCATCTGGACTAAGTGAATCCGATAAAAATAATGATGCCGGAAGGATGGAACCGTGGGATCTTAACCGGTGTCGTTATAATCAACTTTAAGATTTGTTTTAATTAAAACGTAAAAAAAAACACTTGGAAATTAAGATTTTCTCTAAACCAAAACACTTTTCTCATCTCCTGATTTATGATTTCTAAAACTAAACCTCTGCAACAACAAGGAACTTGGGGCATGGTGGGCAGCACGGCCATCGTCGTCAGCAAAACTTGAACCTACTTCAGCAAAACTTTTCTAGAATTAAATAACCAAGCCATAGGACTTCGAGGTAGCTTGCACTAGTGCAACATAAATCCTCAACTCTTCGTTAGGCATTTGCATTGCAAATTAAGCCCTAACCGGTCTTAGGATTCCGAGGTAATCGTCCGATACGACAATAAACCCTCACATCTTCTGAAGTTATTGGTTTGATTTTATCATACAAATATAAGCCCTAATTAATTAAAATTGGCAAGATTGAAATACTAAATAAACATTAGGACTTTCCTAAATTCAAGCCAAACAATAGGATAGTCGGGAAATTACCGAAGTTCACTTCGAATCGGTAATTTCTCCTACCTCTCTTCCTTTGGATTCACAAAACAAAATGTTCCAAAATTTGATCCATTCCCTATTGAAATTCCAAAATTCAATCTTTGAAAACCTTAAACTTTGAAATTCTTGAGAGCAGAATTATTGGTTATTATCGAGAGTTTTCTTAGGTGATTCCCGTCACTTAAGATGTAATTAACTATAGGGGCTTGCCCTTATAGGGAATTTTAAAGAACCTGGGTAATATAAACCACTGTTTAATACTTTCATATTAAGCGGGGAATTTGTCGGCTTATAAAATTGGTTCGCGGACCAAACGGATGTCACAAAACTTCTAGTTTATTTGATCGAGCCCCACCATCAAGCGGTGTGTCTATCCTTAGGGATAGATACACGATTTGTGGTGCGGTGCTCGTTTATATAAACTATTTGGGATGTGAGATCGGTTTAATCTCATATCTTAAAACTTTCAAATTTAAAAATTATTTTCAAAGACAAATACTACTTTCTAAATTATATATATATTTAAATCAAATTTAAAATTCAAATTCGCCGACAACTTCTGTTAGGCGACCCCCCTTTTAAAATACAATACAACCTAAAAATATGCCGACAATACTAACTTGAAAAATCATCATAAATCATTAATGGATTATGTAAATCTTACGATAGATAAAATTCTCTCAGTTATACAAAACCTTATCGTAGCTGCGATTATCAAACTTGTGCAGAACAATCAGTTTGGGGGATCTCCTTCGGAGGATCCCTATTTACACTTATCTAGTTTTCTAGAACTTTATGCTACATTTCATTATAACGGCATATCAGACGATTACGTTAAGCTAAGGCTTTTTCCTTTCTCACTAAGGGATAAAGCTAAAATGTGGTTATACTCGTTAGCACCTGGCTCTATTAAAAATTGGGAGGAGTTAACTTAAAAATTCCAAGCTAAGTATTGTCCACCTTCAAGGACTACTAAACTTAGAAACAATATTATCTCATTTTGTCAGTATGAAGAGAAATCAATATACGAAGCCTGGGAAAGATTTAAGGAACTCCTAAGAAGTGTCCACATCATGCTCTGTCAAATTGGTTCATCAGTCAAACTTTTTATAATGGGTTAGTAGGATCCCTTAGGTCCTTTATTGATGCTGCTGCTAGTGGTTCATTAATGTTAAAAACATTTGATGAAGCGTATGCATTAATTGAAGAAATGGCTACAAATGAATTTCAATGGCCCTTTGCAAGGAAAAATCATAAAAATGTTGCTAGTGTTCATGATACAGATGCGATTGCAATTCTTGCATCTCAGGTTGCTGCAATATCAAGGAAGTTGGACCAATTTGGAATGAACTAACCCCAATTTACTCCTGTAAGTGAGGAAAGTTCATTAGATCGTATGATTGATTCCAACTTATTATATGAGACTTTAAATACCATAAACAACCCATATTCTAACTTTTACAACCCATGTTGGAAGAACCAACCTAATTTTAACTGGAATCATTCTACCGAGGGTGGAAACCAGACAAAGGGAAAACAATCATGCAAATCCTAATGGAAGTTAGAATAGGCAGGGTAACACAAGATATAGGCCTTCACATCCACTGGACTCTAATATTGATCAATAATTTGTGGATAAGAAGATGTCTATAGAAAATGTGGTATTGCAAATGGGAAATTAGTTGCAAAGTCAAAATGCTTCGCGATTAAAAACATAGAGAATCAACCGGGAGAAATTGCTAATTCACTTAGTAATGTACCCCAAGAAACACTTCTTAGCAACAATGAGATCAAACCTAAAGAGAACAATAATGAACAACTATTCATTGTTACTAGACAAACTATAATGGATGTGCAAAAAGGAGAGTTGATTATGAACATTAATGACCAAGAAGTCACTTTTGATGTGTTGAAGACTATGAAATTTTTAGCCGAGAGAAAAGATGATGAATGCTTTTGGATGGATGAAATTGATTATCTAAGTAAATACCATTTCCAAGATAGTTTTGAGAGTAAGTTCATAGATGAGATCGAAATGGACTTTCATGATAAGTTGAAAATATTTTTTAAAGAAGACTGTATGTATGTTCAAGAGAGGGGTGAAATGATGGAGGCTGCCAAAAATAATGAACTTGTAATTTCATTTGTTGATAAATCTCATGAACTTAAGATGGATGTACCCCATACAATTTTAAAGCCTACTTATTTAGGGAATTCATCTACACCACCAGTCTTTATATCTTTAGATTCAACTCAATTACAAAAAAAAAACCTGAATTGAATGATGAACAAGATAAAATTATTGAACTAGGACTTGGAAGAGAATTTGAGGATAAATTTTAAAAGAACTTTGAGTTGAGAAAAGAGGATAAGGATAATGGAAGGCCATTGGAAGAAATTCTTAAGGAATTAGAAAAAACTATTTCCTCAACTAAGATAGATCCTCCATCATTTAAAAATTATAAAGGGGAAGAATTTGAAGATAACTTAAAACAGAAGAGTGACGTAGAAAAATTTGATCCTGAATCTGAATTATCTAGAGAGAATCCGATCCAAAATTTGGGAGATCTTCAACTATCATATACAGATCCATTTCTTATAAATTTTAATGATGATATTAATATGCGGATTGAGAAAATCAATAGAAGAACATTAGATCTAGAAAGGAATATGAGGAACAATGATATAAATCCATATGAAAAGGAAGAGCTGAATGAAAAATTACAATTTGAAGATTTTGTAGGAATTCCTGGATCTGAAAAGGATTGGGCGATTGATCGAGGATTACTTAATTAGAATTTTGATCTAGGAGGAATAATTTGGCGGGCCCGCGATGTTAAAACCAAGAGCTTTATGGGAGGCAACCCATAGTTATCAGTGCTTTGATATAGTGTGCTTGAGAGTCATGATTGTCAGTGTTGTATGGTGTTTGCTTTAGAGTGGATTGACTTGTTCTTTATGTGTCATTATGGATTGATAAGTTTGATTGTTGATTGGTAGATGTTTAGATTGTTAGTAGTTGGATTTGATCTTTGTGTGTCATGAGGGAGGTGATTCCGTAACTTCTTATTATGGTTAGACTTGTATGTTCTCTTGTAGTAGTTGGATTGACGAGTTCACTATGATTCGAGTCTTATCCGGACTTGAGTTTTACAGGAATATCATGAATTTGTATAGTGTTAGATCCATCTCAATTTTGTTACATCCTTTTTCTAACTTTGTTTTCATTAGGTAGGAGTTGCAAACCTATTTGATGAATAAAATTTGGATGATCTTACACTACAATATGTAACTGCTAGAGGTGCTTAATTATAGGGATTAGATGATGCCTGAGATTGGTGTCCGGAAACTAATTTATCAGGGATAATCTTATCTTTAGGATTATAATTTATAAAATCATTTGAATGTACCTAATTTACTAGTGTAGTGATTCCGTTAGAAATTGGAGGTAAGGTAGTGAGATTGGATGAGTTAAAGGATGAATTAACCTCATTTATCTTATGTGTGTTTATGTTTGTGTTACAATTTTATATAATAATTGAAGAACATTTTTATATTCCCTTGCTAATACCTGCTATGCTAATTAAACTTTTATTTAATGAATTTCATTCAGGCATGATTAGTTTAGATTTACTTTCTTCGCATATTGTTACGTCCTAATAAATACTTGTAATAGTTTTTGATAGATATTTGTGGTAGATAGAATTTCTAAATTGTTTTTCTTCCAGATTATAGATGTTGTTGTGGTAAGTAGATTCAACCTTTACTTTTTCTTCCACCTATATTTTATGGAATTAATTGCAAAATATTTTAAAATTTAAGTTTGGGGGGAAGAAAAATTTTTAAAACCTAACTTTATTTGTCCTCAGTAGCCTGTATTTAACTTGATATGACTTTTAAAATAACTTGTGGTATTTGGTGTTACCTTTAGGTTACTATAATTTCAATTTTAGGAATGTTAGAAAATTAATTTAGTTGAAATCCTATGTGAAGAAATTTTTCTAGAGTTAAGATATTTTGTAGGAAACATTGGAAAAATGATTTTTCTATTTATGGTAGAAAGGAGTTGAATATTTGAAAAGCTAAAATTCATAGATTCATACTTAATGAGAATTAAGCTTTTATTGAAAACCTTTTTCTAACTAATACTTACAATTATAAAAAGTGAGGAAAAGTTTTGAGTTTTGGATTTTAGAGAGAGGATGGTAAAAATCAAAATTATTAAAGGCCTATCCAAATATAGTAATCCTCACATAAAAAAAGAGTGAAAAAAAGGATCAAAAATGATCCCGAAAGAAAGAAAAAAAAGTGAAAAAAAGGATTGAAAATGATCCTGAAAGAAAAGAAAAAAAAAGAAAAAAAAAGAAAAGAAAATAAGTGAGGAGAAGCTTGAGTAGAACCCTAATCAAAAATTGGTTTCACTTGAATCTTTTTAAATGAAAAAACTTAAAAATAATCCTAAACTTATTCTTATTTCAAAAGTTATTGGTCAAATTAGTATATATAAGGTGCTTAAATTCCATTTTTATAATATCTATGAATCTTTAGTTTGACAATTTTCAATAACTTTTGAAGTAAATAGAAAATCAGGATTCCTAAGTTGATGTAAGATATTCTTACACTCAAGTCCTATTTTGATTTGCTAGAATCTATCCTATGTTTTACTATAATATTTCTGAGATGAAATTATAGAAAATTCTATTGAAACCCATAACCACAAGTCAACATATTTTATTTTTAAAGTTATAGTGTTACTTGAGGACAAGTAACGATTAAGTTTGGGGATTCAGATGCACCAAAAATATACACGCTTTTTGCCATATAATTTTACTCATTTCTGGTGATATTAAACTTTAAAAGGAAGTTATTTTTTATGTTTTTTGGTTGTAGATACAAAAACGGTGATTGGAGCAAAAAGAAACAAAAAACGGTGCAATTTGGAGATAAAACGAGCAAGAAAACAAATTTTGGCTTGACACCTTTCGATAAGTCTTTATATGTTTAATCTCTTTTAAACTTCTTGCATATTTTTGAATGAGATTACACTTTAAATAAAGGTTATTTTTATGCTTATTTTGTAGGGCTATGTGTTAGGAACGCAACACAACTGAAACGAGCGAATCAGAGCTGAAACGGCGCCAAACGAAGCCAAAAGGAGCAAAATAGTGGAGCTGCGCAGGATGGGCGCTGGGGGCGCCCAAACTGGCGCCGGAGGAGCTAGAATCCTAAGAGCACAAAAAATAAGAAGAGGAGAAGATAGGAAAAACATGGATGGGATATTAGGCGGTTTTTGGCCAAATACATCAAATTTGGATTCTTTTTGAAGGGTTTCTTCATGCACCTCTTGGGAAATTCGTCCCTACTCTATTTTAAACTGAATTTGAAGCCAAAAATAAGAAGAGGAGAAGATAGGAAAAACATGGAGAATGTTGAGAGAACTTAGAATAGGAGTAGTAATGTAGATTTCTACCTTTTGGAGAGATTAGAGAGTGGATTTTAAGAGAATTTGTAAGGGAATGTTCTAGCATTGCATGGATCCACGGGAGACTTTGTGGGAGAGATTTTCATCTTTCTTTTAAGGGGAAAAAAGCTAATTATTGTGTTCTTCATTATCTTATAATTTTGTAAACACTTATTTTGTGCATTTTCTTTGAAATGAAGTTTTCCGTTGTGTTTTATTCGTGCTTTGCAATGTCTTTCTCTTACTCTTTCTTCTTCTATGGAAATAGTGGCATGGGAAGATTATGTCATTTTTTTCACTCTAATTTTCTTTCGCAATGATTAGGATTCATGTTTAGGTTATTGAGATACTTGCTAAAAGAAGTTTTAATTATAATTGTGATGGTTTTTACTTGCACTTCATTTACATTACAATAAGGGCTCATTGTATTATTAAAATTTGTTGTAATTGCATTGTCCCAAAAGGGCAGTGTAATTCTCAACAAAGTGGAACCACATTCAATGTCCATGAATAAATTGTGTAGTTCATGGGGATTGAGTGCATATAAATAGAGAAATATGGTTTCATGTGCGTTGAATTAGAGGCTTCAGGATGACAGGCTGAGATCCCCAATTTGGTCCTAAGACTAGTAACTAAACTCGAAGGTTAGCCTTCAGGTGAAGGGTGAGTGGGACCTCCGTAGTGACAGCCGGTATCCTCCCAGCTTAGCCTTAGAATTAGTGACTGAACTTAGGATATGTCAATGTTCTTTACATATTTGGAAGAGGGGGTACTCTTTTGAGGGTAAAGAATAGGATTTCTCCTATTTGGCACATACAATATTTAATGTATCTCATTCCTAAACTTTATTCAATTCATTACATAAGAATAGTAGATTTTGTTATCTCAAAATTTACCAAACCAATTTCCCCAAAAAGGATTATCTTTAAAAGTAATATTTGCATTTAGGAGTAATTATTATTCTTACATATAATCATCTTCCTTTAGGAGTACTTATTAGAAAAACCACTTATATCGACCTTCCAATCTAAAGTCTGATAATTTAAGACTAGAATTTGACTAAGAACCTTTTACCTCGCTTCCCTATGGGATCAATAAACGGAACTCCATTAGAGCCCTGTATTACTTGATACGATACATATACTTGCGTTTGAAATTGTGACTTTACAAAATTATTATAAATATATAAATCTGAGGTCATAAATTCTTATATAATAAAAAGTCACATCAAATTATTATATTCCCTTCATTAAGATTGCACTCTAACCAATCTTTGAAGACAAAACAATCTTCAATTTGATGGCCAAGCATCCTATGATAAGGACAACAGTTAGGATTGTCCTTCATGTCAATTTTTTTTTGCCTTTTAGCTTCAGGCAATTTAAATTCTGGCATTTTCAATAGGCTTCGAAATATCTTGCCAATAGCCTCGGTCTTGAATGTAGATTCCTTATTCATTCGTTCAATCATCATTTTCTTATTCGTTTGTGCTGAATTTAGTTGTTGGATTTGAAAATATTTCTGTTGTGATGATTGATTTTGTTATTTATTTTGTTCAAGCTGGACTTGCATTATTTGCTTATCCTTATCTGCTGCTTTGCCTGACTTCTTTTCAAATGTCTTGACGACCTTCGTCTTTTCAATATTGTCCATTGCACTCATCTGCTTAGCTTCTTCTTGAAGATTTGCAGCTTTACTGAGTAATTTTTCAAAAGTCTTGATTGTAAAGCCTTTAAGCATGAATGCTATAAAACCATGAATATTTTTAAGCAAGATTTCAACGGCATATGTTCTTGAAGCTATGGTTCACAATTCATACTGAGGTTTCTCCAGCGTAAAATGTAATCCACTAGGTTTTCTCCAGGTTTTTGTTATTCAACAACTAAGTTACCCACTATCGTATGGTGTTGGGCCCCAGTGAAGCGTTGTATAAATAAGCTTTCTAGTTCCACAAAAGTTTTTACGGACCCTTTACGAAGCTCCGCATACTAGTCAAAGGCAACTCCAGTAAGACTGTCAATGAATTGTCGAAATAAAAGAGCATCATTTTCACCTTCATTACAGTAGATGGCTCTGAAATGTGCTAGGTGTTGATGAGGATTACCGGTTCCGTCAAACATTTTGAAAACAGGAGGGACAAAACCCTTAGGGTACTAGACGAGATCGAATCCCTCCGGATAATGTCCACCCTTTGGAATTAATGATCCGGCTTTCATCTGTGCCATTGTTTCCTTTATATTTTGTTTAAATAATTGTGTAATTTCTTTTTTGGGAATTCCATTTTGAGTGGGTTCCTTTTTCTTTAGTGTACTTTCTTCGATCTCTACATGGGTTCATTTTTGTCTTCCAAAATGTGTACTGCCTTTGGTCTTACAATTTCAACACCAGGTAGTGTGCTAATTGGTGGATGTTATAGAGTAGTCCTTAATTCTGCTAATTTTTGCTCAAGAAGATTGACATGTTCGTTCTGAAATCTCTGTGAAATTCACCTTGAAATTTAAATCCCAAATTAAATTTAAAACAAAATTCCGATTAAGTTAAATTTCAACTGAAATTAAAACTTGAATCGAAAATTCAAACTCAAAATTGAAACTTGAAATAAAAATGAAACAGATCTAAAATTTAATTTATCCCACTCCAGATCTTGTGATTTGGAATTCACCTTCTTCTTCCCCAGCGAGAGTTCAAGGATCTCAAGTCTTGGAGATATACTCGATACTCCCTAGCGGAAATTTTCTACACTTTGTACTAAGTGTGTTACTTAGATGTCTGTGTTAGTTTTGTTGATCTCTTCGGTCAACGCTAATACGTGCGGTGTGCTTGGTTGGCACACCACACCTATTGGGGGTCCATTTGTTGACCTCATTTTTGATGAAGTCTTTTCTCTTCTCTCTCCTTAGTTCCTAAGATCTAGCCATAGGGCTTCTCCTTGACTATCTTAGAGGACTAGAAATGGGACCCATCACTTAGAAATTCAAACACTTCTTGGCTCCCTTCAAACCCCACAAGTTTGATTGTAAATCCTTAAGCCACTTGGAGGGTTAAGATCAAATGTGGAGGTTTAAAGGATGAGTTTCCTATAGGACTCTTTGGCCTTAGGATTACCTTGGGTGGCTTGATCTGGTGAGGGTTGACTTGTACACACCTCACTCTCACACAAACATTCCAAGCCCTAAAATTACATTTAACTAATTTGGCTTCCTGACTCATGTATGTAATTCATATGGATGGACCTCGACCCCTGTGCCCCTAGCTAAGAGGGTTAGGAACAACATATTGAGTGTCTAAAATGAGTCCTCTCATGGCTTTTGTGAGCTTAACATGGCTTCATGGCTCAATAAAATGATTTTCATTTCACTCACACTTGATCAATCTTTATTTTCTTCAAAATTTCAATTTTTTACCCTCGGGGCCCTAAACCCACCAAGCTTACCAAATGCCCTTGAAATTGCCCAAAATTTGTAAAATTGCCTAAATTACCCAAAATTCCTCAAAACCAATCCTAAAAATTTCCCCCCACTCAAATTGATCATCCATGACCAAATACACCAAAATTTTTCAAAAATATCCCTCAATACCCTTCAAATACCCAAAATACCCTTTTAACCCAAAAATTCCAAAAATTTAGGAAGTTCCCAGAAAATTCCAGAAAATCCCAAATATTCCCAATTGTATTTTGTTCAACTATACCATAATCCAATTTTGTCAATTTGGCCCACTTTTATGAAAACCCCCAATTTGACATATTTTTAACCTAAGTAGACCCAATGTCTAACCAAACCACTCCAATTGACCTCGATTTTGATCTAATTCAATCCTAAACTTCAATTTAATGTCCCCAACACCAATTTAGACCAAATCAAAACCCAATTTTATCAACATGTGGATCCAATTTCAATTTGAAGCTTAAAGCCCAATTTTGGCCCATGACCTAAACTTAGCCCAAACCAACCCAACTTAACTCCAATTAACCCCAAATCTTTTCCTAAATCTTCCTAACATCCCCACAAACAAAATATTGACATGATTTGCCCCAAATTTGAAACCAAACTCCACCCAAACTTAACTCAAACTAATAACCCCCAATATGGCCTAAACCCATCATGAACCCAAATAGGCCCAAATCCCAAAATCAAAGCCCAACCAAAGTTGAAAACTCTTTGTCACACCCCCATAAACATTTTTCAACATTAATTTTACATCAAACCCAACATTGGCCCAACCTTAACCAAAGTTAGCCCAATTTGATCCACTTTGGCCTCATTACCAAAAAGCCCAAATTGAACCCATTTCAACTCCAAATGGCATCAAATCTCTTCTAAAATTCTCATGACACATTCCTAAACCAATCCTAATATTTATTTGACACAACCCCTCACTAATTTTCATCCATCAATTTATTTCAAAACCTAAAAGCCCACTTCCTTAAATGCTTTTAAAAGCCCATCCAAAATGATTTCAAAAAGCCCAAGTCTTATTCCAAAGGCCATATGAAGTTTCCTCTCCTCATCCTTTTAATTGATATCATACCTAAAGTTCTAATTGATCATCAAATCATTCTAAGTCAAGGCACATGAAAATCTCCCAAAAATTCATCAAAAATGCCTTAAACCCTTTTTCATGAAACAAGCCAACCTTTTCTAAGCTGAATGTGAGCCAAATGTGAGCCATTTACAAGCCATATGAAGCCATGAGAGTTTTGGCACCTCACCTAGTCATTTATGGCAAGATGAGGGGAGCCTTTCCTAAGCCTTCATTAAGCCTTTTTAACCTTATTTATACTACACCCTAACCCAAAATTAACTTAAACAATTTTGATGGAGACCTTACCACCTTCTCTTGGCTGACCCAAAGGACTCTTTTCAGCCCAAAACTAGGCCTTGGGAGGTGCACCAAGCCTAAAACTATGGGTTAACCAAATAGGAACCAAAATAAGCCTTTCTCCATTCCACTTCAATTCAGCCCCTTTACACATGGCATTGGACAATTGATCTCACAAGTCTCAAGCACTAACCTCCCGGATCGAACGAGTGACTTGACCTCGGCTAGCCGGCCCAGTGCCGGAAAATGCCATGGTCGAGAAGTCTAAATGGATTCAAAATTTTAAATATCACCTGCTGAGCTGCCCCATCCTAATTGGCCACCACAGCTCTTCCTTTACTCCCCTAAGCAGCAAATCCCAACCCTCAATTGCCCCTGGGAAGCCCCTAACCATGTTTATTTAAACCAGTCATTCCTCTCGGCCAAAAGGTTGGCTGAAATCAACCTTCACAGAACTTCACCAAACTCCTCACAGAGCTTCCCCTAGCCTAGAGCAACTCATCCCTATTGTTTTCCTGCCCTAATTTTCACTGATTGAGCTTAATTTTTGAGCTCAATTCTCAAGCCAAAATAGGACATCCCTTGAAACTCCACCAAATCCAAATTAACTTCTCCCACAGCTTCACCAAAGGTAAGGAAGAAGTTCCCAAGCAAAAGCCCCTCACCGAGCCGGCCATTGTTTCCGCAGTCCAAGGTTTGAAATCGGCCTTGGTTACTTTTGTACCTAGGAAATTCCACAGAGCTAGAGACTTCATCTAGAGCTTCCTTGGGTGCGATTGAAGGTGCCACAACTCTCTGATTGAAGCTTCACTTCTCAGAGCCAAGGTATGGATCACTTCTCCCTCCCGAGCTTCTGTGAATTCCCCATTTCATTTGAATCAATTTAATAGCGTATAAACCGTATGGATGTGTTCGCCTCCTCAAGACGAATCCATGGAGCATAAGAACACAAAAATTCATTGAGAAATGAGAGAGACACACCGGTCGGAGACGATGACCGACCGTCGTTGGATCGAGCGTGTATCCAATGGACGATGCGGATCGCATCGGATCGGAAGACGGAGAGGGACCACGGGACGCGTGGGCCGCCGACCCGGTGGCGGTGTCAAATGGGAGCGCGACACGTAGGGCTTTGGAGCTGCCAAGGTTGACGCAGCGCCGCGTAGATAAGTAGAAAATCCCTATTTTCTGAATTAATTAAATACCCAGAACTTAAAAAATCCATAACTTTGTGTAGAAAATCATAAAAATAAAAGAAAAATACCATCTTGCTCAGTGAACAGAGGATAATAATGTGGAAAAAGAATTAAGTTATTTTGATGAATATTTTATTTTTAATTAATTATTTACTCGTTTTCGGTATTTTAATTCTCCATACATGCATACAATTCACCATGGCATGAGACCATATGGCTTTTGTAGCCTCTATTTTTGGGAACATTCTCTGAATTTTCCAAGGTCGGGGGCCATCTCTATGGCAAGTTATGTATTTTTCAAGTTTATGTCTCTGTTTTGGAATTTTAATTCCCATAATTAGCATCTTATTCAATAAATTCTAGGAAAATTTGGGGAGGTATCTTAGAGCTAGAGGACCCTAGGAAAAAGGTATTTTGAGTTAATTCATTAAGAATAACCCTAATTGGCCTAAATACTCAAAACTGAATTTTAATTAATTTAGGTTAGCCATACATCAAAATAACTTGAAAATAATTCTTCACTAGTCTTTAGGATCGGAGGGACCTTACATAAAAATTTGAGATCAATTGGATGTGATTAGCCCCACTAAATGGACTAATTAAGTTACATGACCAAAATTAAACTTTAAGAATTCATAAAACCCAAAATACATTTAAAAAATTCACCAACTTGGTTATGGGACTTCCCTAATATTAGAGGAGTCTAAAAAATTAAAATTGGAATTTTCTAAAAATTTTCATTTTTAATCATATTTTTAATATTGTAATAATTAAAAAATTATAAAAATCATAAAAATGTCACATTTTGACTCCTAATTAGTTAGGAACAAACCAAATATTTTTCCTAAGTCTCTAGGTTAAGATATTGAATTTTAAATGCTCAAAACAATTTTTAGTATTAAAAAATGAATTTCCCACATTTTCACTAAATTAATTCTAATAAATAAAAAAAATCATAAAAATATAAAATTTGTTTCTCTAAACTCCTTGAGGTTAGAGAGATTTATGAAAAATATAAAATCCATTTTTCAAATTTAATTTTATTTCACAATTAATTAACACTCCAAAAATTAAAATAATCATAATAAATAAAATATAATTTGAAAAATTACCAAAATTAGTCCAAGTGGTCCTCTAGTTAATAGAGACATCCCATAATTTTCTTAAGGACAGAAACCTTGTCTTGGTCATGATGTTGAATTTCCATTGAAAATCCCTATTTTTTATTAAATTAATTATATAAAATAAATTAAAAATAGAAAAATCACATTTTCTCTTCTAATGTCTTAATTGACATGTGAGTAAAGTGACATAAAAATCTCAAGCTCATTTGAGCTCAATTTGATAAGTTATGAAATAATTAGGCTTAAAAGGGCATAATAGTAATTAAGAATTTTAACCTCTAATTAAAACTTTAGGTTTAATCAAAATGGAGGAAATATTTGATCTTAATTTTCTCTTAGATGATTGAAACTTTAGAAAATAAAAGGGTAGGAACCCATTAATCATTTCTAATAATCCAAAAAATGAAACCTTAATTAATTAAATAATTTAAATTTTGGAAGATTAATTGAAATTTAAATTATTAAAATGGCGATATAATTTAGGGAGACTATAATCACTTAAGTTAAAATCCCTAAATGAATCACTTTAATAATATTTAGCTTTTAATTAAATTTAAAGTGATAATTGAAATTAATAAATTAAATAATTAAAAGAAAAAGAGTAACATTTATTAAATTAAAACTTAAAACATTGAATAACTTGATAATCAAATTGAAATAAATTTAAAACATTAATCTCAAAGATCACTTGAAAGCAATTCTAAAACAAACTTGAAACATCAAGATCAATCTCAAAAATAATTCATAATTAAAAATCAAACCAATTAAAAATACACCTAAAATATTTCAACTAAATTAAAATTAAATCATTAAAATCTAAATTGAATAATCTAAACACTTCTTTCAACCCAAATTAATCTAATACATTGAGATCATTTAAAATATAAAGATTTAATTAAATTAAAATAACTTGAACACTATTCCAAACTTAAAATTATTAAAATTTCATAACTAAATTAAACCACTTTAAATCATCAATTCCAATTTTAAATCATTAAAATCTTTAATAAATTAATTTTCCCTTAAAGGCTTTCGTTATCATAACTCTTAAATGGAGCATTAAGTGAAATGTCACTCCACTCATAGGATAATCAAACATCCTAATTCAACGAGCAAGAAGCAAAATTTAACTAAATTCTTGGATGATTAATTCACCAGTACGATAAAATTCATTTGGACTCAAAATAATCTTAGAAGTATTGAAAAAAAGTTTAGGAATCGTCCTAAGAACTTTCTCAATATGATGAGATGTTTTAGAAGAACAACTGAACTTAATTGTTCTTTGATGAAGAAAATTATCCTTAACAAAACACAAAAGAACCTAGACGTCATAGGGAATGACTAGCAATAGAAATAGGACTTTGGTAGACAACCAAAACCTTCCCTTAGCTTTACCTAGGTGTTTTCTTGCAAATATATAAATCTCTTAACATGTGTTTTAACTGTAGCTTGGAATGACGGGAAGACCCTTTAGGTACGCTTTTATTTTATTGCAGTTTACTTACCTACAATGTACTTTACTTTTCTTGCATGTTAAACAAGATTAACACCCTGCATGAAAACTGAAACCTTTAGGATAGCCACAAAACTGAAACCCAAAACTAAATTAAAAGTCACAACAAGATCAAATTCACTGCCACAACATTTCAAAATATAAAATAACTCAAAATTTAATCACAAACGAGATCACAAAACTACTAACTATAACTAAATTTAAACGTCTTGTTGGATGATCGGGAATACCTCGGATGATGTAACCAACGTGTTGCTAACGGGATTTCCCATGGTCTAAATGAAAGTGTGGAACTCATTCAGTTGAGTTAAGCAAATTCATCTGGACTAAGTGAATCCGATAAAAATAACGGTGCCGGAATGATGGAACCGTGGGATCTTAACCGGTGTTGTTATAATCAACTTTAAGATTCCCCTAATAAAACATTAAAGACATTTGGACTTTAAGAATTTTCTAAACCAAACCACTTCTCTCATCTCCTGATTTTCACTTTCTAAAACTAAACCTCTGCAACAACAAGGAGCTTGGAGCATAGTGGGCGGCATTGCCATCGTCGTCGGCAAAGCTGGAATCTACATCAACAAAACCATCCTAGTTTTAAATAACCGAAGCCATAGGATTTCGAGGTAGTTTGCATAGTGCAACATAAATCCTCAACTTTTCGTTAGGCATTTACATAACATGTTATGCAAATTAAGCCATAACCGGTCTTAGGACTTCGGGGTAGTCGTTCGATACGGTACAAACCCTCACATCTTCCAGGCTATCTGTATGATCATATCATATGAATATAAGTCCTAATTAATTAAAACTGGCAGGATTATAACATTAAACAAACTCTTAAATTGAAACAAAATAATAGGATTGTTTGGGAAGTTGCCAAGATTCTTCTTAGAACATCAGCTTCTCCTACCTCTCTTCCATTGGACTCTTAAAATAAACCTGTTCCAAATTTGAGCTAATCCCTTTTTGAAATTTCCAAAATCCAATTGTTTGAAAACCTTAAACTTTGAAATTCTTGAGAGCAAAACCACTCGATCATTATCGAGAGTTTTCTTAAATGATTCTCGTCATTTAAGATGTAATTAACTATAGGGGTTTGCCCTTATAGGGAACTTTAAGAACCTGGGTAATATAAACCTTGCTTAATTTTTTATATTAAGCGGGGAACTTGTCGGCTTATAAAATTGGTTCGCGGACCAAATAAATGTCACAAATCTTCTAGTTTATTTAATCGAGCCCCTTCATCATGTAGTGTGTACTATTCTTCGAGATAGATATACGAACTTGTGATGCGGCGCTCGTTTATATAAATTATTTGGGATGTGAGATAGGTTTGATTTCATATCTTAAAAATCTTTCAAAATTAAAAATTATTTTTTAAAATCAAATGTTACTTTCCAAATTATATATATATGTTGACCTCATTTTTGATGAGGTCTTCTCTTCTCTCTTTAGTACCTAGGATCTAGCCTTAGGCTTTTCCTTTGACTATCTTAGAGGACTAGAAGTGGAACCCACCCTTTAGAAGTCCAAACACCTCTTGACTCCCTGCAAACCCCACAAGCTTGATTGTAGACCACTAATCACCTAGAAGGTTGAAATCAAATGTGAAGGTTTAAGGGATGAGTTCCTTATAGGACTCTTTGGCCTTAGGAGTACCACCGAATGGTGCGAGTCGCGGTGAGGGTTGACCTGCACACATCACACTCTCACACACATCCTGAACCCTAAACTCACCAAAATACCCCAATACTCTCCAAATAACCTCCAAATACCCAAAATACCATTTTTAACCCAAAAATCTAAAAATCCCAAAAATTCCCAGAAAATTTCAGAAATTTCCAAATATTACCAATTTCATTTTATTCAACTACACCATAGGCCAATTTTGTCAATTTGACCCAATTTTATCAAAATCCCCATTCCACCCGTTTTTGACGTGACCGTCGACGAGGTTGTCCGAACGACCTCGGATGACGAAATGGACCGTACTCGTTGCGTCCGGAATGTCGATTTTAGCTAGGAAAGATACCCATTTTGCTAGTGTTCCGTGCACAAGGAAATTTCACGGAAATCGATGCATGCTATTTAAAAATAATAATAAAAAAAGGAGTTCTCCCCTATTTATACCTCACAACACTCTCTAAACCCTAAGATTCATTCGGCGCCCCCACTCCACTCAACGTTACCTCCCTCCTCCTCACCACAAACCTTCCTCTTCGCCGCTGACCTACTCGCCGGTTCCCACCGGCGAGGTAGTTTCTTCCGGTCCGAACCATTGCCCCTCCTCTTCTTCCTTTCGACCCAACTTCGCTCTATACAACCTATCGTTCGCCGAGTTGAGCCAGCTTCGCCTCGGATCTCGGCCGGTGACACCAACTTCAAACTCGCCAGAACTCTTCCTCCGATTGTCCAAGCCGCGAGGATCTCCTTCCCCTCCTACCATCTAGGTCGATCTCTCTCCTCTTTGGTTAAATGTTACGAAACTTCAAAATGTGGTAAACCTAAACTTTTATTTCCTTATTGCATTTCATATAATTGCTTACAATTCCTTCTACACATCTCTAATGTGTATATTGCATGCTTTGTGGTTGGAACTTAATGTTTCTTTATTTTATTGCTTGTTTATAAGGAACCTTAGGTAAATCGATTGTTAAAATTTTCTTGGTCATAATAAAATGTAGTTCGGGTGATTTAGCTTGTCTTGTTTCTTTCACCATTGAATATGATAAAGGAATTCTATTTTATTTTATTTTTCAAATCTTCCCTAAATCATCATTCTCCTGGATGTTAATAATTCATCTCTATGTTTACCTGATTGAATCTCTAACTAAGCTAATATAAGTTCAATTCCATTTACTTTATTACTTATGGGTTTTCTTCCAGAAATTTTAACAATCTTTTCTTTCATTGATTATGAGCATTTGGTTTTTGAAGAAGAAGATTTCCAGCCTTTCTTGAGTCATATTTAAATAAAAAAAATTGTAACCATTTGCTACTTTTCTAATCTCAATACTTTTCTTAACAAAAATTAATATGTACATTTTGATTATCTTGTTATTTTCTAATCCAATTGTTTTCCCTTATATTTAATGTCCGAATTCTTCTCTCCCACACTGTCGGAGCTTTCATTGGAACCTTTTGTGGAGATCAAAGCACGCAGCTAGCTTCTCGCAGTGCGAGGTGACTTTTCTCGCTATTCCGGTCTCGCTCCAAGAGATCCGGCAAACTCTACTTGCATTCGGGTCTTACCAAACCCCAACGATCGTAAGACAAATATTATTCGGAACATGCAAAAGTAAGTGTGATTTCTTATTTTATTATATTTCAGATTTCATTAACTCTCATTTTATGGTCTTTCCAATGGCATGTTACAAGAATTTGAACATAAGGGCCTTATATAAATGCTTTTATGTCATTCCATGGTCCTTCTTGGTAAATCATTCAATTCCGGTATGCTTCAATTGAGCCATAGTACTTTAAATTTGAGATTTGTGCATCAAAATTGTTAGCTTCGCATATATTCATATAGGTAGTGTTTGATCGTTGGAATCCCTACATAAAGTTTGTTTAAATTTGACACATTTATGAAAATTTATAAATGTCCAATGTATTGTTTTGAGAAATGTAAAATCGTCGAGGTTTTGCTTTGGAGAAAGTGAGGAATTTTAAGGTGTTTGCTTTGGAAGACAATGAAATTTTTACGATCCGGCCTTACAAAATTTGGAAATTTTCCAACTGTTGTTTAGAGAAAAACGAAACTATCATGGTTTGGTTTTTGTAAAATTTGAAGATCTCGTGAAATATGTTTTGAAGAATTTGAAATCAAAATAGTTTGTTTTAGAGGACGATTTGAGGAGTTTAATTATGTATTCAATGCTTAATTAACAGGGTGCATTTAGATATGTGTTATTTGAAATGTTTGTTGCATCCCTTTATGAAATCTGGAGAGATATCAAAAGCTTTAGTTATTTTGAATATATGGAACTCCTGGAGGTTTGAGCAATGTTTTGCAATTCAAATCCCTTGTACCTTCATAATTGCAATTATACATTTCATATATTCAAATTGAATGAATTCATTCTCATACAATCTTCTTTGTGTTTTTGTTTGCGAGGTGAATTTGGGTATGTTGCCACGCCAACAATCCATTGCGAAGTTTATAGAAAGAAAGAAGTCGGATGAACTAAATGGCAAATCTGAACATTGTGAATGCTATGGTGGACATTCAACAACGAGCAATAGAAAATGCGAGAGACGAAGGGGCTGAGATCCTAATTACTTTATCGAGGCTATCAAAGTTGCTACAAGCTCTCCACTTGGTACGAATCAAAACGTTATCACAACACGATGTCTCATCTTGTTTGTCAGGATCGGGAACGTGTTTTTCAATTGAAATCATTTGACTGAACGTTTTCAAGATTCTTTCATATATTTTTTGGAATTGTGATGCATAAAAAATATATACGCTTTTTGCTACATGATTTTACTCATTTTTTGTGATATTACACTTTAAAAGGAAAGAATTTTGTATTTTTTTTTGGTTTTAGGTACAAAAATGGTGATTGGAGTAAAAAGAAGCAAAAACGGTGCAATATGGAGCAAAAACGAGCAAGAAAGCAAATTTTGGCTTGACACCTTTCGATAAGTCCTTCTATGTTTAATTTATTTTACATTGCTTGCATATTTTTGAATGAGATTACATTTTAAAGAAAGGTTATTTTTATGCTTATTTTGTAGGGCTGTCTGTTAGGAATGTAACGCAACTGAAACGGGGCGAATCGGAGCTGAAACGGAGCAAAATAGTAGAGTTGCGCAGCATGGGCGCCAGGGCGCCCAAACAAGCGCCGGCTGCACCAGAAGCCTGAGAGCACAAAAAATAGGGCGCCGACAGTGCCATATTTAGCTTCGGCGGTGCCCGAGAAGGCCTAGATGCGATATTGGGCACGTTTTTGCCAAATACATCGAATCTGGATGCTTTTGAAAGGTTTCTTCATGCACATCTAGGGAAATTCGTCTCTACGCTATTTTAAACCGAATTTGAGGCCAAAAATAAGAAGAGGAGAAGGTAGGAAAAATGTGGAGAATGTTGAGAGATCTTAGAATAGGATTAGAAATGTAGATTTCTACCTTTTGGAAAGATTGGAGAGGGGATTTTGAGAGAATTTGCAAGGGAATGGCATTGCATGAGTCCACGGAGACTTTGTGGGAGAGATTTTCATCTTTCTTTCAAGGGGAAAAAGCTAAGTATTGTGTTCTTCATTATCTTATGATTTTTTAAACACTTATTTTATGGATTTTCTTTGAAATGAAGTTTTCCGTTGTGTTTTATTTGTGCTTTCGATGTCTTTCTCTTACTCTTTCTTCTTCTATGGAAATAGTGGCATGAGAAGATTATGCCATTATTTTCACTATACTTTTCTTTTGAAATGATTAGGATTCATGTTTAGTATATTTGGATGCTTGCTAAAAGATGTTTTAATTATAAATGTGATGGTTTTTACTTGCACTTCATTTACATTACAATAAGGGCCCGTTGTATTGTTAAAATTTGTTGTAATTGCATTGTCCCAAAAGGGCGGTATAATTCTCAACAAAGTGGAACCACATTCAATTTCCATGAATGAATTGTGTAGTTCATGGGGATTTAGTGCAAATAAATAGGGAAATATTGTTTCATGAGCTTCGAATTGAAGATTTCAGGGTGACAGGCTGAGATCCCAATTTGGTCCTAAGATTAGTAACTAAACTCGAAGGTTAGCCTTCATGTGAAGGTTGAGTGGGAGCTCCGTAGTGACGTACGGTATCCTCCGACCTAGCCTTAGAATTAGTGACTGAACATAGGATATGTCAATATTATTTACATATTTAGAAGAGGGGGTATTCTTTTGAGGGTAAAGAATAAGATTGCTCATATTTGGCACAAACAATATTTAATGCATCTCATTCCTAAACTTTATTCAATTCATTACATAAGAATAGTAGATTTTATTATCTCAAAATTCACCAAACCAATTTTCCCAAAAGGGTTATCTTTAGAAGTAATATTTGCATTTAGGATTAGTTATTATTCTTACATATAATCATCTTCCTTTAGGAGTACTTGTTAGAAAACTCACTTATATCAACCTTCCAATCTAAAGACTAATAAATGTAGACTAGAATTTGACTAAGAACCTCTTACCTCGCATCCCCGTGGGATCGATAAATGGGACTCCATTAGAGCTCCGTATTACTTGATACGATACGTATACTTGCGTTTGAAATTGTGACTTTACAAAATCATTATAAATATATAAATGCGAGGTCATAAAATCTTACATAATAAAAAGTCGCATCAAGTTTTTAGCGCCGTTGATCGGGAAGCTTCGGTAAGAATTTTAGGAGAATTTTAGTTGAAGTAATTAGGCTTAGAATTGGAAAATTTTTTTGTCTTAAAATTATTTTTGTGTGAAAAGTGCTTTTATATGAAAAAGTGTTGTGACAAAAGAAAACTATTTGTGTGAAAAATAAGGTGTTTGTGAAAATATTTTATTGTGTTGAATATATTTTTCATTTTACTTGTTTTATTGTTAATATATTGTTTGTTGTGTTACGTATGCAAAACAAAGGATCTGTAGGACTCGTGCCTTATGATCCCAAAATAGAAAAATGGAAAAAAAAATAAAAAAACAGAAAGGAATTGAAAACTAGAAATGGAAATGGAAAATATTCAAAATACTAACTTGAAAAATCATCATAAATCATTAATGGATTATGTAAATCTTACGATAGATAAAATTCTCTCAATTATACAAAACCTTATCGTAGCTGCGATTATCAAACTTGTGCAGAACAATCAGTTTGGGGGATCTCCTTCGGAGGATCCCTATTTACACTTATCTAGTTTTCTAGAACTTTATGCTACATTTCATTATAACGGCATATCGGACGATTACGTTAAGCTAAGGCTTTTTCCTTTCTCACTAAGGGATAAAGCTAAAATGTGGTTATACTCGTTAGCACTCGGCTCTATTAAAAATTGGGAGGAGTTAACTTAAAAATTCCAAGCTAAGTATTGTCCACCTTCAAGGACTACTAAACTTAGAAACAATATTATCTCATTTTGTCAGTATGAAGAGAAATCAATATACAAAGCCTGGGAAAGATTTAAGGAACTCCTAAGAAGTGTCCACATCATGCTCTGTCAAATTGGTTCATCAGTCAAACTTTTTATAATGGGTTAGTAGGATCCCTTAGGTCCTTTATTGATGCTGCTGCTAGTGGTTCATTAATGTTAAAAACATTTGATGAAGCGTATGCATTAATTGAAGAAATGGCTACAAATGAATTTCAATGGCCCTTTGCAAGGAAAAATCATAAAAATGTTGCTAGTGTTCATGATACAGATGCGATTGCAATTCTTGCATCTCAGGTTGCTGCAATACCAAGGAAGTTGGACCAATTTGGAATGAACCAACCCCAATTTACTCCTGTAAGTGAGGAAAGTTCATTAGATCGTATGATTGATTCCAACTTATTATATGAGACTTTAAATACCATAAACAACCCATATTCTAACTTTTACAACCCATGTTGGAAGAACCAACCTAATTTTAACTGGAATCATTCTACGAGGGTGGAAACCAGCAAAGGGAAAACAATCATGCAAATCCTAATGGAAGTTAGAATAGGCAGGGTAACACAAGATATAGGCCTTCACATCCACTGGACTCTAATATTGATCAATAATTTGTGGATAAGAAGATGTCTATAGAAAATGTGGTATTGCAAATGGGAAATTAGTTGCAAAGTCAAAATGCTGCGATTAAAAACATAGAGAATCAACTCGGGAGAAATTGCTAATTCACTTAGTAATAGACCCCAAGAAACACTTCTTAGCAACAATGAGATCAAACCTAAAGAGAACAATAATGAACAACTATTCATTGTTACTAGACAAACTATAATGGATGTGCAAAAAGGAGAGTTGATTATGAACATTAATGACCAAGAAGTCACTTTTGATGTGTTGAAGACTATGAAATTTTTAGCCGAGAGAAAAGATGATGAATGCTTTTGGATGGATGAAATTGATTATCTAAGTAAATACCATTTCCAAGATAGTTTTGAGAGTAAGTTCATAGATGAGATCGAAATGGACTTTCATGATAAGTTGAAAATATTTTTTAAAGAAGACTTGTATGTATGTTCAAGAGAGGGGTGAAATGATGGAGGTCTGCCAAAAATAATGAACTTGTAATTCCATTTGTTGATAAATCTCATGAACTTAAGATGGATGTACCCCATACAATTTTAAAGCCTACCTATTTAGGGAATTCATCTACACCACCAGTCTTTATATCTTTAGATTCAACTCAATTACAAAAAAAAACACTGAATTGAATGATGAACAAGATAAAATTATTGAACTAGGACTTGGAAGAGAATTTGAGGATAAATTTTAAAAGAACTTTGAGTTGAGAAAAGAGGATAAGGATAATGGAAGGCCATTGGAAGAAATTCTTAAGGAATTAGAAAAAACTATTTCCTCAACTAAGATAGATCCTCCATCATTTAAAAATTATAAAGGGGAAGAATTTGAAGATAACTTAAAACAGAAGAGTGACGTAGAAAAATTTGATCCTGAATCTGAATTATCTAGAGAGAATCCGATCCAAAATTTGGGAGATCTTCAACTATCATATACAGATCCATTTCTTATAAATTTTAATGATGATATTAATATGCAGATTGAGAAAATCAATAGAAGAACATTAGATCTAGAAAGGAATATGAGGAACAATGATATAAATCCATATGAAAAGGAAGAGTTGAATGAAAAATTACAATTTGAAGATTTTGTAGGAATTCCTGGATCTGAAAAGGATTGGGCGATTGATCGAGGATTACTTAATTAGAATTTTGATCTAGGAGGAATAATTTGTCGGGCCCGCGATGTTAAAACCAAGAGCTTTATGGGAGGCAACCCATAGTTATCAGTGCTTTGATATAGTGTGCTTGAGAGTCATGATTGTCAGTGTTGTATGGTGTTTGCTTTAGAGTGGATTGACTTGTTCTTTATGTGTCATTATGGATTGATAAGTTTGATTGTTGATTGGTAGATGTTTAGATTGTTAGTAGTTGGATTTGATCTTTGTGTGTCATGAGGGAGGTGATTCCGTAACTTCTTATTATGGTTAGACTTGTATGTTCTCTTGTAGTAGTTGGATTGACGAGTTCACTATGATTCGAGTCTTATCCGGACTTGAGTTTTACAGGAATATCATGAATTTGTATAGTGTTAGATCCATCTCAATTTTGTTACATCCTTTTTCTAACTTTGTTTTCATTAGGTAGGAGTTGCAAACCTATTTGATGAATAAAATTAGGATGATCTTACACTACAATATGTAACTGCTAGAGGTGCTTAATTATAGGGATTAGATGATGCCCGAGATTGGTGTACGGAAACTAATTTATCGGGGATAATCTTATCTTTAGGATTATAATTTATAAAATCATTTGAATGTACCTAATTTACTAAGTGTAGTGATTCTCGTTAGAAATTGGAGGTAAGGTAGTGAGATTGGATGAGTTAAAGGATGAATTAACCTCATTTATCTTATGTGTATTTATGTTTGTGTTACAATTTTATATAATAATTGAAGAGCATTTTTATATTCCCTTACTAATACCTGCTATGCTAATTAAACTTTAATTTAATGAATTTCATTCTGGCATGATTAGTTTAGATTTACTTTCTTCTGCATATTGTTCTGTCCTAATAAATACTTGTAATAGTTTTTGATAGATATTTGTGGTAGATAGAATTTCTAAATTGTTTTTCTTCCAGATTATAGATGTTGTTGTGGTAAGTAGATTCAACCTTTACTTTTTCTTCCACCTATATTTTATGGAATTAATTGCAAAATATTTTAAAATTTAAGTTTGGGGGGAAGAAAAATTTTTAAAACCTAACTTTATTTGTCCTCAGTAGCCTGTATTTAACTTGATATGACTTTTAAAATAACTTGTGGTATGTGGTGTTACCTTTAGGTTACTATAATTTCAATTTTAGGAATGTTAGAAAATTAATTTAGTTGAAATCCTATGTGAAGAAATTTTTCTAGAGTTAAGATATTTTGTAGGAAACATTGGAAAAATGATTTTTCTATTTATGGTAGAAAGGAGTTGAATATTTGAAAAGCTAAAATTCATAGATTCATACTTAATGAGAATTAAGCTTTTATTGAAAACCTTTTTCTAACTAATACTTACAATTATAAAAAGTGAGGGAAAGTTTTGAGTTTTGGATTTTAGAGAGAGGATGGTAAAAATCAAAATTATTAAAGGCCTATCCAAATATAGTAATCCTCACATAAAAAAGAGTGAAAAAAGGATAAAAAATGATCCCGAAAGAAAGAAAAAAGTGAAAAAAAGGATTGAAAATGATCCCGAAAGAAAAGAAAAAAAAAGAAAAAAAAAAGAAAAGAAAATAAGTGAGGAGAAGCTTGAGTAGAACCCTAATCAAAAATTGGTTTCACTTGAATCTTTTTAAATGAAAAAACTTAAAAATAATCCTAAACTTATTCTTATTTCAAAAGTTATTGGTCAAATTAGTATATATAAGGTGCTTAAATTCCATTTTTATAATATCTATGAATCTTTAGTTTGACAATTTTCAATAACTTTTGAAGTAAATAGAAAATCAGGATTCCTAAGTTGATGTAAGATATTCTTACACTCAAGTCCTATTTTGATTTGCTAGAATCTATCCTATGTTTTACTATAATATTTCTGAGATGAAATTATAGAAAATTCTATTGAAACCCATAACCACAAGTCAACATATTTTATTTTTAAAGTTATAGTGTTACTTGAGGACAAGTAACAGTTAAGTTTGGGGGATTCCGATGCACCAAAAATATACACGCTTTTTGCCATATGATTTTACTCATTTCTGGTGATATTAAACTTTAAAAGGAAGTTATTTTTTATGTTTTTTGGTTGTAGATACAAAAACGGTGATTGGAGCAAAAAGAAACAAAAAACGGTGCAATTTGGAGATAAAACGAGCAAGAAAACAAATTTTGGCTTGACACCTTTCGATAAGTCTTTATATGTTTAATCTCTTTTAAACTTCTTGCATATTTTTGAATGAGATTACACTTTAAATAAAGGTTATTTTTATGCTTATTTTGTAGGGCTATGTGTTAGGAACGCAACACAACTGAAACGAGCGAATCGGAGCCGAAACGGCGCCAAACGAAGCCAAAAGGAGCAAAATAGTGGAGGCTGCGCGGGATGGGCGCTGGGGGCGCCCAAACTGGCGCCGGAGGAGCTAGAATCCTAAGAGCACAAAAAATAAGAAGAGGAGAAGATAGGAAAAACATGGATGGGATATTAGGCGGTTTTTGGCCAAATACATCAAATTTGGATTCTTTTTGAAGGGTTTCTTCATGCACCTCTTGGGAAATTCGTCCCTACTCTATTTTAAAGCTGAATTTGAAGCCAAAAATAAGAAGAGGAGAAGATAGGAAAAACATGGAGAATGTTGAGAGAACTTAGAATAGGAGTAGTAATGTAGATTTCTACCTTTTGGAGAGATTAGAGAGGGGATTTTAAGAGAATTTGTAAGGGAATGTTCTAGCATTGCATGGATCCACGGGAGACTTTGTGGGAGAGATTTTCATCTTTCTTTTAAGGGGAAAAAAGCTAATTATTGTGTTCTTCATTATCTTATAATTTTGTAAACACTTATTTTGTGCATTTTCTTTGAAATGAAGTTTTCTGTTGTGTTTTATTCGTGCTTTGCAATGTCTTTCTCTTACTCTTTCTTCTTCTATGGAAATAGTGGCATGGGAAGATTATGTCATTTTTTTCACTCTAATTTTCTTTCGCAATGATTAGGATTCATGTTTAGGTTATTGAGATACTTGCTAAAAGAAGTTTTAATTATAATTGTGATAGTTTTAACTTGCACTTCATTTACATTACAATAAGGGCTCTTTATATTATTAAAATTTGTTGTAATTGCATTGTCCAAAAGGGCTGTTTAATTCTCAAAAAAGTGGAACCACATTCAATGTCCATGAATAAATTGTGTAGTTCATGGGGATTGAGTGCATATAAATAGAGAAATATGGTTTCATGTGCGTTGAATTAGAGGCTTCAGGATGACAGGCTGAGATCCCCAATTTGGTCCTAAGACTAGTAACTAAACTCGAAGGTTAGCCTTCAGGTGAAGGGTGAGTGGGAGCTCCGTAGTGACAGCCGGTATCCTCCCAGCTTAGCCTTAGAATTAGTGACTGAACTTAGGATATGTCAATGTTCTTTACATATTTGGAAGAGGGGGTACTCTTTTGAGGGTAAAGAATAGGATTTCTCCTATTTGGCACATACAATATTTAATGCATCTCATTCCTAAACTTTATTCAATTCATTACATAAGAATAGTAGATTTTGTTATCTCAAAATTCACCAAACCAATCTCCCCAAAAAGGATTATCTTTAAAAGTAATATTTGCATTTAGGAGTAGTTATTATTCTTACATATAATCATCTTCCTTTAGGAGTACTTATTAGAAAAACCACTTATATCGACCTTCCAATCTAAAGTCGATAATTTAAGACTAGAATTTGACTAAGAACCTTTTACCTCGCTTCCTGTGGGATCAATAAACGGAACTCCATTAGAGCCCTGTATTACTTGATACGATACATATACTTGCGTTTGAAATTGTGACTTTACAAAATTATTATAAATATATAAATCTGAGGTCATAAATTCTTATATAATAAAAAGTCACATCAAATTATTATATTCCCTTCATTAAGATTGCACTCTAACCAATCTTTGAAGACAAAACAATCTTCAATTTAATGGCCAAGCATCCTATGATAAGGACAACAGTTAGGATTGTCCTTCATGTCAATTTTTTTTGCCTTTTAGCTTCAGGCAATTTAAATTCTGGCATTTTCAATAGGCTTCGAAATATCTTGCCAATAGCCTCGGTCTTGAATGTAGATTCCTTATTCATTCGTTCAATCATCATTTTCTTATTCGTTTGTGCTGAATTTAGTTGTTGGATTTGAAAATATTTCTGTTGTGATGATTGATTTTGTTATTTATTTTGTTAGTTGGACTTGCATTATTTGCTTATCCTTATCTGCTGCTTTGCCTGACTTCTTTTCAAATGTCTTGACGACCTTCGTCTTTTCAATATTGTCCATTGCACTCATCTGCTTAGCTTCTTCTTGAAGATTTGCAGCTTTACTGAGTAATTTTTTCAAAAGTCTTGATTGTAAAGCCTTTAAGCATGAATGCTATAAAACCATGAATATTTTTAAGCAAGATTTCAACGGCATATGTTCTTGAAGCTATGGTTCACAATTCATACTGAGGTTTCTCCAGCGTAAAATGTAATCTACTAGATTTTCTCCGGGTTTTTGTTTTTCAACAACTAAGTTACCCACTATCGTATGGTGTTGGGCCCCAGCGAAGCGTTGTATAAATAAGCTTTCTAGTTCCACAAAATATTTTACGGACCCGTTAGGATGCACAGCATACTAGTCAAAGGCAACTCCTGTAAGACTGTTAACGAATTGTCGAAATAAAAGAGCATCATTTCCACCGCATTACAAGAAGCGGCTCGAAATGTTCTAGGTGTTGATGAGGATTACTGGTTCCATCAAACATTTTGAAAACAGGAGGGACAAAACCCTTAGGGTACTTGACGAAATCGAATTCTTCCGGATAAGGTCTACACTTTGAAATTAATGATCTGGCTTTCACCAGTGCCATTGTTTCCTTTATCTTTTGTTCAACCAATTGTGTAATTTCTTTGTCAGGAATTTCACTTTGAGTGGGTTCCTTTTTTTTTAGTGTACTTTCTTCAATCTCTATGGGTTCATTTTTGTCTTCCAAAATGTGTACTGCCTTTGGTCTTACAATTTCAACACCAGGTAGTGTGCTAATTGGTGGATGTTATAGAGTAGTCCTTAATTCTGCTAATTTTTGCTCAAGAAGATTGACATGTTCGTTACGAAATCTCTGTGAAATTCACCTTGAAATTTAAATCCCAAATTAAATTTAAAACAAAATTCCGATTAAGTTAAATTTCAACTGAAATTAAAACTTGAATCGAAAATTCAAACTCAAAATTGAAACTTGAAATAAAAATGAAACAGATCTAAAATTTAATTTATCCCACTCCAGATCTTGTGATTTGGAATTCACCTTCTTCTTCCCGCGACGAGTTCAAGGATCTCGAGTCTTGGAGATATACTCGATACTCCCTAGCGGAAATTTTCTACACTTTGTACTAAGTGTGTTACTTAGATGTCCGTGTTAGTTTTGTTGATCTCTTCGGTCAGCGCTAATACGTGCGGTGTGCTTGGTTGGCACACCACACCTATTGGGGTCCATTTGTTGACCTCATTTTTGATGAAGTCTTTTCTCTTCTCTCTCCTTAGTTCCTAAGATCTAGCCATAGGGCTTCTCCTTGACTATCTTAGAGGACTAGAAATGGGACCCATCACTTAGAAATTCAAACACTTCTTGGCTCCCTTCAAACCCCACAAGTTTGATTGCAAACCCTCAGGCCACTTGGAGGGTTAAGATTGAATGTGGAGGTTTAAAGGATGAGTTTCCTATAGGACTCTTTGGCCTTAGGATTACCTTGGGTGGCTTGATCTGGTGAGGGTTGACTTGTACACACCTCACTCTCACACAAACATTCCAAGCCCTAAAATTACATTTAACTAATTTGGCTTCTCGACTCATGTATGTAATTCGTATGGATGGACCTCGACCCCTAGGCCCCGAGTAAGAGGGTTAGGAACAACATATTGAGTGTCTAAAATGAGTCCTCTCATGGCTTTTGTGAGCTTAACATGGCTTCATGGCTCAATAAAATGATTTTCATTTCACTCACACTTGATCAATCTTTATTTTCTTCAAAATTTCAATTTTTTACCCTCGGGGCCCTAAACCCACCAAGCTTACCAAATGCCCTCGAAATTGCCCAAAATTTGTAAAATTGCCTAAATTACCCAAAATTCCTCAAAACCAATCCTAAAAATTTCCCCCCACTCAAATTGATCATCCATGACCAAATACACCAAAATTTTTCAAAAATATCCCTCAATACCCTCCAAATACCCAAAATACCCTTTTAACCCAAAAATTCCAAAAATTTAGGAAGTTCCCGGAAAATTCCAGAAAATCCCAAATATTCCCAATTGTATTTTGTTCAACTATACCATAATCCAATTTTGTCAATTTGGCCCACTTTTATGAAAACCCCCAATTTGACATATTTTTAACCTAAGTAGACCCAATGTCTAACCAAACCACTCCAATTGACCTCGATTTTGATCTAATTCAATCCTAAACTTCAATTTAATGTCCCCAACACCAATTTAGACCAAATCAAAACCCAATTTTATCAACATGTGGATCCAATTTCAATTTGAAGCTTAAAGCCCAATTTTGGCCCATGACCTAAACTTAGCCCAAACCAACCCAACTTAACTCCAATTAACCCCAAATCTTTTCCTAAACCTTCCTAACATCCCCACAAACAAAATATTGACATGATTTGCCCCAAATTTGAAACCAAACTCCACCCAAACTTAACTCAAACTAATAACCCCAATATGGCCTAAACCCATCATGAACCCAAATAGGCCCAAATCCCAAAATCAAAGCCCAACCAAAGTTGAAAACTCTTTGTCACACCCCCATAAACATTTTTCAACATTAATTTTACATCAAACCCAACATTGGCCCAACCTTAACCAAAGTTAGCCCAATTTGATCCACTTTGGCCTCATTACCAAAAAGCCCAAATTGAACCCATTTCAACTCCAAATGGCATCAAATCTCTTCTAAAATTCTCATGACACATTCCTAAACCAATCCTAATATTTATTTGACACAACCCCTCACTAATTTTCATCCATCAATTTATTTCAAAACCTAAAAGCCCACTTCCTTAAATGCTTTTAAAAGCCCATCCAAAATGATTTCAAAAAGCCCAAGTCTTATTCCAAAGGCCATATGAAGTTTCCTCTCCTCATCCTTTTAATTGATATCATACCTAAAGTTCTAATTGATCATCAAATCATTCTAAGTCAAGGCACATGAAAATCTCCCAAAAATTCATCAAAAATGCCTTAAACCCTTTTTCATGAAACAAGCCAACCTTTTCTAAGTCGAATGTGAGCCAAATGTGAGCCATTTACAAGCCATATGAAGCCATGAGAGTTTTGGCACCTCACCTAGTCATTTATGGCAAGATGAGGGGAGCCTTTCCTAAGCCTTCATTAAGCCTTTTTAACCTTATTTATACTACACCCTAACCCAAAATTAACTTAAACAATTTTGATGGAGACCTTACCACCTTCTCTTGGCTGACCCAAAGGACTCTTTTCAGCCCAAAACTAGGCCTTGGGTGGTGCACCAAGCCTAAAACTATGGGTTGACCAAATAGGAACCAAAATAAGCCTTTCTCCATTCCACTTCAATTCAGCCCCTTTACACATGGCATTGGACAATTGATCTCACAAGTCTCAAGCACTAACCTCCCAGATCAGAACAGTGACTTGACCCTGGCTAGCCAGCCCCCAGGCCGCCGGAAAATGCCATGGCTGAGAGGTCTAAATGGATTCAAAAATTCACCTGCTGAGCTGCCCCATCCTAATTGGCCACCACAGCTCTTCCTTTACTCCCCTAAGCAGCAAATCCCAACCCTCAATTGCCCCTGGGAAGCCCCTAACCATGTTTATTTAAACCGAGTCATTCCTCTCGGCCAAAAGGTTGGCTGAAATCAACCTTCACGGAACTTCACCAAACTCCTCGCGAGCTTCCCCAGCCTAGAGCAACTCATCCCTATTGTTTTCACCGCCCTAATTTTCACCTGATTGAGCTTAATTTTTGAGCTCAATTCTCAAGCCAAAATAGGACATCCCTTGAAACTCCACCAAATCCAAATTAACTTCTCCCACAGCTTCACCAAAGGTAAGGAAGAAGTTCCCAAGCAAAAGCCCCCTCACCAGGCCAGCCATTGTTTCCAGAGTCCAAGGTTTGAAATCGGCCTTGGTCATTTTTGTACCTAGGAAATTCCACAGAGCTAGAGACTTCATCTAGAGCTTCCTTGGGTGCAATTGAAGGTGCCACAACTCTCTGATTGAAGCTTCACTTCTCAGAGCCAAGGTATGGATCACTTCTCCCTCCCGAGCTTCTGTGAATTCCCCATTTCATTTGAATCAATTTAATAGCGTATAAACCGTATGGATGTGTTCGCCTCCTCAAGACGAATCCATGGAGCATAAGAACACAAAAATTCATTGAGAAATGAGAGAGACACACCGATCGGAGACGATGACCGGCCGTCGTTGGATCGAGCGTGTATCTCAATGGACGATGCGGATCGCATCGGATCGAGAAGACGGAGAGGGACCACGGGACGCGTGGCCGCCGACCCGAGTGGCGGTGTCGAATGGGAGCGCGACACGTAGGGCTTTGGAGCTGCCAAGGTTGACGCGAGCGCGCGTAGATAAGTAGAAAATCCCTATTTTCTGAATTAATTAAATACCCAGAACTTAAAAAATCCATAACTTTGTGTAGAAAATCATAAAAATAAAAGAAAAATACCATCTTGCTCAGTGAACAGAGGATAATAATGTGGAAAAAGAATTAAGTTATTTTGATGAATATTTTATTTTTAATTAATTATTTACTTGTTTTCAGTATTTTAATTCTCCATACATGCATACAATTCACCATGGCATGAGACCATATGGCTTTTGTAGCCTCTATTTTTGGGAACATTCTCTGAATTTTCCAAGGTCGAGGGCCATCTCTATGGCAAGTTATGTATTTTTCAAGTTTATGTCTCTGTTTTGGAATTTTAATTCCCATAATTAGCATCTTATTCAATAAATTCTAGGAAAATTTGGGGAGGTATCTTAGAGCTAGAGGACCCTAGGAAAAAGGTATTTTGAGTTAATTCATTAAGAATAACCCTAATTGGCCTAAATACTCAAAACTGAATTTTAATTAATTTAGGTTAGCCATACATCAAAATAACTTGAAAATAATTCTTCACTAGTCTTTAGGATCAGAGGGACCTTACATAAAAATTTGAGATCAATTGGATGTGATTAGCCCCACTAAATGGACTAATTAAGTTACATGACCAAAATTAAACTTTAAGAATTCATAAAACCCAAAATACATTTAAAAAATTCACCAACTTGGTTATGGGACTTCCCTAATATTAGAGGAGTCTAAAAAATTAAAATTGGAATTTTCTAAAAATTTTCATTTTTAATCATATTTTTAATATTGTAATAATTAAAAAATTATAAAAATCATAAAAATGTCACATTTTGACTCCTAATTAGTTAGGAACAAACCAAATATTTTTCCTAAGTCTCTAGGTTAAGATATTGAATTTTAAATGCTCAAAACAATTTTTAGTATTAAAAAATGAATTTCCCCACATTTTCACTAAATTAATTCTAATAAATAAAAAAAAATCATAAAAATATAAAATTTGTTTCTCTAAACTCCTTGAGGTTAGAGAGATTTATGAAAAATATAAAATCCATTTTTCAAATTTAATTTTATTTCACAATTAATTAACACTCCAAAAATTAAAATAATCATAATAAATAAAATATAATTTGAAAAATTACCAAAATTAGTCCAAGTGGTCCTCTAGTTAATAGAGACATCCCATAATTTTCTTAAGGACGAAACCTTGTCTTGGTCATGATGTTGAATTTCCATTGAAAATCCCTATTTTTTATTAAATTAATTATATAAAATAAATTAAAAATAGAAAAATCACATTTTCTCTTCTAATGTCTTAATTGACATGTGAGTAAAGTGACATAAAAATCTCAAGCTCATTTGAGCTCAATTTGATAAGTTATGAAATAATTAGGCTTAAAAGGGCATAATAGTAATTAAGAATTTTAACCTCTAATTAAAACTTTAGGTTTAATCAAAATGGAGGAAATATTTGATCTTAATTTTCTCTTAGATGATTGAAACTTTAGAAAATAAAAGGGTAGGAACCCATTAATCATTTCTAATAATCCAAAAAATGAAACCTTAATTAATTAAATAATTTAAATTTTGGAAGATTAATTGAAATTTAAATTATTAAAATGGCGATATAATTTAGGGAGACTATAATCACTTAAGTTAAAATCCCTAAATGAATCACTTTAATAATATTTAGCTTTTAATTAAATTTAAAGTGATAATTGAAATTAATAAATTAAATAATTAAAAGAAAAAGAGTAACATTTATTAAATTAAAACTTAAAACATTGAATAACTTGATAATCAAATTGAAATAAATTTAAAACATTAATCTCAAAGATCACTTGAAAGCAATTCTAAAACAAACTTGAAACATCGAGATCAATCTCAAAAATAATTCATAATTAAAAATCAAACCAATTAAAAATACACCTAAAATATTTCAACTAAATTAAAATTAAATCATTAAAATCTAAATTGAATAATCTAAACACTTCTTTCAACCCAAATTAATCTAATACATTGAGATCATTTAAAATATAAAGATTTAATTAAATTAAAACAACTTGAACACTATTCCAAACTTAAAATTATTAAAATTTCATAACTAAATTAAACCACTTTAAATCATCAATTCCAATTTTAAATCATTAAAATCTTTAATAAATTAATTTTCCCTTAAAGGCTTTCGTTATCATAACTCTTAAATGGAGCATTAAGTGAAATGTCACTCCACTCATAGGATAATCAAACATCCTAATTCACTGAGCAAGAAGCAAAATTTAACTAAATTCTTGGATGATTAATTCACCAGTACGATAAAATTCATTTGGACTCAAAATAATCTTAGAAGTATTGAAAAAAGTTTAGGAATCGTCCTAAGAACTTTCTCGATATGATGAGATGTTTTAGAAGAACAACCTGAACTTAATTGTTCTTTGATGAAGAAAATTATCCTTAACAAAACACAAAAGAACCTAGACGTCATAGGAAATGACTAGCAATAGAAATAGGACTTTGGTAGACAACCAAAACCTTCCCTTAGCTTTACCTAGGTGTTTTCTTGCAAATATATAAATCTCTTAACATGTGTTTTAACCGTAGCTTGGAATGACGGGAAGACCCTTTAGGTACGCTTTTATTTTATTGCGGTTTACTTACCTACAATGTACTTTACTTTTCTTGCATGTTAAACAAGATTAACACCCGCATGAAAACCGAAACCTTTAGGATAGCCACAAACGCGAAACCCAAAACTAAATTAAAAGTCACAACAAGATCAAATTCACCGCCACAACATTTCAAAATATAAAATAACTCAAAATTTAATCACGAAACGGATCACAAAACTACAACTATAACTAAATTTAAACGTCTTGTTGGATGATCGGGAATACCTCGGATGATGTAACCAACGTGTTGCTTAACGGGATTTCCCATGGTCTAAATGAAAGTGTGGAACTCATTCGGTTGAGTTAAGCAAATTCATCCGGACTAAGTGAATCCGATAAAAATAACGGTGCTGGAATGATGGAACGCGTGGGATCTTAACCGGTGTTGTTATAATCAACTTTAAGATTCCCCTAATAAAACATTAAAGACATTTGGACTTTAAGAATTTTCTAAACCAAACCACTTCTCTCATCTCCTGATTTTCACTTTCTAAAACTAAACCTCTGCAACAACAAGGAGCTTGGAGCATAGTGGGCAGCATTGCCATCGTCGTCAGCAAAACTGGAATCTACATCAGCAAAACCATCCTAGTTTTAAATAACCAAGCCATAGGATTTCGAGGTAGTTTGCATAGTGCAACATAAATCCTCAACTTTTCGTTAGGCATTTACATAACATGTTATGCAAATTAAGCCATAACCGGTCTTAGGACTTCGGGGTAGTCGTTCGATACGGTACAAACCCTCACATCTTCCAAGTTATCCGTATGATCATATCATATGAATATAAGTCCTAATTAATTAAAGCTCAGCGAGGATTATAACATTAAACAAACTCTTAAATTGAAACAAAATAATACGATTGTTTGGGAAGTTGCCAAGATTCTTCTTAGAACATCGGCTTCTCCTACCTCTCTTCCATTGGACTCTTAAAATAAACCGTTCCAAATTTGAGCTAATCCCTTTTTGAAATTTCCAAAATCCAATTGTTTGAAAACCTTAAACTTTGAAATTCTTGAGAGCAAAACCACTGATCATTATCGAGAGTTTTCTTAAATGATTCTCGTCATTTAAGATGTAATTAACTATAGGGGTTTGCCCTTATAGGGAACTTTAAGAACCCAGGTAATATAAACCTTGCTTAATTTTTTTATATTAAGCAGGGGAACTTGTCGGCTTATAAAATTGGTTCGCAGACCAAATAAATGTCACAAATCTTCTAGTTTATTTAATCGAGCCCCTTCATCATGTAGTGTGTCTATTCTTCGAGATAGATATACAGCTTGTGATGCGGCGCTCGTTTATATAAATTATTTGGGATGTGAGATAGGTTTGATTTCATATCTTAAAAATCTTTCAAAATTAAAAATTATTTTTTAAAATCAAATGTTACTTTCCAAATTATATATATATGTTGACCTCATTTTTGATGAGGTCTTCTCTTCTCTCTTTAGTACCTAGGATCTAGCCTTAGGCTTTTCCTTTGACTATCTTAGAGGACTAGAAGTGGAACCCACCCTTTAGAAGTCCAAACACCTCTTGACTCCCTGCAAACCCCACAAGCTTGATTGTAGACCACTAATCACCTAGAAGGTTGAAATCAAATGTGAAGGTTTAAGGGATGAGTTCCTTATAGGACTCTTTGGCCTTAGGAGTACCCTGAATGGTCTGGTCTGGTGAGGGTTGACCTGCACACATCACACTCTCACACACATCCTGAACCCTAAACTCACCAAAATACCCCAATACTCTCCAAATAACCTCCAAATACCCAAAATACCATTTTTAACCCAAAAATCTAAAAATCCCAAAAGTCCCGAAAAATTTCGAAATTTCCAAATATTCCCAATTTCATTTTATTCAACTACACCATAGGCCAATTTTGTCAATTTGACCCAATTTTATCAAAATCCCCATTCCACCCGTTTTTGACGTGACCGTCGACGAGGTTGTCCGAACGACCTCGGATGACGAAATGGACCGTACCGTTGCGTCCGGAATGTCGATTTTAGCTAGGAAAGATACCCATTTTGCTAGTGTTCCGTGCACAAGGAAATTTCACGGAAATCGATGCATGTTATTTAAAAATAATAATAAAAAAAGGAGTTCTCCCCTATTTATACCTCACAACACTCTCTAAACCCTAAGATTCATTCGGCGCCCCCACTCCACTCAACGTTACCTCCCTCCTCCTCACCACAAACCTTCCTCTTCGCCGCTGACCTACTCGCCGGTTCCCACCGGCGAGGTAGTTTTCTTCCAGTCTGAACCATTGCCCCTCATCTTCTTCCTTTCGACCCAACTTCGCTCTATACAACCTATCGTTGCTGAGTTGAGCCAGCTTCGCCTCGGATCTCGGCCGGTGACACCAACTTCAAACTCGCCAGAACTCTTCCTCCGATTGTCCAAGCCGCGAGGATCTCCTTCCCCTCCTACCATCTAGGTCGATCTCTCTCCTCTTTGGTTAAATGTTACGAAACTTCAAAATGTGGTAAACCTAAACTTTTATTTCCTTATTGCATTTCATATAATTGCTTACAATTCCTTCTACACATCTCTAATGTGTATATTGCATGCTTTGTGGTTGGAACTTAATGTTTCTTTATTTTATTGCTGTTTATAAGGAACCTTAGGTAAATCGATTGTTAAAATTTTCTTGGTCATAATAAAATGTAGTTCAGGTGATTTAGCTTGTCTTGTTTCTTTCACCATTGAATATGATAAAGGAATTCTATTTTATTTTATTTTTCAAATCTTCCCTAAATCATCATTCTCCTGGATGTTAATAATTCATCTCTATGTTTACCCGATTGAATCTCTAACTAAGCTAATATAAGTTCAATTCCATTTACTTTATTACTTATGGGTTTTCTTCCAGAAATTTTAACAATCTTTTCTTTCATTGATTATGAGCATTTGGTTTTTGAAGAAGAAGATTTCCAGCCTTTCTTGAGTCATATTTAAATAAAAAAAATTGTAACCATTTGCTACTTTTCTAATCTCAATACTTTTCTTAACAAAAATTAATATGTACATTTTGATTATCTTGTTATTTTCTAATCCAATTGTTTTCCCTTATATTTAATGTCCGAATTCTTCTCTCCCACACTGTCGGAGCTTTCATTGGAACCTTTTGTGGAGATCAAAGCACGCAGCTAGCTTCTCGCAGTGCGAGGTGACTTTTCTCGCTATCCCGGTCTCGCTCCAAGAGATCCGGCAAACTCTACTGCATTCGGGTCTTACCAAACCCCAACGATCGTAAGACAAATATTATTCAGAACATGCAAAAGTAAGTGTGATTTCTTATTTTATTATATTTCAGATTTCATTAACTCTCATTTTATGGTCTTTCCAATGGCATGTTACAAGAATTTGAACATAAGGGCCTTATATAAATGCTTTTATGTCATTCCATGGTCCTTCTTGGTAAATCATTCAATTCCGGTATGCTTCAATTGAGCCATAGTACTTTAAATTTGAGATTTGTGCATCAAAATTGTTAGCTTCGCATATATTCATATAGGTAGTGTTTGATCGTTGGAATCCCTACATAAAGTTTGTTTAAATTTGACACATTTATGAAAATTTATAAATGTCCAATGTATTGTTTTGAGAAATGTAAAATCGTCGAGGTTTTGCTTTGGAGAAAGTGAGGAATTTCAAGGTGTTTGCTTTGGAAGACAATGAAATTTTTACGATCCGGCCTTACAAAATTTGGAAATTTTCCAACTGTTGTTTAGAGAAAAACGAAACTATCATGGTTTGGTTTTTGTAAAATTTGAAGATCTCGTGAAATATGTTTTGAAGAATTTGAAATCAAAATAGTTTGTTTTAGAGGACGATTTGAGGAGTTTAATTATGTATTCAATGCTTAATTAACAGGGTGCATTTAGATATGTGTTATTTGAAATGTTTGTTGCATCCCTTTATGAAATCTGGAGAGATATCAAAAGCTTTAGTTATTTTGAATATATGGAACTCCTGGAGGTTTGAGCAATGTTTTGCAATTCAAATCCCTTGTACCTTCATAATTGCAATTATACATTTCATATATTCAAATTGAATGAATTCATTCTCATACAATCTTCTTTGTGTTTTTGTTTGCGAGGTGAATTTGGGTATGTTGCCACGCCAACAATCCATTGCGAAGTTTATAGAAAGAAAGAAGTCGGATGAACTAAATGGCAAATCTGAACATTGTGAATGCTATGGTGGACATTCAACAACAGCAATAGAAAATGCGAGAGACGAAGGGGCTGAGATCCTAATTACTTTATCAGGCTATCAAAGTTGCTACAAGCTCTCCACTTGGTACGAATCAAAACGTTATCACAACACGATGTCTCATCTTGTTTGTCAGGATCGGGAACGTGTTTTTCAATTGAAATCATTTGACTGAACGTTTTCAAGATTCTTTCATATATTTTTTTGGAATTGTGATGCATAAAAAATATATACGCTTTTTGCTACATGATTTTACTCATTTTTTGTGATATTACACTTTAAAAGGAAAGAATTTTGTATTTTTTTTTGGTTTTAGGTACAAAAATGGTGATTGGAGTAAAAAGAAGCAAAAACGGTGCAATTTGGAGCAAAAACGAGCAAGAAAGCAAATTTTGGCTTGACACCTTTCGATAAGTCCTTCTATGTTTAATTTATTTTACATTGCTTGCATATTTTTGAATGAGATTACATTTTAAAGAAAGGTTATTTTTATGCTTATTTTGTAGGAGTCGTCTGTTAGGAATGTAACGCAACCGAAACGGGGCGAATCGGAGCTGAAACGGAGCAAAATAGTAGAGTTGCGCGGCATGGGCGCCGGGGCGCCCAAACAAGCGCCGGCTGCACCGAAGCTCGAGAGCACAAAAAATAGGGCGCCGACAGTGCCATATTTAGCTTCGGCGGTGCCCGAGAAGGCCTAGATGCGATATTGGGCAGTTTTTTGCCAAATACATCGAATTTGGATGCTTTTTGAAAGGTTTCTTCATGCACATCTAGGGAAATTCGTCTCTACGCTATTTTAAACCGAATTTGAGGCCAAAAATAAGAAGAGGAGAAGGTAGGAAAAATGTGGAGAATGTTGAGAGATCTTAGAATAGGATTAGAAATGTAGATTTCTACCTTTTGGAAAGATTGGAGAGGGGATTTTGAGAGAATTTGCAAGGGAATGGCATTGCATGAGTCCACGGGAGACTTTGTGGGAGAGATTTTCATCTTTCTTTCAAGGGGAAAAAGCTAAGTATTGTGTTCTTCATTATCTTATGATTTTTTAAACACTTATTTTATGGATTTTCTTTGAAATGAAGTTTTCCGTTGTGTTTTATTTGTGCTTTCGATGTCTTTCTCTTACTCTTTCTTCTTCTATGGAAATAGTGGCATGAGAAGATTATGCCATTATTTTCACTATACTTTTCTTTTGAAATGATTAGGATTCATGTTTAGTATATTTGGATGCTTGCTAAAAGATGTTTTAATTATAAATGTGATGGTTTTTACTTGCACTTCATTTACATTACAATAAGGGCCCGTTGTATTGTTAAAATTTGTTGTAATTGCATTGTCCCAAAAGGGCGGTATAATTCTCAACAAAGTGGAACCACATTCAATGTCCATGAATGAATTGTGTAGTTCATGGGGATTGAGTGCAAATAAATAGGGAAATATTGTTTCATGAGCTTCAAATTGAAGATTTCAGGGTGACAGGCTGAGATCCCAATTTGGTCCTAAGATTAGTAACTAAACTCGAAGGTTAGCCTTCATGTGAAGGTTGAGTGGGAGCTCCGTAGTGACAGCCGGTATCCTCCCAGCCTAGCCTTAGAATTAGTGACTGAACATAGGATATGTCAATATTATTTACATATTTAGAAGAGGGGGTATTCTTTTGAGGGTAAAGAATAAGATTGCTCATATTTGGCACAAACAATATTTAATGCATCTCATTCCTAAACTTTATTCAATTCATTACATAAGAATAGTAGATTTTATTATCTCAAAATTCACCAAACCAATTTTCCCAAAAAGGGTTATCTTTAGAAGTAATATTTGCATTTAGGATTAGTTATTATTCTTACATATAATCATCTTCCTTTAGGAGTACTTGTTAGAAAACTCACTTATATCAACCTTCCAATCTAAAGACTAATAAATGTAGACTAGAATTTGACTAAGAACCTCTTACCTCGCATCCCTGTGGGATCGATAAATGGGACTCCATTAGAGCCCTGTATTACTTGATACGATACGTATACTTGCGTTTGAAATTGTGACTTTACAAAATCATTATAAATATATAAATCTGAGGTCATAAAATCTTACATAATAAAAAGTCGCATCAAGTTTTTAGCGCCGTTGACTGGGAAGCTTCGGTAAGAATTTTAGGAGAATTTTAGTTGAAGTAATTAGGCTTAGAATTGGAAAATTTTTTTGTCTTAAAATTATTTTTGTGTGAAAAGTGCTTTTATATGAAAAAGTGTTGTGACAAAAGAAAACTATTTGTGTGAAAAATAAGGTGTTTGTGAAAATATTTTATTGTGTTGAATATATTTTTCATTTTACTTGTTTTATTGTTAATATATTGTTTGTTGTGTTACGTATGCAAAACAAAGGATCTGTAGGACCTGTGCCTTATGATCCCAAAATAGAAAAATGGAAAAAAAAAATAAAAAAACAGAAAGGAATTGAAAAACTAGAAATGGAAATGGAAAATATTCAAAATACTAACTTGAAAAATCATCATAAATCATTAATGGATTATGTAAATCTTACGATAGATAAAATTCTCTCAATTATACAAAACCTTATCGTAGCTGCGATTATCAAACTTGTGCAGAACAATCAGTTTGGGGGATCTCCTTCGGAGGATCCCTATTTACACTTATCTAGTTTTCTAGAACTTTATGCTACATTTCATTATAACGGCATATCAGACGATTCTGTTAAGCTAAGGCTTTTTCCTTTCTCACTAAGGGATAAAGCTAAAATGTGGTTATACTCGTTAGCACCTGGCTCTATTAAAAATTGGGAGGAGTTAACTTAAAAATTCCAAGCTAAGTATTGTCCACCTTCAAGGACTACTAAACTTAGAAACAATATTATCTCATTTTGTCAGTATGAAGAGAAATCAATATACGAAGCCTGGGAAAGATTTAAGGAACTCCTAAGAAGTGTCCACATCATGCTCGTCAAATTGGTTCATCGATCAAACTTTTTATAATGGGTTAGTAGGATCCCTTAGGTCCTTTATTGATGCTGCTGCTAGTGGTTCATTAATGTTAAAAACATTTGATGAAACGTATGCATTAATTGAAGAAATGGCTACAAATGAATTTCAATGGCCCTTTGCAAGGAAAAATCATAAAAATGTTGCTAGTGTTCATGATACAGATGCGATTGCAATTCTTGCATCTCGGAGTTGCTCTGCAATACCAAGGAAGTTGGACCAATTTGGAATGAACCAACCCCAATTTACTCCTGTAAGTGAGGAAAGTTCATTAGATCGTATGATTGATTCCAACTTATTATATGAGACTTTAAATACCATAAACAACCCATATTCTAACTTTTACAACCCATGTTGGAAGAACCAACCTAATTTTAACTGGAATCATTCTACTGAGGGTGGAAACCAGCAAAGGGAAAACAATCATGCAAATCCTAATGGAAGTTAGAATAGGCAGGGTAACACAAGATATAGGCCTTCACATCCACTGGACTCTAATATTGATCAATAATTTGTGGATAAGAAGATGTCTATAGAAAATGTGGTATTGCAAATGGGAAATTAGTTGCAAAGTCAAAATGCTGCGATTAAAAACATAGAGAATCAACTGGGAGAAATTGCTAATTCACTTAGTAATAGACCCCAAGAAACACTTCTTAGCAACAATGAGATCAAACCTAAAGAGAACAATAATGAACAACTATTCATTGTTACTAGACAAACTATAATGGATGTGCAAAAAGGAGAGTTGATTATGAACATTAATGACCAAGAAGTCACTTTTGATGTGTTGAAGACTATGAAATTTTTAGCCGAGAGAAAAGATGATGAATGCTTTTGGATGGATGAAATTGATTATCTAAGTAAATACCATTTCCAAGATAGTTTTGAGAGTAAGTTCATAGATGAGATCGAAATGGACTTTCATGATAAGTTGAAAATATTTTTTAAAGAAGACTGTATGTATGTTCAAGAGAGGGGTGAAATGATGGAGGCTGCCAAAAATAATGAACTTGTAATTCCATTTGTTGATAAATCTCATGAACTTAAGATGGATGTACCCCATACAATTTTAAAGCCTACCTATTTAGGGAATTCATCTACACCACCAGTCTTTATATCTTTAGATTCAACTCAATTACAAAAAAAAAACCTGAATTGAATGATGAACAAGATAAAATTATTGAACTAGGACTTGGAAGAGAATTTGAGGATAAATTTTAAAAGAACTTTGAGTTGAGAAAAGAGGATAAGGATAATGGAAGGCCATTGGAAGAAATTCTTAAGGAATTAGAAAAAACTATTTCCTCAACTAAGATAGATCCTCCATCATTTAAAAATTATAAAGGGGAAGAATTTGAAGATAACTTAAAACGAGAAGAGTGACGTAGAAAAATTTGATCCTGAATCTGAATTATCTAGAGAGAATCCGATCCAAAATTTGGGAGATCTTCAACTATCATATACAGATCCATTTCTTATAAATTTTAATGATGATATTAATATGCAGATTGAGAAAATCAATAGAAGAACATTAGATCTAGAAAGGAATATGAGGAACAATGATATAAATCCATATGAAAAGGAAGAGCTGAATGAAAAATTACAATTTGAAGATTTTGTAGGAATTCCTGGATCTGAAAAGGATTGGGCGATTGATCGAGGATTACTTAATTAGAATTTTGATCTAGGAGGAATAATTTGTCGGGCCCGCGATGTTAAAACCAAGAGCTTTATGGGAGGCAACCCATAGTTATCAGTGCTTTGATATAGTGTGCTTGAGAGTCATGATTGTCAGTGTTGTATGGTGTTTGCTTTAGAGTGGATTGACTTGTTCTTTATGTGTCATTATGGATTGATAAGTTTGATTGTTGATTGGTAGATGTTTAGATTGTTAGTAGTTGGATTTGATCTTTGTGTGTCATGAGGGAGGTGATTCAGTAACTTCTTATTATGGTTAGACTTGTATGTTCTCTTGTAGTAGTTGGATTGACGAGTTCACTATGATTCGAGTCTTATCCGGACTTGAGTTTTACGGAATATCATGAATTTGTATAGTGTTAGATCCATCTCAATTTTGTTACATCCTTTTTCTAACTTTGTTTTCATTAGGTAGGAGTTGCAAACCTATTTGATGAATAAAATTAGGATGATCTTACACTACAATATGTAATCTGCTAGAGTTGCTTAATTATAGGGATTAGATGATGCCTGAGATTGGTGTCCGGAAACTAATTTATCAGGGATAATCTTATCTTTAGGATTATAATTTATAAAATCATTTGAATGTACCTAATTTACTAGTGTAGTGATTCTGTTAGAAATTGGAGGTAAGGTAGTGAGATTGGATGAGTTAAAGGATGAATTAACCTCATTTATCTTATGTGTATTTATGTTTGTGTTACAATTTTATATAATAATTGAAGAGCATTTTTATATTCCCTTACTAATACCTGCTATGCTAATTAAACTTTAATTTAATGAATTTCATTCCGGCATGATTAGTTTAGATTTACTTTCTTACGCATATTGTTCAGTCCTAATAAATACTTGTAAAAGTTTTTGATAGATATTTGTGGTAGATAGAATTTCTAAATTGTTTTTCTTCCAGATTATAGATGTTGTTGTGGTAAGTAGATTCAACCTTTACTTTTTCTTCCACCTATATTTTATGGAATTAATTGCAAAATATTTTAAAATTTAAGTTTGGGGGAAGAAAATTTTTAAAACCTAACTTTATTTGTCCTCGGTAGCTTCGTATTTAACTTGATATGACTTTTAAAATAACTTGTGGTATCTGGTGTTACCTTTAGGTTACTATAATTTCAATTTTAGGAATGTTAGAAAATTAATTTAGTTGAAATCCTATGTGAAGAAATTTTTCTAGAGTTAAGATATTTTGTAGGAAACATTGGAAAAATGATTTTTCTATTTATGGTAGAAAGGAGTTGAATATTTGAAAAGCTAAAATTCATAGATTCATACTTAATGAGAATTAAGCTTTTATTGAAAACCTTTTTCTAACTAATACTTACAATTATAAAAAGTGAGGGAAAGTTTTGAGTTTTGGATTTTAGAGAGAGGATGGTAAAAATCAAAATTATTAAAGGCCTATCCAAATATAGTAATCCTCACATAAAAAAAGAGTGAAAAAAAGGATCAAAAATGATCCCGAAAGAAAGAAAAAAAGTGAAAAAAAGGATTGAAAATGATCCTGAAAGAAAAGAAAAAAAAAGAAAAAAAAAGAAAAGAAAATAAGTGAGGAGAAGCTTGAGTAGAACCACTAATCAAAAATTGGTTTCACTTGAATCTTTTTAAATGAAAAAACTTAAAAATAATCCTAAACTTATTCTTATTTCAAAAGTTATTGGTCAAATTAGTATATATAAGGTGCTTAAATTCCATTTTTATAATATCTATGAATCTTTAGTTTGACAATTTTCAATAACTTTTGAAGTAAATAGAAAATCAGGGATTCCTAAGTTGATGTAAGATATTCTTACACTCAAGTCCTATTTTGATTTGCTAGAATCTATCCTATGTTTTACTATAATATTTCTGAGATGAAATTATAGAAAATTCTATTGAAACCCATAACCACAAGTCAACATATTTTATTTTTAAAGTTATAGTGTTACTTGAGGACAAGTAACAGTTAAGTTTGGGGGATTCCGATGCACCAAAAATATACACGCTTTTTGCTATATGATTTTACTCATTTCTGGTGATATTAAACTTTAAAAGGAAGTTATTTTTTATGTTTTTTGGTTGTAGATACAAAAACGGTGATTGGAGCAAAAAGAAACAAAAAACGGTGCAATTTGGAGATAAAACGAGCAAGAAAACAAATTTTGGCTTGACACCTTTCGATAAGTCTTTATATGTTTAATCTCTTTTAAACTTCTTGCATATTTTTGAATGAGATTACACTTTAAATAAAGGTTATTTTTATGCTTATTTTGTAGGGCTATGTGTTAGGAACGCAACACAACTGAAACAAGCGAATCAGAGCTGAAACGGCGCCAAACGAAGCCAAAAGGAGCAAAATAGTGGAGGCTGCGCGCAGGATGGGCGCCGGGGCGCCCAAGCCGGCGCCGGAGGAGCTAGAATCCTAAGAGCACAAAAAATAAGAAGAGGAGAAGATAGGAAAAACATGGATGGGATATTAGGCGGTTTTTGGCCAAATACATCGAATTTGGATTCTTTTTGAAGGGTTTCTTCATGCACCTCTTGGGAAATTCGTCCCTACTCTATTTTAAAGCTGAATTTGAAGCCAAAAATAAGAAGAGGAGAAGATAGGAAAAACATGGAGAATGTTGAGAGAACTTAGAATAGGAGTAGAAATGTAGATTTCTACCTTTTGGAGAGATTAGAGAGGGGATTTTAAGAGAATTTGTAAGGGAATGTTCTAGCATTGCATGGATCCACGGGAGACTTTGTGGGAGAGATTTTCATCTTTCTTTTAAGGGGAAAAAAGCTAATTATTGTGTTCTTCATTATCTTATAATTTTGTAAACACTTATTTTGTGCATTTTCTTTGAAATGAAGTTTTCTCGTTGTGTTTTATTCGTGCTTTGCAATGTCTTTCTCTTACTCTTTCTTCTTCTATGGAAATAGTGGCATGGGAAGATTATGTCATTTTTTTCACTCTAATTTTCTTTCGCAATGATTAGGATTCATGTTTAGGTTATTGAGATACTTGCTAAAAGAAGTTTTAATTATAATTGTGATGGTTTTTACTTGCACTTCATTTACATTACAATAAGGGCTCATTGTATTATTAAAATTTGTTGTAATTGCATTGTCCCAAAAGGGCAGTGTAATTCTCAACAAAGTGGAACCACATTCAATGTCCATGAATAAATTGTGTAGTTCATGGGGATTGAGTGCATATAAATAGAGAAATATGGTTTCATGTGCGTTGAATTAGAGGCTTCAGGATGACGAGTCGAGATCCCCAATTTGGTCCTAAGACTAGTAACTAAACTCGAAGGTTAGCCTTCAGGTGAAGGGTGAGTGGGAGCTCCGTAGTGACAGCCGGTATCCTCCCAGCTTAGCCTTAGAATTAGTGACTGAACTTAGGATATGTCAATGTTCTTTACATATTTGGAAGAGGGGGTACTCTTTTGAGGGTAAAGAATAGGATTTCTCCTATTTGGCACATACAATATTTAATGCATCTCATTCCTAAACTTTATTCAATTCATTACATAAGAATAGTAGATTTTGTTATCTCAAAATTCACCAAACCAATTTCCCCAAAAAGGATTATCTTTAAAAGTAATATTTGCATTTAGGAGTAGTTATTATTCTTACATATAATCATCTTCCTTTAGGAGTACTTATTAGAAAAACCACTTATATCGACCTTCCAATCTAAAGTCTGATAATTTAAGACTAGAATTTGACTAAGAACCTTTTACCTTGCTTCCCTGTGGGATCAATAAACGGAACTCCATTAGAGCCCTGTATTACTTGATACGATACATATACTTGCGTTTGAAATTGTGACTTTACAAAATTATTATAAATATATAAATCTGAGGTCATAAATTCTTATATAATAAAAAGTCACATCAAATTATTATATTCCCTTCATTAAGATTGCACTCTAACCAATCTTTGAAGACAAAACAATCTTCGATTTAATGGCGAAGCATCCTATGATAAGGACAACGGTTAGGATTGTCCTTCATGTCAATTTTTTTGCCTTTTAGCTTCGAGCAATTTAAATTTCGGCATTTTCAATAGGCTTCGAAATATCTTGCCAATAGCCTCGGTCTTGAATGTAGATTCCTTATTCATTCGTTCGATCATCATTTTCTTATTCGTTTGTGTTGAATTTAGTTGTTGGATTTGAAAATATTTCGTTGTGATGATTGATTTTGTTATTTATTTTGTTCAGTTGGACTTTCATTACTTGCTTATCCTTATCTGTTGCTTTGCCTGACTGCTTTTCAAATGTCTTGACGACCTTCGCCTTTTCAAAATTTTCCATTACACTCATCTGCTTAGCTTCTTCTTGAAGATTTGCAGCTTTACTGAGTAATTTTTTCAAAAGTCTTGATTGTAAAGCCTTTAAGCATGAATGCTATAAAACCATGAATATTTTTAAGCAAGATTTCAATGGCATATGTTCTTGAAGCTATGGTTCACAATTCATACTGAGGTTTCTCCAGCGTAAAATGTAATCCACTAGGTTTTCTCCAGGTTTTTGTTATTCAACAACTAAGTTACCCACTATCGTATGGTGTTGGGCCTCAGGTGAAGCGTTGTATAAATAAGCTTTCTAGTTCCACAAAAGTTTTTACGGACCCTTTACGAAGCTCCGCATACTAGTCAAAGGCAACTCCAGTAAGACTGTCAATGAATTGTCGAAATAAAAGAGCATCATTTCCACCTGCATTACAAGAACTGGCTCTGAAATGTTCTAGGTGTTGATGAGGATTACTGGTTCCATCAAACATTTTGAAAACAGGAGGGACAAAACCCTTAGGGTACTTGACGAAATCGAATTCTTCCGGATAAGGTCTACACTTTGAAATTAATGATCTGGCTTTCATCTGTGCCATTGTTTCCTTTATATTTTGTTTAAATAATTGTGTAATTTCTTTTTTGGGAATTCCATTTTGAGTGGGTTCCTTTTTTTTTAGTGTACTTTCTTCAATCTCTATGGGTTCATTTTTGTCTTCCAAAATGTGTACTGCCTTTGGTCTTACAATTTCAACACCAGGTAGTGTGCTAATTGGTGGATGTTATAGAGTAGTCCTTAATTCTTCTAATTTTTGCTCAAGAAGATTGACATGTTCGTTCTGAAATCACTGTGAAATTCACCTTGAAATTTAAATCCCAAATTAAATTTAAAACAAAATTCCGATTAAGTTAAATTTCAACTGAAATTAAAACTTGAATCGAAAATTCAAACTCAAAATTGAAACTTGAAATAAAAATGAAACGAGATCTAAAATTTAATTTATCCCACTCCGGATCTTGTGATTTGGAATTCACCTTCTTCTTCCCCAGCGAGAGTTCAAGGATCTCAAGTCTTGGAGATATACTCGATACTCCCTAGCGGAAATTTTCTACACTTTGTACTAAGTGTGTTACTTAGATGTCTGTGTTAGTTTTGTTGATCTCTTCGGTCAACGCCAATACGTGCGGTGTGCTTGGTTGGCACACCACACCTATTGGGGGTCCATTTGTTGACCTCATTTTTGATGAAGTCTTTTCTCTTCTCTCTCCTTAGTTCCTAAGATCTAGCCATAGGGCTTCTCCTTGACTATCTTAGAGGACTAGAAATGGGACCCATCACTTAGAAATTCAAACACTTCTTGGCTCCCTTCAAACCCCACAAGTTTGATTGTAAATCCTTAAGCCACTTGGAGGGTTAAGATCAAATGTGGAGGTTTAAAGGATGAGTTTCCTATAGGACTCTTTGGCCTTAGGATTACCTTGGGTGGCTTGATCTGGTGAGGGTTGACTTGTACACACCTCACTCTCACACAAACATTCCAAGCCCTAAAATTACATTTAACTAATTTGGCTTCCTGACTCATGTATGTAATTCATATGGATGGACCTCAACCCCTAGGCCCCCGGCTAAGAGGGTTAGGAACAACATATTGAGTGTCTAAAATGAGTCCTCTCATGGCTTTTGTGAGCTTAACATGGCTTCATGGCTCAATAAAATGATTTTCATTTCACTCACACTTGATCAATCTTTATTTTCTTCAAAATTTCAATTTTTTACCCTCGGGGCCCTAAACCCACCAAGCTTACCAAATGCCCTTGAAATTGCCCAAAATTTGTAAAATTGCCTAAATTACCCAAAATTCCTCAAAACCAATCCTAAAAATTTCCCCCCACTCAAATTGATCATCCATGACCAAATACACCAAAATTTTTCAAAAATATCCCTCAATACCCTCCAAATACCCAAAATACCCTTTTAACCCAAAAATTCCAAAAATTTAGGAAGTTCCCAGAAAATTCCAGAAAATCCCAAATATTCCCAATTGTATTTTGTTCAACTATACCATAATCCAATTTTGTCAATTTGGCCCACTTTTATGAAAACCCCAATTTGACATATTTTTAACTCTAAGTAGACCCGATGTCTAACGCAAACCACTCCGATTGACCTCGATTTTGATCTAATTCAATCCTAAACTTCAATTTAATGTCCCCAACACCAATTTAGACCAAATCAAAACCCAATTTTATCAACATGTGGATACAATTTCAATTTGAAGCTTAAAGCCCAATTTTGGCCCATGACCAATACTTAGCCCAAACCAACCCAACTTAACTCCAATTAACCCCAAATCTTTTCCTAAACCTTCCTAACATCCCCACAAATAAAATATTGACATGATTTGCCCCAAATTTGAAACCAAACTCCACCCAAACTTAACTCAAACTAATAACCCCAATATGGCCTAAACCCATCATGAACCCAAATAGGCCCAAATCCCAAAATCAAAGCCCAACCAAAGTTGAAAACTCTTTGTCACACCCCCATAAACATTTTTCAACATTAATTTTACATCAAACCCAACATTGGCCCAACCTTAACCAAAGTTAGCCCAATTTGATCCACTTTGGCCTCATTACCAAAAAGCCCAAATTGAACCCATTTCAACTCCAAATGGCATCAAATCTCTTCTAAAATTCTCATGACACATTCCTAAACCAATCCTAATATTTATTTGACACAACCCCTCACTAATTTTCATCCATCAATTTATTTCAAAACCTAAAAGCCCACTTCCTTAAATGCTTTTAAAAGCCCATCCAAAATGATTTCAAAAAGCCCAAGTCTTATTCCAAAGGCCATATGAAGTTTCCTCTCCTCATCCTTTTAATTGATATCATACCTAAAGTTCTAATTGATCATCAAATCATTCTAAGTCAAGGCACATGAAAATCTCCCAAAAATTCATCAAAAATGCCTTAAACCCTTTTTCATGAAACAAGCCAACCTTTTCTAAGCTGAATGTGAGCCAAATGTGAGCCATTTACAAGCCATATGAAGCCATGAGAGTTTTGGCACCTCACCTAGTCATTTATGGCAAGATGAGGGGAGCCTTTCCTAAGCCTTCATTAAGCCTTTTTAACCTTATTTATACTACACCCTAACCCAAAATTAACTTAAACAATTTTGATGGAGACCTTACCACCTTCTCTTGGCTGACCCAAAGGACTCTTTTCAGCCCAAAACTAGGCCTTGGGTGGTGCACCAAGCCTAAAACTATGGGTTGACCAAATAGGAACCAAAATAAGCCTTTCTCCATTCCACTTCAATTCAGCCCCTTTACACATGGCATTGGACAATTGATCTCACAAGTCTCAAGCACTAACCTCCCAGATCAGAACAGTGACTTGACCACAGCTAGCTCGACCCCAGAGCCACGGAAAATGCCATGGCCGAGAGGTCTAAATGGATTCAAAAATTCACCTGCTGAGCTGCCCCATCCTAATTGGCCACCACAGCTCTTCCTTTACTCCCCTAAGCAGCAAATCCCAACCCTCAATTGCCCCTGGGAAGCCCCTAACCATGTTTATTTAAACCAGTCATTCCTCTCGGCCAAAAGGTTGGCTGAAATCAACCTTCACAGAACTTCACCAAACTCCTCACAGAGCTTCCCCTAGCCTAGAGCAACTCATCCCTATTGTTTTCCTGCCCTAATTTTCACTGATTGAGCTTAATTTTTGAGCTCAATTCTCAAGCCAAAATAGGACATCCCTTGAAACTCCACCAAATCCAAATTAACTTCTCCCACAGCTTCACCAAAGGTAAGGAAGAAGTTCCCAAGCAAAAGCCCCCTCACTGTGCCGACCATTGTTTCCAGAGTCCAAGGTTTGAAATCGGCCTTGGTCATTTTTGTACCTAGGAAATTCCACGAGAGCTAGAGACTTCATCTAGAGCTTCCTTGGGTGCAATTGAAGGTGCCACAACTCTCTGATTGAAGCTTCACTTCTCAGAGCCAAGGTATGGATCACTTCTCCCTCCCGAGCTTCGTGAATTCCCCATTTCATTTGAATCAATTTAATAGCGTATAAACCGTATGGATGTGTTCGCCTCCTCAAGACGAATCCATGGAGCATAAGAACACAAAAATTCATTGAGAAATGAGAGAGACACACCAGTCGGAGACGATGACCAGCCGTCGTTGGATCGAGCGTGTATCTAATGGACGATGCAGATCGCATCGGATCAGAAGACGGAGAGGGACCACGGGACGCGTGGCTGCTGACCCAGGTGGCGGTGTCAAATGGGAGCGCGACACGTAGGGCTTTGGAGCTGCCAAGGTTGACGCAGCGCCGCGTAGATAAGTAGAAAATCCCTATTTTCTGAATTAATTAAATACCCAGAACTTAAAAAATCCATAACTTTGTGTAGAAAATCATAAAAATAAAAGAAAAATACCATCTTGCTCAGTGAACAGAGGATAATAATGTGGAAAAAGAATTAAGTTATTTTGATGAATATTTTATTTTTAATTAATTATTTACTGTTTTCAGTATTTTAATTCTCCATACATGCATACAATTCACCATGGCATGAGACCATATGGCTTTTGTAGCCTCTATTTTTGGGAACATTCTCTGAATTTTCCAAGGTCAGGGGCCATCTCTATGGCAAGTTATGTATTTTTCAAGTTTATGTCTCTGTTTTGGAATTTTAATTCCCATAATTAGCATCTTATTCAATAAATTCTAGGAAAATTTGGGGAGGTATCTTAGAGCTAGAGGACCCTAGGAAAAAGGTATTTTGAGTTAATTCATTAAGAATAACCCTAATTGGCCTAAATACTCAAAACTGAATTTTAATTAATTTAGGTTAGCCATACATCAAAATAACTTGAAAATAATTCTTCACTAGTCTTTAGGATCAGAGGGACCTTACATAAAAATTTGAGATCAATTGGATGTGATTAGCCCCACTAAATGGACTAATTAAGTTACATGACCAAAATTAAACTTTAAGAATTCATAAAACCCAAAATACATTTAAAAAATTCACCAACTTGGTTATGGGACTTCCCTAATATTAGAGGAGTCTAAAAAATTAAAATTGGAATTTTCTAAAAATTTTCATTTTTAATCATATTTTTAATATTGTAATAATTAAAAAATTATAAAAATCATAAAAATGTCACATTTTGACTCCTAATTAGTTAGGAACAAACCAAATATTTTTCCTAAGTCTCTAGGTTAAGATATTGAATTTTAAATGCTCAAAACAATTTTTAGTATTAAAAAATGAATTTCCCCACATTTTCACTAAATTAATTCTAATAAATAAAAAAAAATCATAAAAATATAAAATTTGTTTCTCTAAACTCCTTGAGGTTAGAGAGATTTATGAAAAATATAAAATCCATTTTTCAAATTTAATTTTATTTCACAATTAATTAACACTCCAAAAATTAAAATAATCATAATAAATAAAATATAATTTGAAAAATTACCAAAATTAGTCCAAGTGGTCCTCTAGTTAATAGAGACATCCCATAATTTTCTTAAGGACAGAAACCTTGTCTTGGTCATGATGTTGAATTTCCATTGAAAATCCACTATTTTTCATTAAATTAATTATATAAAATAAATTAAAAATAGAAAAATCACATTTTCTCTTCTAATGTCTTAATTGACATGTGAGTAAAGTGACATAAAAATCTCAAGCTCATTTGAGCTCAATTTGATAAGTTATGAAATAATTAGGCTTAAAAGGGCATAATAGTAATTAAGAATTTTAACCTCTAATTAAAACTTTAGGTTTAATCAAAATGGAGGAAATATTTGATCTTAATTTTCTCTTAGATGATTGAAACTTTAGAAAATAAAAGGGTAGGAACCCATTAATCATTTCTAATAATCCAAAAAATGAAACCTTAATTAATTAAATAATTTAAATTTTGGAAGATTAATTGAAATTTAAATTATTAAAATGGCGATATAATTTAGGGAGACTATAATCACTTAAGTTAAAATCCCTAAATGAATCACTTTAATAATATTTAGCTTTTAATTAAATTTAAAGTGATAATTGAAATTAATAAATTAAATAATTAAAAGAAAAAGAGTAACATTTATTAAATTAAAACTTAAAACATTGAATAACTTGATAATCAAATTGAAATAAATTTAAAACATTAATCTCAAAGATCACTTGAAAGAAATTCTAAAACAAACTTGAAACATCAAGATCAATCTCAAAAATAATTCATAATTAAAAATCAAACCAATTAAAAATACACCTAAAATATTTCAACTAAATTAAAATTAAATCATTAAAATCTAAATTGAATAATCTAAACACTTCTTTCAACCCAAATTAATCTAATACATTGAGATCATTTAAAATATAAAGATTTAATTAAATTAAAACAACTTGAACACTATTCCAAACTTAAAATTATTAAAATTTCATAACTAAATTAAACCACTTTAAATCATCAATTCCAATTTTAAATCATTAAAATCTTTAATAAATTAATTTTCCCTTAAAGGCTTTTGTTATCATAACTCTTAAATGGAGCATTAAGTGAAATGTCACTCCACTCATAGGATAATCAAACATCCTAATTCACTGAGCAAGAAGCAAAATTTAACTAAATTCTTGGATGATTAATTCACCAGTACGATAAAATTCATTTGGACTCAAAATAATCTTAGAAGTATTGAAAAAAAGTTTAGGAATCGTCCTAAGAACTTTCTCAATATGATGAGATGTTTTAGAAGAACAACTGAACTTAATTGTTCTTTGATGAAGAAAATTATCCTTAACAAAACACAAAAGAACCTAGACGTCATAGGGATTGACTAGCAATAGAAATAGGACTTTGGTAGACAACCAAAACCTTCCCTTAGCTTTACCTAGGTGTTTTCTTGCAAATATATAAATCTCTTAACATGTGTTTTAACTGTAGCTTGGAATGACGGGAAGACCCTTTAGGTACGCTTTTATTTTATTGCGGTTACTTACCTACAATGTACTTTACTTTTCTTGCATGTTAAACAAGATTAACACCTGCATGAAAACTGAAACCTTTAGGATAGCCACAAAACTGAAACCCAAAACTAAATTAAAAGTCACAACAAGATCAAATTCACTGCCACAACATTTCAAAATATAAAATAACTCAAAATTTAATCACAAACAGATCACAAAACTACAACTATAACTAAATTTAAACGTCTTGTTGGATGATCGGGAATACCTCGGATGATGTAACCAACGTGTTGCTAACGGGATTTCCCATGGTCTAAATGAAAGTGTGGAACTCATTCAGTTGAGTTAAGCAAATTCATCTGGACTAAGTGAATCCGATAAAAATAACGGTGCCGGAATGATGGAACCGTGGGATCATAACCGGTGTTGTTATAATCAACTTTAAGATTCCCCTAATAAAACATTAAAGACATTTGGACTTTAAGAATTTTCTAAACCAAACCACTTCTCTCATCTCCCGATTTTCACTTTCTAAAACTAAACCTCTGCAACAACAAGGAGCTTGGAGCATAGTGGGCAGCATTGCCATCGTCGTCGACAAAACTGGAATCTACATCAAGCAAAACCATCCTAGTTTTAAATAACCAAGCCATAGGATTTCGAGGTAGTTTGCATAGTGCAACATAAATCCTCAACTTTTCGTTAGGCATTTACATAACATGTTATGCAAATTAAGCCATAACCGGTCTTAGGACTTCGGGGTAGTCGTTCGATACGGTACAAACCCTCACATCTTCCAAAGCTATCCGTATGATCATATCATATGAATATAAGTCCTAATTAATTAAAACTGGTAGGATTATAACATTAAACAAACTCTTAAATTGAAACAAAATAATAGGATTGTTTGGGAAGTTGCCAAGATTCTTCTTAGAACATCAGCTTCTCCTACCTCTCTTCCATTGGACTCTTAAAATAAACTGTTCCAAATTTGAGCTAATCCCTTTTTGAAATTTCCAAAATCCAATTGTTTGAAAACCTTAAACTTTGAAATTCTTGAGAGCAAAACCACTGATCATTATCGAGAGTTTTCTTAAATGATTCTCGTCATTTAAGATGTAATTAACTATAGGGGTTTGCCCTTTTAGGGAACTTTAAGAACCTGAGTAATATAAACCTTGCTTAATTTTTTATATTAAGCGGGGAACTTGTCGGCTTATAAAATTGGTTCGCGAACCAAATAAATGTCACAAATCTTCTAGTTTTTTTAATCGAGCCCCTTCATCATGTACTGTGTCTATTCTTCGAGATAGATATACAGCTTGTGATGCGGCGCTCGTTTATATAAATTATTTGGGATGTGAGATAGGTTTGATTTCATATCTTAAAAATCTTTCAAAATTAAAAATTATTTTTTAAAATCAAATGTTACTTTCCAAATTATATATATATGTTGACCTCATTTTTGATGAGGTCTTCTCTTCTCTCTTTAGTACCTAGGATCTAGCCTTAGGCTTTTCCTTTCGACTATCTTAGAGGACTAGAAGTGGAACCCACCCTTTAGAAGTCCAAACACCTCTTGACTCCTCGCAAACCCCACAAGCTTGATTGTAGACCACTAATCACCTAGAAGGTTGAAATCAAATGTGAAGGTTTAAAGGATGAGTTCCTTATAGGACTCTTTAGCCTTAGGAGTACCCTGAATGGTCTGGTCTGGTGAGGGTTGACCTGCACACATCACACTCTCACACACATCCTGAACCCTAAACTCACCAAAATACCCCAATACTCTCCAAATAACCTCCAAATACCCAAAATACAATTTTTAACCCAAAAATCTAAAAATCCCAAAAATTCCCAGAAAATTTCAGAAATTTCCAAATATTCTCAATTTCATTTTATTCAACTACACCATAGGCCAATTTTGTCAATTTGACCCAATTTTATCAAAATCCCCATTCCACCCGTTTTTGACGTGACCGTCGACGAGGTTGTCCGAACGACCTCGGATGACGAAATGGACCGTACCGTTGCGTCCAGAATGTCGATTTTAGCTAGGAAAGATACCCATTTTGCTAGTGTTCCGTGCACAAGGAAATTTCACGGAAATCGATGCATGCTATTTAAAAATAATAATAAAAAATGAGTTCTCCCCTATTTATACCTCACAACACTCTCTAAACCCTAAGATTCATTCGGCGCCCCCACTCCACTCAACGTTACCTCCCTCCTCCTCACCACAAACCTTCCTCTTCGCCGCTGACCTGCTCGCCGGTTCCCACCGGCGAGGTAGTTTTCTTCCCGTCTGAACCATTGCCCCTCCTCTTCTTCCTTTCGACCCAACTTCGCTCTATACAACCTATCGTTGCTGAGTTGAGCCAGCTTCGCCTCGGATCTCGGCCGGTGACACCAACTTCAAACTCGCCAGAACTCTTCCTCCGATTGTCCAAGCCGCGAGGATCTCCTTCCCCTCCTACCATCTAGGTCGATCTCTCTCCTCTTTGGTTAAATGTTACGAAACTTCAAAATGTGGTAAACCTAAACTTTTATTTCCTTATTGCATTTCATATAATTGCTTACAATTCCTTCTACACATCTCTAATGTGTATATTGCATGCTTTGTGGTTGGAACTTAATGTTTCTTTATTTTATTGCTGTTTATAAGGAACCTTAGGTAAATCGATTGTTAAAATTTTCTTGGTCATAATAAAATGTAGTTCAGGTGATTTAGCTTGTCTTGTTTCTTTCACCATTGAATATGATAAAGGAATTCTATTTTATTTTATTTTTCAAATCTTCCCTAAATCATCATTCTCCTGGATGTTAATAATTCATCTCTATGTTTACCTGATTGAATCTCTAACTAAGCTAATATAAGTTCAATTCCATTTACTTTATTACTTATGGGTTTTCTTCCAGAAATTTTAACAATCTTTTCTTTCATTGATTATGAGCATTTGGTTTTTGAAGAAGAAGATTTCCAGCCTTTCTTGAGTCATATTTAAATAAAAAAAATTGTAACCATTTGCTACTTTTCTAATCTCAATACTTTTCTTAACAAAAATTAATATGTACATTTTGATTATCTTGTTATTTTCTAATCCAATTGTTTTCCCTTATATTTAATGTCCGGATTCTTCTCTCCCACACTGTCGGAGCTTTCATTGGAACCTTTTGTGGAGATCAAAGCACGCAGCTAGCTTCTCGCAGTGCGAGGTGACTTTTCTCGCTATCCCGGTCTCGCTCCAAGAGATCCGGCAAACTCTACTGCATTCGGGTCTTACCAAACCCCAACGATCGTAAGACAAATATTATTCAGAACATGCAAAAGTAAGTGTGATTTCTTATTTTATTATATTTCAGATTTCATTAACTCTCATTTTATGGTCTTTCCAATGGCATGTTACAAGAATTTGAACATAAGGGCCTTATATAAATGCTTTTATGTCATTCCATGGTCCTTCTTGGTAAATCATTCAATTCCGGTATGCTTCAATTGAGCCATAGTACTTTAAATTTGAGATTTGTGCATCAAAATTGTTAGCTTCGCATATATTCATATAGGTAGTGTTTGATCGTTGGAATCCCTACATAAAGTTTGTTTAAATTTGACACATTTATGAAAATTTATAAATGTCCAATGTATTGTTTTGAGAAATGTAAAATCGTCGAGGTTTTGCTTTGGAGAAAGTGAGGAATTTCAAGGTGTTTGCTTTGGAAGACATTGAAATTTTTACGATCCGGCCTTACAAAATTTGGAAATTTTCCAACTGTTGTTTAGAGAAAAACGAAACTATCATGGTTTGGTTTTTGTAAAATTTGAAGATCTCGTGAAATATGTTTTGAAGAATTTGAAATCAAAATAGTTTGTTTTAGAGGACGATTTGAGGAGTTTAATTATGTATTCAATGCTTAATTAACAGGGTGCATTTAGATATGTGTTATTTGAAATGTTTGTTGCATCCCTTTATGAAATCTGGAGAGATATCAAAAGCTTTAGTTATTTTGAATATATGGAACTCCTGGAGGTTTGAGCAATGTTTTGCAATTCAAATCCCTTGTACCTTCATAATTGCAATTATACATTTCATATATTCAAATTGAATGAATTCATTCTCATACAATCTTCTTTGTGTTTTTGTTTGCGAGGTGAATTTGGGTATGTTGCCACGCCAACAATCCATTGCGAAGTTTATAGAAAGAAAGAAGTCAGATGAACTAAATGGCAAATCTGAACATTGTGAATGCTATGGTGGACATTCAACAACAGCAATAGAAAATGCGAGAGACGAAGGGGCTGAGATCCTAATTACTTTATCAGGCTATCAAAGTTGCTACAAGCTCTCCACTTGGTACGAATCAAAACGTTATCACAACACGATGTCTCATCTCTTTGTCTCTGCTTTAAAAGCTGATTTCTCTACCATTCAGTTATCTTTGAATGCATGAGAACCTTGTTGTTGGGTACCTTATCTTTGTGGTTATTAATTTTAGCCTTGGAGTTGTTTGATTGAGAAGTTTTGGGGATTCTATAGTTTGTTGGTTTGGTTCTTGCTACATATGAGTTGGAGTCTTTGTAGTCCATTGAAGTTGATCCTTATTTCATGGGTTTGAAATCTTATAGTTTATTGAAATTAATTCTTGTTTCATGGATTAAGATTTTTGTGGTTTACTGATTTGATTCTTATTACATGATATACACGAGTGTGATGGCATATATGTATAAATTGAAGTTTGGATGTAGGATATGTGAATATATCATGATTGAAAACTTTACATGTGTACCACTCATTGTTTATGTATCTTGCATATTTAACACCTAAACTTTTGCCTTTTGCATTTATAGCACATATTTTATATCATATAAAAAAATTTATTTCTGTTCAAATTCTTAAAATAGAAAATACACTTTCTCACAAAAAAATACAAATTGAAGTTGAGGTGCTAGATAAATGAGCACATTAGAATTGGTGGGTATGCATGTAAATCTTCCACATCACATGGTTATGTACTTAATATTTTATATGTTATAAAGATATAAAAAAAAGAATATAATATTTTTGTTATGTTTTGTATAACTAAATATGAAAGTTTGGATGTTAAATATGTAAGTATAAAAGAACTATATATATTCAAATACACAATAATTTTGAGGTCATGGAGTTTAAATATAAAATTCAAGCTCTTTATTTTCTACATTAAATTAGTACACATAGTTTCAAATAATTTGATCGTCTGACGATTAGTAAACATATTTAATTGCATGAGGTTACAAACATATTTTAGGTCAAAAATTTCACGACATACAATTCTTACATAATTTATACACATCACCTAAATTTTAATATTTGCATGTGGCTACACCCAATTCTTATGTATTTATGTTTATAACACTTAAAATTAACCTTTTATATTTGTATCACATATATTACTCATGTCATCTAAAATATATATATATCATTATTTTAAATTTAGAGTAATCTGTATACATTGCACACAATTCTTATGTACACACATATCTCGAACCTGAATTTTTTTACATTTACAAACACAGTACTTCAGCATTGTCAACATATACAAAGAAAAATGTCATTTGTTAAAAAAAAATTGAAAAAGAACCATGATATTTCGATATGATATTGAGAATTTTAAAACTGTATATGTAAATGTGAAAGCTTAAGTGTAAGATATATTGATACAAAAGAATTAAGTTGATTGCAGGTAAATCTTCCAAGTATCACACCACTCACATAATCATTTTATTTATTTATTCATTATAACATTTATGTATACTTAGCACTCTATTTTGTTCCCAAAATCTCATACGAACTTCTCGGTGCGCCTTTGCGAGGTATGTCCGATCGTGGTCAAGACGTTGAAGGATCGTGAAGCTACTTTGAGACACTCAAAATGAATGACATCAAACTTCGCGATGGTGAGATCTTTCCAAAACAAACACTTTTCAATTCAACACTTTTTCAAAATTTCATTAATATAAAATAAGATAATGTTTTAAATTTCATTCGATCTATAATAAAAAATAAGAATCTAGACGTCATAGGAATTGATTAGCAATAGGATCAAAATTTTGGTAGATAATCAGAATCTTCCATTAGATTTACCTAGGTATTTATTCCAAATATATAAATGTCTTAACATGTGTTTTGAGTGTAGGTGAAAATGATGGGAGTGCCTACCAGGTATGCATTTAAGTTTATTGCAATTTACATTTAGCAATTTATTAAATGTCTTACTTTCCCGCATTTACAAATGCATGAAAATGATCAAACCCAAGCATGTTTAAATAACTCAAAACTTAATCACCAACAAAAATAAAACTGTAATTACAACTAAAATTAAAATGCCTCGTTGAATGATCGGGAATACCTCGGATGATGTAACCTACGTGTTGCTAACGGGATTTCCCACAGTCTAAATGAAAGTGTGAAACTCATTCAGTTGAGTTTAGCAAATTCATCTGGACTAAGTGGATTCAATGAAAATAATGGTGCCGGGATGACGGAACCGTGGGATCTTAATCAGTTCTGTTTAAAAAACTTTAAGATTTGTTTTAATTAAAATATTAAAAATACTTGGACTTTAAGATTTCTAAAACAAAACACTTTTCTCATCTCTTGATTTTCATCTTCTATAACTAAACCTCTGCAACAACAAGGAGCTTAGAGCACGGTGGGCAGCACGGCCATCTTCGTCAGCAAAACAACTCTACATCAGCTAAACATTCATAGAATTAAACAACAAAACCATAGGATTTCGAGGTAATTTGCCTAGTGCAACATAAATCCTCAACTCTTCGTTAGGCATTTGCATGATCATGTCATGTAAATTAAGCCCTAACCGGTCTTAGGACTCCGAGGTAGTCGTTTGGTACGACATAAACCCTCACATCTTCAAGGCTATTTGTATGATTTTATCATACAAATATAAGTCCAAATTAATTAAAATTGGCAAGATTGAATATCAGATAATATTAGGATTTTCTTAAACTCGAAGCCAAACAATAGGATAGTTTGGGAAGTTGCCAAGATTCTTCTTGGATCCTTAGCTTCTCCTATTTCTCTTCCTTTTGGACTCCTGAAAATAAATGTTCCAAATTTGAGCTAATCCCTTTTGAAATTTCAAAAATCCAATCCTTTGAAAACCTTAAACTTTGAAATTCTTGAGAGCAAAACCACTAATCATTATCGAGAGTTTTCTTAAATGATTCACTTCATTTAAGATGTAATTAACTATAGGGGCTTGCCCTTATAGGGAACTTTAAGAACCCAGGTAATATAAACCCTACTTAATTCATTTATATTAAGCAAGGGAACTTGTCGGCCTATAAAATTGGTTTGTAGACCAAACGAATGTCACAAATCTTCTAGTTTATTTAACCGAGCCCCATCATCAAGCAGTGTGTCTACTCTCCGGGATAGATATACAGTTTGTGGTGCGGTGCTCGTTTATATAAACTATTCGGGATGTGAGATCAGTTTGATTTCATATCTTAAAATTTTCAAATTTAAAATTACTTTTAAAATCAAATACTACTTTTCAAATTATTTATTTAAATTAAATTAAAAATTCGCCGACAATTTCTGTAGGCGACCTCTTTTCACAAATACAACATACAAACCTAAAAATAAGCCGTACAATATATATATATATATATATATATATATATATATATATATTTAAATTAAATTTAAAATCTAAAACTCGCCAACAACTTCTGTAGGTGACCCCTTTTTAAAATACCACATAACCTAAAAATATGCCGACAAGGCCCAGTCAGAATTTTACTGGTACTCGAACACAATGTTCATCAGTTGGGGACTGATAGCTAATTTCTTGATAGTGCGGATTATCCATTGCCAAAGTTCTAATTTTCATGGTGTTGGAGATTGCATAAACCATTTTGCTCAATAATCGAGAGAGTGAACATTTTTCCTTTCGTGCTAGTCTCTTAAATACAAAATATACAGCACGAAGTGATGGAGAATTTTTAAGTTGGAATATAGTGCCGGTGTATTCAACTGGTATTGGAATATATCGATTTTCTTTTAGGAAAGAAGGATTCTCAAAGATATTTTTTTTAAGTTCAGGACTTTTGAAGTTGTCATTTTCATTCAATTTCTTTCTTTTAAGAGAATGACTTTTATTCCTTCGTTAAATTTTAGGTAGGTTTTTGGAACAAGATCCGACTTCGTATGTAGAATGTAATACGTTGTCTTGGTCATCACAAACTGCTCTACCCTTTTGGTCAATTTCCATTTCTTCAAAAGTGTTTTGGTCCATGAGGATGTCTTAGGTAAATCTTCTATAAAATTAAGAAAATCCTCATAAGACTGTTGATTGATTTCTCCAAAAGGTTGTATATCAGTTTGATATGGATCATTAATGTAAAGTCAAATTAATCAAATAATCCAAAATAATTTTTATAATGGTAAATGTCTTCATTTACTGGAGTATTAAAGTCTTGAAAGAAAGAAAAGAATGAATCTAGGGATCCCATTGCAATGTCACTACGAAGAGGACAAGAATGTCACAATCTCATTTATGAACTAGAAAAACATATATATCTTATTATTTTTTTAAGTAAAATTAACAACAAATGAGAAGTAAAACTTTATCCCCAGCGGAGTCACCACTCTCTTGATGGCAGCGGATTGTCGTGGCTCGTAGCCGTCAATTAGTAAATCGTGTCGATTGTCGAGGAGTCTTCACTCTCTCTATCTATTACCCTATTTTATATTCTCCATGGACTTTAATGTCAAAAATCTCGGGTGAATGTGAAAAAAAAAGGGTTGGATCATAATAGAGATTGAGAAAAAGAAGATGAGAAACTCATCTGACGATTTTGACTAACCAGAGTTCCAAGTTCTGTGGTTTCCTATAAGTGCAAGCCCCTATAGTTAATTATATCTTAGATAATTATCTAAGAAAACTTCTGATTAATGTTAAATTTCTTGTTTCGTAGAGGTTTTTCTGTGAATGAGGGATAGAATATCAGAATTCAATCCCGGAAGATGTTTTATTTTGTCAATGTCGATGTCATTTGTCAATGACATTGTTTTGATATTATGTCAACATCAATGTCATAACAATAGTTATCAATGTCAGTATTTTGTTATGTTTAATGTCGGTGTATTTGTTGATTTTTGTCTTTTTATTTGTCATGTCACTGTTTTATGGTTATCGATGTCATATTGGTTTATTAAAATCATATCGATGTTCAGTTTTCTTGTCAAATTTGTTTTCTGGTTTTATGACTATCCTAATAGTTCAGTTGTCTTTGTTGTCATGTCATATTTTGTTTTGTTGTTTGTTGAAAGTTCAGGTTTTGTGGCTAACCTAAAAGTTCTGGTTTAATTTTTTTATCAATTTATGATGTCAACATCCTGCAAAACAGAGTTAGCACACCCTATAACATGTAAGGAAAATCTAAACAAAATTTCATGTCTTCATCCTGCAAGGAAAACAAAGTCGATCGGTGTTTGTTGAATTTGGTTTGAAATGTCGATTAATGTCGGTTAATGTCGAAGTATGTTTGATTATGTTTGAAATATCGATTAATGTCAAATTACGTTTGAAATGTCGATTAATGTCAAATTATGTTTGGAATGTTGATTAATGTCAAATTAATGTTGAATTATGTTGAGTTTCGTTTGAAATATCAATTTATGTTGAGTTATATTGAGTTTGGTTTGAAATGTTGATTAATGTCATTTATTGTCGATGTTTGTTGAATTTGGTTTGAAATGTCAATTAATGTCGGTTAATGTCGGGTTAGATTCATTGTCAATTAAAACTAAGATTTATGTCCAGTTGAGTAGAGTTAGGTTCATTATCAGTTGAACATAAGGTTCAGGTTTTGGTTCAATGGGGGTTGAACTTAAGTTAGGTTTAGGTTAGAGTTAGGTTCATGTCATGTTAAACCTAAGTATGGTTTGACTTAAGTCTAATATGGGTTAGACTTAAGTTAGGTTTAGGTTAGACTCAGGTTCATGTCAGGTTAAACCTAAGTATATTTTGACTTAAGTCTAATATGGGTTGGACTTAAGTTAGGTTTGGGTTAGACCTAGGTTCATGTCAGATTGAACCTAAGTATAGTTTGACTTAAGTCTGATATGGGTTAGACTTAAGTTAGGTTTGTTTTTGTTAAACATAGGTTCATGTCAGGTTGAACCTAAGTATGGTTTGACTTAAGTCTAATATGGGTTAGACTTAAGTTAGGTTTAGGTTCATGTCAGGTTGAAATTAAGTATGGTTTGACTTAAGTCTAATATAGGTTAAACATAAGTTAGGTTTAACTTAGACTTAGGTTCATGTCAGGTTGAACCTAAGTATGGTTTGACTTAAGTCTAATATGGGTTAGACTTAAGTTAGATTGGTTTATGTTATACTTAGGTTCATGTCAGGTTGAACTTAAGTTTGGTTTGACTTAAGTCTAATATGGGTTGGACTTAAGTTAGGTTTAGGTTAGAATTAGGTTCAAGTCAGGTTGAACCTAATTATGGTTTGACTTAAGTCTAATATGGGTTAGACTTAAGTTAGGTTTGGGTTAGACTTAGGTTCATGCAGGTTGAACCTAAGTATGGTTTGGCTTAAGTCTAATATGGGTTAGACTTAAGTTAGATTGGTTTATGTTAGACTTAGGTTCATGTCAGGTTGAACGTAAGTATGGTTTGACTTAAGTTTAATGTGGGTTAAACTTAAGTTAGGTTTAGGTTCATGTCAGGTTGAATCTAAGTATGGTTTGACTTAATTCTAATGTGGGTTAGACTTAAGTTAGGTTTAAGTTAGACTTCAATTCATGTCAGGTTGAACCTAAGTATGGTTTGACTTAAGTATAACATGGGTTTGACTTAAGTTAGATTGGTTTATGTTAGACTTAGGTTCATGTCAGGTTGAACCTAAGTATGGTTTGACTTAAGTCTAATGTGGGTTAGACTTAAGTTAGGTTTAAGTTAGACTTAGGTTCATGTCAGGTTGAACCTAAGTATGGTTAACATAAGTTCAATATGGGTTGAGCTCAAGTTTGATTTAAGTTTGAGTTATTTTGAGATTAATTTTTCTTAATTAAGATTGATTTATAGTTAATTAAACCTAATTTGGATAAGGTTTAATTGATTAATTAAACTTATTATGGGTTAAGTCTAATTGGTTCAAGGTTAATTAAACCTAATTTTGCTAAGGTTTAATTGATTAATTAGACTTATTATAGGTTAAGTCTAATTGGTTTAAGGTTAATTAAACCTAATTTGGATAAGGTTTAATTGATTAATTAGAATTATTATGGGTTAAGTCTATTTAGGGTTTTGAATTTAATTTAATATATCTTCATTAGAATTTGATTAAGTCTAAATCCAATGTAATTAGGATTTAGGTGATTAATTAAGTCTAATTTATCTTTTAAACTTAATTAAGGGTTATTTATGTCTTAAACCTAATTTAATTAAGGTTTAGATGGTTAACTAAGTCTAATTTTGTCTTTAAACTTAATTAAGAGCTGTTTATTTCTTAAATCTAATGTAATTAGGATTTAGGTGATTAATAAAGTCTAATTTGTCTTCTAAACTTAATTAAAGATGGTTTATGTGTTAAATCCAATGCAATTAAGATTTAGGAGATTAATTAAGTCTAATTTGTCTTTTAAAATTAATTAAGAATGGTTTATGTCTTAAATCCAATGTAATTAGGATTTAGGTGATTAATTAAGTCTAATTTGTCTTTTAAACTTAATTAAGAATGGTTTATGTCTTAAATCCAATGTAATTAGGATTTAAGTGATTAATTGAGTCTAATTTGTCTTTTAAACTTTATTAAGATGTCTAGTTGATTAAAGCTAATGTGATTAAGGTTGAACTTAATTTTGTTAAGTTTAATTTGTCATCTTAGACTTAATGTAAGTTTGAACTTAACATTTTGGGTTTTGAATTTGGGTCTATAAGGGTCAGACCCACAAGTCCTCAGGTGATGAGTAAAACCCTATGTTAGTTAGGGTTTGAGTTTACCCTAGATCTAACCAGACCTAAAGCTTAAGATTTGGTCAACCCTATATGTCATTTAAAGCTAATTTTAGGGTTTAAGGTGTTTTAGGGTTTGAATTGTAAATTTAAAATTTACTATTTTAAACCCTAAAGGAGAAAATTGTCATTTTGAATTTTTCTATGGTTAAAACATGTCTTTTTAGAGTTCAATTTCAATTTTGATTTGATCCATGGAAGGATGGGCCGATTTGGGTGAAAAAGGAGTTTTTAAGGGTTTAAATTATTAAATTTTAATAAATTTTAACCCTTAATTCAAAAAATGTCATTTAAAGTTATTAAATGGCCTAGAGATTTATTTTTAGGTTCCATGTCAGTCACCCTATATTCTCTAGTCATTTTCAACCTTATTTTTCTTAATTTTCATTTTTTTATAATTATTTTTGTAATAATTACAAAATGTCTTGAAAATTAGAAAAAGTAGTCTTAAAAGAGTTTTTTTTCCTATGAAAAATCATGTAAAGTCACTAAATGCCTAAGGATCAATCCCTCAAAGTTTCATATTTTTATAATTTATAAATAATTTTTAATAATTAAAATACTCCAGACAGTATTTAATTATTTAAAAATTAAATACAGAGAATAAAATTACGATTTTAATTTCATAATTTTCTTCTCTTCAAGAGCTTTCCAGAGGTATTTTTATTTTATTTTTAGGTCTGTGCAAAAAGATATGAATTTTCAATTATTTTAAGGTTGTTTGGAATTAAAATGGCTCCAGAATTACCAGAGGCCACCACATGTCCTCGTATGGCCGGAAGATCCGCTACGTGGATCCGGATAGTGAACAGCGCACGGTTAGATCTGGGTCTCTCGTTCCAAAACACGGGATCAAGCGGCTATGGATTAATCCAAATATTTCAGCAAATTCCTGAACCATCCAACTTCTAGGGTAAATATTTCACTCATTTCTCCATGGAATTAAGTGATTTTTGACCCTATGGAATCATCTGGAGATGTAGATCACATATATATGGTGATCATAATTTTCTGAACTAGTTTAGTCCACAATTTTTCAACTCTATGAATTATTTTGTAATAAAAAAATCCATACCTTGGCCACAATGAGTTTGAGCTTGATAAAACTTGTTGGTCAGCCTTTAGTTCCCAGAGAAGTTCATTGTCACTCCAATTTGGACTTATAACAAGTCTTGGTGGGTAATTTTGACAGGGTGGCTTGGTTTGGGTGCACTTTGGGTTTTAGCCAAATTGGTTCTATTGGGCTAGTTTTATGGCTCGATTTTGGTTGGAATGGATTGCTAAGATCCCTAGCAAGGTTTCTTATGTTGAAAGCTAGAGGATTCGGCCAGCCTATAGGTCTCTAGGGATTTTTTCTTCCTCTCCTAATGTTTTCAGGTAAGGGGTTTTTATAGCCATGAAAATGGCTATGGATGGGTTTGAGCTGGTTAGAATCACTTGGAGGAGTTTCTAACTCATCCATAAATGTTTTCAAGATGAAGTTTTAGCTGTGATAGTGATAGATTGGCCATTTCCATGCTTAATCATCATGAACTTAACCATGGTAAGGAAGGGTGGTGCTTGCTTGGATTTTTCCCATGGCTTCCTTCATTGGAGAGCTTGGGAGGTGGACATGGCTGTAGGAGAATGCCTTGGATCAGTCTCCCCATGTAATTCATTTAGCACCTCCCATGAATTGAGTGGTAGGGTGACACATAAGCAAATTTTTCCTTATTCTCATGTCTTAGCTATAATTGCTCTCAAATTGTCATGATGAGTTTTTCATTGCTTTGTTTCATTTCTATTGTGTAGAGAGGAGGCTTGTGGTGACTCAAAGGGAGTAAACCATTCATCACTTAACTTCTCATTTAAAGATTTGTGAGAGGATGACACATAATTCCTAATTTATTTAATTTTTAAAATTTTGGATTTATGAGCTCATCTTATGAGGTATGGATGATCTAAGCTTTTCCTTCTCCTATTGGCTAGGGTTAGAGGTGATTGATGAATCATCAAATGTTCTCTCAAGGTTGGATGAGGAGATGACACCTCATTTTTTTTAATGATGAAGGCATCATTATATGTTTTAAACATGGTTAAACTTGGCATGTCATGAGTTATCCAATGAGTTATTTTATTTTTAATGGGTTATATGGGTTGTGCCTAACCAATTTAATGTCACCCATGATGTCATAAAGGGCTTAGAATTTTTGAAAACCAATTATTATGTCATAATTGATTTTAAGGATTAAATGTCCTTTTTATGGCTTTTTTATTTAATTTCCTTTTTAATTAATTAAAAAAATATTTGAAAATTATTTTATTAATCAAATTATTAATTCAAATAATTTTGGATTTAATTATTTGATTATTTTTATGTCATTTTGATTCAAAATTGGATTTTTATCTTATTTTATGACTTTTTAATTTAATTTTTATTTTAATTAATTATGTCATTAATTAAAATATAAAAATTAAATTATTTGTCAATTAATTAATAAAAAATAATTTTGGAATTAATTATTTGATTAATTCCATTATTTTTAATTAAATTGTGCATTTTATCATTTTTATGGCTTTTAAATTAATTTTTCATTTTAATTAATTATGTCATTAGTTAAAATTTTAAAAATTAAATTATTAGTCAATTAATTAATCAAAAATAATTTTGAAATTTATTATTTGATTAATTTTGTCATTTTTATTTCATTTTGGTGTATTTTGTCATTTTATGACTTTTAATTTAATTTTTATTTTAATTAATTATGTCATTAATTAAAATATTCAAAATTAAATTATTAGTCTATTTAATTAATCAAAATAATTTTTAAAATTAATTGTTTGATTAATTTTGTAATCTTATTTCATTTTGGTGTATTTTGTCATTTTATGACTTTTAATTTAATTTTATTTTAGTTAATTATGTCATTAATTAAAATATTGAAAATTAAATCATTAGTCAATTTAATTAATCAAAATAATTTTTTAAATTAATTATTTGATTAATTTTTTCATTTTTATTTCATTTTGGTGTATTTGTCATTTTATGACTTTTAATTTAATTTTTATTTTAATTAATTATGTCATTAATTAAAATATTGAAATTAAATTATTAGTCAATTTAATTAATCAAAATAAATTTTGAAATTAATTATTTAATTAATTTTGTCATTATTTCATTTTTATCATTTTTGTCATTTTCTATCATTTTTTGTTCTAAAATGTGTGTTTTGACCAAAATTGATAAGTGTTGACCATGGTTGACCAAAGTTGAACTAGGTTGACCCAAGTTAACCTAAATTGGTTAATTTTAGTTTCAAGATGTATAACGTGACTATTTCAACCTTGTCATGGTTGATTTGATTACAATATTAGTGATTTTATCATTTTAAGGTCTAAATATGTCATGTTGACCCAATTTAGGGTTTAGACTAATTCAAAGGTCAATGTGGTGACTTTTGAAATAAAATTTTGTTGATTTTGATCAATGTCAATTTGATCATGTCAACATTTGTCTTTAAAGTCAATTTTGTGGTCAAGAAGATTTTTTCAAAGTTTTATCTTAGATCTTAGGGTTTATTGTTTTAAGAGGTTAATGTAGGGTAGACTTCCTCTCTTAAGGTGTTTGGTGAATGATTCTCACAACAGTGAGGTCAACAGAATTGTAAGGCACTAAACCTTCAGATCTAAAACTATGCATACACAAATATGAATTATAAAATAATTTTTTTATAACTACTAAATTTACTATTGCCTCCCTAGCAAGGACGCCAAAAACTTGATGCATGCTGCTGCTACTAAGGAATAAATTTTAACAAGTAATTTCAGTTCAATCACAAAATATAATCAGTTGAATAAGATATCAGCCAATCTATACGCAAGTATATGTATCGTTTAAGTAATACATGGCTCCAGCGGAGTCCTAGTTATTGATCTCACAGCGAGGAAGCAAACCTTAAAGCGTAGCATAGAAATCCAATATTCAATTTACAATGCACCTAAAGTATTACTAAGGTGCTAAAGTTTAACGATGCTAGAGATTTTAAGATCACAAAATTACTTTCTATACTTCAAATTGAAGTCAACTACCACTATAATAAGTTTTGTAATGTAAGTTGTAAGTTTAGAGAAAGTGTCCTCCCCCTCAAAATGATATTATGGTAAGTGAATTATATAGATTAGCATACCCCATGAACTACAACATTCATTCATGGACATTGAATGTAATCTCCACTTTTGTTATAGAAAGCATAGCCCTTTCAAATCGTACATTTCACAACATATTTTAATAATTCAATTGGCCAGATCGAAAAGTAAATGAAGAACGGAGTGAAAAATCATCACAATTTGTAAGCATTTATATGGCACATCTAATTCAAACCATCGCATCACCATTTATCACTACAAGGAGAAAGACAAAGAAATCTACTTAGAATTCACGAGGAAAACACAACAAAACAAAGATTTTATATATGAAAGAAAAGTTATACAAACATTAAGAAGTAAATGCAACTTATCTTAATTTCTTTCCCAAACAAATCCCTTAAAGTTCTTTAAATCTCCTTCTCTCTTCACAACAACACACAATTCTCTCTTGGAATTGTAGGGAAGAAGCAATATCTCACTTTCCCTCTCCTCCTACAATTCTTTTGAGAAGAATCTCTCACAAAATAACACTAAACACCAAACCCTAGACTCTAAACTCTCTCTAAAAGCTTACTCTCAACTCACACACACTTTACTTCACTTACATCAACACACAAACCACTAATTCTGACACCCAAAATAAGTTAAAATAGTATAGGAATGAATTTTCTAAGAGTTGCCTCAAGAATCCCTCCAAAAGTAGTCAAAATACATTGGATTTGGCCTCCATCGACATTGGGTGCCGTCAGAGTCCAATATGGCGCCGTCTATGCCCTATCGCGCGATTTAATTCTGGACTCTCTGGAAAATTGTGTAGTCAGTGTAAGAACTTCCAATTCCTGGTTTTTGCCTTTCTTCGCTCTAAATTCGTTCCTTTTCGCTTCTCTTTGCTCCATTTTCCTACAATGATTACCTACAGTAAAACATGAAAAATATCTTCCTATAAAATGTAATATCACCAAAAATGAGTAAAAAATTTATATGAAAAATTAAACATATTTTTGGTGCATCAGCAGGGAAGATAATCATCAGCAGAGATGCCATATTCAATGAATGAGGAGAATGGAACTAGGGACTACATGATGAGGACTACAATTTTTTTCTCAGACATTCAAGAAGAAGACGCAGAGCAGCCAACGATAGAGTAAGCAAGAGAAGATCCTACTAACCCACAAATAACATTGACTACAAGTATTCAAAGTGACTTGTCATCATCAACTTCAAGAGAAAATTCAAGTGAAAGAGTACCACGCTTCAGAAGATTACAAGATCGTTATGAGGTAACTATGAATCAAGATAATCTTACTCTCTTTTGACTTTTTGTGAATTGTGAGCCCATGGATTTCCAAGAAGCCATACAAAGCAAGAAATGGAAAGATTCAATGGATGAAGAAATCAAGGCAATCGAGAAAACGACACATGGGAGCTAGCTTCAATTCCTAATGGGCATAAGACAATTAATGTGAAGTGGGTGTACAAATCAAAGAAGAATTTCAAAGGAGAAATTGAAAGATACAAGGCAAAAATAGTGGTAAAAGGCTATAGTCAAAGAATATGCATCGACTATGATGAGATATTTGTCCCTGTGACTTGATTAGAGACTAATCATCTATTTGGTAGCTCAAAATAAGTCGAGAATACTTCAAATGGATGTGAAATCTACATTCTTGAATGGAATACTTGAAGAAAAAGTCTACATTCAGGAACCACCAAGATATGAAGTCAAATGAGAAAATGAGGTTCTAAAGGTAAAAAAGGCTCTCTATGAGCTGAAGCAAGCACCAAAAGCATGGAATAGTCGAATAGACAAGTATCTGCTAGAGAAAGGCTTCATAAATTGTCCTTATGAGCATCCTCTTTACATTGAGAATGAGGATGGAAATATCTTGATTATTTGTTTATATGTCGATGACTTGATCTTCACCAGAAACAATCCAAGCATGTTTGAAAAGTTCAAAGAAGTGATGAAAAAGGAGTTCAAAATGAAAGATATTAGGCTCATGACATTTTACCTTGGCTTTGAAGTCAAGCAAACAGAAGATGTGATTTTCATCTTTCAAGAAGGTTATGCAAGAGATATATTGAAGAAGTTCAAGATGGATAATAGTCGACCTATAAATACTCCTATAGAATGTGGGGTCAAGCTATCAAAGCATGATAAGGAAGAAATAATTGCACAAGGTCTAATATTATTTATGTTGTTAGATTTGTCATTAGCTACATGGAGGCTCAAACTGTTATCCACCTGAAGACCGCTAAAAGAATCATGCGCTATATCAAAGGTAAAAATTATTTTGGCTTACTTTATTCATCATCTAACAATTTCAAGCTTGTAGGATATAGTGACAGTGATTGGACTAGAGACATGGATGATTGAAAGAGCACTACAGAGTTCATGTTCTTCATAGAAGACACTGCTTTCACTTGGATGTTAAATAAACAACCAATTGTCACTCTTTCTACTTGCGCAGATGAGTACATGGCTGCAACCTCATGTGCTTACCATGCAATTTGGCTTCCAAAGCTATTAAAAGAGTTAAGCTTACCACAAGAAGAGTCGATCAAGATTTGTATTGATAACAAGTCTGCAATGGCGCTAGCAAAGAATTCAGTTTTTCATAATAGAAGCAAGCAAATTGATACGTGTTATCACTACACCAGAGAATACATCGAAAGTAAGGAGATACAAGTGCAATACATGAAATCTTAAGATCAAGTTACAGATATTTTTACCAAGCCACTCAAGTGTGAAGACTTTATTAAAATGAGAAGTTTACTTATAGTCAAAAATCAAATTTAAGAAGGGTTGTTGAAATATAAACTTGATTTTTGGGTTGATTTTGGATTATTAGTTTTTGGGCCTTAGTTGTTTAAATGAAGCCCAATAAGAGCCTAATATCTAGAAACATGTTTAAAAAAGTTCCATCTAGAAGCTTATTGTAGAGTAATCCATAGAGTTGTCTTAAATGTGTGGTAGGTATGGAATTATGAAGAGAATTCTAGAGTCATTTGTAACCATTAGATTAGAATTGTAGTGGCACAATCCTATCCATTAATTTAGGAGGTGCCAATAGTATAAATAGGGGTGGAGTGTTTGAGTTTGTATTAAGCTAAGAAAATGTGATAAATAGAAGTGTAGCTTTTTCCATAATTGTTAACCTTTGCCAAATCATAAAAGCTTCTCCATTCCAACATGAACCACATAACAAAACCTACTATTTATTGTACAAAATGGACAGATTCCTTACATCAATGATAAACAATTCAAGCAAAATTTTCCACCTTAAGAGAAGAACTTCTAAAGTTAAGGAGTTACATTTAATATTTTGAATTAAGCGAAATAATGCACACCACTGTATTTAAGTAATCTAATGACATTAGAATTAAATGATCTTAGATTTAATGAGAGACTCATTTGTATTGTAAGCATATACAATTTAAGAATTTTTTACTCTATCAAATAATGCTATGAAAATTTTAGTCATATTTTAATTACTTGATGTAATATCATTTGGACTCCAAACAAATTAGCTTATATATCGTGGAGCTCATCCCACTTAATAATTCATTTCGAGTGTAAAGTTATTGAAATCAAAATTTTAGAATAATCCAAATTCAATTCCGAAAATTGAATTCAAATAGTATGTAAAAAATTGTATTTAGTATAAGAATCTTATGGTAAAATATTAGAGCTAAATCAATTTAATGCCTCAAAGCTAAATTTTGCTCTACATCTACCTCAAAAAGGTTATCAAAAAGTCCCTTAGACATTAAACAAGTTTTGTTTTCCATAAATTCCCAATTATTCAAAATTGAGTTGGGTGATAAAATTCACAGTTTAAGTAAATTCTACTACCTGCAAGATTTCAATTTTTCTTTTAAACTTATATTACATTTTCTTTCTATTTTAACTTAAAATATATTTTGTCTTAAAAATGCACCCATCATTTCTCAGTAACATCAGCACTTTAGTAGAGCAGAAAATTGGACTGCGAAAATGGAGAATTTTAAAGAGGACTATTTCTGAGATTAATCCACCAAAACAAACAACCACTAACAAATTTCAAAATAGAAATGAAACTTGAACTCATTCTTGGATGTGCAGCTCAACAGACATTGCAAAATCTATTAAACAGTAAAACTAACACAATTTCTTTTTATTAATGCAAGTAAGCAGTTTGGTTCTATGGGAGCAAAGTGGCATCAATGCCAACTTATTCAGAAATCGAAGACAAAACTGAAAGGAATGCCATCAAAGAGCCCTGAAAATTGTTATGTAGAAAATTATAGTTGGAAAATGATAGCCGTCACTTTATCATATCTCGCCATCCCAAAGCTCCTCCACACTTTTACATAAGCCTTGATCACAGACAAAGAAATGTCCTCTGATTAACCTCGTCTGCAGTGAAAGAAAAAATGCCAATAAAAAAGATTTTGGATATATTTGGATTTTTTATATCTTCAATAAATATCTTACCAAAAAAAAATAAATAAAGATATTTGTCGATCTCAGAACCGTTTTTAAAAAAAAATACTAAATGTCGAATAACTTCTGAATTTTGTTTTTCAATTTTTATTATTTTTTATTTTGAATATATTTTTACGTAAAATAAAATATATTTGATATATTACAACATGAATAATTATTACATTTTTATTCTTAAAACAATCAAAATAATTTTTAGATTTCTTTTTTAAAAAAAATATATAAAAACACGTAAAAAAACATGATCTTAAAATAAAAACATAAACAAAAATAAAGAATAAAAGTGATACCAAATAAGTTCTCAAGTTCTTGAATATAAATATGATGTAAGCTGCAGAGTTTGATCCTAACATTTCATAATTCGCACAAATTGTGTTAGACTTTCTTATCTTCAACACAACAATGATTATCTTGTTCAGCAATTTATATTTATGAGATTTCTATAGACTTAAACTTATAAATTGTTTTTCAACTTGAGATCTCAGTTTTTCAAATTACGCTATTTACTGTTCTGATATCAAACGGATCAACTCTAAACATCCAGACAAAAAAAGGAAAATAATAGACAAAATTACAGCAACTCAATTTACCTGTGGAATCGTGGAGAACTTTGCCAGCAGATCAGCAGGTATAGACCAATCGAACACGTCAAAGTTCTCTAGTATTCTTGATTCTGCAGTGCTCTTTGGCAGTACGCTGCTACCAGCTTGGATTCCCCAACGAAGAGCTACTTGCGCAGCAGTCTTCCCTAATTTCTCGGCAACCTCGTTAACAACAGAGTTTGCAAGCACATTTTCTTCTACCCATCTGGTCCCCGGGGATCCTAATGGAGAATATGCCTGACCAAAAAACAAAATTAGCACACTCCTTAAACTCTAGACTTTGTCTTTAGGATAAAGATCTCTAACTGCAGGGCTAACTAGGCAACACAAAAAGAAATTAATTAGATATTTACATATATCTCATAGGAATGTTTTGCAAGGCTCACGGACCGTCTGGTAATAAATTTAGTAAATCATTTGATTTAGTAAATCCAGGATTTAAAGACAAAAACTGAGAGGTAAATTAACTTAGATTCCACTTATCCATAAGCAGAGAAGCTATAGTGTCCTTAATGGTAGCTAAATTACCGAGAGGTGAACTCCATTGGATTGGCAGAAGGAACGAAGCTCGGTCTGTTGCCAGACGGGATGGCATTCCACCTGGTTTACAGCAGGTGGAATGAGTGCAAAGCTCAGCAAATCCTTCAACTTCTTGGTAGAAAAATTGCTCACACCGATGGCACGAGCCTTTCCAGAATCATAGAGCTTTTCCATTGCGCTCCACGTGTTGGGTATGTCGGACTGGATAACATTTTCGCCGCTTAAACATGACCCCTTCTTGAGTCGGAATGGCCAATGTACCTGCAGATAGTTGGAGGAGAAGGGATGGATTAGAAGAAAAACTAATTGAATGAAATAACTTTCAAGAAAAAAATGTGTTTGAAGCTCCATCCAAAGAAAAAATAAATTGATAGGCATAATTCTTTTGATCATTACAAATTTTTAATCAGCTATATAATAAATAAAAATGAACATTAATCAACCCAACTATGGGTCTTTTAAGTATGATTAATGTTCAGAAAATATACAATATGCAAGCGTTTTGATAGATTTAAGCTTTTAAGTAATTTCAAGTTTAGAATGCATAAATAAATTTTAATATTTTAAAAGCATATTTAAAATTCGAACATATTCGTAAGAAAAATCGGATTAAATACAAATTAACCTTAAGTTTAGAATTATAAGAAAATAATTTATAGTAATAATAATTGAATTTAAAATTAATAATAATGAAGTATTTTAGTTCCAATGATTTTGATTGCCTTAACGTTATCTGATTTATTTATAATATTACAGTGAAACACTACAATGCTAAGAAAATAAAAACGACGAAAAAAACATAAAAGTCAAGTTAACTTTTAAGAAAACAATATCAAATAACTAATTTAATCATTATAACCATGTGCAACTGTTGAATGATAAAAAAAAAAAAGGTTACACTGCGCAATTCATAGCCTAAAAAATGCCTTGTTGTGTTGACACAAAATGAGAAAGATAAAAAAAGAATCAGAGGAAAAAAAAGCTTAGGGGCCATTTATGATAGCTTTTGTTTTTTTTTTTGTTTTCTTATTTTTAATTTTGTTATATGGTGTTTATGTTTTGATTTCAAACAAAATAGATTTGATATGTTTGGTTACAATAAGATTATTTTTTTAAAATACTCAAAATATCTAAATGTTGTTTTGAGTAATTTCAAAAACACGTCAATTTATTTTTTAAAAAATAAGATAAAAACATTTAAAAAACACATCAAACAAACAAATTTTGTAAACTAAAAGAAACAACAATAATAAAAATCTAACAAAACAAAAAGTAAAATTGATCTCAAGCAAGCCTTTAGCAATTTTTTATTATCTCATGCCGCTCTATATTGCACTTATAGACTATGCATCAAGTCTTCTTGGGTGATGTAGCATTGCTCAATCAAAGATTTAATAAAACAATGAGGAGTTGAAGCAGTAGACATGAAAGCCTACAATATTACCATAAAGAAATATTTACAAAAAAATAACAGTATTATGAACAAAAAATGATTGAAGCAAAAAAATAACAGTACTGTCGTAAAAAGTATTGTGGGAAAAAAGAAACCTAAACCCTCCAAACTTCGAAAAATTAGCTTAACAAAAAAAGGAAAGAAAGCATATAAGATTTGAAACAAGATGTTATGGAAGATGAATGTACCAAGTAAAGATCCACATAATCGAGCTGTAGATCTTTCAAAGTTGAATCTATTTCATTTGCTACATCTTCTGGATCTTGGCTATCACACCTGCAAAATCATTGTTATCTTATATAAAAGCAGAAATTTATGATGATGATTAGAACATCCTAATAACAGCTCTGCTTTTGATACTGAACTTTGAAATTCAATATTCCAAATATATAAAATAAATTCCAAATAATAAACTTTGAATCAAGAATAAATAATTAAACGAACCAGAGCTTTGATGTGATGAACAAATCTTCACGCTTCACAACACCATCATCAAATAACTTTTTCAAAGACAACCCAATCTGGATTTATAGTGAACTTTATTAGAATTTTCACAAATTAGAATAAAAAAGATAAGTCCTTACATTTTCAAAAGAAATGACTAGGAATTGTAGACCTTATGTCGCAATGTAAATAAGAAATACATGTTAAATAAATAATAGGTTTGGAAAATATTTAAAAGTGCAATATAAATAGAACAAAAACTTAAAGGCCAATGATTTTATTATTTATATGACCAATTTGTGATGTTTTGGGATTATGGGGAGTCTGACACGCTGTTTTTTCATTTAATAGAATTATGGAGAGATAGAGCACAATAACAGGAGTGATCCTAAAATGTTTACAAGCGCTGGTTAGAACTTAGAACAATAAAAGAAAAAACAATATAAAAAATTATGAAAACAACTGTTACAATATTTTCACTTTACCCACCTAACAATGCTTTAGAAGCTAAACTGAAGGAGTCGCCATTTGAGCCGTGTTTTAGGACCAAGCATGGAGATGATCAAACATAATATCATAAAAGTGGAAATTGAATACCTTGAGCATCCAGCTCAAAATATTGCAGACCTTTTACATACCAACAATTAACACTAAAAAACTTCCAGAAAATCCAGCTGCATGCTACATGAACTTATATTCATCATTTAGACTCCAATCAATTCCTACAACTAATATAAATTGGAAACCTGGTTGTTGTTCCACATGACAAAAGTTTTACAAATGAAATTAACCGTGCAAAGATACATGGAGAATCCTTAAAAACTATTGGCCATTTTTATTCTATTGTTACACTTCAAAAAATTTAAAAATTCAAACAAACCAAGAAAGGTTGTTTGTGACAGAAGTATTCATAAAAATAATAAAATAAAAAAAAAATGGTTTCATAGGGGAAATGATGCATTAGCAATGGATGGAATACCTCTTTCTCATTTCCGTAAATTCTAGCACAGTCTATATGCCTGTAGCCAGCCTGCGGGTTAAATAGACAAAACATCAATAGGTTAAAATAGTGGGGAAAAGAAATAAAAAGCTGTATGGCAACGGATTATCCCGGCATTAAAGCGAGATGCTGGCTAAATCTTATCAAACAGTCATTTTGGACAACATAAAGCCCCGGATTTGATAAATTTAGATTTCCTGGATTTTGGCTGTAAATCTGGGTATACTTAAATCCCGCGAATCAACAGATTTATGGGATTTACAGCGCAAAGATGGTAAGAATGTAGGTGAGAAAAATACGATAAGTTAAATCTTGCCAATTACTTTTATTAGATTTAGAGGATTTACCATTAAATCTATTGCCAGACAATTTTCTGGACGGGACTTAGTAAATCCGTATTTACCAGACTTACTAAATCCTAATAACTTAATATCTAATCCGCTGCCAAACAGCCCATAAAAGCTTTAGGTAATTAATCAAAACCGGAAGAAAGACTCGCAAATAAGACAGCCTTCTATAGATAGTCATGCCGACAAGTTATGCAAGACGCCAAAATCTTTGTCCACTAAAAAATAGGACATAATTACTACATTTCCAACTCAATAGGTGAATGTTTCCCTCACATCCAATTCCGGTATCGAAAGCTATTTTGCCAGATGCGATTCAGCAAAAAGTAACACATCTCTTCGGGAATTGCTCAAAATACTAACTGTGTTCTTCCATATTTTATGGATCGAGAGAGTATTTCATTTTTTTAAAACATATATATATATATATTATTAGACACAAGAATTTATATATAAATGCTGTGCGAGACGATGGAGAAACTAATATAAGAAGATCGATAATAATGAAATAAGGAACTGGAGCTGGGAGAAGAAGAAAGAGGACGAATGGGAGGGAGGGAGGGAGGGAGGATAATACCTTGATAGCGAAGGCGATGGCTTCTCCGACCACTCCTGGTTTGGCCTGCCATGTCCCGAGCCCTACTGAGGGCATCTGGGCACCGGTGTTGAGAGTAAAGAGCTTAGCCATTTTAATCTTTTTCTCTTTTACTCGTTTCCTCTCCTACCCTCTTTGCCTAAGTGCTCTGGCAAATTGAGCGGCTTCATAGGGTATATATAGCTTGAGAACTGGGCGGCATGGCCGAATTGGCCCCCACGTTTCAATTATCGTCTAAACAGCTGTAGAAAGGACTCGAATATCCTACCTGGAAAACGAAAAAAAATTACGTAAATCGTACGCACATAGAATGGGGTATATGGAGGTTATAATCTGAGCTATAAACGAGATACGTAACTCACTAGAATCATACGCGCTCCTATTTTACAAAGCGTTACAATATGATCGCGTGATGCTATAAATGTAGCTATACATGGAGAATACGATTGGTTAGGTTACAACTCACTAGAATCCGATTATGAACCCGATCAGTAACTTCCGCGTATCACATTGCTCGCTCCTATTTCATCTAATAGTAAGTTACAAGCGTATAACTGAAAGACGCGATGCTATAAATGAAGTTACATAGATGAGTACAAAGAGGCATATACTGCCAGAATCCGATTATAACCTTCGTGTACCCCATTCCGCATGCAGCTCCTGCGTACGATTTACGTACGCAATTTTTTTCCCTGGAAAACAGAGGAGTCAAGACAAAACCGACCTCCAAAGGGGGCTGCGTTCTTCCTCTTAATGGGGCCCCTTGGGCCACATTAAAGCGTTTTTTTTTTCGCGCGATAATTTTTTTTTGTTTTTATTTTTTTTTTTTTGTCTGAACCTGGAATTTGTTGCCGCCCGCCCCAAATTCAAAGGAACGCGGGGCCACATAATCGACCTCTCTGCCCGTGTTATCCATCTAATATTTTCCTTATGTCCCACTATCGTGAAGCCAACCCCTGCCATAGCCTCTCGAGAAGCTGAGGGAGACGAATCTCCTACCCTAGCATCTCGTCTCACTTCTCCGTCCGTCTCCTGCTCCAGATAATCTCGTGAAGCCCCCTGCGCTCCCTAAAGTCGACTCGCCTGCTGCTTCCTTCTTCCACTGTCGCTTGAAGCTTGTTCTACATTAAAGCCTGCACTTGGAAAGTGTCTATTATCCATCGCATGAAGCTGTATCTTCAATTGCTTTTTCCAATTTTGCGGAAGGATTTTCACCGATGTGTGGTTCTGCTTGAATTTATTTTTGTATTGGGTGATGCTGATGAAATTCATCATGGAAGATGATCTATACCCCTCTTCATGATGAGTAGGAGCTTGGATAGTCAATGTATGCGTGTGTGGTCTTTCTATTCATTGCATTTTGCATCAGTGGTAGAGAATCGTAGGTGCTTGTGCTTATAGATTGAACACTATGTCAATCTTTAAAGAAAACAGTAATTTAAATTTACAGTTGTGCTTACAGTGGTATTGTTGAATTTTCATCAATTTTTCGCTTCTGGGGTATCAAATATGTGGTTGTCACAATTGTGTTTTAAACAACTTTATTAAACGAAGGCAGATTTGTCATTTTTCCAGAAACATCTGCTACAGCTGCAATAAATAGGTAATCGGCTTCTCGCTTCAATTTCCTGGACAAAGATATCTATAATCGCAAAGTTCGAAAACTCAGCATTACCCCAAACAGACTCTTAATCTCAGCTTAGTTGAGCCATCTCCAATGATAAGTAATCATCTTACACAATGATTCATAATATTATGGCAACCCAAATCTGATAAAAATAAATTTAAATTTTTTGCTAATCTCAGAAAAAAAAAATTATATACTAGACCATATAATAAACAAGAAAAAATATAAGTTTTGCTTTATTTCATAAATAATAATGTAACTTATATAACTGAATTAAAAAGAAAATTAGCTGAAATAATACAGACATAACAACAAAAAAAACAACTGCTCAAAACTAAAATAGGAAACAAATTAACTAAAATAAATACTGAGAATACCGAGAAAAAAAATCTAGGATCTGAATGTCTACCACACAAGGGACATTCCTACAAAATACGAAATAAAATCTACTATATAAAAATATTAGTGAGTTTGACAAATTAAACTCGGTAACAATTATTATTTATTAAGACATAAATGACAAGGATTGAGACAAGCAATGTGTACAATAAAGAGGGACAATTTACCATGTACGTATGTAACACTATAAGACAAAAGAGGGTTGTCAACAGTGTCATTCAGGCAAAATAAATATTCTTAATTATCATAATGAAACATATAATCATTTCAAATTCTATCAAGTCATACTAGTATATAACCTAGTATTTATGTATTATGCAGTTTCAATCTAATTTAAGTTTATATCATTGATTTTATAAGACACCATAAAATCAAGAAGGTAAACATTAACCCAAGGAAAAGAGGAAGGCTATCCGTGATTAAAAAAATCTGAGAAGCATTAAGGGGATTGCAGCACGGGTTTGCGAGCTGGTCAAAAAACCTAGACTGCATAGATTACATTTAAGCCTGAATGTAACCTCTATTGTGGTAGAAATTGAAGCTAGAATAGAGGGAGAATTTATTAGGGGAATAGTCGACCTAAAATTATTTATCTTTTCTCTTTAGGAACAATTTTTCCTATCATGGCTCATGATCATAACTTCATGAGTTTCTTTACGTTGGTTGCAAAGATGAAAATTGACCGTACCGCAATTACGCAAGTAAAATAACTTATAAAAATTATGGCCAAACTTGACCCCAAATCAGATTAAGCGGCTAATGTACAATAATGAAAAATTAAACTTTTGATAAATATAAATATAATTCGTACACTAGAGGTACTACACAAGTATACATACTATTTCAAGTAATATAGAGTTTTCTTCTTAAAATCTCAAATATCGATCCCACGGGGAAGCTAAGTAAAATAAAATAAAAGAAAGAAAAAAATTAATAAGAAAATTCTACTTAAAAATAATCTACTAAAAATATTAATATGCAAGTTACTCAAGTAGAAATTGCTAGTAAGAAAGTAATTTAAATGCTTTAACACAATAAACAAAAATTATTTCCCCATACGAAATATTTCATGATTAGTAAACATATAAACTTGCTTGAGAATTTTGAGAATGTGGTATTGTGACAAATATGAGCATATATATTTTTTACCCTTGTTACAGTGCATAAAGAACATTGGCTAGTTTTTTTAAAGATTGGATCAAGATGTATTATTAGTAATGAGGATGAATTCTAGGCTCTCACTTCTAGATTCCCCCAAGGGTGCCTATGGTCGGGCCTACTAGTGATCCTTCGGCTCTTTTTAAACCAAATTGATAGAGTTTAGCTTGTCACTCTAAAAACATAATCAATTTTATGCCCTTCAAAGATTATCTCTTTATATATTTGCACCTCCCCTTCAAGGATTTACCATATACCTTTCCAAGAGAAATATGATACATACAAGTTAAGATTAGCCCATGGTCAGATCTTAAGAATTCTCCACAGATTTTAACGATACAAGAGGCCAATTTGTAAGGTAAATGAAGATTAGGTAAAGTATCATCACAAATTATGGAAGAAGAAAAGCAAAATTTTCAAAACCAAATTAAATCATTAACTAAATCATTTCATATTCGTGGGGAGAAAGAGAAGAAGACTACTCATAAAGCATCAGATTCACACCACAAATCATATTTATATAATTCAAATTCAAAGTACAGAACTTAAGAGCCAAGATATAAATACTTATCTGGAATGGTATCCAAGTAATCCTTTGAAGTTTCTCTAACTCCGACTGACTTTTACAAGACTCCAACTCTAGTAATCACACTAAAACACTCTAAACTCTCACAAAAAGTAAAGTGAATATCACTCCACACTCTTTAACTTAATGACAATACACACCTCTTTCACTCTTACAACACCTACACACAATCAACAACCATACTTTTTGCTATAGATTCGTCCTATATTTATAAATGTTCGGAAATGACCAGAGGTTGCTTCAGGCATCTCTTCAAAATTCGTCCACATTCAATGAATATTCTAGAAATTAACTGTGGTGCCTAGGTGCCAGCTTCCTGCGCGAATGGACGCGTCCCTTCAGATTTTGAGTCGCACATCATCGTTGAGAAACTGATTTCCTGTGTCTATATTCTTTGTATCTTATTTATAACATATGAGAATTTGTCCAGAGACTTCTAGATTGCCTTTGAGACATCAATAACGCGTCTAAGAACATCTATTTTTTCCTTCTTTTCTTTACTTAGCTCATTTTTGCTCCTTTTACTCCGTTTTTCACTCTTTTTCTTCATAAACTCATTTTCTTGTACCTGTAACCAAAAATATAAGAAATACATTTCATTAAAGCATAATATCCTTAAAATATTAATTAAAAATGATATAAAATTTTAGGTATTTTTAAGGCGAATAAATTCACCCAAACTTAAACGTTGTTTGTTCTCAAGTAACTCTTTACTACTAAAAATAATAATCTATGAAGAAAAATATTTTCTTTAAGACTTTGTTAAATAAATAGAATAATGATACTTAAAAAGCTTTTTTAATAACTTAGGCTAAAACCAAAATATGTAAAATATTTAATAATTAAGTGTTAAGAACTCTTTTCTCCTATCTATTTGAAAAAAAATAATTGCAATTTGTCATATTAAGAACATGCAGATAATTTATAAGAAAATGATTTTCATGATAACTATACTAGTAAGGATGCTTATACATGAAACTTAAGTAAAAAATCTAATTAGGTCTTTTTCTATAAGATAATTCAAATGAAGCCAATTTTTTATTAGGTATCTCCTCAAGCTTCTCGTCATATTTTTTTATTTTTGGCTTTTTTTCATTTTTTTTTCATTTTTCTTTTGATTTTTGCCTTTTTTTCTTTTTCCTTTTTTTTCTTCTTTTTTTTTTTATATAAGCATTACTATATCTGGATAGCCTGTTAATGATTTTGAACTTCGCTATCCTTAACTTATATTTAAAGACTTAACACAATTTTCGTTTAATGAATATATGTTTAGCAAAAATATTTTTCATAGATTTTCAATTCTATCTTCTCTAGTAAACATTTAGATTCCTTCATACTTTCAAAAATACAATATTTTTTAATTCAGATATTTGAATCAAAATTGTTACACTCTTTCATTAAATAATTACAATTTTTAGAATTATTCGTGATTATATAAAAAAACTACTTTTATAAGTTTATTATAATATTCATGAAAATAATAGTATATTTATCTTAAATTAACTTTTCTTCCATATGTTATATTATTAATTTTTGAAAATATTGCTTACTAAGGACAAGTAAAGTTTAAATTTAAGTTCCTTTCCCTCCCCCAAATTTAGTTCTTTTTTATAAGGTTTATACATTTTGCAATATGAAATTTTAAACTAAGTAGGAAGAAAAATGTACAATATTTAAGGTTATTAAAACAGTAGAGTAATACAAGTATAAGCATCAATATAAAAGAGTAACAAAGTAAAGAACATATAAAAACTAACCTTCTTTTACAATTTTAAACACTAAAAACCAACAGGAGTGTACATAGGATTAATTTCTTAGCATTCTAACAACAGAAATATAACTGAGTTACTACAGAGTGCTCATACAGTGTAATAATACTGAAAAAGTAAAAACACACAACAAATACATAACTAATGCAAAGTAGAAATAAGGTCTAATCATTCTCAGTTTCTTCATCATCGTCGAAGGAATTATCTGGAATAGGACTTCTGGGGTTTATCCATGGGGTGAATTTAGGACAAGTAGGAAATTCTATATTCTCATCACCCTTCAAGAATTTCACAAGAACATCATTATATTCCCCATCATAGTCACTCTTCCTCTGTATATAATCAGACACATGATCGATTTTACCATCCATTTCATCTACTCTGTACTGCATCAAGAATAGATCACTTTGATGCTCCTAGTACCTCAGAAAAATTGTATTCCACACATCTGGTGGAGGCTCAGAAGTAGAAGTGGAAGGTCTGGGTGTAGAAGTAGAAAGCATAGAAGAAGAAAATGCCCCAGATCCTTGACTTTTTGTTTTTCCATAAATATCCACATGAGATTTTCCAATTGGCTTTAGTGGCTTAAGTATCTCTTCAGAATGAGAGTAAGTAATATTGACATTCTTGCATATCGAGAAAATGAGAGCCGGGAAGCCTAAACCAGAAATAACACTTCCTTTATCTGAAGTGTTGATTACATCATAAATAATGGCTCCCACATCGATTTACTTCATTTCTTGAATGCAATAATTTTAAATAGTTCATTCTTTCATCACTTCACTCAGGTGATTTGATGGAAGAATGCGAGTAGAAATAAAGTAGGGTCAGGCTTTAGAAGTAGCATTAAACATAGAAGAGGAAAAATTTACTCGCTTTTTGTTTCAGATTTTCCAAGATCCTCTTCCATCAATCAGGTAGGCTAAAATCTCATCAAGCTCTCCTTCAAAAAGAGAAAAAACATTGTAGAAGTCTGTAGCAGGAGGCAAGCCATAAAACATGTTGATTACTTCAGGATTGAACTCAACTCCCATCCCCATAACATAAACTTCATTATCGACTGTTTCAAGAAAATTTGCATAAAATTCTTGAACAACAGATATAACGGCTACAGCAGAAAAACAACAAAATTGCTCCCACTATTGAGCAGTAATAATATGTTTGATTGGGCCGTCGTGATGACAAAAACTTCGCTCTGCAATGAATTTGTGAGCCGACGTAAATTCGTTGTTGCGCACTTGAGCACTTGAGCACTTGCGCTAGCAAACTTCGACTAATTAAATTTGCTTCGTTCCTTTCCTCGCTTTGATTTTAGTGTCATTCTGTAATTTTGAAAATAATTCCAAACAATTTATAAAAATCATAACATGGCACAAAATTTAAGCTTGAAACACTAAATTAAGCTTAGATCCATGGATTTTCAACTTAAAAATAAAAATTTTCTTCCAAATGTTTGGTACTATTCATAGGTAGATAAATCTTTGGTGAAAACTCAAAATAACTATACCAAAATGTAGATCTAACCTTGAGAAGTTGAAATCCAGAGTTTCTTACTCTTCAAAAATTTTCGAATCAAGCTCAAAATGGAACCCTAGGACCGATTTTCGCGAGTTTGGGGGAAGAAGATGAAGTTTAGGCACTTTAATAGTGATGGGCTCGGTTTTAAGGCCGAAATCTGATTCAGGTGAACCAGCGCCTATGCGCCAGAATCACCAAAAATTTTGAAAAATTCCCAAATTTTTACATTTTGTAATTTAAATGTTTCTAACATCTGTAAACTTAAAATCACGTCATAAACTTCATCAAACATCTCCCAGAAAATATTTAAGTCCAAAATAGATTCCAAATTTAAGATACATTCCAAACAAAACTTGATACATTTCAAACTCAAATTTTACTTCATTTCATTTCAGATCTTCAAGAAAATGTTTAAAAAATACAGAAAATACAATTAAAAAACTTCTCACATCTCACAATAACATATAACAATCACACAAATCACTTACACGAAACATTTTCAAATCACTCAAGACTTAAATATTACAATCAATTTCTCCACATAAATTCACCCTAACTTCATGGATTCACATAAGAACCTTCATTAGTTCTACAAGATAATTTACTACGAACAAAGGAATGGAAGAAAGGGACACGAGGAAATTTCAAGGCCTTCTTTTCATTGATCCAATTATTCTTAGCATACATGGTTACCTAATAATCTTCAAAAACTTCCAAATGATCAGATTGAACATTGATTTGTCATTCCATATGCTCATATTGGTGGTACATTTCTTGCAACCTTCCTCGAATAAGAACTAATTCTTCTTCAATCTTCTCAAGCGGACCAGTTAATTTCTCCAATGTCATGGCTAAGTAGCCATTAAAGTAAGTTTGTGAATCCTTGTGCACAAATTTTGCTTTTCCTCCATTCTCTATGTTTAATCTCTCCATGGAAGCAATCAAATCTCTCTTCTCTCTCAAAAGTATAATTTCAGGTCAAAAATCTGATGGCTTCACGTTTGGGGACAAGGAAGTGGTGGTTTATAGGGAAATGAGTGGGCACTTAGGCGCCAGGATCTCAGGTGTCTGGCTCCTAGGTGCCAGAATTCTGAAAATCATAGGTTTACCCTTTGTTAAATTTTCATAAGTTTCACAACAAAATAGGGTCTAAAAATGTAGATCAAAAGATATGTAACTAAGTGAAGTCACATATAAAACACACTTGATATCAAAACAAATCAAATCATAATATGGGTAGCCTCCCACAAAGCACTTGGTTTAATGTTGTTAGCCCGACATAACCAATTGTTTACTCCAAATGGGATAAGTATAACACATGCTTAAAAGATGGAAAACTTCCTCCAATATAGGACTTCAATCTTTGTCTGTTTACTTTAATTACTGAATCTGTTTTCAGATCTATTATATACACTGCTCCATAAGGATAAACTTTCTTAACAACAAAAGGCTCTGTTCATTTGGATCTTAATTTACCTGGAAACAATTTTAATCTAGAATTATATAGTAAAACTTCTTGTCCAGGCTCAAAAGTCATTCTTAAAATTCTTTTATCATGTATTTTCTTCGTTTTCTCCTTAAAGATTCGAGCACTTTCATAATAACCATTTCTAATTTCTTAAAATTCATTCAATTGCAATAATCGTTTATCTTCAACATCATTTAAATTATAGTTAAACTCTTTAATCGCCCAATAAGCTTTATGTTCCAATTCAACAGGTAAATGACAAGGTTTTCCATAGATGAGTCTATATAATGACATTCCAATAGGAGTTTTATAAGCAGTCCTATAAGCCCATAAAGCATCATCAAGTCTATCAGCCCAATTAGTTCGCTTTGGGTTAACTGTTTTCTCTAAAATTCTTTTGATCTCCCGATTTGAAACTTCAACTAATTCACTAGCTTGACGATGATAAGCTGTTGAAATTCTATGTTTAATCCCAAATTTACTTAGTAGTCTCTTAATAAAAAGTTCTTGAAGTGACTTCCCCAATTAGTGATAATTATTTGTGGCAATCAAAATCTAGTAAAAATATTTTTAGTTAAAAATTTTTCAACACTTTTGATATCACAATGAGGTAAAGTTATTGCTTCAATCCATTTTGAAACATAATCAACAGCCAATAATATATAAATTTTTCTTGAAGAAGGTATAAATGGTCACATGAAATCTAAACCCCAGACATAAAAAATTTCCACTTCCAAAGTAAAATGTAGAGGCGTTTCTTCCCTCCTAGAAATATTGCCTATGTAATGACATCGATCACAGGATTTAACAAAAATGTTAACATCCCTAAATAATGTAGGCAAAAAAAATCCGGATTGTGAAATTTTGAAACCAGTTTTATTAATTCCGAAATGCCCATCAAATTCAAAGTTGTAACATTTTTGAATAATCTCGTAAGTTTCTTCATAAGGAACACATCTTCGTATAATAAAATTCTTACATTGTTTAAACTGAAAGGGGTTTTCCAAAAAATAAAATTTCACATCCTGTAAGAATTTCTTTTTCTGATGATGATCTAATACATATGGTATAATATTACTAGTTAAATAATTAACTATATCAACATACCATGGGATTAATCCATCAGAAACAGTATAAAATTGTTCATCAGGAAAACATTCATTTATTTCTTTCTTATCATTCATTTCCTTATTATTTTTTATTCTTGGTAAATGATTGACGATTTGATTATCAGACCCTTTTCTATCAACTATTTGAAAGTCAAATTCTTACAAAAGAAGAATCCATCTAATCAATCTAGGTTTGACTTCTTTTTTAGTCATCAAATATTTAATAGTAGAATGATTTGTATGCACTATACATTTATTCCCATGTAAATATGATCAAAATTTGTCAAAAGCATATACTATAGCAAATAGCTATTTTTCAGTAGTAGTGTAGTTAATTCGAGCTTCATGAAGAGTTTTACTGACATAATATATAACCTTAAACATCTTATCATATATTTGCCCAAAAGCTTCCCCTATAACGTAATCACTCGCATCACACATTAACTCCATGCAACAATGATTGGTGTTGTGATTAACTTTTCTTTTAATAAATTGAAGGCAATTAGGCAATTTTCATCAAATTCAAAATTTGTATCTTTTTCTAAAAGATGGCATAAAGGTTTAGTAATCTTGGAAAAATCCTTAATATATCTTCTATAAAATCTAGCATGTCCAAGAGAACTTCTTATACTTGTTACAGTAGTTAGGGGTTGTAATCCAGCAATAATTTGGATTTTTGCTTGGTCAACATCCACCTCATTTTTTAGAAATTTTATAACCCAATACAATTCCTTCCGTGACCATAAATTGACACTTATCCCAATTCAGAACTAAATTTGTTTCTTGATACCGCTTTAATACTTTAGAAAAATTATGTAAGCAAGAATAAAAAAAAGTTCCAAATGCGGAGAAATCATCCATAAAAATTTCAATTCCTTTTTTAATTAAGTCACAAAAAATAACCATCATACACCTTTGAAAGTAGCAGGTGCCATACATAACCCAAAACACATTCTTCAGAAAGCAAAAGTTCCATAAGGACTTATAAATGTAGCCTTTTCCTGGTCCTTAGGAGTTGTAGGTATTTGATGATAACCAAAATATCCATCCAAAAAGCAAAGATATAAATGTCTTGCTAATCTATCCAACATTTGATATAAGAATGGAAGAGAAAAATGATCTTTCCTAGTGGCATCATTTAGTTTTCTGTAATCAATACAGATCCACCAACCAGTCACTTATCTTGTAGGAATTAATTTGTTATTTTCATTTTCAACAACAGTCACTCCTCATTTCTTTGGAACACAATGAATATGACTAACCCAAGGACTATCATATATTGGATAAATAATTCCAGCATCCAACCATTTCAACGTTTCTCTCTTAACAACTTCTTTCATAACTTAGTTTAATCTCCTTTGAGGTTCAATACTGGGTTTACTGTTATCTTCCAATAATATTCGGTGCATACAAATTGAAGGGCTAGTTCCTTTAATATCTGCTATTGTCCAACCAAAACCTTTTTATACAGTTTTAACACTTCATGCAATTTCATCTCTTGTTTTGTAGTTAATTCAGAAGATATAATAAAAGGTAAAGTTAATGAATTCCCTAAAAAGGCATACTTTGAATGAGAGGGTAATTCCCTCAGTTCCAATTTATGAGCCTTTTCAATTGATGGTTTAAGTTCATTACATTCAGTTTTATCAAGTATTTCCTAATTTTCATTAATATAATGAATATATTTACATCTTCTTCAGAATCACATTCATCACTTAAATCTTCAGAGTCCGAAAACTCTTCTTCTTTAGAAATGATCTAACATTTTTCTTGGTAATGTTGTGTTATCATGTAGTAAAAAATATTCATTCTGTAACACTTTTCCTTGTTAGGATACCTCATTGATTTAAGAACATTAAATGTTACTTCTTGATCATTAACTTTCATGGTTAACTCCCATTTTTGTACATCTATCATAGCACATCCAGTAACAAGAAAAGGTCTTCCTAAAATAACAAGAATCTTTTTTTCTTCTTTCATATCTAGAATTATAAAATTTACATGGGAAAATGAATTTATCCTCCTTTACCAATACATCTTCTACATTCCTCTCAGATGAGTAGTAGATCGATCTGCTAATTGTAATGTTACAGTTGTAAGAGATATTTCTCTTAAATCTAACCTCTTAAAGATGGATAAGGGCATGATGTTAATACTCGCTCCTAAATCGTATAAGGCTTTTCCATGAAATCTGTCTCCTATAGCATAAGGTATAGTAAAACATCCAGGATCTTTAAGCTTTTGAGGAAGCTTTTTTTGAATAATTTCACTACATTCTTTTCTTAGTGCAACTGTTTCATAAGCTTCAAATTTTCTTTTCTTGTTAAGAATATCTTTCATAAATTTAACATACTTAGGCATTTTCTCCAAAGCTTCAACAAATGGGATATTTATGGTAAGATTTTTAAATACCTCAAAAAATTTCAAAAATTGTTGATCCAATTTTTGTTGTTTCAGTTGTTGTGGAAATGGGGGTGGAGGTTTTTCAAATTCATCTTAAGATAGAAATTGTCTTTCTTTTTTAGGGATTATTTCCTTAGGTTTCTCAACTTCTACCACTTCAGTCTTCTTTTGGATTTTAATTTCTTTTCCATCCCTTAGTTCTTTTCCACTTCTAAGTAATACAACTTTAATTTGCTCTTGGTCTTTTCCATTTTCTCTTGGATTTACTTAAACTATACTTGGAAGTGTTCCTTGTGGTCTTTTGTTAATTGCATTTGCAATTTGCCCCCATTTGATTCTTGATATTTCTTATCGCAGCATTTTGACTTTGCAACTGACTACCCATTTGTAAAATTAATTCTTCTATAGACAATTTCTTTTCCTTAAATTGCTGATTATTAAAAGCAGGAGGATAAGAAGGTCGATAGTTAGAATTAACATAATTATTCCAATTTCTCATTGGGTTAGGTTGGTTATTACCCATTATGGATTTGCATTATTCCAATTTAAATTAGAGTGATTTTTCCAACCTAGGTTATAGTAATTGGAATATGGGTTATTAATTTTGCTAGCGATAGCTTGCAATGTTTCTAAAGTTTGAGAATCATCAGTATTTCCTGAATTATCATTACATAAATGCGACAATTAAGATAAATTATCCAATTTCTTAGATATTGCAGCCACTTGAGAAACTAAAATAGAAAAGTCTTCATTTTCTTTAATACCAACCACCCTTTTAGTATTTACTCTATTAGAAGGCCATTGAAAATCATTAGTTTCCATTTCTTCTATTAAAGCATAAGCTTCATCAAATGACTTAGCCATTAAGGAACCACCAGCAACAACATCTACTTTAGATCAAAGAGAACTTATTAATCCATTATAAAATGTTTGTATAATTAACCAGTCTGGTAAAGCATGATGTGTGCACTTTCTAAGGAGTTCTTTAAATCGTTCCTATGCTTCATAAATCATTCTCCTTCAAAATGAGTAAATGAGGTTATATCATTTCTATGTTTTGAAATTTTAGATGGCGGAAAATACTTAGTTAGAAATTTTTGAGTCATTTCTCCCTAAGTTTTAATAGATCCTGCTGCTAACGAATTTAGCCACATCTTAGCCTTATCCCTTAAAGAAAAGGAAAAAGTCTAAGCATAATAGCATCATCAGAAACATTATCATATTTTAAAGTAGCACAAAGTTCTAGAGAACTATCAAGATGTAAATTAGAATCTTCAGTAGGAGATCCTCCAAACTGATTAATTTTTACCATTTATATAATTGCAGCTTTAAGTTCAAATCAATTTGCTGTTACAGCAGGTATTTGAATGCTTAAATGAATTTCATCAGTTATAGGGTTAGCATATTGTCTTAAGGGTCTTTGTAAATTTTGATGATCATTTCTACAATATTTTGTTTCATATTATTTCGAGGTATATTAGCCATTTCTTGCAAAATATGAAATCATTTTTCTCTTCTAATTATTCTTACAGTGCGTTTTAATTCATAATTATAGGGTATTAATCCTTCAGATCCTAAACTTTGCATAGAAAAATATTAGAAAATATTTTTGATTAAAAATAGCACAAAAATATAGTTTAAAAATATGTAGTTATATAAAATTTATCTTTCTTTTTAAATTTATATAAATCCACGGCAATGAATGAAAAAACTTAACCCGACCGCAATTACGCAAGTAAAATAGCTTATTAAAATTATGGCCAAACTTGACCCCAAATCAGATTAAGCGGCTAATGTACGATAATTAAAGATTAAGGTTTTGATAAATATAAATATAAATCGTACACTAGAGGTACTACGCAAGTATACGTATCGTTTCAAGTAATACAGACTTTTCTTTTTAAAACCCCAGATATCGATCCCACGAGGAAACTATCTAAAATAAAAAAAGAAAAAAATTAATAAAGAAATTCCACTTAAAAACTAATCTACTAAAAATACTAATATGCAAGTTACTCAAGTAGAAATTGCAAGTAAGAATGTAATTTAAATGCTTTAACACAATAAACAAAGATTCTTTCCCCAAACAAAATATTTCATGATTAGTAAACATCTAAACTTGCTTAAGAACTTTGAGAATGTGGTATTGTGGCAAACATAATCATATATATTTTTTACCCTTGTTGCAGTGCATAAAGAACATTGGCTAGTTTTTTAAAGATTGGATCAGGATGTATTATTAGTAGTAAGGACGAATACTAGGCTCTCACATCTAGATTCCCCCAAGGGTGCTTATGGTCGGGCCTACTAGTGACCTTTCACCTCTTTTTAAACCAAATTAATAGAATTTAGCCTGTCACTCTAAAAACATAATCAATTTTACGCCCTTCAAAGATTGTCTCCATATCTATTTACACCTCCCCCTTCAAGGATTTACCATCTACCTTTCCAAGAGAAATGTGATACATACAAGTTAAGAACTCTTAGCCCACAGTCAGATCTTAAGAATTATCCACTGATTTTAACGATACAAGAGGCCAATTTGTAGGGTAAATGAAGATCAGGTAAAATATCATCACAAATTATGGAAGAAGAAAAGAAAATTTCTCAAAACCAAATTAAATCCTAAACTAAATAATTTCACATTCATAGGGAGAAAGAGAAGAAGACAACTCAGAAAGCATCACACCACAAATCATATTTATATAATTCAAATTCAAAGTACAAAACTTAAGAACCAAGATATAAATACTTATCTGGAATGTTATCCAAGCATTCCTTTAAAGTTTCTCTGACTCCGACTCACTTTTACAAGACTCCAATTCCAAAAATCACACTAAAAACTCTAAACTCTCACTAAAGTAAAAAAATAATAACCCTCCACACACTTTAACTTAATGATAATACACGCTCTTTTACTATTACAATACCTACACACAAACAATAACCACACTTTTTGTTATAGAATCATCCTATATTTATAGAGGTTCAAAAATGACCAGGGGTTACTTTCGGCATCTCATCAAAATTTGTCCACATTCAATGAATATTCTAGAAATTAACTGTGGCGCCTAGGCTACAACTTCTTGCTCGAATGGACACGTCTCATCAGATTTTGAGTCGCACCTCTTCATTGAAAAACTGATTTCATGTGTCTGTATTCATTGTATCTTGTTTATAATATATGGGAATTTGTTCTGAGACTTCTAGATTGCTTCTAAGTCATCAATAAATGTCACAAAATTGTCCAAGAATTCTGTAGAATCTACTGCTGAGTCATAATTAGCCTTTTTTTCCTTCTTTTCTTCACTTGGCTCATTTTTTCTCTTTTTACTCCTTTTTGACTCTTTTTCTTCATAAACTCATTCTCTTGTACTTGCAACCAAAAATATAAGAAATACCTTTCATTAAAGCGTAATATCTTTAAAATATTAATTAAAAATGATAAAATTTTTTAGGTAATTTTAAGGTGGATAAAAAATCTATTGAACTTAAGTTTCCATAGAAGTTCCCTAATTTTGTCTTTGTGCACTCTTTTTTCCCTTTCATGCACCAAAAATATATATGGTTTATGCTATCTAATTTTACTTATTTTTGGTGATATTACACTTTAAAGAAAGGTACTTTTCATGATTTGTTGCAGGTATGATGATTTTAGGTGATTGGAGCGAAAAGAATAAAAAAGGAACGAATTCGGAGGGAAAAGGAGAAAAAAGGAGCAAAATGGTGGAAAAGATATTCTGGTGCCACCGACGCCAGAATGGGTGCCGCCGGCGCCCAAATCCAGAGAGCTCAGAAAATATTACGGACGATAGAGCGCCGCCGGTGCCCAAGGTCGGTGGAATTCAAATTTTGAGAGTTTTGGCAAAATTTTGATGGGATGCCTATGGAAACTCTTGGGATTTCATCTCTAACTCTTAAATAACTGAATTTAGACGAGGAAAGTGAGTTCTAAGGGAGTTCTAGAGAGTTTTAGAGTGTGGTCTCTTGCATTCCATTACTTTCTTTTAGTTTTTAGTGTTAGGGTTTAGTGTAGAAAAGAGGGATTCTTCTCTAAGAAGTGAAGTAGAACGAGTAAAGTTAGAGATTGCTTCTTCCTTTCCATTCTAAAGAGATAATTAAGTGTTGTAAAGAAGAGAAAAGGATTCAAAGGAACTTTAAGGAGTTCAAACTGGGGAAGAGAAAGAGATAAGTTGTATTTTCTTTTGTGGTTTGTATGACTTTTCTTTTATATATAAAATCCATGTTTTATTGTATCTTCTCCATGAATTATGAGTAGTCTTCTTTGTCTTTCTTCTTGCTTAGAGATGTGATGATGGTTTGAAGTGGATTTGATGTGCTTTTAATGTGATGAAGAAATTGTGATGGTTTTTCATATAGAACTTAATTTACTTTCGATCTGGCCAATTGAAATGTTAATATTTTGTTGAACATTAAGTTTGAAAAGATTTAATGTCCTACAATAATAATGAAATATCCATTCAATTTACATGGATGAATTGCGTAGTTCATGGGAATTGTGTGCAAATAAATAGGAAAATGTGTTCTGAAAGACTTCAATGTGAAGTTTTCAGGGTGGGGTGAAAGGTTGAAATCCCCAGATTGGTTATAAGATTAGTAACTAATATCAAAGGTTAGCCTTCGGGTGAAGGGTGAGTGGGAGCTCCGAAGTGAGAGCCGGTATCCTCCCAGCCTAGCCCTAGAATTAGTAACTAAACTTAGAATGTGTCAATGTTCTTTTCTTATTTAGAGGAGGGGGTACTCTTCTAAAGGTAAAGAATCATCTATGCTCCTATTTGACACAATAAATTAGATAATTAATCCATATCAATCTACACATCATATTCTCATTACAAGAAGAAAGATACTTTTCTCATATATCAAAAACCTTTCAAAAACTTAGTTTAGTGTGTCGTTATTTAATTCTGTTTTCAAAGTTATTAGAAGTAATTGTAGTTTAGTGGGTTGTTACTGTTTTCTGCATAGTAGTAGTAGTGTTAGAAGAAAGTTATAGTGCAACTTGTTAAAACTTTCGATTTGCTTCAACTTAAAACCTCCTTGTGGGATCGATAACCAGAACTTCACTAGAGCCCTGTATTACTTGATACGATACGTAAAATTGCGTTGAATGCTTGGACTTTACAAAATCATTATAAATATATAAATTTGAATTTAACAAAATCTTGCATTTAAAAATATAGAAGTAAAGTTTGGTTACATCAAGTTTTTGGCGCCGTTGCTGGGGAATTATATCTCCTAGTAGTGGTGCTGAATTTGTGTATTCAAACCAATCACATCAAGTTTTTGGCGCAGTTGCCTGGGAGGTAACGAAGTCAAAGTAAAAAAAAGTGTTTGTGTGATTGTATATGCGTAGTATTAGATCTATAGGTTTAGAGCCTTACGATTCAGAGTTAGAGTGTAATGTCAGAAAAATTAGAAAACAACAAAAGCAAATAAAAAATTATTGAGAAATGGTGAATATTCAAGCTAATCAGAGAAATGATATTGGAATTTTGCCAAGACCTTTAAGAGATTATGCTAACTCAACAACATATGAAATTCATATAACTATTCAAAATCCTGATGTTGCTGCTAATTCATTTGAACTTTAACCTGCTATTATCCAAATGGTACAAAATAATCAATTCACTGGAACACCTAATGAGGATCTAAATTTACATCTCGCTAGTTTTTTAGAACTATGTGCTAATTTTAAATACGATGAAGTGTTTAGTGACGCTGTCAGACTTAGACTTTTTCCTTTCTCGTTAAGGGATAAAGCTAAGGCGTGGTTAAACTCATTAGCACCTGCATCTATTAGAACTTGGGGAGAATTATCTCAAAAGTTTCTATCAAAATATTTCCCTCCATCAAAGACTGCTAAACTAAGAAATGATATTACATCTTTTTGTCAGTTTGAAGGAGAGTAAATATATGATGCTTGGGAGAGATTTAAAGATCTTCTTAGGAAGTGCCCACATCATGCTTTACTAGATTGGTTAATAATTCAAACATTTTATAATGGATTAGTGGAATCATTAAGATCTATTATAGATGCTGTTGCTGGTAGATCATTAATGTCAAAACCTTTTAATGAAGCATACACATTAATTGAAGAAATGGCTACTGATAATTTTCAAAGGCCATCTAAACGGGTAAATCCTAAGAGAGTAGCTAGTGTTCATGATTCAAATTTGATGACTGTGGTAGTTTCTCAAATTGCAGCCCTTTCTAAAAAAATAGATCAATATGGAATGAATTATTCTCAACAACCTCAAGTGTTGGAGGAAAATTCATTTGGACAGATAACAGAATCTCGAACGCCCTATGAGACTTTAAATGCTATTAATAGACCTAACAATCCTTATTCGAATTATTATAATCCTGGTTGGAAGAATCACCTAAATTTTAATTGGAATAATAGTAATGCTAATGTTAACCTGCATTGGGCTAACAATTCTATGAATCCAATTGGAAATTCAAACAATCAAGGGAATCCTAATTTTAGACCATCTTATTCCCCTAGATTCAATAGTAACCCACAATTTAAGGATAAGAAGTTGTCTACTGAAGAAATGATTCTGAATATAGGAAATCAATTACAGGCTCATGGTGTTGCTATGAAAAATATTGAAAAATCAATTAGGATATATTTTCACTGCACTTAATAATAGACCTTCTGGAACACTTCCAAGTAATGTGGAGATCAATCCATAGGATCAAAAAAAGGAATAACTTAAGGCTATTCAATTAATGAGTGCAAAAGAATTGGAAACTAGAGTACAAAAAGAAGTTGAAGTAGAAAATGAGAAGGCGGAAATTGAAAAAGATTCAAACAAGATTTATCCAGACTTGGATTATCCTCTTGAGCCAATGTTGATAACTTTTCAAAAGCCACCTCCTCCATTTCCTAAAAGATTAAAGAAACAAAATAGGGATAATATATTTGGAAAATTTTTGGAGATCCTTAAGAAATTAACGATTAATATTCCTTTTGTTGAAGCATTAGAACAGATGCCTGACTATGCTAAGTTTATGAAAGATATTTTGAGAAAGAAAAGAAAGTTCACAGATCATGAAACTGTTGCACTTAGCGGAGAGTGTAGTGCAATAATTCAGGAGAAGCTTCCTGAAAAACATAAAGATCCTGGTAGTTTCACTATTCTGTGTGTTATAAGTGAAAATTTTTTCGGAAAGGCTTTATGTGATCTGGGAGTGAGTATTAATCTTATGCCTTTATCAACTTTCAAAAGGTTGGGAATATGAGAAATCTCTCCTACATCTGTGACTCTTCAGTTGGCCGATCATTCCATTACTTACCCCAAAGGAGTGGTGGAAGATGTGTTAGTAAAAGTGGATAAATTTATCTTTCCTGTGGACTTTATTGTACTTAATATGGAGGAAGATAAAGAAATTCCAATCATTTTGGGAAGACCATTCGTTGCTACTGGAAGAGCGGTAATTGATGTTCAAAAAGGAGAATTAACTATGAGATTTAATGAACAAGAGGTGACCTTTAATATTTTAAAATCTATGAAGTATCCCTCAATAGAAAAAGATAATGAATGTTTTAGGATGGAGCTCTGTGATTATTTGAGAAATGATCATTTCAAGAATATATTTGAAAACGAAGAATAATATTAAAAAATATTTGAAGAAGAAATTAAAGATGATGAAAATTCAGATAATGAAAAGAATGAAGAATTGGAGTATGTTCAGGAGAGATTCCAAATATTAGACACTATGGAAGGTGGAAATAAAAGCTTAATTCCATCTATCATAAAACCTCCTGAACTTGAGATGAAATTCTCTCTAATCATTTAAAGTATATGTTTTTAGGAGAATCTTCTACCTTGCCAGTTATAGTATCTTTGGAGTTAAATGATTATCAAGAACAAAAACTATTGGAAACTTTGAAAAGATACAAGAAAGCTTTTGGATGGACTTTGACAGATATTAAGGGAGTTAGTCTTTCGATTTGTATGCATAGAATTTTATTAGATGATGAACATAAACTGAGAGTTGATCATCAAAGAAGACTGAAGACTATAATGAAAGTAGTTAAGAAAGAGATTTTAAAATGATTGTGTGCTAGAATTAATTATCCTATTTCAGATAGTGCTTGGGTAAGTCCAATACATTGTGTACCGAAAAAGGGAGGAGCAACTGTTGAAGTGAATGAAAATAATGAAATTATAACCACAAGACAAATTAATGGATGGCGAATTTGTATTGACTATAGAAAATTAAATGCCGCCACCAGAAAAGATCACTTTCCTCATCCTTTTCTCGATCAAATGCTAAATAGTGTCGGCATATATTTTTATAGGTTTTAAATTTAATTTAAATATGTATAAGATTTAGAAAGTAGCATTTTATCTTGGAAATAATTTTAAGTTTGAAAATTTTAAGATATGAAATCAAACCGATCTCACATCCCAAATAGTTTATATAAACGAGCACCGCACTACAAACCGTGTATCTATCCCGAAGAATAGACACACTGCTTGATGATGAGGCTCGATTAAATAAACTAGAAGATTTGTGACATCCGTTTGGTCTGCGAACCAATTTTATAAGCCGACAAGTTCCCCTGCTTAATATAAAGGAATTAAGCGGGGTTTATATTACCTGGGTTCTCAAAGTTCCCTATAAGGGCAAGCCCCTATAGTTAATTACATCTTAAATAACGGGAATCACCTAAGAAAACTCTCGATAATATTCAGTTGTTTTACTCTCAAGAATTTTCAATGTTTAAGGCTTTCAAACAATTGGTTTTTGGAAATTTCAATAGGGAATGGATCAAATTTGGAACAGTTTATTTTAGGGAATCAAAGGAAGAGACACGGACCCGAAGTGAACTTCGGTGACTTCCCAGCTATCCTATGGTTTGGCTTCGATTTAGGGAGAATTATTTAATGTTATAATCTTGCCAATTTTAGTTAATTAGGACTTATATTTGTATAACACAATCATTCAAATAGCCTTGAAGATGTGAGGGCTTATGTCGTACCAAACGACTACCTCGGAGTCCTAAGACTGGTTAGGACTTAATTTGCATAACATTATTATGCAAATGCCTAACAAAGAGTTGAGGATTTATGTTGCACTAGGCAAATCACCTCGAAGTCCTATGGCTTTGTTGTTTAATTCTAAGAAAAGTTTAGCTGATGTAGATCCGAGTTTTGCTGACGACGATGGCTGTGCTGCCACTATGCTCCAAGCTCCTTGTTGTCACAAAGGTTTAGTTTTAGAAGGTGAAAAATCAGGAGATGAGAGAAGTGTTTTGGTTTAGAGAAAACTTAAAATCCAAGTGTTTTTTTAATGTTTTAATTAAAACAAATCTTAAAGTTGATTAAACAGAACCGATTAAGATCTCACGGTTCCGTCATCCCGACACCGTTATTTTCGTTGGATTCACTTATTCCAGATGAATTTGCTAAACTCAACTGAATGGGTTCCACACTTTCATTTAGACTGTGGGAAATCCCGTTAGCAACACGTGGGTTACATCATCCAAGGTATTCCCGATCATCCAACGAGACATTTTAATTTAGTGAAAATTATAATTTTTGTTGTTCTGTTTGTGATTAAATTTTGACTTGTCTTATATTTTGAAATATTGTGGCGGTAAATTTTATCTTGTATGACTTTTAATTTAGTTTTGGGTTCCAGTTTTATGGCTATCATAAAGGTTTCAGTTTTCATGCAAGAATCTTATTTATCATGCAAGAAAAGTAAAACGTAGTGTAGGTAAATAAATTGCAATAAGGTAAATTGCAATAAAGTAAAAGCGTACCTGGAGGGCCTTCTCGTCATTCCCACTCGAGACTTTAGTATTGCATTGCATGTATGTGTTTATAATTTTGCAGAAATTAAAGCATGCCAGAAAACAGGAAGAAGTAGAACTAACAAGAAGTAACTACTCAATCCTATGATGTCTATGTTTAGATCTTGGTTGTCTACCAAGTACTATGATGTCTATGCGAATTTCTATATTGTGTTTCAATAAACTTTGTTTAAATTTAAGTGAGGATGGTTTCGTTAAGTACACATATTAAGTTTAATAGACATCAGAGGTATCCAAATAGTCAAAGAAGGATGCAGGTCCATGCTTCCCTCTCATATCTTGATGAAAAGTCTCGGGCTCATTTAGACTTATTATGTTGCTTAACAATTCACCCTACCTATACCCTAATGCTTAAATAACACACTTGTTCACGGTAGGTTGGGGCAGATGGGTTTAGGTGTGGTTTGGATTTGGATTGGTGGCAATTGGTAGTTTGATTTGGACTTATGGGAGTGATGTGAAGATTAGTTTGAGTTTGTGTTTGGATTTGGTTTTGGTTTATGTTTAAATTTGGTTTGTGTTTGGATTTGGTTTTGGTTTATGTTTAAATTTGATTTTGGAATGTGAATTGAGATGTTTATGTGGACATCGGATAAAATTTGGGTTACTCCATGCATTCACTAAGCATAAGGGTATTCTTATTATGTTTTTAACATTAAGTTGTGATTTCCTAGAAGTCTTTATGAAGGGAAAAATGAACCATGCCCTAGGAGGCCTATCTTAGGTTTGATTGTTATCGTATTGGTATTGTATTGTGGTCGGGACTGTTGTTGTATGTTGTGATTGTTGTGTTGTGGTTGTGTTATGATTATGTGTTATCATTGTTGTATGTTGTATGTTATTGTTTTGTTTTGTTTATGTGTTATATTATTATTGTATGTTATTTTATTCTTATGTTATTTTATACAATATTATGTTATTATTATTTTTATTATGTGTTGTTTAAACATATTATCTTTTATTTGTAATTAAATTTATTATCTTATTTTATCCATTGTGACTTATATACTTTATTATCATTCATTTGTTTTTTTTTTTGTTTTATTTAATTAATTGGTTGTTATTTATTTGTTTTATTCAATTAATTGTTATTTATTTATTTTATTTTACTTTAACTTGATATTTATTTATTATTATTTTAGTTTTAATTTATTTTATTATTTAATTTAATTAATTTAATTCAATTTATTAGCATTTACAATTATAATTTAATTTAATTTAATTTAACTTTATTTAATTTGTTTTATTTTAATTTATCATTCATTTTTAATTTAATTTAATTTAATAAATTATTATTTACAATTATTATTTAATTTAATTTAATTTAACTTAACTTTATTTATTTATTTAATTTAATTTAGTTTATTTAATTTATTTAATTTAATTTAATTTTATATTATTTATTTATTTACATTATCATTTAATTTAATATAATATAATATAATTTAATTTAATTTATTTATTTAATTTATTTAATTTAAACTATTATTTATTTAATTGTTCTTGGTTTACTTAATTATTATTTAATGTAATTTATTTAATTTAATTATGATTTAATTTAATTATTATTTGATTTTAACTATTTAATTTTAATTTAATTCATTATTCATTTATATTATTTAAATTATTTTTTCGGCTTTATGTATATATGTATTATTCATTTTTTTATCCTTACATTTTTATAAGTTATTTTATTTTAGTTAATTATATGTACATTTTTATTACTTAAATATTATTGATTTATTATTATTAATTTATATTATTAATTTACATTATTTATTATTATCATTTTTATTATTATTTATTTATTTATAAGACTTTTCATTTTCTCTCTCTTAAATTATTATTTTCTTTATTTAAAGTTATTATAATTTATATTAAGTTATTATTTCTTAAATTTATTATTTACATGTATATTTATATTTAGATTATTTTAAAAAGAATGATGTTTTTATTTACCTATTTTTATTATTTATTTATCTATTTATAAAGCTTTTTAAATATTCTCTCTCCTAAATTATCCTTTCATTTATTTTAAATTATTACCATTTATTTAAGTTATTATTCATTAAAATTATCATTCACATATCTATATTAAAAAAAAACTCTTTTATTTACTTCCTTTATTTTCATTATTAATTTTACTTATTAATTTACATATATTTATTATTATTCATTTATTTATATTTTAGTAGTTATAATATTTTTAAAATTAGTGTAGTTATTCTTATTTAGTATGGTTATATTTTATTTTGCATTTAGTATTAAATTTAATTTAGTATAGTTTATTTTAATTAAAAATTAGTAAAAATATTATTTAATTTATTTAAATTTATAATTATATCACTTATGTTTTTACATTCATAATTATTTATTTTTGATTTTTTTTATTTCATTTTCTTTTGGTTTTATTTTTATTTTATCCTTATGTTCATATTTCGTTTTTTATTTTATTTTCTTTATGTTATGTTTATTTCTTTTTACTTTTCATTTCCTTTATGTTGTATTAAAAATTTAAAAAAAAATTCATTTTTTTAAGGTAATAAAAACTAGGTGAAAAGATTAGGTGGTATTTTTGTAAATATTTAACATTAGCCATATAACTTTGCATAAAGAGAAATTGTTAAGCTTAAACATGAATAAAATTTAAATGGCATGAAGATTTGTAAAGGAATTAACCTACACATGATTTTTGAAAACATACATGGATAGATTTTAAAAAAAAAAACTAAATTAGTTTGCATAAAAAGGAAATCCCTAAGCATGGAAGAGTTTAACACATAATTTTTGTAAACCTATGTAGAGGAAGAAGAACTTTAAAGAAAATACATGTATGTGTGATTTTAGGCTAAGCATTAGAGGGTTAAAATGTTTCTTTGAAGCTTAAGTGTTCATAAGATTAAAGAGAGGGGGAAGAAGCTTACCTTGCTTGGAGGAGATGATGGAAGAAACCTTGGAGAAGCCCTCGATGAAGCTCACGGCTAGGAGGATTTTTTGGGAGTGGAATGGCTAAGTGTAAGAGTGTGTGTAAGTGAGTGTGTAAGGGTGTGTAAAGTGGGATTATGGTGGGATTTATGGAGAGAGGCTCACAGCTAAGAATTAAGGAGGGGGTAAGGGAGTGATGAGGTGGAGGCATGATAAAGGTAAGGAGGAGGTGAGGTGGAGGTGAGGTGGAGGCATGGTGAAGGTAAGGAGGAGGTGAGGTGGAGGCATGGTGAAGGTAAGGAGGGAAGACTTTTTTTTCTTTTTAAATGTATTTTTTTTTTTTCATGTAGGGCTGCCGTGAGGTGTAAAAATAAAGGAAGTATGTGGGTGTGTGTGAGTGGGTGTATTTTAATTTGGTGAATTTTGGATTTTGGGTCCATTTAAAGAACATTGGGCTAACTTGAATTTAGATTAGGCTAGAGCTCAAATGAAGCCCAAGTGATTGTCAACATGATTGTAATGAAGAATTTTCATGAAGACACAAAGTGGTTTTGACCTCATTTGGAGGTTCAATTTTGGCATGGATTGGATTTTTGATTATTTTGGACCATGTTGGGTTCGGGTCAAGCTATCTTGAGTGTGAGTAGGAATGGGGTTCAGAGGTCTTTAACAATATTGTAGATATGGTTGTCTCGAATATTTTTCGTGAAGACATGAAATGATTTTGACAAGGTTTGGAGGGTCAATTTGGTGGATTTAAAACAAGTGTTCAGCTTGGGTCAAAATTGGGGTTTCTTTGGTCCAAAATGGATTTGGGTAAGACCTGAGCTCAAATTATGCAATTGATGATCCAATTCAGTTTAAGGAGGTGTTATAAAGAGTTTGAAATTGAAATTTTGGAGGAATTGATTGACATCGGGTCACTTTAGGAGTTTTGGGTTATTTACACAAAATTGGGGATTTTGATTTCAAGTGGAATTAGATTCAAATGTGGGTCATATGGGACTTGAATTTGGTCTAAGTTGATATTTGGGATGTTGAATTTTGGTTTAGAATTGAATTTGATGAAAATTGGGGTCAATTGGGTCAAGATTGGGTTTGGTTTAGGCACCTTTAGGTTAAATGGGCCAAGTTGGGATTTTGGATTGAAAGTGTATTAATTTGGCAAAATTGACCTATAGTGCAGTTAAAAAAAATGAAATTGGGAATATTTGGGATTTTAGAATTTTCTGGGAATTTTTAGAATTTTTGGATTTTTGGGGTAAAAGGGTATTTTGGTAATTTTGGGGGGGTTTAGGGGCATTTTTGGAAATTTTGGTATTTTTGGCCAAAGATGGTCAATTTGAAAGGTGGGAAATGTTTAAGGATTGATTTTGATGAATTTTGGAGAATTTAGGTAATTTTGCCAAATTTGGGCAATTTTAAGGGTATTTGGTAGGCTTGGTGGGTCCAGGGTCCCGGGGGTCAAAAATTGAAATTTTGGAAAAATGAAGATTGATCCAGTGTAAGTGAAGTGGAATCATTTTGGTTGAGCCATGAAGCCATATTAAACCCATGTGAGCCATGAGAGGACTCATTTGAGGCATTCATTATGTTGTTCCCAACCCTCTTAGCCAGGGGCTAGGGGTTAATGACCATCCTATGAATTACCTACATGAGTCAGGAAGTCAAGTTGGGTATGAATGGTTTTAGGAATTGGAATGTGTGTGAGAGTGTAGTGTATGTGCAAGTCAAACCTCACCAGGCCAGGCCATCCAGGGTATTCCTAAGGCCAAAACGTTCTATAGGGAACTCATCCTTTAAACCTCCACATTTGATCTCAACCCTCTAGGTGATTAGGAGTTTACAATCAAGCCTGTGGGGTTTGCAGGGAGTTAAGAAGTAGTTTGAATTTCTAAGTGGTGGGTTCCGTTTCTAATCCTGTAAGATAGTCAAAGGAAAAGCCTATGGCTAGATCCTAAGCACTAAAGAGGGAGAAGAAAAAAGACCTCATCAAAAAATGAGGTCAACAAATGGACCCCCAATAGGTGTGGTGTGCTAACCAAGCACACCGCGCGTATTGGCGTTGACCGAAGAGATCAACAAAACCAACACAAATGTCCAAGTGACAAACTTAGGACGAAGTAGAAGAATTTTCACTGGGGAGTATCAGGTATATTTCCATGACCGGAGATCCCTGAACTCTCGCTGGGGAATATAAAAGGAGGTGAATTCCAAATCACAAGATCTGGGGAATTCGATTTAGATTTCATTTTATTTTTAAATTTCAAGTTTCAATGTGTGAGTTTAGATTTCAATTTGAAGTTTAATTTAAAATCAATTCAAGGAAATTTTGAATTTGAAATGAGAATTGAAACCTAGGTTCCAACCTCGGAATTGCGAAGAGAACAGGAATTTGGGTACCAGCCTTGAAGGTTTAAAGGTTCAATGAGAATTGAAATTTGATTCCATTCTCAAAGGATTAATGAGAATTGGAAATTTATTCCAAACTCGAAGGTCTAATGAGAATTGGAAATTGATTCCATTCTCGAAGCTCTAATGAGAATTGGAAATTGATTCCATTCTCGAAGGTTTAATGGGAATTGGAAATTGATTCCAATCTCGAAGGTCTAATGAGAATTGGAAATTGATTCCAATCTTGAAGGTCTAATGAGAATTGGAATCAAATGAGAATTGAAAATTGATTCCAATCTCGAAAGTCTAATGAGAATTGGAAATTGATTCAATTCTCGAAGGTCTAATGAGAATTGGAAATTGATTCTAATCTCGAAGGTCTAATGAGAATTGGAAATTGACTCCAATCTCGAAGGTCTAATGAGAATTGGAAATTGAATCAAATCTCGAAGGTCTAATGAGAATTGGAAATTGATTCCAATCTCGAAGGTCTAATGAGAATTGAAAGGAGCCAGTAAGTGTACCAAGTCGAAAATACTTGACTTAGCAATAAGTCGAGGAAAATATTCAAATTTCAAAAGAGTTTCCAATAGATTTCGATTGAGGAAAGAATTTGAAAGATTCGAATTAGAGGATTCAGATTGAAATTCAATTCAAAGTTTAGATTCGTTTTGTTTGTCCTTTAACGTTCCAATTTTATTTTTTGTTGTTTATTTAATGTTCATGTGAATTTGAAGTTCATTTTATTATTCAGACTTTTAAGAGGAGTTCTTTTTTATTTTATTTTCTTTTCTGTTCTTTGTTCAAAGTTCATTTAACTCTAATGGTGTTTCCCAGTCAATTCGCACAAAAAGAGGTGAAGGCAAAATACGACGTAGTCGTTTTCATTCCAACTTCGCCGAAAGTACATCATACAACTTGATCTCGAAACACATCTTATACAATCCATATAAGCTCAAAATGGATTGTGTATGATTCTTGTCGATCCATCCAAAATCATTTGTCAAAATCCATGTCTGAATAGTGTTGACCTCATTTTTGGTGAGGTCTTCTCTTCTCTCTTTAGTACTTAGGATCTAGCCTTAGGCTTTTCCTTTGACCATCTTAGAGGACTAGAGATGGGACCCACCACTTAGAAATTTCAAACCACTTCTTAACTCCCCGCAAACTCCACAAACTTGACCGTAGACCCCTAATCACCTAGAGGGTTGAAATCAAATGTGGAAGTTTAAAGGATGAGTTCCTATAGGACTCTTTGGCCTGAGGACCGCCTCGGGTGGCTCGGTCCAGTGAAGGGGCCGACTTACACACACACTACACTTATACACTACACCTACACACTACACTTCCACACACCTCCTAAAACACACCCATACCCAACTTGACCTCCCGACTCATGTAGGTGATTCACATGGATGGTCCTTAACCCTTAAACCCTTGGCTAAGAGGGTTAGGAACAACATAGTGAATGCCTCAAATGAGTCCCTTCATGGCTCATGTGGGCTTGATATGGCTTCATGGCTCAAAAAAAATGATTTCATTCCACTTACATCCACCCAATCTTCAATTTCCCAAATTTTTTAATTTTTGACCCCCGGGACCCTACACCCGCTAAATTTACCCAAAACTCTTCAAATTACCCAAATTTTCGCAAAATTTCCAAATTACCCAAAATTCTTCAAAATTATTCCCAAACATTTCTACACCACTCAAATTGATCATCCATACCCAAAAATATAAAAAATTCCAAAAATACCTCCCAATACCCTCCAAATACCCAAAATACCCCTCTTGACCCAAAAATCCAAAAATTCAGAAAATTCCCAGAAAATTCCAGAAAATCCCAAATATTCCTAATTTCATTTTGTCCAACTACACCATGGGCCATTTTTGTCAATTTACCCTACTTTTGTCAAAACCCCCAATTTGACCCATTTTAACCCTAAGTGAACCCAATGTCAAACCAAACCTACCCAATTGACCCAAATTCTGGTCCAATTTAGTTCTAAACTTCAATTCAACATTCTCAATACCAATCTAGACCAAATCCAAGTTCAATTTGATTGACATTTGGATCCAATTTCACTTTTGGCCTTAAAGCCCAATTTGGACCCATGACCCAAACCTAACCGAAACTCACCCAATTCAACTTCAATTAACCCCAAATCTTTTCTAAACCTTCCTTAACAGCCCTACAAACAAAACACTAACATGATTTGCCCAAAATTTAGACCCAAACCCCACTCAAATTCAACCCAAAGCTAAAAGGACCATTTTTGACCTAAACCCAAACCTAACCCAAATGAGCCCAAACTCCAAAATCAAAACCCAACCAAAGTCAAAACCTCTTTGAAACACCCCCATAAACATTTCTCAACATTAATTTTACATCAATTTCAACCCAAGCCCAACATTGGCCCAAGTTAGCCCAATTTGACCTACATTGGCCCACTTACCAAATAAACCCAAATTCAAACCAATTCAACTCCAAATCACACCAAATTGACTCCAAACCCTTCATAGAACATCCCTAAACCAATTATAACATTTATTTGACAAGGTCCTTCACAAAATCTTTACCCAAATGCCCATCCTAAAATCAAAAAGCCCATTTCCCTTAAACTTTCCTAAAAGCCCACTTCCTTCAAATTCAAAAGCCCAAATTCATCCAAAGCCCACATGGCACTTCCCCTCATCATCCATTTAATCAAAATTGCCCCTAAGTTTCAATGTCATCAATTAAACAATTCCAAATCAAGCCCCCATATAAATTCCCATCAAAATATCAAAATTTTCTTAAATCCCTTTTTATGAAATTGACCCAAACTTTTCCCAAGCCAAATGGAGCCATGGATGAGCCATTCACAAGCCATATGAAGCCATGAAAGTTTGGCATGTGACCATGCCATTAATGGTAAAAGGAGGGGGCTCCTTTCCTAATCTTTCATTAAGCTTTTTAACCTTATCCATGACACACTCTAAACCATGTTTAGCCACCTCATCATGGATAGAGACCACACCATTCTCTCTTGGCCGACCCAATCGATCCTCTCAGCCCAAAATCAGGCCATGGGGAGGTGCACCCAACCCAAACCAATGGGTTGACCAAATTGAAGCCAAAGTGACCCCTTCCCCATTCCATTTTAATTCAAAGCCTTTACACATGTCAAAGCCCAATTGCCTTCACCAACTTCAAGCCCTGGACTCCCTGACCCTGAGGGTGACCCATGCCTGCCGGCCAGCCGCCTGGGTCGCCGGAAAACTCCATGGCCGAGACATGGGGAGGAGTCAAATTTTGGAATTCCACCTTGCTGAGCTGCCCCATGCCCAATGGCCACCATGGCTGTTCTTCCCATGACCAGAGCAACTCGATCCCAACCCTCGGTCATCCCCGGGAGGCTCTCCAGCCACCTCTATTTAAACCCGACTCCCTCACGGCCATGATAGGAGAGTTGCACAAACCTTGCCGGAACTCGCCAAAATTGTTCCAAACCCTTCTCCACCCTTAGAGCGCTTGATCCCCAAGTGTCAATTTGCCCTAATCCCCACCGATAAAATCCAATTTCTCAACCGAAATTCCACCCAAAACCAGGACACTTCTCCACGATGGAGCCAATCCCCAAATTGATTGGTTCTACACCTTCACCGGACCAAGGGAAGGTGTCCACCAAGCAAAAGCCCCATCTCCAGGCCACCCGGCTGCTCCGACCTCCAAGCTTTGTGATCGGGCTTGGTCGAAATCCCACCTAGACAATTCACTGCACCGGAGACTTCATCTGGAGCTTGCTAGGATCCAATCGAAGGTGCAACAACTCTCAGATTGAAGCCACACTTCTCTGAGCAAAGGTTTGAGCTAATTCTTCATCCCGAGCTTCTAGAGATTCTCCATTTCAAATACTTTAATTTCAATGCATGATAACCGTATAGATGTGTTCGTCTCTTCAAGACGAATCCATAGAGCATAAGAACATGAAAATCCATTGAGTATCGAGTGAGATATTAGGGATTTAGTGTGGACGGCTCTCGGGTGAGGACACTTGGGGACGATGAACGGATGCCGTCCATTCAATACATGCGCGGACGGACGGCCAGGATTGCGTCGGATCAGAAGACAGAACGATACAGCGAGCCCTAGGAGCGCTGAGTCAGATGGCGGCGTCGAATGGGAGCGCGACACACGGCGTTTCGGAGCTGCCGAGGTTGAGTTGGCGCCGCGTGGATAAATAGAAAATTAGGGATTTTTCTGATTTATTTAATTCCCTAAACTTCAAAAATTCATAACTTTGTGTAGAAAAATCAGAAAAATAAAATAAAATTACCCTCTTGCTCAGTGAACAGAGGAGAATAATGTGGAAAAGAAATCATTTAATTTCATTAAGTATTTTATTTTTTATAATTTATTTACTCTCTGCATACATTTAATTCTCCATGCATGTATACAATTCACCATGGCATGAGACCATAGGGCTTTTGAAGCCTCCGAATTTGGGAACATTCCCTGAATTTTCCAAAGTCGAGGCCATCCCTATGAAGAGTTATTGATTTTTCAAATTCATGTTGCTGTTTTGAGTATTTTAATTCCAATAAATAGCATGTTGTGAAATAAAATCTAGGAAAATTTGGTGATGTTCCTTTTGACCAGAGAACCCTAGGAAAAATAGGTTTTGAGTTGGTTCATTTAAAACAACCCTAATTGGCTTAAACACTCAAAATAGGTCTCTAATTAATTAGAGGTAACCATACATTAAATTGACTTCAAATCAATTCTCCATTAACCTTTAGGATCAGAGGAACCTACCATAAAAATTTGAGGTCAATTGGACTTGGTTAGCCCTATTAATTGGGTTGATTAAGCCACTTAGTCATTTAAAACTTTAAAAATTCATAACTTTCAAAATATCTTTCAAAAATTCACCAAATTGGTTTTGGAGCCTCTCTGATATTAGGGGAATCTAAGAAAATTAAAATTTCAATTTTCTAAAAAAGTTGATTTTTAATATTATTTTAATATTTTTAATAATTAGAAAATAATAAAAATTAAAAAAATAATAAAATTCACCAAAATGTCACATTTTGAATTTTAATCACTTAGGAACAAACCCCATATTTTTCTTAGGTCTATTTAGTGAGATATTAAATTTTAAAGCTCTAGGGTAATTTTAAAATAATAAAAAAAAATATATTTTCTAGCATTTTCACTAAAATAATTATAATAAATCATAGAAAAATCAGAAAATTGTAAAATTTGCTTCTCTGATTTCCTTGATATCAGAGAGATTTTTAAAAAATATAAAATTCATTTTTCAACATTTATTTTATTTTTAAATTAATTAAAACTCCAAAATTTAAAATAATTATAATAAAAATAATATAATTCAAAAAATCACTAAAATTGGTCCAAGTGGTCCTCTGGTCATTAGGAATGTCCCCTAATTTTCTTAAGGACAGAAACTTCCCCTTGGTCATGTTATTAAATTTTCCTTGGAAATCTTTATTTTCTACCAAAAATAATTATATAAATAAATTTAATACAGAAAAATCACATTTTCTCCTCTCATGTCTTTATTGACATATGAGTGAAGTCACATAAAAATTTGAAGTTCATTTGAGTTCAATTTAGTGAGTTATGAAATTATTAAGCTTAAAGGGTAAAGTGGTAATTAAAATTTTTAATCCTTAATTAAAACTTTAGGTTTAATAAAAAATTAACAAGTAAAATATTTGATTCTAATCTGATTTGGATGATTGAAATTTAAATAATTAAAGGGTAGAAACCCATTAAGCAATTTAAAATGATTAAACTTTAATTAAATAATTGATTAAATTTGGAATTATTAAAATAGGGATATTATTAGGAAGAAATTTATTCTTTAATTTAAAAATCCCTAAATTAATCATTTCATTAATATTTAATTCTTAATTAAAATGATAACTCAAATTTAAAACATTGAAAGACTTAATCATTAAACTAAAATTAAATTATTGAACTCTTTTAAAATTTTAATTAAAATTAAAATAAATAAAATTAAATTAAAAATTAAATTAAATTAAATAAATCAAATTAAAATAAATTAAATAAACAAATTAAATTAAAAATTAAAATAAATTAAATTAAATTAAATTAAAAATTAAATTAAATTAAAATAAATTAAATTAAATTAAATAAAATTAAATTAAATTAAATTAAATTAAATTAAATTAAATTATATTAAAATTAAATCAAATCAAACTAAATTAAGTTAACATCAAACCAAATTAAATTAAATTAAATTAAAACTCAATTAAATTAAATTAAATTAAAATTAAAAGTTGAATTAAATTAAAGATTAAATTAAATTAAATTAAATTAAATTAAATTAAGTTGAATTAAATATAACATCACCAAAGACATAAAGAATTCAAAATAAATCTAAAATAACTTGAACACTATTCCAAATTTAAACCCATTAATGAAAATTAAACTAAATCACAAACCATTTGAATACCAATTTACCCTCGAAAGCTTTAGTTATCATAACTCCTAAACAGAATATTAAATGAAATGTTACTTCACTTATATGACATTCAAATATTCTAGTTCACTGAGCAAGATAACAAAACTTGAAATCCCTGGACGATTAATTCATTTTTATAATTAAATTCATTTGGACTTAAAGCAATCCTAGAAATATTGAAAAGATGTTTAAGATCTGCCTTAAGCACTTCCTCAATATGATAGGATATCTATAAGAACAATTGAACTTAATTGTTCTTTAATGAAAAAAAAAAAATCGTCTTCAAACCAAAACACAAGGAACCTAGACGTCATAGGAAATAACTAGCTATAGGATTAGGAATTTGGTAGAAAACCATAACCCTTACCTTAGCTTTACCTAGGAATTTGCTTAAATATTCTAATTGTGTTTTAAGTGCAGCTTGGAATGACAGGAAGACCCTCCAGGTACGCTTTTATTTTATTACAATTTACTTTCCTGCAATTTACTTTCTTGCAATTTACATTATTGCAATTTACTTTATTGCAAATGCACTTTACTTTTCTTGCATGATAAAACAACTGTTGCATGAAAACCCACACCTTTAGGATAATCCCTAAAACTAAAACCAAAACTAAGTTAAAAGTTATTGCAAGATAAAATTCACCTCCACAACATTTCAAAATATAAAACAACTCAAAATTTAATCACAAACAGAACACAAAACTACAATTACAACTAAATTAAAACGTTCTGTTGGATGATCGGGAATACCTCGGATGATGTAACCTACGTGTTGCTAACGGGATTTCCCACGGTCTAAATGAAAGTGTGGAACTCATTCAGTTGAGTTTAGCAAATTCATCTGGACTAAGTGAATCCGATAAAAATAATGATGCCGGAAGGATGGAACCGTGGGATCTTAACCGGTGTCGTTATAATCAACTTTAAGATTTGTTTTAATTAAAACACGAAAAAAAAAACACTTGGAAATTAAGACTTCTCTAAACCAAAACACTTTTCTCATCCCCTGATTTATGATTTCTAAGACTAAACCTCTGCAACAATAAGGAGCTAGGAGCATGGCGGGCTGCACGGCCATCGTCATCAGCAAAACCCGAATCTACATCAGCAAAACTGTCTTAGAATTAAATAACAAAGCCATAGGACTTCGAGGTAGTTTGCCTAGTGCAATATAAATCCTCAACTCTTCGTTAGGCATTTGCATTGCAAATTAAGCCCTAACCGGTCTTAGGATTCCGAGGTAGTCGTCTGATACGACATAAACCCTCACATCTTCGAGGCTATTTGTATGATTTTATCATATTAATATAAGCCCAAATTAATTAAAATTGGCAAGATTGAAACATTAAATAAACATTAGGACTTTCCTAAATCCAAGCCAAAAAATAGGATAGTCGGGAAATTACCGAAGTTCACTTCGAATCCGTAATTTCTTCTACTTTTCTTCCTTTGAATTCCCAAAACAAAATGTTCCAAATTTGATCCACTCCCTATTGAAATTCCAAAATTCAATCCTTTGAAAACTTAAACTTTGAAATTCTTGAGAGCATAATTATTGATTATTATCGAGAGTTTTCTTAGGTGATTCCCGTCACTTAAGATGTAATTAACTATAGGGGCTTGCCCTTATAGGAATTTTAAAGAACCCGAGTAATATAAACCCCGTTTAATGCTTTCATATTAAGCGGGGAATTTGTCGGCTTATAAAATTGGTTCGCAGACCAAACGGATGTTACAAATCTTTTAGTTTATTTAGTCGAGCCCTATAATCAAGCAGTGTGTCTATTCTTCGGGGTAGATACATGGTTTGTGATGCGGTGCTCGTTTATATAAACTATTTGGGATGTGAGATCGGTTTGATTTCATATCTTAAAATTATCAAATTTAAAATTATTTTCAAAATCAAATACTACTTCCTAAATTGTATATATATTTAAATTAAATTTAAAATTTAAATTCGCCGACAACTTCTGTTAGGCGAACCTCTTTTCAAAAATAAAACACATAACTAAAAATATGCCGACAATTTCTGGTGACTCCGCTGGGGAAAATTCCTCTCTCCATTATAATCAAATAATTCTGCTTTCAAAAACTGGTAGTGCATCCATGTCCTTAATGGATCAAACTACCCTTCTTTCCGTTGGAATACTATGTTCATTTCAACCTTGAACAAGTATATCCAACATTCTTTCGGATTTAGGAGCCACTGTTTAGACACCCCTAAACAGAGAGGTTCCGAGATCCTTTTACCTCATTTTTGAGGTAGGGTGGACCCCCAATAGGTGTTAGTTTAGGAGTGATCCTTCGAGTCGAGAATTCTTGCATAAGACTTTCTTTTCCTTGCCAACTCCGAATCGGATTCCTTACCTTCTCTACACCTTTGAACATTCCGTTCTAAATAAATAAACCCTCTAATAAGTGATTCTTTTAATAATAAGTCATTCCTTCTTATAAATATATGAACAAGAATGTGTTCGGACTCTTTTCAATTCCTTTCTTTTCATCCTAAAGAAAAGAAGCATAACTTGGGACTGACAACCAGAATCTACCCTGCAGAAATGGAAGCCCCAAAGCCGATTTTCTCCTTCACCAATGGACTGGACTTCGTCGTCTATAAGGATGAGCTGCCCGACGATGGGATCATCCGATTTGGACAAGGATTTGAAAACATGAATGTCAAGATCACCGACGTCTCCTCTTTGCACCGACGAAGAAGGTATCCGAAGCCGAGGAGTCGCCGCTCGAGTTCAACCTTAGGTCGACCCAAGAGTTTCCTCCCTGCAAAGGATCCCGACTAAGAGGAATACCGCCGTCCGCGAGAGGATCTGTTCTTACTACCCCCACCTGGTCTAGTTGTTTCGCACCTACCCCGACTTTTGCCAAATCAAAGGGGAAAGAAATCCGGAATTATAATGGACCTATTACCGTGGAGGGTACAAATCTTCTCGTAAGACCTTCTCGTTTTCGAAATCGGGTCCGGTTCAAAGGTTCCATCACCGACAAGGACCCAAAGAAGAAACAGAAGTAGAAGGATCGCCAGAGAAGCCAGAGCTGCTGAAATTGCTTTCCTAGAGGAAATTCCAGAACTGCCTGAATATACATCGCTGCCAGAATATACACCGCTGCTTGAATACATACCACTCTTGGGAGGAAGCAGGTTCCATCCCCTCTCCACCGCAGAAGATGAAGAAAATGTTCGCAAGATTGCTGCCGCATTACCTCAGCCCGCATATTACAACGATAGCCACAAGAAAAGGACTAGAACTACGCCGTTTGCTCGACTGCAAACTTTGGTAGAAAAGTTAGCAAAGAAGGAAAACTTCCCGTATCGGAGATTCTACGAAGGATAGGGCGGGTGCCAGTCAAATCCCGTCTTGGGCCCCGAGTAGAACCCGCCATCATGACAGAAAAGCCAAGTAAAAGAATGAAGGCTAGTCCGCCCGTTGTCGTCTCGGGATTACGGATTAGGGAGGATACCACCTTCCAAGCATTTGGCCGACGGACCATCCGGTCCTAGACCTTCTGCTGCTAGAAGGATGGTATGGCGTCCCACTACTCGGGCGAATTGAGATTAAAACAAGACGGCTCGAGAAAGAAAGTCTCGCCAGGAGACTTGAATCTGAAGAAAGTGCTACTGCGATAAAAGGGACTCGTGAAAAGGGGACCCGGCAGCTATCGCATGACGGCCGCAAAGACACACAGAAAGCCCCGCTAGAAGATGCCATGGAAAAGTTGAGAACCGATATCCGACGATTGGCAAAAGAAAGAGAAGAAAAGTTCGGAGACGAGATTGATTCATCGGAATTCATGGACGACGAATACGCAGAAATCAACATGGTTGAGACACGAGCTTCATCAGCTTCGCAAGGTGCTCCTGCAGCCGCAGAAGAGAGGAGCCAGAACTGATGAGAAGGCAGCTTCAGCAGAAGGACGACACGATCGCTCAAATGGCAAAAAGGATGGAAGAGATGGTCGTAGCTCTGGCCACTCTCCAGAGTCAAGTACAACCACAAAGAGAGACACCCCCAGAGGTCATTCACATTGTAGACGGAGGAAAGGAGATTACATCCGTCAATGGGGATGATCAGCTGAAAAAGGATACAACACAAAGTATGATCCCCGAAAAGGATATCAAGAACTTGGTGGAACAACAGGTGCGAGAAGCCTTAGCACAATCGAAGAGCGGGACATCCATTCGGACGGGTAGACCTTACCCGGAAGAATTCGACGCTGTCCAATACCCGAAAGGCTTCGTACCACCTATGTTCAAGACCTTCGACGGAACCGGGAATCCCCGACAGCATGTTGCACACTTTCATGCCAGTTGTTGCAATGCCAGCGGGAGCGATGCATTACTCTTCCTACAGTTCGTCGGCGGTCCGTCGAGAATCGCCTTCGACCGGTATGCGAGATTACCAAATGGTTCGGTGAAGACTTTCTCGGAGCTAGAGAACCTCTTCATCAAGCGATTCGTCGGAGCTCGAGCACCACATCACTATAGGTGATTTAGTGGTAGAGAAACAAAGGCCGAACGAAACTTTGGTGGATTACATACTTCGATGGAGGAACTTAAGCATGAAGTGTGAACCACAACTGCAAGAACAACATGCAGTCGGCATATTACTTAAAAGCATTCACGGCCCGATAGCACTTCTCCTCAAAGGATTCACTATTAAGACTTTCGAGAAGTTGTTAAGCAAGGCCGAAAGCTTGCAAGAAGAGGCGAAGCAATTAAGTTTCGCCGACAAGATGGACAAGCAAAAGCCTGTGAAGACTTTCGAAAAGAAATCCGGGATCGTTGCGGCGAGTTGACAAAGGCAAGCAACCGATGCAAATACCACTCGAGAACGGCCGCGAGCAACCACAACAGAATTACCGGCAACCCCGGTCCAGCTATCGGTCGTCTCCGCGAGTATGAACAACCGTCTCGTCCGCAACGTACATTACGGGAGCTTCGAGCGAGAGAATATCCGTTCAAGAATGAAGCAAGATCGAAAATGTTCCGTAGTCGATGAAGACTCCAGTTTCCACTGCCGAGCCTAAAAGACCGGAGGAAGTCAACAAGAAAGGTGATCCCAACTTTTGCCCCTACCACCGGATGCTTGGGCACAAGATAGAAGATTGCGTTACCTTTAAAAGTTGGCTCAACGACAACCTTCGGAAAGGGAATATAACAATCCCGAAGGAGTACATGAAGGAACCCCAGAAAGGAGGTTCCGTCAATGTTATCTCAACTGATCCCGTCATTCCGATAGATCCCTATACGACCGACGATGGATGGACTACCGCTCGGACAAGGTCTTCGAAGAAGATTTTAGACGACATCCGAACCACCTCGGTGCGAGCTTCGATTCGTAGTTCGAGACACTGTTGAGCCGGTACTATCACTTGCGATAGAAGAACCACCTCAACAGGAGACGATTGAAGAGAAGAAGAAAATCGACGAAGAAGAGAGGACCGAGGCTCCCAAAGCTAGATTAGGGGTCGCTTATCCTAGGATAGTTGTTTCCGATTCGGGGAGAAATCCCTCGAACCTCTCGATTTTGTATGATTATCCGCTCACTTCGGTGGGATCATATAATGATAAGGGTGATGGCGTTGGCTACGTTTTGATCTGTTTCTAACGATTACGTAACTAGCGACAATCCGGACATCGATTTCGATACCAACGACAATTCTCAAATCATACACAATCTCGACGATCAAAATAACGAAGAAGACATCCATCAAGGAGGCTACGAGAGCTCAACAAGCAACGAATCTATCTGTGAGTTTCGAGGAGCTCCAGTCACAATAGAGTTAGAGCTTTCAGATTCTGAAGATAATCCGGAAGAGCCTGTCATGCCGATTCAGGGGGAGACACCGGCGAACTCAACACTAGATTCAGAAGAAATTACAGAAATCAACTTAAGAAGTGGAAAAGTTCTACCTCCGAGAATGGGTCCAAAAGACAAAGGAAAGCAGGTGGTTGTTCAAGAAGAACCAACCCCAGCAGAAGAGATACCCGTTCGAGAAGAAGCCGAGACACATGAAAATAAAGTGGACTACAACGTGCTAGCTCATCTTAGGAAACTACCGGCCAAACTGAGCATTTACGATGCTCTCATCTTATCAAGGGAGATGAGAGAAGCTCTGATCAAGGCCTTACTTGATCCGGAGATTTGCTTAGCTCAAATGGTCGGAGATTCCTTAGATGAGGTTTGCTCGTTAAAGGAACAACGAGGTGTTACCTTCACGGACAATGACCTATTACTTGGGACAGCAGATCACAACCTACCATTGTACATTTCAGTTACAATTGGGAAGTTTACACTCTCCAGAGTATTGGTGGATCCAGAAGCATCGATCAATATAATGAGTCTTCGAACGCTAGCATACTTGGAAATTGATGCTCGTGAGCTCGAGGCCGACAAAATGTTATTAAGAGGATTCAACCGAGAAAGGAGAAAGAGCCCTCGGGTCAATAACGCTACTAATGAAGACCGGTGACTTAGCAAAGACAACCGCAAAATTTCACATAATTGATTCGAAACATCGTTCAACGCTCCGTCTGGCCGACCATAGATACATGAAAACGAGGATGGTACCATCATCTCTACATCAGTGCATCAAATACTACGATGGAGGGGAACAGTGCATCAAAGGTGACTTACAACCATTCTCCGTACATTAGATTGGAATCCATGAAGACGCAGCTTATTATGCACCGCCAAAGAAAACAATCTTCTCCAGAGATACCGTAACAAATGAAGCAAAGAAAGTTCGGGACAACGAAGAACCTGAAGTTCTAGTCCAACGAGCCACTCACCACTCCCTTCCGGCGAGATGGTGAAGGTTTCTCCACAACTCGCATCCGAGGTCGAGGCCGGGGACGAGGCCGTGGTAGAGACATTAGGACGATTGGACGGAGGAAACCAGCCATCAATGTTGATTGGGATGATAGTTACGAAGAAGAAAAGGAAATCAAGCAAGAAGCGACAACAATAAGTCGAAAGAAGCCGCAATTCAAGATCTCCTCGAAGATGAAAAGAATGAAGAATATAAATCGATGTACGAGAAGATTAACCACTACGTACATACTATGACCCCGACCCCGATCCATTCTAATAAGATCAAGGGTATGGTGGTCAAAGAGGTACGTAACGACGGTGCAAGGCCAATCAAATTCTACCGTGGTGCTTCTTCCTCCAAAACTGAAAATAATGTACAATTCGAAGATGTCACTTCATCAGAATTAATGGAATTACCTTTTGAGTAGTATTCTCCCTGTGTTCAAAATTTAATTCAACGTGGTTTCTTACCTCGACAATGGATAAAAGGTCAATCTCAACATTTTGAAAAATTATGGAATAACTCCAGTCGTCCACCCAATTCAAAGTATGGACTCGGATTCAGCACAGTAAGATCAGTTGACGATACTGAATTTTGCTTGGTTGTCACTTGTGAATCCAATGAAAACTGCATGGAAACTATAGACGAACTTGAAGATTTACAAATTGGAGACGCTCCACCAGAATTCGAAGAAGAAATCAAATCTACAATAGATGAGTTAACGGAAGTTAACTTAGGTACTAGCGAAGAGCCTATACCTACCTTTGTTAGCTCCTTACTCAATAAAGAAGACTCAGAAGAAATAATCAAATTATTAATGGAATTTAAAGACTCGTTTTGCTTGGAACTATGACGAGATGCCGTGATTAGCTCCGGAGGTTGCGGTACCATAAGCTAGGAGTGGATCCTACTTCGTCCCAGCCGACAAGGTCCCGGAAGAATGCGTCTAGAAATTGAACAACAAGTCATAGCTGAAGTTAAAAAGCCGATGGACGCTAAATTTTTCCGTGAAGAACAATACCCAACTTGGCTAGCCAATGTAGTGCCGATCGAAAGAAGAATGGTCGGATCGAATTTGTGTGGATTTCGGAGATTTAAACAAGGCATGTCCAAAGGATGAATTCCCTCTACCGATCCCGTAACCGATGATCAACATTGCTTCGACACATGAAATGTTCTCATTCATGGATGGATCTTCGGGATACAACCGGATAAAAATGGCTCCGTAAGATGAAAAGCTTACGGCATTCGAATGCCGATCGGAGTATTTTGCTACACAGGTGATGCCATTCGGACTCGAAGAATGCGGGAGCAACCTACCGCAGAGCAATGACAAGAATTTTTGATGACCTCATCCACAATCAAGTCGAATGCTACGTGGACGATGTGGTCATCAAAAGCAAAATAAAGGAAAACCACTTCGTATGATTTGAGAATTGTTTTCGAACGATTGAGACAATTTAACCTTAAGATGAATCCCTTAAAATGCGCCTTCGGCGTCACCTCCGAGAAATTCTTAGGATTCGTTGTCCGACATCGTGGAATTGAAATCGACCGGAGAAGATTAAAGCTATCTTAGAAATGCCGTCTCCCAAAACCTTAAAACAACTACGATCTTTTCAAGGGAAGCCGGCATATCTTCGACGCTTTATCTCAAACCCGTCGAGTAGGTGTCAGCCTTTCTCGGCACTAGTTAAAAGGACGCCAAATTTATTTGGGAAGAGAAATGCCGAAGGCCTTCGAGGACATTAAACAATATTTAATGACACCTCCCGTCTTAGCAGCCCCGGTCTCGGGTAGACCGCCGATACTTTACACCGCAGCTTTAGACGACTCTCTCGGAGCCCTGCTAGCCCAGGTCAATGGTGAGGGTAAAGAAAACGCTCTTTACTACTTAAGCCGTCGTTTACTTCCGACGGAAGTAAGGTATCCCGCAATTGAAAAGCATTGTTTGGCCCTGATCTTCGCCGCTCAAAAGCTCAGGCACTACATGCTTTCTCATAAGGTCAACCTAATCTCGAAGTTTAATCCATTGCAATACTTGATGACTCGTCCAACACTTTCCGGCAGACTTGCCAGATGGTCAATGATATTATTGCAATTCGATATAACTTTCGTGCCTCTTCGTGCCGTAAAGGGACAAGTCTTAGCAGACTTTCTCGCAAAGCACACCCTTTGCGGCCGAATCTCCTCTCAATGACGATCTGCCAGATGAACAAATAATGAACCTAGAAGACCTTGATGATCGACGTTGGGAATTGTATTTCTACGGAGCATCTTCAGCACACAAAGACGAAGAATCGCAAGTGATAGTGCCCGGTAAGGCAGAAATCGGGCTAATCTTTATAACACCGGAGCGGGGGATGTTAAGATACTCCTACCACTTAACAGAACCGTGTACAAACAATGAAGCAGAATACGAAGCCCTCATAACGGGACTGGAATTAACTATTCAAATGGTGATAACAGACATCAACATCTACGGGGATTCGCAGTTAATCATTCAACGGATCGTCGGACAATACGGAATTCTAAAGCCAAGACTCGAACAATACTTCCAGAGTATGCCATACGAGTTGTTGGAACGGATTCCAAATGTAACAATCTACAAAATTCCCGTAAAAGAAAATGCTTTAGCAGATGCTTTAGCCCGTCTCGCAAAAGAATTTGCACTGTTTGCAAGATGAATCGATGGAAGTGTCGGTTCACGGACGTCGGGTCCTATCACGGCTCGACATAGACACAATACACAAATCGAAAAAGAAAAAGAATCGATTAGCGGCAGTGACGGAAAACACGAAGATTGGCGACGGCCATTAGTGGACTACCCGCAAACAGAAAGCTACCAGACGATAGGTCGCTAGCCCATCAGATCAAGAAAAGAACTCTGTCTTACGCGTTAATAAACAACACATTGTATAGAAGGTCTTTTGATCAAATGTGGCTAAGGTGCCTAAGCGGGTCCGAGGCCCGTGAAATTGTTAAGGAGGTACATTCAGGACTCTGTGGCGCTCACCAGTCGGGTCCGAAGATGAAAATGAAAATTAAAAGACTAGGGTACTACTGGCCCTCGATGATGACCGACCGTATGAAAATCGCCAAGAGCCGTCACCAATGCCAAGTGCACGGAGTGGTTCTACACCAACCTCCAAATGTGTTACACCCGACAATTGCGTCGTGGCCATTTGAATGTTGGGGCACAGATATAGTGGGTCCAATAGAACCACCATCTTCAGAAGGACATCGCTTCATTCTTGCGGCTACAGATTACTTTTCCAAGTGGGCAGAGGCAGTTCCACTTAGAGAAGTGAAAGCACACCACGTGTTACAGTTTTTCAAGAACCAAGTTGTCTATCGTTTCGGAGTGCTGCGCAGGATCATCTCAGATAATGGGTTAGCATTCAGAAGCACACAAATCAACAATTTTGTCAGGAGACACGGAATCGACTGGCGGTACTCAACGATTTACTACCCAAGAGCAAACGGCCTCGCTGAGGCTTTTAATAAAACTCTCGTTCAAATCTTAAAGAAAACTTTGGACGATAATAAGAGAGATTGGCACGAGAAGTTGTTAGAAGCCTTATGGGCCTGCCGGACAACCTTCGAACTCCTACTCGAAGCTACACCTTACGCTGCGGTGTATGGGTCCGAGGCGATGTTACCTTTAGAGGTGCGGCTTCCTTCACTCGGAATCACGAGTTGCAAACAAGATCACAACGGAAGAGAACGCCAAATTACGACTCGAAGAATTAGAAAGCCTGGAAGGGAAAAGACTTGCAGCGCAACAGAATTTAGAACTATACCAAGCTAAAATGGTTCAAGCCCACGACAACCGGGTCCGCCCAAGAACCTTCAAAGTTGGTGACTTAGTTCTCGTTCTCAAGAGACCTATTCTTGCACACCGCAAGATAGGAGGAAAATTTGAACCCACTTGGGAAGGACCATTTATGGTTGAAGCGATATACTCGGGAGGTTCCTACCGGCTAGTGAATTGCCGGGGAGAACGACATATGCTTCCGATCAACGGACGATACTTGAAAATGTATTACGCTACCTGATGTTTTGAAGGAATGAATTCTTCATCCCTAAGAAACACGGGCAAAGTAATTACTTATGATTGGGTCCGAACCCAAAAATGATAAAATGTGCTAAAATAAATAAAATCATGATAATAAAGTTTTCCTTGTTTTCGTTTCCAAATCAAAATCTCTTCCCTGATCTTATCCTACTTCGTTCCCGTTAAATTTAAAAATAAAAAAAAAAGAAAAAAACTCTGTCTCTAATAAACATTTTCTTAATGTTCTTGTTCTTAGTACAGCCCCTGATCCTTTTCCTTGTCTTTTCACAGGGAAATGTCGAACGGGCGGTTGGTCTTAAACTTTAAGAATGGCGTAAGCCTTGCACTCGATGAAAAGAGGGTGAAAGATGGAGCGATAATCGAGATTGACTCGGATTTCGCACCGACGGAGCCTACAATATGAGGAAAGTGACCGGGTCCCGGTTGACCGAGAAGAACTCGCCCGGGCGGACGAGTGATAAAAGTGGGTGGCCCAAGACACCAATCCAGCAGCAAGAAAAGAAAGGCAAATACTGAAGAAGACAAGAAAATGAAATCTGTAGTCGCTACAGCAGAGGGCAGGCTTGTCAGTGCCGCGCCCACAGAGATTCAAGAAGTGCGGAGAGCTACTCTCACAGCAACGCAACGAAGAAATAAGAATCGCCGTATCCGTAAGATGTTAACAAAACTAGTCGCGGACCAGCGCGACGAGACGATTACTACGCCGGTACGTACACTTCAAGGACACCGGTTCACCGGGAACCTCGAAGAAAGGAGGCCGACTCCTAGGATAACGGAAAGGACCAGTGGAAATCTCCGGAAGATCAGAAGAAAGAAGGCTACCACGCCACCGGATAGAACCACCAGTAATGCATGACCTTGTTGCAAAAGCAACCCCGGGGGATGTCCCGACAGGCATCATCCCTGAGGAGCCGAGGTATGCAGGAGAACGTGAAGGGATTGAACCGTATATCCCACAATATGTCACCAGGCCTCGCCATCTGCAGATCATTCCGGAATATGAGCTGGAGAGAATGCGAGAATGTTGAAAAGAAAACCTTTGAATACTTCGAGAGAATTAAAGGTAGAAGGATCAACATACTAGAGGGCCTCGAGCTACATACAGACGTATTCTGAGAGTATGAACAACAGCAAATCGTGGATTGTATCCGGGATTTGAAAAGAATGGGCCGAGCAGGCCGCCTAAGGGAAAATACCTACTCAGAACCCCGGAGATGGATGCCAGGGAAAGGAAGAATCACAATACAATGTGGATGCTGTTATAACTTTGCGGAGGACAGGAAGGGAAACCCACCGGGAATACTCCGTCATGGGCAAGTGGATCCGATGCCATTAGTCATCAAGAGAATGGTAAAGAGATTGATAACATGGAGGGTACTGCCGCAGATTGCATACCCAATAGCTGCATTATCAACATCTACAAACAAGGTGATTGCATACCCCCACACATAGATCACCACGACTTTGTCGACCCTTCGCACGCGTCTCTTTCCTGAATGAGTGTAACATCATGTTCGGATCTGACCTCCGGATAGCAGGCCCAGGTGAGTTCCGTGGGCCAGTGAAGATACCATTACCGGTAGGTTCCGTCATGATACTGAAGGGCAATGGAGCAGATATCACTAAGCATTGCATACCAGGAGTACCAGTGAAGCAGATCTCAGTTACTTTTAGAAGGATGGATGACAGGAAGACACCTTACCATTTCCAGCCAGACCCGGAGCTAGAGAGCCTCCGGCCTTACGAGCTGTGAGTTACATGGGAGATATCACACCTTCAACGTACATCCAGCTGGCATCCTTGCCAAGGATGGCTTGGAAGGTGATGTTATTAACCATGTACCCCACTATTCAGATATGGATTTTTGACAGATGCTTCTTTGGATGGATCGACAAAGATCATACATAGTCCGTTTTGAGTCTACATGGATTGTATGAAATATATTCCAGATCAAGATGTATGATGTATCTTCTACATGATTGGAATGAAAGTGACCATGTCACATTTTTGGCCTTCACCTCTTTTGTGCAAGTTGATTGGGAAACGCCATTAAAGTTAAATGAACTTCGAACAAAGAACAGAAAAAAAATAAAAAGGAGAATAAAAGAAGACTTTCTTTAAAAAAAAAAATCTAAAAAATGACGAACACCAAATTCACATGAACATTAAATAAACGATAAGATAAAATTTGAATCATTAAAAGATAAACGAAATCAACATAAATGTTAAATCAAATTCTCAATCAAATTTCAAATCCAATCTCGATCAAATTTCAAATGTGATCTTCCAAATTTCAAATCAAATCTTAAATCAAAATTTCAACCGAGTTCAAACTCATCCTTCCAAATTTCAAATTCAATCTTTCCAGACTCCAAATCTCAATCAATTTCAAACTCAATCTTTCCAGACCCCAAATCTCAATCAATTTCAAATTCAATCTTTCCAGATTTCAAATCTCAATCAAATTCAAATTCAATTTCTTCCAGATCTCGAATCAAATCTCAATCAAAATCAAATTTTTGGGTCGAGGATTTTACATCCAAGACTGCACTACTTTAGGATTCTTTCCCTATTGCACTGAAATACATCAAATTCAAATTTTTGGGTCGAGGATTTTACATCCAAGACTGCACTGCTTTAGGATTCTTTCCCTATTGCACTGAAATACATCAAATTCAAATTTTTAGGTCGAGGATTTTACATCCAAGACTGCACTGCTTTAGGATTCTTTCCCTATTGCACTGAAATACATCAAATTCAAACCTTTGGGTCGAGGATTTTACGTCCAAGACTGCACTGCTTTAGGATTTTTTCCCTATTGCACTGAAATACATCAAATTCAAATTTTTGGGTCGAGGATTTTACATCCGAGACTGCACTGCTTTAGGATTCTTTCTCTATTGCACTGAAATACATCAAATTCAAATTTTTGGGTCGAGGATTTTACATCCGAGACTGCACTGCTTTAGGATTCTTTCCCTATCGCACTGAAATACATCAAATTCAAACTTTTGGGTCGAGGATTTTACATCCGAGACCGCACTCGCTTTAGGATTCTTTCCCTATTGCACTGAAATACATCAAATTCAAAATTTTGGATCGAGGATTTTACATCCAAGACTGCACTGCTTTAGGATTCTTTCCCTATTGCACTGAAATACATCAAATTCAAACTCTTGGGTCGAGGATTTTACATCCGAGACTGCATTGCTTTAGAATTCTTTCCCTATCGCAATGAAGTACATCTAAATTCAAACTTTTGGGTTGAGGATTTTACATCCGAGACTGCATTGCTTTAGGATTCTTTCCCTACAGCAATGAAATACATCAAAGTCAAACTCTTAAGGTTAAGGATTTTACATCCAATACCGCATTACTTTGAGATCTTTCCTCATTGTAATGATCCAATCCAATTGATTCGATCTTCTTTTGGGGTTGAAGATGCTACATCTAAAACCTCAAAATTCCAATTTTCATTTCAAATCAAATCCCTTCAAATTAATTTTGACAAACTTTAATCTAAATTAAAACTCCAAACTAAAATCTATGCTCACACATCAAACTTAAACCGAAACAAAATAAAATCTAAATCGAAATTCTCCCAGGTCATGTGATTTGGAATTCACCTCCTTTTCTTTTCCCCAGCGAGAGTTCAGGTATCTCCAGTTTGGGAACATACCCGATACTCTCATGCGGAAATTCTTTTGCTCTGTCCCAAGTTTGTCACCTGGACTTCTGTGTTGGTTGTGTTGATCTCTTCGGTCAACGCCAATGCGCGCGGTGTGCTCCGTCAGCACACCACACCTATTGGGGGTCCATTTGTTGACCTCATTTTTGGTGAGGTCTTCTCTTCTCTCTTTAGTACTTAGGATCTAGCCTTAGGCTTTTCCTTTGACCATCTTAGAGGACTAGAGATGGGACCCACCACTTAGAAATTTCAAACCACTTCTTAACTCCTCGCAAACTCCACAAACTTGATCGTAGACCCCTAATCACCTAGAGGGTTGAAATCAAAAGTGGAAGTTTAAAGGATGAGTTCCTATAGGACTCTTTGGCCTTAGGACTGCCCTGGGTGGCCTGGTCTGGTGAAGGGGCTGACTTACACACACACTACACTTATACACTACACCTACACACTACACTTCCACACACCTCCTAAAACACACCCATACCCAACTTGACCTCCTGACTCATGTAGGTGATTCACATGGATGGTCCTTAACCCCTAAACCCTCGAGCAAGAGGGTTAGGAACAACATAGATGAATGCCTCAAATGAGTCCCTTCATGGCTCATGTGGGCTTGATATGGCTTCATGGCTCAACCAAAATGATTTCATTCCACTTACATCCACCCAATCTTCAATTTCCCAAATTTTTTAATTTTTGACCCCCGGGACCCTACACCCGCTTAGCCTACACAAAACTCTTGAAATTACCCAAATTTTTGCAAAATTTACAAATTACCCAAAATTATTCAAAATTATTCCCAAACATTTCTACACCACTCAAATTGATCATCCATACCCAAAAATATCAAAAATTCCAAAAATACCTCCCAATACCCTCCAAATACCCAAAATACCCCTCTTGACCCAAAAATCCAAAAATTCAGAAAATTCCCAAAATATTCCAGAAAATCCCAAATATTCCCAATTTCATTTTGTCCAACTACACCATGGGCCAATTTTGTCAATTTACCCTACTTTTGTCAAAACCCCCAATTTGACCCATTTTAACCCTAAGTGAACCCAATGTCAAACCAAACCTACCCAATTGACCCAAATTCTAGTCCAATTCAATTCTAAACTTCAATTCAACATTCCTAATACCAATCTAGACCAAATCCAAGTTCAATTTGATTGACATTTGGATCCAATTTCACTTTTGGCCTTAAAGCCCAATTTGGACCCATGACCCAAACCTAAACCAAACTCACCCAATTCAACTCCAATTAACCCCAAATCTTTTCTAAACCTTCCTTAACAGCCCTACAAACAAAACACTAACATGATTTGCCCAAAATTTAGACCCAAACCCCACTCAAATTCAACCCAAAGCTAAAAGGCCCATTTTTGACCTAAACCAAAACCTAACCCAAATGAGCCCAAACTCCAAAATCAAAACCCAACCAAAGTCAAAACCTCTTTGAAACACCCCCATAAACATTTCTCAACATTAATTTTACATCAATTTCAACCCAAGCCCAACATTGGCCCAAGTTAGCCCAATTTGACCTACATTGGCCCACTTACCAAATAAACCCAAATTCAAACCAATTCAACTCCAAATCATACCAAATTGACTCCAAACCCTTCATAGAACATCCCTAAACCAATTATAACATTTATTTGACAAGGTCCTTCACAAAATCTTTACCCAAATGCCCATCCTAAAATCAAAAAGCCCATTTCCCTTAAACTTTCCTAGAAGCCCACTTCCTTCAAATTCAAAAGCCCAAATTCATCCAAAGCCCACATGGCACTTCCCGTCATCATCCATTTAATCAAAATTGCCCCTAAGTTTCAATGTCATCAATTAAACAATTCCAAATCAAGCCCCCATATAAATTCCCATCAAAATATCAAAATTTTCTTAAATCCCTTTTTATGAATTTGACCCAAACTTTTCCCAAGCCAAATGGAGCCATGGATGAGCCATTCACAAGCCATATGAAGCCATGAAAGTTTGGCATGTGACCATGCCATTAATGGTGAAAGGAGGGGGCTCCTTTCCTAATCTTTCATTAAGCTTTTTGGCCTTATCCATGACACACTCTAAACCATGTTTAGCCACCTCATCATGGATAGAGACCACACCATTCTCTCTTGGCTGACCCAATCGATCCTCTCAGCCCAAAATCGAAGCCATGGGGAGGTGCACCCAACCCAAACCAATGGGTTGACCAAATTGAAGCCAAAGTGACCCCTTCCCCATTCCATTTTAATTCAAAGCCTTTACACATGTCAAAGCCCAATTGCCTTCACCAACTTCAAGCCCTGGACTCCCTGACCCTGAGGGTGACCCATGCCTGCCGGCCAGCCGCCTGGGTCGCCGGAAAACTCCATGGCCGAGACATGGGGAGGAGTCAAATTTTGGAATTCCACCTTGCTGAGCTGCCCCATGCCCAATGGCCACCATGGCTGTTCTTCCCATGACCAGAGCAGCTGATCCCAACCCTTGGCCATCCCTGTGAGGCTCTCCAGCCACCTCTATTTAAACCCGACCCCCTCACGGCCATGATAGGAGAGTTGCACAAACCTTGCCGAAACTCGCCAAAATTGTTCCAAACCCTTCTCCACCCTTAGAGCGAGTTGATCCCCAGAGGTCAATTTGCCCTAATCCCCACCGACAAAATCCAATTTCTCAACCGAAATTCCACCCAAAACTAGGACACTTCTCCACGAGTGAGCCAATCCCCAAATTGATTGGTTCTACACCTTCACCGGACCAAGGGAAGGTGTCCACCAGAAAAGCCCCATCTCCAGGCCACCCAGTTGCTCCAGCCTCCAAGCTTTGTGATCGGGCTTGGTTGAAATCCCACGTAGACAATTCACCAGACCAGGAGACTTCATCTAGAGCTTGCTAGGATCCAATCGAAGGTGCAACAACTCTCAGATCGAAGCCACACTTCTCTGAGCAAAGGTATGAGCTAATTCTTCATCCCGAGCTTCTAGAGATTCTCCATTTCAAATGCTTTAATTTCAATGCATGATAACCGTATAGATGTGTTCGTCTCTTCAAGACGAATCCATAGAGCATAAGAACATGAAAATCCATTGAGTATCGAGTGAGATATTAGGGATTTAGTGTGGACGGCTCTCGGGTGAGGACACTTGGGGACGATGAACGGATGCCGTCCATTAAATACATGCGCGGACGGACGGCCAGGATTGCGTCGGATCAGAAGACGGAACGATACAGCGGGCCCCGGGAGCGCTGAGTCAGATGGCGGTGTCGAATGGGAGCGCGACACGCGGCGTTTCGGAGGCTGCCGAGGTTGACGCGGCGCCGCGTGGATAAATAGAAAATTAGGGATTTTTCTGATTTATTTAATTCCCTAAACTTCAAAAATTCATAACTTTGTGTAGAAAAATCAGAAAAATAAAATAAAAATACCTTCTTGCTCAGTGAACAGAGGAGAATAATGTGGAAAAGGAATCATTTAATTTCATCAAGTATTTTATTTTTTATAATTTATTTACTCTCTGCATACATTTAATTCTCCATGCATGTATACAATTCACCATGGCATGAGACCATAGGGCTTTTGAAGCCTCTGAATTTGGGAACATTCCCTGAATTTTCCAAAGTCGAGGCCATCCCTATGAAGAGTTATTGATTTTTCAAATTCATGTTGCTGTTTTGAGTATTTTAATTCCAATAAATAGCATGTTGTGAAATAAATTCTAGGAAAATTTGGTGATGTTCCTTTTGACCAGAGAACCCTAGGAAAAATAGGTTTTGAGTTGGTTCATTTAAAACAACCCTAATTGGCTTAAACACTCAAAATAGGTCTCTAATTAATTAGAGGTAACCATACATTAAATTGACTTCAAATCAATTCTCCATTAACCTTTAGGATCAGAGGAACCTACCATAAAAATTTGAGGTCAATTGGACTTGGTTAGCCCTATTAATTGGGTTGATTAAGCCACTTAGTCATTTAAAACTTTAAAAATTCATAACTTTCAAAATATCTTTCAAAAATTCACCAAATTGGTTTTGGAGCCTCTCTGATATTAGGGAATCTAAGAAAATTAAAATTTCAATTTTCTAAAAAAGTTGATTTTTAATATTATTTTAATAATTTTAATAATTAGAAAATAATAAAAATTACAAAAATAATAAAATTCACCAAAATGTCACATTTTGAATTTTAATCACTTAGGAACAAACCCCATATTTTTCTTAGGTCTATTTAGTGAGATATTAAATTTTAAAGCTCTAGGGTAATTTTAAAATAATAAAAAAAAATATATTTTCTAGCATTTTCACTAAAATAATTATAATAAATCATAGAAAAATCAGAAAATTGTAAAATTTGCTTCTCTGATTTCCTTGATATCAGAGAGATTTTTAAAAAATATAAAATTCATTTTTCAACATTTATTTTATTTTTAAATTAATTAAAACTCCAAAATTTAAAATAATTATAATAAAAATAATATAATTCAAAAAATCACTAAAATTGGTCCAAGTGGTCCTCTGGTCATTAGGAATGTCCCCTAATTTTCTTAAGGACAGAAACTTCCCCTTGGTCATGTTATTAAATTTTCCTTGGAAATCTTTATTTTCTACCAAAAATAATTATATAAATAAATTTAATACAGAAAAATCACATTTTCTCCTCTCATGTCTTTATTGACATATGAGTGAAGTCACATAAAAATTTGAAGTTCATTTGAGTTCAATTTAGTGAGTTATGAAATTATTAAGCTTAAAGGGTAAAGTGGTAATTAAAATTTTTAATCCTTAATTAAAACTTTAGGTTTAATAAAAAATTAACAAGTAAAATATTTAATTCTAATCTGATTTGGATGATTGAAATTTAAATAATTAAAGGGTAGAAACCCATTAAGCAATTTAAAATGATTAAACTTTAATTAAATAATTGATTAAATTTGGAAGAATAATAAAATTGGAATTATTAAAATAGGGATATTATTAGGAAGAAATTTATTCTTTAATTTAAAAATCCCTAAATTAATCATTTCATTAATATTTAATTCTTAATTAAAATGATAACTCAAATTTAAAACATTGAAAGACTTAATCATTAAACTAAAATTAAATTATTGATCTCTTTTAAAATTTTAATTAAAATTAAAATAAATAAAATTAAATTAAAAATTAAATTAAATTAAATAAATCAAATTAAAATAAATTAAATAAACAAATTAAATTAAAAATTAAATTAAATTAAATTAAATTAAATTAAAAATTAAATTAAATTAAATTAAATTAAATTAAATTAAATCAAATTAAATTAAATTAAAAATTAAATTAAATTAAATTAAATTAAATTAAAATTAAATCAAATCAAACTAAATTAAGTTAACATCAAACCAAATTAAATTAAATTAAATTAAAACTCAATTAAATTAAATTAAATTAAATTAAAATTAAAAGTTGAATTAAATTAAAGATTAAATTAAATTAAATTAAATTAAATTAAATTATGTTGAATTAAATATAACATCACCAAAGACATAAAGAATTCAAAATAAATCTAAAATAACTTGAACACTATTTCAAATTTAAACCCATTAATGGAAATTAAACTAAATCACAAACCATTTGAATACCAATTTACCCTCGAAAGCTTTAGTTATCATAACTCCTAAACAGAATATTAAATGAAATGTTACTTCACTTATAGGACATTCAAATATCCTAGTTCACTGAGCAAGATAACAAAACTTGAAATCCCTGGACGATTAATTCATTTTTAAAATTAAATTCATTTGGATTTAAAGCAATCCTAGAAATATTTAAAAGATGTTTAAGATCTGCCTTAAGCACTTCCTCAATATGATAGGATATCTATAAGAACAATTGAACTTAATTGTTCTTTAATGAAAAAAAAAAATCGTCTTCAAACCAAAACACAAGGAACCTAGACGTCATAGGAAATGACTAGCTATAGGATTAGGAATTTGGTAGAAAACCATAACCCTTACCTTAGCTTTACCTAGGAATTTGCTTAAATATTCTAATTGTGTTTTAAGTGCAGCTTGGAATGACGGGAAGACCCTCTAGGTACGCTTTTATTTTATTTCAATTTACTTTCCTGCAATTTACTTTCTTGCAATTTACATTATTGCAATTTACTTTATTGCAAATGCACTTTACTTTTCTTGCATGATAAAACAACTGTTGCATGAAAACCCACACCTTTAGGATAGTCCCTAAAACTAAAACCAAAACTAAGTTAAAAGTTATTGCAAGATAAAATTCACCGCCACAACATTTCAAAATATAAAACAACTCAAAATTTAATCACAAACGAACACAAAACTACAATTACAACTAAATTAAAACGTTCGTTGGATGATCGGGAATACCTCGGATTATGTAACCTACGTGTTGCTAACGGGATTTCCACGGTCTAAATGAAAGTGTGGAACTCATTTAGTTGAGTTTAGCAAATTCATCTGGACTAAGTGAATCCGATAAAAATAATGATGCCGGAAGGATGGAACCGTGGGATCTTAACCGGTGTCGTTATAATCAACTTTAAGATTTGTTTTAATTAAAACACACAAAAAAAAAACACTTGGAAATTAAGACTTCTCTAAACCAAAACACTTTTCTCATCCCCTGATTTATGATTTCTAAGACTAAACCTTTGCAACAACAAGGAACTAGGAGCATGGTGGGCAGCACGGCCATCGTCATCAGCAAAACCCGAATCTACATCAGCAAAACTGTCTTAGAATTAAATAACAAAGCCATAGGACTTCGAGGTAGTTTGCCTAGTGCAATATAAATCCTCAACTCTTCGTTAGGCATTTGCATTGCAAATTAAGCCCTAACCGGTCTTAGGATTCCGAGGTAGTCGTCTGATAGGACATAAACCCTCACATCTTCGAGGCTATTTGTATGATTTTATCATACTAATATAAGCCCTAATTAATTAAAATTGGCAAGATTGAAACATTAAATAAACATTAGGACTTTCCTAAATCCAAGCCAAACAATAGGATAGTCGGGAAATTACCGAAGTTCACTTCGAATCCGTAATTTCTCCTACTTTTCTTCCTTTGAATTCCCAAAACAAAATGTTCCAAATTTGATCCACTCCCTATCGAAATTCCAAAATTCAATCCTTTGAAAACTTAAACTTTGAAATTCTTGAGAGCGAAATTATTGATTATTATCGAGAGTTTTCTTAGGTGATTCCCGTCACTTAAGATGTAATTAACTATAGGGGCTTGCCCTTATAGGGAATTTTAAAGAACCCGAGTAATATAAACCCCTGTTTAATGCTTTCATATTAAGCAGGGGAATTTGTCGGCTTATAAAATTGGTTCGCGGATCAAACGGATGTCACAAATCTTTTAGTTTATTTAGTCGAGCCCTATGATCAAGCGAGTGTGTCTATTCTTCGGGGTAGATACACGGTTTGTGATGCGGTGCTCGTTTATATAAACTATTTGGGATGTGAGATCGGTTTGATTTCATATCTTAAAATTATCAAATTTAAAATTATTTTCAAAATCAAATACTACTTCCTAAATTGTATATATATTTAAATTAAATTTAAAATTTAAATTCGCCGATAACTTCTGTTAGGCGAACCCCTTTTCAAAAATAAAACACATAACTAAAAATATGCCGACAAATAGTAAGATACATGGACAATAACATCACCTTCCAAGCCACCCTTGGCGGGAATGCCGTATGGATGTGCATTAGAGGTGTGCTATCTACCATGTAACTCACAGCTCGTAGGGACGGAGGCTCTCTAACTCTGGATCTGGCTGGAAGTGGTAAGACATCTTTCTGTCATCCATTCTTCAGAAAGTAATGGAGATCCGCTCTGCAGGCACTCTTGCAATGCAATGCTTTGCTATGTCTGCTTTGTTTCCTTGTAGCACTAGAACGGAACCTACCGGTAATGGTATCTCCACTGGCCCTCGGAACTCACCGGGGCTTGCGATCCGGAGGTCAGATCCAAACATGATGTTGCACTGGTTGACGAACGACACTGTGCAGAAAGGTCTAACAAAGCCATGATGGTCTATATGTGGAGGTATTCAGTCACCCTCCTTGTAAATGTTGATAATGCAACTGTTGGGTATGCAATCTGCAGGAAACACCCTCCATTTTATCATCCTTTTTATCATTCTTTTAATAACATTCGGCATTGGGTCCACCTCACTGCGATGGAGTATCCCTGCTGGATTCCCTTTCCTGTCTACTGCGAAGTTGTAGCAACATCCGCATTGGATTGTAATTCTTCCTTTCCCTGGCATCCATCTCCGGGGCTCTGAATATGTCTTTTCCCTCAGGCATCCAGCTCGTCCCATCTTCTGCAGCTCAAGGACACAGTCTACAATTTGGTGTTGTTCATATTCTGAGAATACATCTGTGTGGAGTTCGAGGCCTTCTAGAATGTTGATCCTCTTGCCTCCAATTCTCTCAAAGTATTCAAATGTCTTCTTTTCAACTAATTGCATTTTCTCCAGTTCGTATTCAGGAATTATCTGATATCCTCGGTGTCTGGTAACATACTGTGGGATGTATGGCTCAACCTCAGCACGCTCTCCTACATGTCTCGGCTCCTCGGGGATAGTATCCATAGGGACATCCTCCGGTGTTGCTTTCGCAACAAGACTCTTCAGATTTGGTACATCTGCTCGGCGTTGAGGCACCGACTCTATTTCTGCTCTTCTTAGGATTTCCTTCTTTCTTTTAACTTTTTTCGGAGCTGATCCCCTTTCTTCTGGTTCCCGACGAACCTGTCTCCTTGGAGCATTTGCATTGACGGTACCCACTGTCTCTTTATGTTGATCTTTTGCTAACTTGGTTAACATCTTGCAGATGCGACGATTCTTATTTCTTCGTTGGGTAGCAGTGAGAGTAGCTCTCCTTACCCCTTAAATTTCTGCGGGAGTGGCACTGACAAGCTTGCCCTCTGCTGTGGCAACTACAGACTTAACCTTCTTACCTTCTCCGGTTGCATGAGCGGTGTTTGTTTTTGTTTTCTTGCTGCTGGATTGGTGGCTTGGGCCACCCACTTTCATCACTGTCTGACTATGGAGTTCTTCTCGATCAACTGGGATCCAATCATTTTCTTCATATTGTAGTCTGGCTGGTGTGAAGTTTGAGTCAATCTCTATCACTGCTCCATTCCTCACCCTCTTTTCATCAAGTGCTAGACTCACGCCATTTCTAATGTTTAGAACCAACCGCCCGTTCAACATTTCCTTGCAAAAAAAACAAGGAAAGGATCAGGGGCTGTACTAAGAATAAGAACAATAAGAAAGACATTTATTAATGTAAATTCTTATTCACTTCTTTTAAATTTAAGGAAAGTAGGAAAATATGAGGAGAGATCAGGAATGAAATGATTTAAAAAGAAAGATGAACATTTTATTATTGCAATTTCACATGTTCTGTTTTTAACATTTTGGTTAATGACATTTTTTATCCATTTCATTTTAGGTTCGGACTCAATCACAAGTGATTATCCCACCCGTGTTTCTAGGGATGAGATTTCGCCTTTGAAGTACACCCTTCGAAACATCAGGTTGCGTAATACTTCTTCAAATATCGTCCATTGATCGGAAGCATATGTCGTTCTCCTCGGCAATTTACCAGTTGGTAGGAACCTCCAGAGTAAATTGCCTCGACCACAAATGGTCCTTCCCAGGTTGGTTCAAACTTACCACCTATCTTACGATGTGCAAGGATAGGTCTCTTGAGAACAAGAACTAAGTCACCGACTTTGAAAGTTCTTGGGCGGACCAGCTTATCATGGGCCTGGATCATCTTGGCTTGATACAGTTCCAAATTCTGCTGTGCTGAAAGTCTTTTCCCATCCAAGCTTTCCAATTCTTCTAGTCGTAGTCTAGCATTTTATTCTGTAGTGATTTTGTTTGCAACTGCAATTCTGAGAGACGGGAACTGAACCTCTAAGGGTAGAACGGCCTCGGACCCGTACACTAAGGCGTAGGGTGTAGACTGGGTAGGAGTTCTGAAAGTCATCCTGTAGGCCCATAAGGCTTCTAACAACTTCTCGTGCCAATTTCTCTTGTTTTAGTCCAAAGTTTTCTGTAAAATTTGAACGAGAGTTTTATTAAAAGCCTCGGCCAAGCCGTTTGCTCTTGGGTAGTAGATCGTTGAGTATCGCCAATTGATCCTGTGTTTTCTGACAAAATTGTTGATCTTTGTACTTTTGTACGCGGACCCATTATCTGAAATGATCCTGCGCGGTACCCCAAAACGGTAGAAAACTTGGTTCTTGAAAAACTATAGCACATGGTGTGCCTTCACTTCTCTGAGTGGTATAGCTTCTGCCCACTTAGAAATGTAGTCTGTAAGTGCAAGAATGAAGCGATGTCCTCTTGAGAATAGCAATTTTATCGGACCCACTATATCTGTGCCCCAACACTCTAACGACCACGATGCGATTGTCGGATGTAGCACATTTGGAGGTTGATGTAGAACTACTCCAGGCACTTGACATTGGTGACAGCTCTTGGCGACATTCATGCAATCGGTCATCATATAGGGCCAGTAGTACCCTAGTCTCTTAATCTTCATTTTCATCTTAGGACCCGACTAATGAGCACCACAGAGTCCTGAATGTATCTCTTTAACAATTTCACGAGCCTCGGACCCGCTCAGGCACCTTAGCCACATCTGGTCAAAAGATCTTCTGTATAACGTATTGTTTATTAATGCATAAGACAGAGTTCTTTTCTTGATTTGATGGGCTAACGACTTATCGTCCGGTAGGTTTCCTGTTTGCAAGTAGTCTATTAATGGCCACCGCCAATCTTCTGTATTTTTTGTTATTACAGTAACTGATTCTTCTACTTTTTCTGATTTGCGTACTATATCCATGTCGAGCTGTGATAGGACCTGTCATCCCTGAACTGACACTTCAACTGACTCATCCCGTAAGCAGGCAAATTCTTTAGCAAGGCGAGCTAGCACATCTGCAAGGGCATTTTCTTTTCTGGGAATCTTGTAGATCGTCACATTCTGAATCTGTTCCAACAACTTCATGGCATACTGAAAGTACAACTCGAGCTTTGGTTTCAGAATTCTATACTGTCCGGCGACCTGTTGAATGATCAACTGGGAATCCCCGTAGATGTTGATATCCGTTATCCCCATCTAAATGGTTAATTCCAATCCTGTTATGAGAGCTTCATATTCTGCTTCGTTGTTTGTACACGGTTCTGTTAAGTGGTAGGAGTACTTTAACATCCCTCGCTCCGGTGTTATAAAGATTAGTCTGATTCCTGCCTTACCGGGCACTATCGTTTGCAATTCTTCGTCTTTCTGTGCTGAAGATGCTCCGTCGAACCCAATGTCGATCATCAGAGTCTTCTAAGCTCATTATTTGCTCGTCGGGCAAATCGTCGTTGAGAGGCAATTCTGCCGGCAAAAGGTGTGCTCTGAGGAAGTCTGCTAGGACTTGTCCCTTTACGGCACGAAGATGCATGAAAGTTATATTGAATTGCAATAGTATCATCGACGACCTGGCAAGCCTGCTAGAAAGCGTTGGACAGGTCATCAAATATTGCAACGGATTAACCTTCGAAATAAGGTTGACCTTACGAGAAAGCATGTAGTGCCTGAGCTTTTGAGCGGTGAAGATCAAGGCCAAACAATGCTTCTCGATCGGAGGATACTCTATTTCCGTCGGGATTAGACTACGGCATAGGTAGTAGAGAGCGTTATCTTTTCCCTCATCATTGACCTGGGCTAGCAAGGCTCCGAGAGAGTCATCTAAAGCCGCGGTATAAAGTATTAACAGTCTACCTGAGACTGGGGCTGCTAATACAGGTGTTATTAAATACTACATAATGTCATCGAAAGCCCGCTGGCATTTCTCATCCCAAACGAATTTGGCGTCCCTTTTAACCAATGCCGAGAAGGGCTAACACCTACCTGACAAATTCGAGATAAAGCGTCGAAGATATGCCAACTTCCCTTGAAAGGATCATAGTTGTTTCAAGGTTTTGGGAGGAGGCATTTCTAAGATAGCTTTAATCTTCTTCGGATCGATTTCAATTCCGCGATGTCTGACAACGAATCCTATGAATTTCCCAGAGGTGATGCCGAAGGCGCATTTTAAGGGATTCATCTTAAGGTTAAATTGTCTCAGTCGCTCGAAAACAATTCTCAAATCATACAGGTGATCTTGTTTAAGTTTACTTTTGATGACCACATCATCCACGTAGCACTCGACTTGGTTGTGAATGAGATCATCAAAGATCATCGTCATTGCTCTTTGGTATGTTGCTCCCGCGTTCTTCAACCCAAACGGCATCACTGTGTAGCAATACACTCCGATCGGCATTCTGAATGCTGTGAGCTTTTCATCTTCTGGTGCCATTTTTATCTGGTTGTATCCTGAAGATCCATCCATGAATGAGAAGACTTCATGTGTTGAAGCGATCTTGATCATTAGTTCTGGAATTGGTAGTGGAAATTCATCTTTTGGAGATGCCTTGTTCAAATCTCTGAAATCCACGCAGAATCTGATCTGACCATTCTTCTTTCTGACCGGTACCACGTTGGCTAACTGATCGCTGAAAAATTTATTAAGAAATTCATACCTATTTTTGATGAATTTGCACTTTAAAGAAGGGTATTTTCTTTATTTTATTGCAGGAATGAAGAATTTAGGTGATAAAACCAAAAATCATAAAAAGGAGCAAATTTGGAGCAAAATCATGCAATTTGTGCTGAGTCGCCGACAGCGAGCTAGTTCAAATGGTGCAGATACATTGAACCTGGACACTTTTTGAAGGGATGCTTACACACCGCTTGGTCCTTTGCTTACCTCTATATATAGAAGCCGAAATTAAGTCTTTTATGTGTTATTTTGTGTGTTATTTTGTGTTCTAAGTGTTATAAGTGAGTTATTTTGAGTCTTTAGTGAGTATTTAGTGAGTTAGTGAGTTTTTAGTGAGTCGTCTTCGTCTTGGAAGGAAGAGTCGAAGGAAGCTGCGAGGAGTACGTCAGGGATAAATTAAGATAAGTATTTGTATTTATTTTTTTTAACTTTAAATGAAATCCCTGCTTAGTTTAGTTTCCATGCATTATGAGTAGTTTGTTTAGTCTTTCTCCCTGTTATGAAATTAAGTGATTTGATGAACTAAAAATAGAAGTACTTTTATATATTAATAAATTGTGATAATTTTTACTTAAAACTTAATTTACTTTTCAAACTGGCCATTTGATTTGTTAAAATATGTTGATTATCAACTATAGTAAAAATTACATCTGATATTCGGGGAAATTCAAAAGCCTTGGAAGGAGGGTGCAAATAAATAGGGAAATAATATCACTAGGCGTAGAATTAAGCATTTTAGTGTGATAGACTAAAATATTCAATTCGATCCTATTGTTTGAGAGCTGAAGTGTAGATGTTAGCCCTCAGGCGAGGGAGCTCTGAAGTGGCGGTCGGTATCCTCCCAGCCTAGCCGCGGATTCGGTTATCAAACATAGGATTAGTCGATATTCTTTACACTGGACCAAAGGGTAAAGAATAGGAATGCTCCTATTTGTCACAATACCTTAACATTATCTATTTAAATTCATCAATCACTTAAATTTCTAAACAAGGGAAAGATACTTTTTCCGAATAGTTAAGACTTATTTAGCAATTAGTTTTATTTCCTGCACTTGCAATTCGTATTAATTTTCTACTTAGTTAATTTATCTAATTAAAATACTTAGTTTACTTTATTGCGCTCAAATTCAGAATTCCAAATTTTCGTATAATATTATTATTTTCTTATATTATAGCTGTTATTTAATTTTCTCTTTCCCTGTGGGATCGATAACCAGGACTCCACTAGAGCCCTATATTACTTGATACGATACGTATACTTGCATAGCATCCACAACATAAACAATTACAAATTCTATACATATAATATAGCGGGGTCAAGTTTTTGGATTCGTTGCAATCAAATTAAAATATCATAATATAAAATTGTGGGTCACTAACCAAGATGGGTATTGCTCTTCACGGACAAATTTAGCATCTATTAGCTTCTTAACTTCTGCTATTACTTGTTGCTCAATTTCTAGATGCATTCTTCTGGGAGCTTGTATGAATGGAACAACAGTGAGATCCACTTCTAGCCTGTGAACTGTGATTTCTGGAGCTAATCCTGGCATTTCGTCATAACTCCAAGCAAAGCAATCCTTGAACTCCATTAATAGCTTGATTATATCTTTGGAGTCTTCTTTATTGAGTAAGGAGCTAACAAAGGTAGGCCTAGGCTCTTCGCTAGTACCTAAGTTAACTTCCGTTAACTCGTCTATTGTAGATTTAATTTCTTCTTCGAATTCTGGTGGAGCGTCTCCGATTGGTAGATCTTCAAGATCTTCTGAAGCTTCCAAGCAGTCTTCATTAGGCTCGCAAGTGACAACCAAGCAAAATTCCGTATCGTCAACTGATCCTACTGTGTTGAATCCAAGGCCATGTTTTGAATTGGGAGACCGATTGGCGTTATTCCATAACTTTTCAAAATGTTGTGATTGACCTTTCGTCCATCGTTGAGGTAGGACACCACGTTGAATTAAACTTTGCACACAGGGAGAGTACCACTCAAAAGCTAATTCCATTAATTCAGTGGAAGTAACATCTTCAAATTGTACATCAATTTCAGTTTTGGAAGAAGAAGCACCACGGTAGAATTTGATTGGCTTAGCACTACCACCATGCACTTCCTTGACCACCATACCCTCGATTTTATTAGAATAGATCGGGGACAGGGTAATAGTATGCATATAGTGATTTATCCTCTCGTACATTGATTTGTATTCTTCATTCTTTTCATCTTCGAGAGAGATCTTGAACTGTGGTTTCTTCTGACTTATTGTCGCTGCTTCTTTCTTGATTTCTTCTTCTTCTTCTGAACTGTTCTCCCAATCAACATTGACGAATGGTTTTTTCTGTCCAACTGTTCCAACGTCTCTTCCACGACCTCGTCCCCGGCCTCGACCTCGGGTACGAGTTCTGGATAGACCTTCACCATCTCTTCATAAGGGCGTGGTGAGTGACAGTTGGACTAGAACTTCAGGTTCTTCATCATCTCGAACTTTTTTTGCATCATTTGGTACGGTGTTTCTGGAGAAGATTGTTTTCTTCGAAGGCGCGTAGTAGGATGCATCTTCATGAATTCCAATCTCATGTACGGAGAATGGTTGCAAATCACCTTTGATGCACTGTTCCCCTCCTTCGTAATATATTATGCACTGGTGCAGAGATGACGGTACCATCCGGTTTTCATGGATCCATGGCCGACCTAGTAAAGCGTTGAACGATGTCTCAGAATCCATTATGTGGAATTTTGCAGTTGTCTTTGCTGAATCACCTGTCTTCATTAGTAGTGTTATTGATTCGAGAGCTCTTTCTCCTTTCTAATTGAACCCTATTAATAACATCTTGTATGTTTCAAGCTCGCGAGCATCAATTTCCAAATACGCTAGCGTCTGAAGATTCATTATATTGATTGATGCTCCTGGATCCACCAACACTCTGGAGAGCGTAAACTTTCCAATAGTGACTGAAATGTACAACGGTCGGTTGTGATCAGCCGTTCCCAGTAGTAGGTCATTGTCTGTGAAGGTAACACCTCGCTGTTCTTTTAACGAACAAACCTCGTCTAGGGAATCTCCGGCCATTTGAGCTAAACAAATTTTTGGATTAAGTAAGGCCTTGATCAGAGCTTCCCTCATCTCCTTTGATAGGATCAGAGCTTCCCTCATCTCCTTTGATAGGATCAGAGCATCATATATGCTCAGTTTGGCTGGTAGCTTCCAAAGATGGACTAGCACGTTATAGTCCACTTTATTACCATGTGTTTCAGTTTCTTCTCGAACAGGCAATTCTTCTGCTGGGGTTGGCTCTTCCTGAACAACCGCCTGCTTTCCTTTATCCTTTGGACACATCCTGGAAGGTAGAACTTTTCCGCTTCTTAGGTTGACTTCGGTAATTTCCTCTAAATCTGATGCTGGATATGCCGGTGTCTCCCCTTGAATCGAAATGACAGGCTCTTCTGAAGTTGCTTTGGAATATGATAGTTTTAATTCTATCGTGATCGGAGCTCCTCGAAATTCATAAATAGACTCGTTGCTTGTAGTGCTTTCATAGCCTCCTTTGTGAACATCTTCTTCATCATGATCATCAAGGTTATGTATGATTTGAGAATTGTTATTGGAATCGAGATCCAGTTTAGGTTGGTTGTCGTTAGTTACGTAATCGTTAGAAACAGTCAAAACATAGCCAACACCGAAACTCTTATCATTATAAGATCCCGTCCGGGCGAGCAAATAATCAAACAGAGTTAGAGGTCCGAGGGATTTTCACCAAAATCGGAAATAACCATCCTAGGATAAGCAGCCCCTAGTCTAAGCTTCGGAGCCTCGGTTTTCTTTTCTTCCACGATCTTCTCCTCCTTCTGGGGCGATTCTTCGATCTCAAGCGATAGTGCCTGCTCGGCAGGTTTCAAACTTTGAGTTGAAGCGCGCACCGAAGCGGTCTTGATATGATCCAAAAATTTTTTTGATGACTTCGTCCAAACGGTACTCCATCCATCATCAGTCGTATACGGGTCTATCAGAACAATAGGATCCGTTGAAATAACATTGACAGAACCTCCTTTTTGGGGCTCCTTCATGTATTCTTTCGGAATCGTTATGTTCCCTTTTCGGAGATTGTCATCAAGCCAGCTCTTGAAAGTGATGCAATCCTCTATCTTATGGCCGAGCATCCGGTGGTAGGGGCAATAGTTTGAATGATCTTTCTTGTTGACTTCTTCTGGCCTTTTGTGCTCTGGTAACTAGAAATCTGGCGTCTTCATTAAACTGCGGAACATCTTCGCTACTGCTTCAGTCTTGAATGGATATTTCTTATTCAGAACTTCTTTTAGGGTGCGCCGTCAACGAGGTGGTTGTTCATAATGCTGAGACGACTGATAGCTCGGTTGAGGTTGTTGGTAGTCCTGCTGAGGTTGCTGGTATGTTCATTGCGGTGGTTGATAACTGGGTTGCGGTCGCTCTGGCGGTATCTGCACTAGCTATTTGCCATTATCTACTGCAGCGATGATTCCGAATTTCTTTTCAAATGTCTTAATGGGCTTCTGTTTATCAGTCTAGTCCACAAAACTTAGCTGCTTTTCCTCCTCTTGTAAGTTCCCAGCCTTGCTAAGTAACTTCTCCAAAGTCTTGATTGTAAATCCTTTGAGGAGAAGTGCTATAGGGCCGTGAATATTTTTAAGCAGGATGCCGACTGTGTGATGTTCTTGAAGCTGTGGCTCACACTTCATGCTTAAATTCCTCCATCGAAGTATGTAATGCACCAAGGTCTCATTCGGTTTCTGTCACTCCACCACTAGATCACCGATGGTGATATGGTGCTGAGCTCTAGTGAATAGCTTAATGAAGATGTTTTCTTGTTCCGAGAAGGTCTTAACTGATCCATTCGGCAATTCTGCATACCAGTCAAAAGAAATCCCTGATAAACTGCTGACGAACTGTCAGAAGAGTAAAGCGTCATTCCCACCGGCATTGCAACAACTAGCACGAAAATGTACAACGTGCTGCCGAGGGTTTCCAGTACCATCAAAAGTCTTGAACAATGGTGGTACGAAGCCTTTTGGGTATTGGACTGCATCGAATTCTTCAAGGTAAGGTCTACCCGTCTGAATAGATGTTCCGCTCTTAGCTTGTGCTAAGGCCTCTCACACCTGCTGCTCTACCATGTTTTTGATGTCCTTTTCTGGAATCATGCTTTGTGCAGGATCTTTCTTTTGTTGCTCATTTCTGTTGACGGATGTAATCTCTTTCCCTCCATCCACAAAGTGGATAATCTCTGGGGGCGTCTCTTTCGAGGTCGTACTTGACTGCGGAGAGTGGCTAAAGGCTGCGACCATCTCTTCCATCCTCTTTGCCATCCGGGAAATCGTATCTTCTCTTTCCTGAAGTTGTGCTCTCAACACTTCTGGTTCATCTCTTCTGCAAGTTCGTCGGAGCACCTTGCGAAGCTGATGATGCTCGTGTCTCAACCATGTTGATCTCAGCATACTCGTCATCCATAAATTCTGATGAATCAACTTCATTTTCCAACTTTTCTCCTCTTTCTTTTGCCAACCGTCGGATATCCGTCCTTAGCTTTCCTATAGCATTCTCGAGGGGTCTTTTCCAGATGGTCTCGCGATTGTCGTGTGATGGCTGTTGGACTTCTTTTTGGGAGTTTCTTTTATTGCAGTAGCACTTTCTTCTGATTCAGTCTCTTTGACGAGGCTTTTCTTCTCAGGATGCTGTGTTGGTCTCGGGTCGGTAATAATAGGTTGCCACACCATTCTTCTTGCAGTCGGAAGCCTAGGACCGGATGGTCTGTCGGCTATGTCTTTGGAAGTTGGTATCCTCTCCAATTTGCAGACCTGATACAACAACGGGTGAACTGGCTTTTATCCACTTCTTGGGTTTTTCTATGGCAATAACAGGCTCTATTCGCGGTCTGAGGTGAGATTTAGCTGGCACCCGTCCCATCCTTCTTAAGATTTCTGACACGGGACACCTTTCTTTCTTGGCCAATTTCTTTGTTACTGCTTGCAGTCGGGCAAATGACGTAGTCTTAACCGTTTTTCTCTTGTAGTTACTGTAGTATGCAGGTCGGGGTAATGTATCGGCGATTCTTCGGACATCTTCTTCATCCGATGCAACAAAGAGAGGGTGGAACCTACTCCCTTCCAATAGTGGTGTATACTCAGACAGTTTAGGTATCTCTTTTAGGAAAGCTACATCAGCAGCTTTAGCCTTCTCGATTCTGGCTATCTTTCTGCTTCTATTCCTCCTATGAGTCCGAGTCAGGGGTGCAACTCTTGAACTGGACCCAATTTCGAAAACAGGCTGTATTACAGCGAAATCTGTACCCTCCACGGTGACAGGCTCATCATAGACTTAGATTTTCTTCCCCTTCAGTTTGGCAGGAGCCGGGGTAGGTGTAGAGATGACTAGACCGGTGGGGGTAGAGACAACAGTCCTCCTACGAATAGTAGTACTTCTTTCAGCTGGAACCCTTTGCAGGGGAGGGAACTCTTTAGTTGATTTCAAGTTGAACTCAATCAGAGGTTTCTCAGTTTCATGCACTTTGTCCGTAAGTGCGAAGGGAGTGACATCAGTGATTTTGATATATGTATTGTCGAATCCTTGTCCGAAACGGATGATCCCATTGTCAAGCAGCTCATCCTTGTAGACAGCTAAGTCCAGTCCGTTGGTGAAGGAAAAGATTAACTTTGGGGTAGACATTTCTGCAAGGCAGATTCCAAATGTCATTCCCGAATTATAGTTCCTTTTGTTGCAAAACTTAGGACTAAAAAGAAAGAGTCCGAACACATTTCTGTTTATCTTAATGTACTTGTGATTTTTAAAGGAGTATGTTTATTAGAAGGTCGCTTATTAGGGAATTCGTTTGTTAGCATATATTTTTATAGGTTTTAAATTTAATTTAAATATGTATAAGATTTAGAAAGTAGCATTTGATCTTAAAAATAATTTTAAGTTTGAAAATTTTAAGATATGAAATCAAACCGATCTCACATCCCAAATAGTTTATATAAATGAGCACCGCACTACAAACCGTGAATCTATCCCGAAGAATAGACACACTGCTTGATGATGAGGCTCGATTAAATAAACTAGAAGATTTGTGACATCTGTTTGGTCTGCGAACCAATTTTATAAGCTGACAAGTTCCCCTGCTTAAAATACATGAATTAAGCAAGGTTTATATTACCTGGGTTCTTAAAGTTCCTTATAAGGGCAAGCCCCTATAGTTAATTACATCTTAAGTGACGGGAATCACCTAAGAAAACTATCGATAATAATCAGTGGTTTTACTCTCAAGAATTTCAAAGTTTAAGGTTTTCAAACAATTGGTTTTTGGAAATTTCAATAGGGAATGGATAAAATTTGGAACAATTTATTTTAGGGAATCAAAGGAATAAAAGTAGGGGATGTCACGGACCCGAAGAGACCTTCGGTGACTTCCCAACTATCCTATGGTTTGGCTTCGATTTAGAGAGAATTATTTAATGTTATAATCTTGCCAATTTTAGTTAATTAGGACTTATATTCGTATAACACAATCATTCAAATAGCCTTGAAGATGTGAGGGCTTATGTCGTAACATTATTACGCAAATGCCTAACAAAGAGTTGAGGATTTATGTTGCACTAGGCAAATCACCTCGAAGTCCTATGGCTTTGTTGTTTAATTCTAAGAAAACTTTAGCTGATGTAGATCCGAGTTTTGGTGACGACGATGGCCGTGCTGCCCACTATGCTCCAAGCTCCTTGTTGTCACAGAGGTTTAATTTTAGAAGGTGAAAAATCAGGAGATGAGAGAAGTATTTTGGTTTAGAGAAATCTTAAAATTCAAGTGTTTTTTTAATGTTTTAATTAAAATAAATCTTAAAGTTGAATAAACAGAACTGATTAAGATCCCACGGTTCCGTGATCTCGACACCGTTATTTTCATCGGATTCACTTAGTCCAGATGAATTTGCTAAACACAACTGAATGAGTTCCACACTTTCATTTAGACCGTGGGAAATCCCGTTAGCAACACGTGGGTTACATCATCCGAGGTATTCCCGATCATCCAACGAGACGTTTTAATTTAGTTAAAGTTGTAATTTTTGTTGTTCTGTTTGTGATTAAATTTTAAGTTGTCTTATTTTTTGAAATGTTGTGGCGGTAAATTTTATCTTGTATGACTTTTAATTTAGTTTTGGGTTCCAGTTTTATGGCTATCCTAAAGGTTTCAGTTTTCATGAAAAAATCTTATTTATCATGCAAGAAAAGTAAAACGTAGTATAGGTAAATAAATTGCAATAAGGTAAATTGCAATAAAGTAAAAGCGTACCTGGAGGCCTTCTCGTCATTCCCAGCTGAGACTTTAGTATTGCATTACATGTATGTGTTTATAATTTTACAGAAATTAAAGCATGCCCGAAAACAGGAAGAAGTAGAACTAACAAGAAGTAACTACTCAATCCTATGATGTCTATGTTTAGATCCTGGTTGTCTACCAAGTCCTATGATGTCTATGCGAATTTATATATTGTGTTTCAATAAACTTTGTTTAAATTCAAGTGAGGATGGTTTCGTTAAGCAGACATATTAAGTTTAATAGACATCAGAGGTATCCAAACAGTCAAAGAAGGATGCAGATCCATGCTTCCCTCTCATATCCTGATGAAAAGTCTCGGGCTCATTTAGACTTATTATGTTGCTTAACAATTCACCCTACCTATACCCTAATGCTTAAATAACACACTTGTTCGGGGTAGGTTGGGGCAGATGGGTTTAGGTGTGGTTTGCATTTGGATTGGTGGCAATTGGTAGTTTGATTTGGACTTATGAGAGTGATGTGAAGATTAGTTTGAGTTTGTGTTTGGATTTGGTTTTGGTTTATGTTTAAATTTGGTTTGTGTTTGGATTTGGTTTTGGTTTATGTTTAAATTTATGTTTTATTTTAATTTATCATTTATTTTTAATTTAATTTAATTTAATTAATTATTATTTAAAATTATTATTTAATTTAATTTAATTTAATTTAATTTAATTTAATTTAGTTTATTTCGTTTTAATTTATCATTTATTTGCATTATCATTTAATTTATTTTAATTTATTTAATTTAATCTATTATTTATTTAATTTAATTTAATTTAACTTAACTTTATTTATTTATTTAATTTAAATTAATTTATTTAATTAATTTAATTTAATTTAAATTATTATTTATTTACATTATTATTTAATTTAATTTAATTTAACTTAATTTATTTAACTTAATTTAATTTATTTATTTAATTTAATTGAATTTTAAGTTATTTATTTGTTTACATTATCATTTAATTTAATATAATTTTGATTTATTTAATTTGATTAATTAATTTAATTTATTTAATTTAAACTATTATTTATTTAAATCTTTTTGGTTTACTTAATTATTATTTGATGTAATTTATTTTGATTTAATTTTTATTTGATTTTAACTATTTAATTTTAAATTTAATTCATTATTCATTTATATTATTTAAATTATTTTTTCAATTTATGTATATATGTATTATTCTTTTTTTATCCTTACATTTTTATAAGTTATTTTATTTTAATTAATTATATGTACATTTTTATTACTTAAATATTATTGATTTATTATTATTAATTTATATTATTAATTTACATTATTTATTATTATCATTTTTATTATTATTTATTTATTTATAAGACTATTCATTTTCTCTCTCTTAAATTATTATTTTCTTTATTTAAAGTTATTATCATTTATATTAAGTTATTATTTCTTAAATTTATTATTTACATGTATATTTATATTTAGATTATTTTAAAAAGAATGTTGTTTTTATTTACCTATTTTTATTATTTATTTATCTATTTATAAAGCTTTTTAAATATTCTCTCTCCAAAAATATCCTTTCATTTATTTTAAATTATTACCATTTATTTAAGTTGTTATTCATTAAAATTATCATTCACATATGTATATTAAAAAAAAAACACTTTTATTTACTTCCTTTATTTTCATTATTTATTTTACTTATTAATTTACATATATATATATATATATATCATTTATTTATATTTTAGTAGTTATAATATTTTAAAAATTAGTGTAGTTATTCTTATTTAGTATGGTTAAATTTTATTTTACATTTAGTATTAAATTTAATATAGTATAGTTTATTTTAGTTAGAAATTAGTAAAAATATTATTTAATTTATTTAAATTTATAATTATATCACTTATGTTTTTACATTCATAATTATTTATTTTTGATTTTTTTATTTCATTTTCTTTTGGTTTTATTTTTATTTTATCCTTATGTTCATTTTATTTTATTTTATTTTCTTTATGTTATGTTTATTTCTTTCTACTTTTCATTTCCTTTATGTTGTATTAAAAATTTAAAAAAAAAATCATTTTTTTAAGGTAATAAAAACTAGGTGAAAAGATTAGGTGGTATTTTTTTAAATATTTAACATTAGCCATATAACTTTGCATAAAGAGAATTTTTTTAGCTTAAACATGAATAAAATTTAAATGACATGAAGATTTGTAAAGGAAATAACCTACACATGATTTTTGAAAACATACATGGAGAGATTTTTTAAAAAAAATACTAAATTGGTTTGCATAAAAAGGAAATCCCTAAGCATGGAAGAGTTTAACACATAATTTTTGTAAACCTATGTAGAGGAAGAAGAACTTTAAAGAAAATACATGTATGTGTGATTTTAGGCTAAGCATGAGAGGGTTAAAATGTTTCTTTGAAGCTTAAGTGTTCATAAGATAAAAGAGAGGGGGAAGAAGCTTATCTTGCTTGGAGGAGATGATGGAAGAAACCTTGGAGAAGCCCTTGATGAAGCTCACGGCTAGGAGGATTTTTGGGAGTGGAATGGCTAAGTGTAAGAGTGTGTGTAAGTGAGTGTGTAAGGGTGTGTAAAGTGGGATTATGGGGGGATTTATGGAGAGAGGCTCACGGCTAAGAATTAAGGAGGGGGTAAGGGAGTGATGAGGTGGAGGCATGATGAAGGTAAGGAGGAGGTAAGGAGGAGGTGAGGTGGAGGCATGGTGAAGGTAAGGTAAAGGTAAGGAGGAGGTGAGGTGGAGGCATGGTGAAGGTAAGGAGGGAAGATTTTTTTCTTTTTTTTAAACAAAAAATGTATTTTATTTTTTTTCTTTTAAGGTTTCCGTGAGGTTTAAAAAAAAAGGAAGTATGTGGGTGTGTGTGAGTGGGTGTATTTTAATTTGGTGAATTTTGGATTTTGGGTCCATTTTTAAGAACATTGTGCTAACTTGAATTTAGATTGGGCTAGAGCTCGAATAAAGCCCAAGTACCTTGATCAATATTGTCCACATGATTGTAATGAAGATTTTTCATGAAGACACAAAGTGGTTTTGAGCTCATTTGGAGGTTCAATTTTGGCATGGATTGGATTTTTGATTATTTTGGACTATGTTGGGTTCGGGTCAAGCTATCTTGAGTTTGAGTAGGAATGGGGTTCAAAGGTCTTCAACAATATTGTAGATATGGTTGTCTTGAAGATTTTTCATGAAGACATGAAATGATTTTGACAAGGTTTGGAGGGTCAATTTGGTGGATTTAAAACTTGTGTTCAGCTTGGGTCAAAATTGGGGTTTCTTTGGTCCAAAATGGATTTGGGTAAGACCTGAGCTCAAATTATGGGCAATTGATGATCCAATTCAGTTTAAGGAGGTGTTATAAAGAGTTTGAAATTGAAATTTTGGAGGAATTGATTGACATTGGGTCACTTTAGGAGTTTTGGGTTATTTAGGCAAAATTGGGGATTTTGATTTCAAGTGGAATTAGATTCAAATGTGGGTCATATGGGACTTGAATTTGGTCTAATTTGATATTGGGGATGTTGAATTTTGGTTTAGAATTGAATTTGATGAAAATTGGGGTCAATTGGGTTTGGTTTTGGCACCTTTATGTTAAATGGGCCAAGTTGGGACTTTGGGTTGAAAGTGTATTAATTTGGCAAAATTGACCCATAGTGTAGTTGAATAAAATGAAATTGGGAATATTTGAGATTTTCTGGAATTTGCTGGGAATTTTTAGAATTTTTAGATTTTTGGGGTAAAATGGTATTTTGGTAATTTTGGGGGCTTTAGGGGTATTTTTGGAAATTTTGTTATTTTTGGCCAAAGATGGTCAATTTGAATGGTGGGAAATGTTTAAGGACTGATTTTGAGGAATTTTGGAGAATTTAGGTAATTTTGCCAAATTTGGGCAATTTTAAGGGTATTTGGTAGGCTTGGTGGGTCCGGGGCCCCGGAGGTCAAAAATTGAAATTTTGGAAAAATGAAGATTGATCCAGTGTTAGTGAAATGGAATCATTGTGGTTGAGCCATGAAGCCATATTAAACCTATGTAAGCCATGAGAGGACTCTTTTAAGGCATTCATTATGTTGTTCCAAACCCTCTTAGCTAGGGGTTAAGGACCGTCCATATGAATTACCTACATGAGTCAGGAAGTCAAGTTGGGTATGAATGGTTTTAGGACTTGGAATGTGTGTGAGAGTGTAGTGTATGTGCAAGTCAACCCTCACCAGGCCAGGCCATCCAAGGTATTCCTAAGGCCAAAAAGTTCTATAGGGAACTCATCCTTTAAACCTCCACATTTGATCTCAACCCTCTAGGTGATTAGGGGTTTACAATCAAGCCTATGGGATTTACAGGGAGTTAAGAAGTAGTTTGAATTTCTAAGTGGTGGGTTCTGTTTCTAATCCTCTAAGATAGTCAATGGAAAAGCCTATGGCTAGATCCTAAGCACTAAAGAGGGAGAAGAGAAAATACTGCATCAAAAAATGAGGTCAACAAATGGACCCCCAAAATGTGTGGTTTGCTAACCAAGCACACCGTAAGTATTGGCGTTGACCGAAGAGATCAACAAACCAACATAGATTTCCAAGTGACAAACTTAGGACTAAGTGGAAGAATTTCTGCTGGGGAGTATCAGGTATATTTCCAAGACCGGAGATCCCTGAACTCTTGCTGGGAATGAAAAAGGAGGTGAATTCCAAATCACAAGATCTGGGGAATTCGATTTAGATTTCATTTTATTTTCAAATTTCAAGTTTCAATGTGTGAGTTTAGATTTCGATTTGAAGTTTAATTTAAAATCAATTCAAGGAAATTTTGAATTTGAAATGGGAATTGAAACCTAGGTTCCAACCTTGGAATTGCGAAGAGAACTGGAATTTGGTACCAGCCTCAAAGGTTTAAAGGTTCAATGAAAATTGGAATTTGATTCCATTCTCGAAGTTTTAATGAGAATTGGAAATGGATTCCAATCTCAAAGGTCTAATGAGAATTGGAAATTGATTCCAATCTCAAAGGTCTAATGAGAATTGAAAATTGATTCCAATCTCGAAGTTCTAATGAGAATTGGAAATTGATTCCATTCTCGAAGGTCTAATGAGAATTGGAAATTTATTCCAATCTCGAAGGTCTAATGAGAATTGAAAGGAGCTGGTAAGTGTACCAAGCTGAAAATACTTGACTTAGCAATAAGTCGAGGAAAATATTCAAATTTCAAAAGAGTTTCCAACAGATTTTGATTGAGGAAAGAATTTGAAAGATTCAAATTAGAGGATTCAGATTGAAATTCAATTCAAAGTTTAGATTCGTTTTGTTTGTCCTTTAACGTTCCAATTTTATTTTTTGTTGTTTATTTAGTGTTCATGTGAATTTGAAGTTCATTTTAATATTCAGACTTTTAAGAGGAGTTCTTGTTTATTTTCTTTTCTTTTATGTTCTTTGTTCAAAGTTCATATAACTCTAATGGCGTTTCCCAGTCAATTCGCACAAAAAGAGGTGAAGGCAAAATACGACGTAGTCGTTTTCATTCCAACTTGCTAAAAGTACATCATACAACTTGATCTGAAACACATCTTATACAATCCATATAAGCTCAAAATGGATTGTGTATGATTCTTGTCGATCCATCCAAAATCATTTGTCAAAATCCATGTCTGAATAGTAAGATACATGGAAAATAACATCACCTTCCAAGCCACCCTTGGCGGGAATGCCGTATGAATGTGCATTAGAGGTGTGCTATCTACCATGTAACTCACAGCTAGTAGGGACGGAGGCTCTCTAACTCTGGATCTGGCTGGAAGTGGTAAGGCATCTTTCTGTCATCCATTCTTCTGAAAGTAACGGAGATTCGCTCTACAGGCACTCCTGGAATGCAATGATTTGCTATGTCTGCTCCGTTTCCTTGTAGCACTAGAACGGAACCTATCGTTAATGGTATCTCCACTGGCTCTCGAAACTCACCGGGGCCTGTGATCCGTAGGTTAGATCCGAACATGATGTTGCACTGGTTGATGAACGACACTGTGCAGAAAGGTCTAACAAAGTCATGATGGTCTATATGTGGAGGTATGTAGTCGCCCTCCTTGTAAATATTGATAATGCAACTATTGGGTATGCAATCTGTAGGAAACACCCTCCATTTTATCATCCTCTTTACCATCCTTTTAATAACATTCGACATTGGGTCGACCTCACTGCGACGGAGTATCCCTGGCGGATTCCCTTTCCTGTCTACTGCCAAGTTGTAGCAACATGTGCATTGGATTGTATGTCTTCCTTTCCCTAGCATCCATCTTCGGGGCTCTGAATATGTCTTTTCCCTTAGGCATCCAGCTCGTCCCATCTTCTGCAGCTCAAGGACACAGTCTACAATTTGCTGTTGTTCATATTCTGAGAATACATCTGTGTGGAGTCCGAGGCCTTCTAGAATGTTGATCCTCTTACCTCCAATTCTCTCAAAGTATTCAAAGGTCTTCTTTTCAACTAATTGCATTTTCTCCAGCTCGTATTCATGAATTATCTGAAATCCTCGGTGTCTGGTAACGTACTGTGGGATGTATGGCTCAACCCCAGCATGCTCTCCTGCATGTCTCGGCTCCTCAGGGATAGTCTCCGTAGGGACATCCTCTAGTGTTGCTTTCGCAACAAGACTCTTCAGATCTGGTACATCTGCTCGACGTTGAGGCACCAACTCTATTTCTGCTCTTCTTAGGATTTCCTTCTTTCTTTTAACTATTTTTGGAGCTGATCCCCTTTCTTCTGGTTCCTGACGAACCTGTCTCCTTGGAGCATTTGCATTGACGGTACCCACTGTCTCTTTATGTTGATCTTCTGCTAACATGGTTAACATCTTGCGGATGCGACGATTCTTATTTCTTCGTTGGGTAGCAGTGAGAGTAGCTCTCCTTACCATTTGAATTTCTGCGGGCGCGGCACTGACATGCTTGCCCTATGCTGTGGCAACTACGGACTTAACATTCTTATCTTCTCCGATTGCATGAGCGGTGTTTGTTTTTCTTTTCATGTTGCTGGATTAGTGGATTGGGCCACCCACTTTCATCACTGCCTGACTATGGAGTTCTTCTCGATCAACGCGATACAATCATTTTCTTCGTATTGTAGTGCAGCTGGTGTGAAGTCTGAGTCAATCTCTATCACTGCTCCATTCCTCACTCTCTTTTCATCAAGTGCTAGACTCACGCAATTTCTAAAGTTTAGAACCAACCGCCCGTTCGACATTTCCCTGCAAAAAAAACAAGAAAAGGATCAGGGGCTGTACTAAGAATAAGAACAATAAGAAAGACATTTATTAATGTAAATTCTTATTCACTTCTTTTAAATTTAAGGAAAGTAGGAAAATATGAGGAGAGATCAGGAATGAAATGATTTAAAAAGAAAGATGAACATTTTATTATTGCAATTTCACATGTTCTGTTTTTAACATTTTGGTTAATGACATTTGTTATCCATTTTATTTTAGGTTCGGACTCAATCACAAGTGATTATCCCACCCGTGTTTCTAGGGATGAGATTTCACCTTTGAAGTACACCCTTCGAAACATCAGGTTGCGTAATATTTCTTGAAATATTGTCCATTGATTGGAAGCATATGTCGTTCTCCTCGGTAATTTTCCAGTTGGTAGGAACCTCCAGAGTAAACTGCCTCGACCACAAATGGTCCTTCCCAGGTTGGTTCAAACTTACCACCTATCTTGCGATGTGCAAGGATAGGTCTCTTGAGAACAAGAACTAAGTCACCGACTTTGAAAGTTCTTGGGCGGACCAGCTTATCATGGGCCTCGGATCATCTTGGCTCGATACGGTTCCAAATTTTCGTTGTCGTCGAAAGTCTTTTCCCTTCCGGGTTTTCCAATTCTTCTAGTCGTAGTCCGGCATTTTCTTCGTAGTGATTTTGTTTGCAACCGCAATTCGAGAGACGGAGCTGAACCTCTAAGGGTAGAACGGCCTCGGACCCGTACACTAAGGCGTACGGCGTAGACTGGGTAGGAGTTCTGAAAGTCGTCCTATAGGCCCATAAGGCTTCTAACAACTTCTCGTGCCAATTTCTCTTGTTTTCGTCCAAAGTTTTCTTTAAAATTCGAACCAGAGTTTTATTAAAAGCCTCGGCCAAGTCGTTTGCTCTTGGGTAGTAGATCGTTGAGTATCGCCAATCGATCCCGTGTATTCTGACAAAATTGTTGATCTTTGTACTTTTGAACGCGGATCCATTATCTGAAATGATCCTTCATGGTACCCCAAAACGGTAGTCAACTTGGTTCTTGAAAAATTATAGCACATGGTGTGCCTTCACTTGTCTGAGTGGTATAGTTTCTGCCCACTTAGAAAAGTAGTCTGTAGCTGCAAGAATGAAGCGATGTCCTCTTGAGGATGGCGGTTCTATCGGACCCACTATATCTGTGCCCCAACACTCAAATGACCACGATGCGATTGTCGGATGTAGCACATTAGGAGGTTGATGTAGAACTACTCCCTGCACTTGACATTGGTGACAGCTCTTGGCGACATTCATGCAATCGGTCATCATTGAGGGCCAGTAGTACCCTAGTCTCTTAATCTTCATTTTCATCTTCGGACCCGAATGATGAGCGCCACAGAGTCCTGAATGTACCTCTTTAACAATTTCACGAGCCTCAGACCCGCTCAGACACCTTAGCCACATCTGGTCAAAAGATCTTCTGTATAACGTATTGTTTATTAATGCATAAGACAGAGTTCTTTTCTTGATTTGATGGGCTAACGACTTATCGTCCGGTAGGTTTCCTATTTGCATGTAGTCTATTAATGGCCGCCGCCAATCTTCTGTATTTACTGTTATTGCCGCAACTGATTCTTCTGCTTTTTCTGATTTGCGTACTGTATCCATGTCGAGCTGTGATAGGACCTGTCGTCCCTGAACTGACACTTCAACTGACTCATCCCGTAAGCAGGCAAATTCTTTTGCAAGGCGAGCTAGCACATCTGCAAGGGCATTTTCTTTTCTAGGAATCTTGTAGATCGTCACATTTGGAATCTGTTCCAACAACTTCATGGCATACTGAAAGTACTGCTCGAGCTTTGGTTTCATAATTCTGTACTGTCCGGCGAGCTGTTGAATGATCAACTGGGAATCCCCGTAGATGTTGATATCCGTTATCCCCATCTGGATGGTTAATTCCAATCCTGTTATGAGAGCTTCGTATTCTTCTTTGTTGTCTGTACACGGTTCTGTTAAGTGGTAGGAGTACTTTAAGATCCCCCGCTCCGGTGTTATAAAGATTAGTCTGATTCCTGCCTTACCGGGCACTATCGTTTGCAATTCTTTGTCTTTCTGTGCTGAAGATGCTCCGTCGAAGTATAGTTCCCAACGTCGATCATCGGGGTCTTCTAAGCTCATTATTTGCTCGTCGGGCAAATCGTCGTTGAGAGGCAGTTCTGCCGGCAAAGGTTGTGCTGCGAGGAAGTCTGTTAGGACTTGTCCCTTTACGACACGAAGAGGCACGAAAGTTATATAGAATTACAATAGTATCATCGACCACCTGGCAAGTCTGCCAGAAAGCGTTGGACGGGTCATCAAATATTACAACGGATTAACCTTCGAAATAAGGTTGACCTTGTGAGAAAGCATGTAGTGCCTGAGCTTTTGAGCGGCGAAGATCAGGGCTAAACAATGCTTCTCGATCGGAGGATACTTTATTTCCGTCGGGATTAGACGACTGCTTAGGTAGTAGAGAGCGTTTTCTTTTCCCTCATCATTGACCTGGGCTAGCAAGGCTCAGAGAGAGTCGTCTAAAGTCGCGGTATAAAGTATTAACGGTTTACCTGAGACTGGGGCTGCTAACACAAGAGGTGTCATTAAATACTGCTTAATGTCCTCGAAAGCCCGCTGGCATTTCTCATCCCAAACGAATTTGGCATCCTTTTTAACCAATGCCGAGAATGGATGACACCTACCTGACAAATTCGAGATAAAACGTCGAAGATATGCCAACTTTCCTTGAAAGGATCGTAGTTGTTTCAAGGTTTTGGATGGAGGAATTTCTAGGATAGCTTTAATCTTCTCTGGTTAGATTTCAATTCCACGATGTCTGACAACGAATCCTAAGATTTCCGCAGGTGACGCCGAAGGATCATTTTAGGGGATTCATCTTAAGGTTAAATTTACTCAGTCGCTCGAAAACAATTCTCAAATCATACAACTGATCTTGTTTAATTTTACTTTTGATGACCACATCATCCACGTAGCAATCAACTTGGTTGTGAATGAGATCATCAAAGATCCTCATCATTGCTCTTTGGTATGTTGCTCCCGCGTTCTTCAACCCAAACGACATCACTGTGTAGCAATACACTCCGATCAGCATTCTGAATGCTGTGAGCTTTTCATCTTCTGGTGCCATCTTTATCTGGTTGTATCCTGAAGATCCATCCATGAATGAGAAGACTTCTTGTGTTGAAGCGATGTCGATCATTAGTTCTGGAATTGGTAGTGGAAATTCATCTTTTGGACATGCCTTGTTCAAATCTCTGAAATCCACGCAGATTCTGATCTGACCATTCTTCACGGACAAATTTAGCTTCTATTAGCTTCTTAACTTCGGCTATTACTTGTTGCTCAATTTCTAGACGCATTCTTCTGGGAGCTTGTCTGACTGGAACATCAGTGGGATCCACTCCTAGCCTGTGAACTACGATTTACGGAGCTAATCCTGGCATTTCGTCATAACTCCAAGAAAAGCAATCCTTGAACTCCATTAATAGCTTGATTATATCTTCAGAGTCTTCTTTATTGAGTAAGGAGCTAACAAAGGTAGGCTTAGGCTCTTCGCTAGTACCTAAGTTAACTTCCATTAACTCATCTGTTGTAGATTTGATTTCTTCTTCGAATTCTGGTGGAGCATCTCCGATTGGTAGATCTTCGAGATCTTCTGAAGCTTCCAAGCAGTCTTCATTAGGCTCGCAAGTGACAACCAAGCAAAATTCCGTATCGTCAACTAATCCTACTGTGCCGAATCCAAGGCCATGTTTTGAATTGGGAGGCCGATTGGCGTTATTCCATAACTTTTCAAAATGTTGTGATTGACCTTTCGTCCATCATCGAGGTAGGACACCACGTTGAATTAAACATTGCACACAGGGAGAGTACCACTCAAAAGGTAATTCCATTAATTTAGAGGAAGTAACATCTTCAAATCTTACATTAATTTTAGTTTTGGAAGAAGAAGCACCACGGTAGAATTTGATTGGCTTAGCACCACCACCATGCACTTCCTTGACCACCATACCCTCGATTTTATTAGAATAGATCGGGGTCAGGGTCATAGTATGCACAAAGTGATTTATCCTCTCGTACATTGATTTGTATTATTCATTCTTTTCATCTTCGAGAGAGATCTTGAACTGTGGTTTCTTTTGACTTATTGTCGCTGCTTCTTTCTTGATTTCTTCTTCTTCTTATGAACTGTTCTCCCAATCAACATTGATGAATGATTTTTTCTGTCCAACTGTTCCAACGTCTCTTCCACGACCTCATCCCCGGCCTCGATCTCGGGTGCGAGTTCTGGAGAAACCTTCACCATCTCTCCGTAAGGGAGTGGTGAGTGACTGTTGGACTAGAACTTCTTTTGCTTCATTTAGTATTGTGTTTCTGAGAAGATTGTTTTCTTCGGAGGCGCGTAGCAGGATGCATCTTCATGAATTCTAATCTCATGTACGGAGAATGGTTACAAATCACCTTTGATGCACTGTTCCCCTCCTTTGTAATACTTTATACACTGGTGCAGAGACGACGATACCATCCGATTTTCATGGATCCATGGCCGACCCAGTAGAGCGTTGAACGATGTCTCAGAATCAATTATGTGGAATTTTGCGGTTGTCTTTGCTAAATCACCGGTCTTCATTAGTAGTGTTATTGATCCGAGAGCTCTTTCTCCTTTCTGATTGAACCCTCTTAATAACATCTTTTCTGTTTCAAGCTCGCGAGCATCAATTTCCAAATACGCTAGCGTCCGAAGATTCATTGTGTTGATTGATGCTCCTGGATCCACCAACACTCTGGAGAGCGTAAACTTTCCAATAGTGATCGAAATGTATAACGGTCGGTTGTGATCGATCGTTCCCGATAGTAGGTCATTGTCCGTGATGGTAACACCTCGTCGTTCTTTTAACGAACAAACCTCGTCTAGGGAATCTCCGGCCATTTGAGCTAAACAAATCTCTCGGATCAAGTAAGGCCTTGATCAGAGCTTCCCTCATCTCCTTTGACAGGATCAGAGCGTCGTATATGCTCAGATTGGCTGGTAGCTTCCTAAGATGGGCTAGCACGTTATAGTCCACTTTATTACCATGTGTTTCAGTTTCTTCTCGAACGGGCAATTCTTCTGCTGGGGTTGGCTCTTCCTAAACAACCACCTGATTTCCTTTATCCTTTGGCCACATCCTGGGAGGTAGAACTTTTCCGCTTCTTAGGTTGACTTCGGTAATTTCCTCTAAATCTGATGCTGGATATGCCGGTGTCTCCCCTTGAATCGAAACGACAAGCTCTTCCGGAGTTGCTTCAGAATCTGATAGTTCTAATTCTATCGTGATCAGAGCTCCTCGAAATTCACAAATAGACTCGTTGCTTGTAGTGCTTTCATAGCCTACTTTATGAACATCTTCTTCATCGTGATCATCGAGGTTATGTATGATTTGAGAATTGTTATTGGAATCGAGATCCGGATTAGGTTGGTTGTCGTTAGTTACGTAATCGTTAGAAACAGTCAAAACGTAGCCAACATCGAAACTCTTATCATTATAAGATCCCGCCGGGGCGAGCAAATAATCATACAGAGTCAGAGGTCCGAGGGATTTTTCCCCCGAATCGGAAATAACCATCCTAGGATAAGCAGTCCCTAGTCTACGCTTTGGAGCCTCAATTTTCTTTTCTTCCATGATCTTCTCCTCCTTCTGGGGCGATTCTTTGATCGCAAGCGATAGTGCCGGCTCGGCAGGTTTCAAACTTTGACTTGAAGCGCGCACCGAAGCTGTCTAGATATGATCCAAAATTTTCTTTGATGACTTCGTCCAAACGGTACTCCATCCATCATCGGTCGTATACGGGTCTATTGGAACAATAGGATCAGTTGAAATAACATTGATGGAACCTCCTTTTTGGGGCTCCTTCATGTATTCTTTCGGAATCGTTATGTTCCCTTTTTGGAGATTGTCATCAAGCCAGCTCTTGAAAGTGATGCAATCCTCTATCTTATGCCCTAGCATCCAGTGGTAGGGGCAATAGTTCGGATGATCTTTCTTGTTGACTTCTTCTGGCCTTTTGGGCTCTGGTAACTGGAAATCTTGTGTCTTCATTAAACTACGGAACATCTTCGCTACTGCTTCAGTCTTGAATGGATATTCCTTATTCAAAAATTCTTTTAGGGCGCGTCGTGGACGAGGCAGTTGTTCATAATGGTGAAACGACTGATAGCTCGATTAAGGTTGTTGGTAGTCCTGCTGAGGTTGCTGGTATGTTCGTTGCGGTGGTTGATAACTGGGTTGCGGTCGCTCTGGCGGTATCTGCACTGGCTGTTTGCCCTTATCTACTGCCGCGAAGATTCCAGATTTCTTTTCAAATGTCTTAACGGGCTTCTTTTTATCAGTCTTGTCCACAAAACTTAGCTGCTTTGCCTCCTCTTGTAAGCTCCCGGCCTTGCTAAGAAACTTCTCGAAAGTCTTGATTGTAAATCCTTTGAGGAGAAGTACTATAGGGTCGTGAATATTCTTAAGCAGGATGCCGACTGCGTGCTGTTCTTGAAGCTGAGGCTCACACTTCATGCTCAAATTCCTCCATCAAAGTATGCAATCCACCAAGGTCTCATTCGGTTTATGTCGCTCCACCACTAGATCACCGATGGTGATATGGTGCTGAGCTCCGGCTAATCGCTTAATGAAGAGGTTTTCTAATTCCAAGAAGTTCTTAACTGATCCATTCGACAATTCTACGTACCAGTCGAACGCAATCCCTGATAAACTGCTGACGAACTGTCGGAAGTGTAAAGCGTCACTCCCACCGGCATTGCAACAACTAGCACGAAAATGTACAACGTGCTGCCGAGGGTTTCCGGTACCCTCAAAAGTCTTGAACAGAGGTGGTACGAAGCCTTTTGGGTATTGGACTGCATCGAATTCTTCAGGGTAAGGTCTACCCGTCTTAATAGATGTTTCGCTTTTAGCTTGTGCTAAGGCCTCTAGCACCTGCTGCTCTACCATGTTTTTGATTTCCTTTTCTGGAATCATGCTTTGTTCAGGATCTTTCTTTTGTTTCTCATCTCTGTTGACGGATGTAATCTCTTTCCCTCCATCCGCAATGTGGATAATCTCTGGGGGCGTCTCTTTCTGAGGCTGTACTTGACTCTAGAGAGTGGCTAAAGCTGCAGCCATCTCTTCGATCCTCTTTGCCATCTGGGAAATCGTATCATCTCTTTCCCGAAGTTGTGCTCTCATCACTTCTGGTTCATCTCTTCTGCAGTTCGTCGGAGCACCTTGCGAAGCTGATGATGCTCGTGTCTCAACCATGTTGATCTCAGTATACTCGTCATCCATAAATTCTGATGAATCAACTTCATTTTCCAACTTTTCTCCTCTTTATTTTGCCAACCGTCGGATATCCTTCCTTAGCTTTTCTATAGCATCCTCGAGGGGTCTCTTCAAGACGGTCTCGCGGTTGTCGTGTGATGGCTGTTAAACTTCTTTTTCGGGAGTTTCTTTTATTGCAATAGCACTTTCTTCTAATTCAGGCTCTTTGATGAGGCTTTTCTTCTCAGGATGTTGTGTTGGTCTCGGCTCGGTAATAATAGGTCGCCACACCAATCTTATTGTAGTCGGAAGCCTAGGACCGGATGGTCTGTCAGCTATGTGTTGGAAGGTGGTATCCTCCCCAATTTGCAGACTTGATACAACAACGGGTGAACTGGCTTTTATCCACTTCTTTGGTTTCTCTATGGCAGTAATAGGCTCTATTCGCGGTCCGAGGCGAGATTTAGCTTGCACCCGTCCCATCCTTCTTAAGATTTCTGACACGAGACACCTTTCTTTCTTGGCTAATTTCTTTATTACTGCTTGCAGCCGGGCAAATGGCGTAGTCTTAACCATTTTTTCTCTTGTAGTTACTATAGTATGCAGGTCAGGGTAATGTATCGGCGATTCTTCAGACATCTTCTTCATCCGATGCAGCAGAGAGAGGGTGGAACCTACTCTCTTCCAATAGTGGTGTATACTCAGGCAGTTTAGGTATCTCTTCTAGGAAAGCTACTTCAGTAGCTTTAGCCTTCTCGGTTCTGGATATCTTTCTGCTTCTATTCCTCCTCTGAGTCTGAGTCAGGGGTGCAACTCTTGAACTGGACCCAATTTCAAAAACAGGCGTTATTTCAGCAAAATCTGTACCCTCCACGGTGACAGGCTCATCATAGAATTGGATTTCCTTCCCCTTCAGTTTGGCAGGAGCCGGGGTAGGTGCAGAGATGCCTAGACCGGTGGGGGTAGAGACAACAGTCCTCCTACGAATAGCAGTACTTCTTTCAGCTGGAACCCTTTGCAGGGGAGGGAACTCTTGAGTTGATTTCAAGTTGAACTCAATCAAAGGTTTCTCAGTTTCATGAACTTTGTCTGTAAGTGTGAAGAGAGTGACGTCAGTGATTTTGATATCTGTATTTTCGAATCCTTGTCCGAAATGGATGATCCCATTGTCAGGCAGCTCATCCTTGTGGACAGCTAAGTCCAGTCCGTTAGTGAAGGAGAAGATTAACTTTGGGGTAGACATTTCTGCAAGGCAGATTCCGAATGTCAGTCCCGAATTATATTTCCTTTTTTCACAAAACTTAGGACGAAAAAGAAAGAGTCTGAACATATTTATGTTTATCTTAATGTGCTTGTGATTTTTAAAGGAGTGTATTTATTAGAAGGTCGCTTATTAAGGAATTCTTTGTTAGAAACAAAACGATTAAAGGAGAAAGGTTATAGAAAAGGTAAAGGACTCGATTTAGAATTGGAAAGGAAGAGAAAGTCTTGTAAGATTTCTTGACCCGAGGGAGCAATCCAAATCTAACACCTATTGGGGGTCCACCCCACCTCAGAAAAGAGGTAAAAGGATCTCGGAACCTCTCTGTTTAGGGGTGTTTAAACAGTGGCTCCTAAATCCAAGAGATTTGGCTATACCCGTTTAAGACAGAAATGAATGTGGTATGCCAACAGAAAGAAGGGTAGTTTGATCCACTAGGGACATGGATACACTACCGATTTATGAAAGTAAAACCATTTGATTAAAATGGAGAGAGGAACTATTCCCCAGCGGAGTCGCCAGAATTTGTCGGCATATATTTTTATAGGTTTTAAATTTAATTTAAATATGTATAAGACTTAGAAAGGAGCATTTGATCTTGAAAATAATTTTAAGTTTGAAAATTTTAAGATATGAAATCAAACCGATCTCACATCCCAATTAGTTTATATAAACGAGCACCGCAATACAAACCGTGTACCTATCCCGAAGAATAGACACACTACTTGATGATGAGGCTCGATTAAATAAATTAGAAGATTTGTGACATCCGTTTGGTCTGCGAACCAATTTTATAAGCCGACAAGTTCCCCTGCTTAATATAAAGGAATTAAGCAGGGTTTATATTACCTGGGTTCTTAAAGTTCCCTATAAGGGCAAGTCCCTATAGTTAATTACATCTTAAGTGACGGGAATCTCCTAAGAAAACTCTCGATAATAATCAATGGTTTTACTCTCAAGAATTTCAAAGTTTAAGGTTTTCAAACAATTGGTTTTTGGAAATTTCAATAGGGAATGGATCAAATTTGGAACAGTTTATTTTAGGGAATCAAAGGAAGAGAAGTAGGGAATGTCACGGACCCGAAGTGACCTTCGGTGACTTCCCAGCTATCCTATGGTTTGGCTTCGATTTAGGGAGAATTATTTAATGTTATAATCTTGCTAATTTTAGTTAATTAGGACTTATATTCGTATAACACAATCATTCAAATAGCCTTGAGGATGTGAGGGCTTATGTCGTACCAAACGACTACCTCGGAGTCCTAAGACCTGTTAGGACTTAATTTGCATAACATTATTATACAAATGCCTAACAAAGAGTTGAGGATTTATGTTGCACTAGGCAAATCACCTCGAAGTCCTACGGCTTTGTTGTTTAATTCTAAGAAAAGTTTAGCTGATGTAGATCCAAGTTTTGCTGACGACGATGGCTGTGCTGCCCACTATGCTCCAAGCTCCTTGTTATCACAGAGGTTTAGTTTTAGAAGGTGAAAAATCAGGAGATGAGAGAAGTGTTTTGGTTTAGAGAAATCTTAAAATCCAAGTGTTTTTTTATTGTTTTATTTAAAACAAATCTTAAAGTTGATTAAACAGAACCGATTAAGATACCACGGTTCCGTTATCCCGACACCGTTATTTTCATCGGATTCACTTAGTCCAGATGAATTTGCTAAACTCAACTGAATGAGTTCCACACTTTCATTTAGACCGTGGGAAATCCCGTTAGCAACACGTGGGTAACATCATCCGAGGTATTCCCGATCATCCAATGAGACGTTTTAATTTAGTTAAAGTTGTAATTTTTATTATTCTATTTGTGATTAAATTTTGAGTTGTCTTATATTTTGAAATGTTGTGGCGGTAAATTTTATCTTTTATGACTTTTAATTTAGTTTTGGGTTACAGTTTTATGGTTATCCTAAAGGTTTCAGTTTTCATGCAACAATCTTATTTATCATGCAAGAAAAGTAAAACACAGTGTAGGTAAATAAATTGCAATAAGGTAAATTGCAATAAAGTAAAAGCGTACCTGGAGGGCCTTCTCGTCATTCCCAGCTGAGACTTTAGTATTGCATTGCATGTATGTGTTTATAATTTTGCAGAAATTAAAGCATGCCAGAAAACAGGAAGAAGTAGAACTAACAAGAAGTAACTACTCAATCCTATGATGTCTATGTTTAGATCCTGGTTGTCTACTAAGTCCTATGATGTCTATGCGAATTTCTATATTGTGTTTCAATAAACTTTGTTTAAATTCAAGCGAGGATGGTTTCGTTAAGCAAACATATTAACTTTAATAGACATAAGAGGTATCCAAACAGTCAAAGAAGGATGCAGGTCCATGCTTCCCTCTCATATCCTGATGAAAAGTCTCAGGCTCATTTAGACTTATTATGTTGCTTAACAATTCACCCTACCTATACCCTAATGCTTAATAAGCACACTTGTTCGGGGTAGGTTGGGGCAGATGGGTTTAGGTGTGGTTTGGATTTGGATTGGTGGTAATTGGTAGTTTGATTTGGACTTATGGGAGTGATGTGAAGATTTGTTTGAGTTTGTGTTTGGATTTGGTTTTGGTTTATGTTTAAATTTGGTTTGTGTTTGGATTTGGTTTTAATTTATGTTTAAATTTGAGTTTGGAATGTGAATTGTGAAGTTTATGTGGACATCAGATAAAATTTGGGTTACTCCATGCATTCACTATGCATCAGGGTATTCTTATTATGTTTTCTACATCAAGTTGTGATTTCCTAAAAGTTTTTATGAAGGGAAAAATGAACCATACCCCAGGAGGCCTATCCTAGGTTTGATTGTTATCGTGTTGGTATTGTATTGTGGTCGGGACTGTTGTTGTCTGTTGTGATTATTGTGTTGTGGTTGTATTATGATTATGTGTTATTATTGTTGTATGTTGTATGTTATTGTTTTGTTTTGTTTATGTGTTATATTATTATTGTATGTTATTTTATTCTTATGTTATTTTATACATGTTATGTTATTATTATTTTTATTATGTGTTGTTTAAACATATTATCTTTTATTTGTAATTAAATTTATTATCTTATTTAATCCATTGTGACTTATTTATTTTATTATCATTTATTTGTTTTTTTTTATTTAATTAATTGGTTGTTATTTATTTGTTTTATTTAATTAATTGTTATTTATTTATTTTATTTTACTTTAACTTGATATTTATTTATTATTATTTTAGCTTTAATTTATTTTATTATTTAATTTAATTAATTTAATTCAATTTATTAGCATTTACAATTATTATTTAATTTAATTTAATTTAACTTTATTTAATTTGTTTTATTTTAATTTATCATTTATTTTTAATTTAATTTAATTTAATTAATTAATATTTACAATTATTATTTAATTTAATTTAATTTAATTTAATTTAGTTTATTTCATTTTAATTTATCATTTATTTGCATTATTATTTAATTTAGTTTAATTTATTTAATTTAATTTATTATTTATTTAATTTAAATTAATTTAACTTAACTTTATTTATTTATTTAATTTAATTTATTTAATTAATTTTATTTTATTTTATTTTATTTAATTTATTATTTATTTACATTATTATTTATTTTAATTTAATTTAACTTAATTTATTTAACTTAATTTAATTTATTTAATTAATTTAATTTAATTTTAAATTATTTATTTATTTACATTATCATTTAATTTAATATAATTTTGATTTATTTAATTTAATTCATTTAATTTAAACTATTATTTATTTAATTGTTTTTGGTTTACTTAATTATTATTTAATGTAATTTATTTAATTAAATTATTATTTGATTTAAACTATTTAATTTTAATTTAATTCATTATTCATTTATATTATTTAAATTATTTTTTCAATTTATGTATATATGTATTATTCATTTTTTTATCCTTACATTTTTATAAGTTATTTTATTTTAATTAATTATATGTACATTTTTATTACTTAAATATTATTGATTTATTATTATTAATTTATATTATTAATTTACATTATTTATTATTATCATTTTTATTATTATTTATTTATTTATAAGGCTTTTCATTTTCACTCTCTTAAATTATTCTTTTCTTTATTTAAAGTTATTATCATTTATATTAAGTTATTATTTCTTAAATTTATTATTTACATGTATATTTATATTTAGATTATTTTAAAAAGAATGATGTTTTTATTTACCTATTTTTATTATTTATTTATCTATTTATAAAGCTTTTTAAATATTCTCTCTCCTAAATTATCCTTTCATTTATTTTAAATTATTACCATTTATTTAAGTTATTATTCATTAAAATTATCATTGACATATGTATATTAAAAAAACACTTTTATTTACTTCCTTTATTTTCATTATTTATTTTACTTATTAATTTACATATATATATTATTATTCATTTATTTATATTTTAGTAGTTATAATATTTTTAAAATTAGTGTAGTTATTCTAATTTAGTATGGTTATATTTTATTTTACGTTTAATATTAAATTTAATATAGTATAGTTTATTTTAGTTAAAAATTAGTAAAAATATTATTTAATTCATTTAAATTTATAATTATATCACTTATGTTTTTACATTCATAATTATTTATTTTTGATTTTTTTTATTTCATTTTCTTTTGGTTTTATTTTTATTTTATCCTTATGTTCATTTTTCTTTTTTTATTTTATTTTATTTATGTTATGTTTATTTCTTTTTACTTTTCATTTCCTTTATGTTGTATTAAAAATTTTAAAAAAAATTCATTTTTTTTAAGGTAATAAAAACTAGGTGAAAAGATTAGGTGGTATTTTTGTAAATACTTAACATTATCCATATAAATTTGCATAAAGAGAAATTGTTAAGCTTAAACATGAATAAAATTTAAATGGCATGAAGATTTGTAAAGGAAATAACCTACAAATGATTTTTGAAAACATACATGGAGAGATTTTTTAAAAAAAAACTAAATTGGTTTGCATAAAAAGGAAATCCCTAAGCATGGAAGAGTTTAACACATAAGGAAGAAGTACTTTAAAGAAAATACATGTATGTGTGATTTTAGGCTAAACATGAGAGGGTTAAAATGTTTCCTTGAAGCTTAAGTGTTCATAAGATAAAAGAGAGGGGGAAGAAGCTTACCTTGCTTGGAGGAGATGATGGAAGAAACCTTGGAGAAGCCCTTGATGAAGCTCACGGCTAGGAGGATTTTTGGGAGTGGAATGGCTAAGTGTAAGAGTGTGTGTAAGTGAGTGTGTAAGGGTGTGTAAAGTGGGATTATGGGGGGATTTATGGAGAGAGGCTCACGGCTAAGAATTAAGTAGGGGGTAAGGGAGTGATGAGGTGGAGGCATGATGAAGGTAAGGAGGTGGTAAGGAGGAGGTGAGGTGGAGGCATGGTGAAGGTAAGGTAAAGGTAAGGAGGAGGTGAGGTGGAGGCATGGTGAAGGTAAGGAGGGAAGACTTTTTTTTTTTTTTTTTTAAAAAAAATGTATTTTTTTTTTCTTGTAGGGCTGCCGTGAGGTGTAAAAAAAAAAAGGAAGTATGTGGGTGTGTGTGAGTGGGTGTATTTTAATTTGGTGAATTTTGGATTTTGGGTCCATTTTAAGAACATTGGGCTAACTTGAATTTAGATTTGGCTAGAGCTCGAATGAAGCCTAAGTGCCTTGATCAATATTGTCCACCTGATTGTAATGAAAATTTTTCATGAAGACATAAAGTGGTTTTGAGCTCATTTGGAGGTTCAATTTTGGCATGGATTGGATTTTTGATTATTTTGGACCATGTTGGGTTCGGGTCAAGCTATCTTAAGTTTGAGTAGAAATGGGGTTCAGAGGTCTTCAACAATATTGTAGCTATGGTTGTCTCAAAGATTTTTCATGAAGATATGAAATGATTTTGATAAGGTTTGGAGGGTCAATTTGGTGGATTTAAAACATGTGTTGAGCTTGGGTCAAAATTGGGGTTTCTTTGGTCCAAAATGGATTTGGGTAAGACCTGAGCTCAAATTATGGGCAATTGATGATCCAATTCAGTTTAAGGAGGTGTTATAAAGAGTTTGAAATTGAAATTTTGGAGGAATTGATTGACATTGGGTCACTTTAGGAATTTTGGGTTATTTAGGCAAAATTGAGGATTTTGATTTCAAGTGGAATTAGATTCAAATTTGGGTCATATGGGACTTGAATTTGGTCTAAGTTGATATTAGAGATGTTGAATTTTTGTTTAGAATTGAATTTAATGAAAATTGGGGTCAATTGGGTCAAGATTGGGTTTGGTTTAGGCACCTTTAGGTTAAATGGGCCAAGTTTGGATTTTGGATTGAAAGTGCATTAATTTGGAAAAATTGACCCATAGTGTAGTTGAACAAAATGAAATTAAGAATATTTGGGATTTTTTGGAATTTTCTAGGAATTTTTAGATTTTTTGGATTTTTGGGGTAAAAGGGTATTTTGGTAATTTTGGGGGGGTTTAGGGGTATTTTTGGAAATTTTGGTATTTTTAGCAAAATATGGTCAATTTGAATAGTGGAAAATGTTTAAGGACTGATTTTGAGGAATTTTGGAGAATGTAGGTAATTTTGCCAAACTTGGGCAATTTTAAGGGTATTTGGTAGGCTTGGTGGGTTCGGGGTCCCGGGTGTCAAAAATTGAAATTTTGGAAAAATGAAGATTGATCCAATGTAAGTGAAATGGAATCATTTTGGTTGAGCCATGAAGCCATATTAAACTCATGTGAGCTATGAGAGGACTCATTTGAGGCATTCATTATGTTGTTCCTAACCCTCTTAGCCAGGGGCTAGGGGTTAAGGACCATCCATATGAATTACCTACATGAGTCAGGAAGTCAAGTTGGGTATGAATGGTTTTAGGACTTGGAATGTGAGTGAGAGTGTAGTGTATGTGCAAGTCAACCCTCACCAGGCCAGGCCATCCAGGGTATTCCTAAGGCCAAAAAGTTCTATAGGGAACTCATCCTTTAAACCTCCACATTTGATCTCAACCCTCTAGGTGATTAGGGTTTTACAATCATTCCTGTGGGGTTTTCAGGGATTTAAGAAGTAGTTTGAATTTCTAAGTGGTGGGTTTCGTTTCTAATCCTCTAAGATAGTCAAAGGAAAAGCCTATGGCTAGATCCTAAGCACTAAAGAGGGAGAAGAGAAAAGACCTCATCAAAAAATGAGTTCAACAAATAGACTTCATTGGACACAAGTACTAATGTTTTCTGGATGGATATACTGGTTACCACCAAATATCTATTGTCCTGAGTATCAAGAAAAGGCAACATTTACTAGCCCATATGGAACCTTTGCTTTTAGAAGAATGCTTTTTGGACTATGTAATGCGCCTGCAACATTTCAAAGTTGTATGATGTCTATCTTCAGCAGTGTGATAGATAATGGAATAGAAGTTTTTATGGATGATTTTTCTGTATTTGGGACTTCATTTGAAATTTGTCTGGAGAACTTATCAAAAGTTTTGGAACTTTGTGAGAAAACAAATCTAGTTCTGAATTGGGAGAAATGTCAATTTATGGTTACAAGAGGAATTGTGCTTGGTCATAAATTTCTGAACATGGTGAAAAGGTCAATCCTGCTAAAATTAGAGTGATTGAGAGATTGCCGCCATCCACTACTGTGAGGGAGGTGAGGAGTTTCTTAGGACACGATGAATTTTACAGGTGATATATTAAAGATTTCTCTAAAATTACTAAACCTTTGTGCCAACAATTAGAAAAATGATAGAAAGTTTGATTTTAATGATGAATGCTTGAAAGCTTTTAAATTATTAAAAAAAAAGTTAATCACTGCACCTATAATTGTTTCACCCGACTGGGAGAAACCATTTGAACTGATGTGTGATGCTAGTGATTATGCAATCGGAGTAGCATTGGGGCAAAAGTATGATAAAGTTTTCAAAGTTATTTACTATGCTAGTAAAACTCTTAATGAGGCTCAAATTAATTATACCAAAACTGAAAGAGACATATTATCTATAGTATTTGCTTTTGAATAATTTAGACCTTATTTAATTCGAACTAAAAGTATTGTGCATACAGACCATTCAACTATCAAATATTTAATGCAAAAGAATGATGCAAAACCTTGACTCATTAGATGGATACTTCTTCTGCAAGAATTTGATTTTATGATAGTTGGTAGGAAGGGAACTGATAACCAAGTTGCTGATCATTTGTTCAGAATAGAAAATGATAAATTATCTAAATTTGAAAAAGAAGTTATAGAAACTTTTCCTTATGAGCAACTTTATATTATTAAGGAAAGAAATTTACCTTGGTATGCTGATATTGTGAATTATATTGTAAGAGATATTGTATCATCTAATTTAACAAGGTATCAACTCAAAAAGTTTAAATATGATGCAAAATTCTATTTTTGGGATGAGCCCTATCTATATAAACAGTTTAAGGATCTAGTTATTAGGAAATGTGTGCCACAAGAAGAAACAAATTTGATTATTCAACAATGTCATGAATCTGAATTTGGAGGTCATTTGGTGTTGATAAATCTGCTTTTAAAATTTTACAATCTGGATTTTATTGGCCTACTCTATTTTGAGATGTTTATAGATATATTAAATCATGTGATCGATGTCAGAGAGTAGGAAATATATCTAGAAGAAATGAAATGCCTCTAAATTATAATTTGGAAGTTGAAAATTTTGATGTATGGGGATTAGATTTTATAAGACCATTTACTCCTTCATTTGGATATATATATATATATATATATATATATATATATATATATATATATATATATATATATATATATATATATATATATATATATATATAGGGATTAGATTTTATAAGACCATTTACTCCTTCATTTGGAAATATATATATATATATATATATATATATATATATATATATATATATATATTAAGAAAAGGATAAATTCATTCAAGAAAAGTCAACAAAGTTTACATACATCTAATATAGGGAATATCGACTAAATCCCCAAAAAGTAAAAGCTTTAAAGGATCATCGGGTTTAACGAGAAAAAATTATCCTTTGAGCTGCAAGTAGCACGTTTAGCCAACCGGTTAGCGGGTTGGTTACCTTCTCTAAAGATATGAGACCACTTGAGTGTGAGAGAGCCAAAGGTAGAGAGCAATGTTCCGTAAGGGTATACCAAATTCCATGGAGGAGGGGATAATCCTTGTATTATATTAACAAGTCGCCGAGAGTCAGATTCAATCCAGACAAATTGGTAATTCAAAGCTTTAGCAGTAATTAGGGCCCAATAAGCAGCTTGGAGTTCAGAGTGGAGAGCTGACACTGAGATGATAGGTACTTGGAAATACCACAGTAACTTACCTCCAAAATTTCTACAACCGCCCTAATTCCAAGCAGCAGAGTTAGTGAAACTCCCATCTATATTTATTTTTATCCATGGTGGAGGTGGAAGGGACCACTTCAGCAAAGTAGGTTTTCTTTTATTTGTGGGCTCCAACAGTGGCTTCTTACTCAGAAAACTACAGCAGCTAGCCACCATATGATTAATATTGCAAGTTCTGTTGTCAAACTTCACTTGATTCCTATGCATCCAAACAAACCAGCAGATAACTAAAGGTAAATGGAACCATTTATCATTTTTCCAGTCCTCCTAGCAAGCCTCCCAATTGAGCCAATTGTGATTAAGGTGATTAAGATGGAATTGTTTTAAAACAGTAATCCACACCTGTTTAGTGACAGTGCAATGGAGAAAGAGGTGGGAAAGTGATTCTTCCTGAGCTTGACAGAGCCAACATCTAGAAGCAAGTCTTAGGCCTTTGAGTTTTAAAATATCATCTAATGGAAGGTAATGATGGAACATTCGCTAGTAGAAGTAAGACATAGAGGGGGATAAAAGCCTGGTCTAGATTTTCTCCCCCCAAGAAGTATCAGGCCAAAGTTGAAGAGAGCTATGAATCATTTGATTGAAAGATTTTTTATTAGATCGCTTCAATAGGATTCTATCGGGTTTAGTCGGATTAATAGGGATTTGAATAATCCAGCTGTATGCTCTCCCCATCCAAAATTTCATTCAACTCGTTGACATTCCAGGTGATCCTCCACCCAAAAATCTGCAACAGTTAGTTGGTGATTGAAATATGCAGTAAAATTTAAAGTACCATCTCCAATCCAGTTGTCATAATAAAAATTCACCTCCCCCTTGCCCACTTCCCAGTAGAAATACTGGTTGGCCATATCCCTAACTTTCAGCAAACTTCTCCAGTGCTTAGAATCTCCTTGTCTTGGCACAACTGAATTTGGGTGATCTTTCCAACGAATACTTGTCAAATAAGAATTTTGCCCACATGGTATCTTTCCTTCGAATTTAATCCACTGCTTACGGTAGAACAAATGGCTCATCCGGTTGGAAGTTTCTCGACCCTAGTCCCCCGACCTTGGTTGGTTTACAAACCTTGTTCCATATAGCCCAATGATATTGTTTGGTTTGGCCCTCCCAGAGAAATTTATTAAACATTGTTTCTATCATTTTCCAGGTGCTCTTTTTCATTCTAACTATTTGTAATCGATAAAGGGGAAAGGTTGAGAGTATACTCTTAAGTAAAGTTAATCTTCCACCATTAGATAGAAAGGTATTAGTCCAGCGAGTTTAAAGTTGATGTAATCTTCCCGACAACTTCATCATACCGAGATTGCTTCCTCCTTCCTTTAATTAATCGCACTCCTAAATATTTCAGAGGAGATCAGCAGTTGAAAACCCCGTGTACTCTTTCACCCATCGTTGATATTTGAACCCTTTGCCGACCAAAAATTGACACTTCCTTTGGTTTAATTCCGGACACCGCAACCAAGGCTAGGTGATCGATCGCTGCAAGGTTTTCTTTACAGACAAGCTTACTTCCATTTGTGAAAATGATAACTTCATCAAGCATATGCCAAATGACTTATCATCCGTGAAGAACCATGCTTAAAATGAAGATAAGGATAGAGTGTTTCGAGCGAGCATTCGAGTTACGGAGAAGTAATCAAAAGCCAAGATGAAGATGGTTGGAGACAGTAGGTCTCCTTGCTTCGACCCCTCCCGACTTTGAAGAAACCACAGCCTACAACCATTAACCAGGACAACCGTAATAGGCATTGGACGACCGACTTTGAATTAAAGTACAAAAATCAGGATGGAAACCCCTAGCTTTAAGAACTAGATCAATAAATTTCCAACTGATAGAATCATAAGCCTTTTTAAGATCCAACTTGAGAACTAAATTGTGTCCCCTACATTTCTTATCAATATCAAGTAACAGTTCCTGAGCCAATAGACAATTATCAATAATAGTTCTGCCCTGCACAAAAGCAGATTGGTTAGAGCTGATCAGTTGGTTAAGATAGGGTTGTAGTCTCCCCACAAGAATTTTACTAATTATTTTAGAAAACGTAGTAGTAAGACTAATAGGTCTGAAATCAGTCCACTGACTTTTTTGAGTTCCTTTGGGAATAAGAGCAATGCTGGCTGCTGCAAAGTATTTAGGAAGATCAGATCTAAGAAAGAAGGAATGAACTGCCTGGATAAGATCAACACCCACAATATCCCAAGCTTTAATATAAAATGTTGAAGTGAACCCATCAGGACCTGCTGTTTTATTACCATCAATGCTATTCGAAGCCTGCATTATCTCCTCGTTTATCCGGTAGGAAAGTTAAATTAAGCCGATTCACATAAGCTTGATGATTAGAAAACATCTCAGCAACGAAATGAAATAGAGGATATAGTCGTTCGACGAAACAAATTCCGAAAATGTAATACAACACTTTGTGCAATAGAAGATTGGTCGAGTAACCCAATCACAGACCTCATCTTTGATTTTAAGTATAGCATTTATTTTTCTTCCGTGTTTAATGACCGCATGAAAATACTTAGAATTCCTGTCCCCATAAAGGTACTTGTTCACAGCAGCTTTTTGTTGTAGAAAAGCCTCTTCCCTTTCCAGTGCTTGGAAAAAAATTGACTGGGCATTTGCAAGTTCATGTGCCTGATCCCCTCCCAAATCATTAGCAGCTTCCAACAATTGGACTTTAGCTTCAGCATCTTTAACTTGTTGAAAAACATTTCCAAACTGAGTCTTATTCCACAGTCTTAGTTTAAAAGCTACATTCTTTTGCAATCTCCACAGTCTGACAAGAGGACTACAGCTAGTGTGATCAGAAATATTCCAGGCTCTGTGTACTTCAGCTAAAAAGCTATTATGAGTGCACCAAACATTGAGAAATCTAAACTGGGAGTACCCTTTGTAAGAACTGAAAGAAATCTGGATTGGTAGTGGGGAGTGGTCAGATGTTGCTCTGTGTAAATGTTGCACTTGAGTTATGGGAAAGGTGTTGAGCCATAGGTCATTAGCTAAAACTCTATCAATTCTCTCAAGTAAATTACCTCTCTTCCATGTGAAAGGGGTACCAATGTAGCCTAGATCAAAAAATCCTGCATTAGTGATATTTTGAGAGAATTGTAACATGGTGTTAAGATCAGGAGTTCTTCTCCCCTTTTTCTCACTGGGATCTCTAATGCAGTTAAAATCCCCACTGACAATCCAATTTGAAGGGTTATTAGTACTGATCTGCCACAACTCTTTCCAAAGAGAATCTCTATCCATAGGAGTACACCCAACATAAATGATAGTAGCACTGCCCTGGAAAGAATCCATTCCAAACTGTAAATGGAGAAATTGATAATTTTCAAGTTGAACATTGCAGTTTAGCTCCTTTCTTGTAAAAATCCGGATCTTATTGTTGCGATTGGAGTGAAAATGGAAACCGGGAAATCTTTTAGTGAATTTAGAGATGTTGGTATGCACCATAGGTTCAAGTAAGGCTATAATCCAAGGTTTAAAAGTCATGTTAAGATGTAGTAATCTATTAAGGGTGCCAGGACTTGCCACACCCCTAACATTCCAACAAATCAGGTTAATCATGGTGTAATGCCTTACCGGCCCTAGTAATTCTAGGGGGTGTTGCATCAGAGTGATCCATACCAATAATATTAGACTTAGATAAATTTTGCAGCTCCATAATATCTTTTCTCCTCCTTCTACTTTTCTGTTGAGACCAAGCACCATCAACAGTAGTTGCTAAATTCTCAAGAATAATTTGGGTAGATTCCCCATTTATGGGACTTAAGGGGGTTATAAAAGTGGCACCTGCATCAGAGTAATCTGGGATCACATCCTTAGTAGCATCAACTCCCTGTACAGCACTTATGATCCTAGGTGTGGTGGCAACTGTAGGCTCCTTTTGTTGTAAATTCTTTGTCCTCCTCCTCCTACTTACTTGTTGAGACCATGACCCTTCTGCATCAGAATTATCTGAACTCACATCATCAGCTTCAGTAACAAATGTAGCATTATTCATAACATTGTCTCTAATCTCTATTGGTAGATCTGCATATTTCCCAATAGCTGCCTGCCCAATTTGATCTGCATAATTTTTAAAATCCCTCTCCTTCTTAACAATCCCATTAAGACCTAGATTTAGAATTGTAATATGTTCATCTTGGGCAGTAGCTGGGACAGTGCCAACTGGAATCTCTGGAGATATAGAGGGATTGTCAGTCTTCTTAGTAACCTTATTATTGACATTATAAGGTCTTAATTCAGGGTGAAGTTTAAAGCATTATTCCATGGTGTGTCCAAATAGGTGACAATGCTTGCAGTACAGTGGTTGATATTCCATAATAATGGGTTGCCAGTATCCATTATTAGTAGTACCTAGCCAAACTCCATCCAAATAAGGTTGAGTAATGTCCCTTTCTACTAGAAATCTTGCATTGGAAATCCTGGTAACATTAGCAGAGGGGATATCAAGTTTAAGTGGCCTTCCCATAGCATCAGCTATATCATAAATGATTCTATGATTGTTAAATGGAAGTTTTAAGTTAGGAAGACTGAACCACACTGGAACTATAGGTGGTTCTTTAGTTAGATCAAAGTCCAATGTCCACTTAAGGAGCTTCATGGGTTTCCCATCTATCATTATAACTTTTTTAGAAAATACCTGTGCATAATCCTCCTCCTTAGCAAGCTGTAACATAATGTGTCTACTGTCAAAAACCCCTAATTTCCAACTGCCCACCAGCTTGAAATCATCAACAGCTTTTCTCAAGATATCCAGTTTAGGATGGCCAAACTGGAATTTCCCTACCAAGGTAAACTTATAGGGCTCCGACAGTTTCGAATCTCCTCCTCAGTGAAAATCGAGCCGCCTTCCCGACCCTTCCTAAGTACATTTCCTAATAAACTCACACTCGCTTTCCCATCCATTGCATCATGAAATAATTGAGGGAACACCGGCTTATCTCCAAGAGTGGTTCCACCATCTTTCCTCACTATAACTTCAACAAAAGTACCCCTTCCAACAAAGTGGGGATCAGCCCGAGTGAGATCATGTGCCATTGTCAATGTAACAGTACCACAACAAAAATTTAAAAAATAAAGAGCCCCGGAAGGGAGAGAAAAAAGCCCTCACCCAAAACCAAAGGAAGAAAATAGGCGAGTAGGCTTCCAGCCTTCTTACCAACCACCTTTCTCCACCCCGCACCACAGACGTCCGCTCACCTTACCGATTACCTCCATGGAAACCCTAGCGAGCACTTCCCTCCAAACCAACCGCCATTATTATATATATATATATATATATATATATATATATATATATATATATATATATATATATATATATATTGGTAGCTGTTGATTATATCTCGAAATGGATTGAAGTTATTGCTTTGCCAAGATGTGATGCTCAGAGTGTTTCAAAATTTTTAAAGAAAAATATATTTACAAGATATGAAATGCCAAGAGTGATCATAACAGATGGTGGTCCCATTTCAGGAATAATCAAATTAAGAGATTAATTGAGAAATATAATATTATTCATAGAATCACTACTGTTTATCATCCCCAGTTTAGCAGAAGTATCTAATCGTGAAATTAGAAGAATCTTGGAGAAAACTGTGGATACTCATACATTAGATTGGTCTGCTCGATTAGATACTACTTTATGGGCTTATAGAACTACTTCTAAAACCTCTATAGGAATGTTTCCTTATGGACTAGTGTTTGGTAAGACTTGCCATTTACCAATTGAATTGGAGCATAAAGCATATTGGGCGATAAAAGAGTTAAATTTTAATTTGAAATATGCTGGAGAGAAAAGATTTATGCAATTAAATGAATTGGAAGAGTTTAGAAATGCATCTTATCACAATGATAGGATTTATAAAGAGAAAAGGAAGTTATGCCATGATTGGAAGATATTGAAAAAGAACATGGAAATTGGACAAAAAGTTTTATTATACAACACAAGATTGAAGTTATTTCTGGAAAGCTCAAGTCTAAATAGTTAAGATCTTTTACAGTTGTAAAAGTTCATTCTTTTGGAGCTGTTGATATTAAAGATCCTAATTCTGGAAAGATTTTCAAGGTTAATGGGCATCGATTAAAGCCTTAATTTGACGGGTTTCAACCTAATTTCAAAGAGATTTAAATGCTGAGTCATCTTGATTAACTAAATGGTTTATCGGGCTGACGACGTTAAACCAGGCACTTTATGGGAGGCAACCCATATGTATCTTTGTGATGCGTTTGCTTATTTGTTGTAGTTCTGCTTTTTAGATAGTTGTTTCCTAATCCTAATTACTCCTAAATACATAAAAAAATTGATAAATGATGGATCGAATCGAGTTATTGGAATATTTTGGATCAAACGAAGTTTGGTGTAGTTTCAGACCACAGTGGGCGCCGCCGGCGCTTTATCGTTTATACCCAACTGAACTTGACTGTTTAAGAACTGCTGACACCCTATCAAGCGCCGCCGGCGCCCAAAATCTGTCTGACAGTTTTTAAGTTTCAAAATGCGAGTTTTGGCAGGATTTTCATCCTTAAAACTCCTCAAACTCCATTTTTGACTTCTAAACCTAAAAAAAAATGAAAACCACCAATACCCATTCAGTTTCTATGGATTCCTATGCCATTGAAACCTCTCGATCTCGCATTTACAATGAGAGGAAGTTCATCAATATTGAAGCCCATCGTTTTTTCAACAAAGTGATGGTGAAAAGACGAATTATCAAGGAACATGTCTTCATTAATCGAGGTATAGACAATCCTTCAACTAGAACTGAAGAAATCATTAAGGAGAGATGTAGGGGAGTCCTTTCTTTCACTACCACCGCCGTTGTTGTTCTCGTCGTGAATGAATTCTATGTGAATTTTCAAGGGATCAACCAAGGGTTTGTGTTCGTGCATGGTAGATTCGTGCAATTCACTCCTGCATGAATCAACGAACTCTTCATGATTGAAAATGTTCATATTTGCCACTATTCAAATTTCAATGCCACTCGAGATAATATGAATGAAGTGTATTGGTATCTGACGGATGAGAGTGAGGAATGGGAAATCAGGGAGAATGGATATATAAGTTTCCTGTCCGCATCTCTCAATCCAGTATCGAAGCAGTGGCACTACTTCATTTCGGAAAAATTGCTTCCTACATTGAAGATAAGTAAGGTGACCAAGGAAAACTCCATTTTGAATTTTCGCATTCAAACTGGAAGGCCGGTTGACATTGGAAATCTTATTGTGAAATCAGTACTTGGATTAGCTGTGCATGGATATAAATATGGGCTTGGACACTCGTCCACCATATTCCTGTTATGTAGTCAGTCACAAGTACCATATGAAAGTTGGAAAAAAGGTTATTCTTCCATGGAGACCTATTGATCCAACCAATCTATATGACTACCAGACTGTTGGAGATGAGGATGATATGAATCTGCTTACTGATCAACCGACGGAGACTTCTCAGCCAATTCAACCCTACTTTCCTGAAAGTTCCAGAATTATATTGCAGAGGATCAAGTGATTGGAGGAAAAGTTAAGGAATATTATGAATGTGATCAACAACATTGCTGATTTTTTCGATCATCTAGATTGGAGAATGAAAGAGCAATTCGATCATACTTGTCGAATTGAGATGGGATTGATCACTTTGATGAAGAACACGATGATTGCTGAAGAATCATCTGACAAATTTTCTTTTCGTCCATTCTATAACTTGTTTGTGAATCAGCAATTAATTGGAGACATTAGAGGAGAGGAGAGTTCTAATACTGATTTGGAGCAATTTGGATGGATTCTACTATTATGTTGTGTGTTTGATTTGCTATGGTTAGTTATGTTTGGTTTGAGTAGTACTTGCTTTGAATTTTGAGCTTAGATTGGGATGTGTTTACTTTTAGTGCGTGTTTAGATATTAGTGCTTACCTACCATAGAGTACTTACTGCACTAAATATCTAAGAATTATTGGTTTGAATGAACTTATTTAGTGTGTTTGATGTAACTTGGATTTTATATATATGAGATTGTTGTGTACTGTTTGTGTGTTGAAATGTGTTAATTATTACTTATGGGATAATGTAAAAGCCTATTGAAGTGATAAACATCATTGCGGATGTCGAAACGATCGAAATTACGAAAAAATTTTCAGTCCCATAAAATATTTTGGAATGGCACCGCCGGAGCCCAAAATCAAAGAGTTTGGCTAATTTATTTAAATAGAGCACCGCTAGCGCCCGAACCCATAAATTGGCTTTAAACCCTCGATTTCACTATTTTGCCCTGGGACCCGCAAATTTTTTCATTTCCTTCTTCTTCTACCTCCATTTTCACAACTTTGAAGGTATAGAGCTTGCTAGATCTTGGATTTAATGAGATTTCAAGGCTTGACACTGGATCTGCACTTCTCTTGGTAAGAGCTTCACTTTTAAGTTAAAGTTTTTGGATTTTCACCATGGAAATTTCTCACATTGCTTATGGTTGAGTTTTTGGAGATTTAAAGAAATGTTGAGATTTCAGTGATGAATTTTGCTCTTACTTATTTAGAATAGTGTTTAGAGTTGTTGCATTGTGAATTTTGGATTTATTGGAATATTTTTAAAAAGTTTAGAAATTCACATGGCTCCAAGAGGAAAGAGGAAATTGGATTTTGATGATGAGAGATTCGTCAACGTCAAAGCCCAATTTCGCTATAACTCTTCCTTCACAACAAGAAGTGTATTCAGGATTGAGCTTTTGATATTTCTGACGGAACTGTAGAATAGTTAATTGCTGAGCGAAACTGGGAAGGATTTGGTTATTTCACTACGAATGCTGTTATGGGTGTTGTTCGAGAATTCTACTCGATTTTACCTTGGACTAAGACTGAGTATGTGCTTGTTAGAGGAAAGATGGTTGAGTTTACTCCTCAACGCATCAATGCTTTTTATCAGACTTGGGAACCATTCGTATGTGAATACGAAAACTTTGACACTGGAAGGGAGAATATGAGAGAAGTTATTGCTTTTCAGACTAACTGGAGAGGAGAGTGGAAAGTAAGTCAAAAACAGTTGATAAATTTCCCCGCCTCCACATTGAATGTTGCTTCAAAGGTATGGAATTATTTCATTTCTGCAAGGTTATTACCATCTTATCACAATAATGAAGTTACTATAGATAGAGTGATTCTGAACTACTGCATACAGAAAATGAAAAAGATTGATATTTGATCCATATTTACAAGAATATTCAGATGATTTCTAGAGGTGAAACGAGTAGAGGATTAGGACATCCTACTTTAGTTCATGCCCTCTGTGTTCAATTTGGAGTTGAGTTCAGTAGTTCTGAGGAAGTGGCTATACCATTGAGACCTATCACAAAGAATATTATTCGTACTTATGAGTCTCATGTAGGAGCCAGAGTTCGACGTAGGAGTACTGATATTCCTACTACGAGTTATGATGTTCCATCTACTTCTGAGCCGCCTACTTTATCTGATATCATGGAGCAGCTGCGATTACAGAGTGCTACTATGGATAGAATCCATGGTCGGATGGATGTCTTTGAGGCGAGGAGTATTGTAAATGAAGATTACCTGCAGAGGAGAGTGGAGTTTGATATTGCTTATTATGATGCTCAGGTTAGATTTATGAGGGGGGAGTCCGATGTAATATTTCCTTCTTGCCCCAACTATACACCATATAGAACTGACCCTGCTGATGACCCTGCTGATGACCCTGCTGCTGATCCTGGTGATGGAGACTGGTAGATAGTTTGTTTGTTTGTTAGTTCTGTTGATCTTGTTGTGATGTGTTGTACTTATGTGATGTAGTGGACATTTACTTTTTATGTAATGTGTACCCCTGTTGTGTTGTACTATGTGATGTTGTGTTATTTACTTACCATGTTGAATTGTTGTGTTGTACTAAAACATTAAAAACTGTTAGTTTTACTGTTAGTAGTGTTATTATTTGTTTCCTGTTGTAGTGTTTTGTTGGATGTTTAGATGTTTACTATCAATTTATCTTTACCCATGCAAATATTTAAAAATTATTATATCACTGCTACTAATTGCTTCATGCCTGCTAGTTATAAATGTTGATTAATACCAGATAGCTATTGAAGATTTCAAGATCCCAGCACAGAAAGGTTAGTTTTCTTTTACTCTCAACTATTTCAAATTCATTGAAAATTTTAAGTTTAGGGGAGGGTAGAGAAAAAATAAACTTTTATTTGTTCTCTACTGTTATATTTTCAAAAAGTTATTAGCATAACTTTAGGCAGTTGAACCTCATTGTAAAATAACTAAAACTTTTTATTTCAGTTGAATATTATGTAAGAATAAGATGAAAATTTTTAGTAATAAAAGTTGATTTTATAGAAGTAAGATATTTAGTATGAAAGGATTTGATTATAGTTAACTATTTAAAGTAAAGAAAACTGTATTTTTGAAATGTTAAGGGAATTGAAGTGTTGTGTGTTAAGAAGAGATTGTAACTTTATGAAAAATAATAAAGCCTGTACCTAACTATAAAGTAAGGAGGTGACTTAAGTTTGAACTTTAGAAAGAGGAGAGGGAAGTTCAAAATCATTAAAGGCTATCCAGATATAGTAATCCTTAGAAAAAAAGAAAGAGAAAAAAAAGAGAAGAAGGATTGAAAAACAATCCCAAAAACAAAAATAAAAAGAAAAAGAAAAAGAAAGAAAAATATTTATGAAGAGAAGCTTGAGGAGATGCCTAATCAAAAATTGGCTTCACTTGAATCACCCTAAAGGGAAAACTTGATTTCACTTCTGAATTTATATTTAAAGTACTAGCCTACATTCTAGTAAAGTTCGCATGAACTCCTTTCTCACATAATCTTTTAAGGCACTCTTAATGTGACAAATTATGGTTCATCTTGAAATAAATAGAAGACTAAAACTCTTTTACTTGATTACTGAATATTCTTATGCCTGTAATTTTGACCTAAGTTACTAAACTTTTTTCTGAAAATCTAACCACTATACTCTTCTGAATGAAAATTTTAGTGTCTTACAATTAAAAAGTACATTTCCTAGAGTTATATTTTATGTAGTAAAAGGAATACTTGAGAACAAGTAATAGTTTAAGTTTGGGGGATTTTGATGCACCAAAAATATATATGGTTTATCTTATCTAATTTAACTAATTTTTGGTGATATTGCACTTTAAAGAAAGATATTTTTCATGATTTGTTGCAGGTATGATGATTTTAGGTGATTGGAGTGAAAAGAATAAAAAAGTAACGAATTCGGAGCGAAAAGGAGCAAAAAGGAGCAAAATTGTGGAAAAGGTATTTTGGCACTGCCGGCGCCCAAATCCAGAGAGCTCAGAAAATATTATGGATGATAGAGAGCCGCCGGCGCCCTGTCTGACACCGCCGATGCTCAAGGTCTGTGGAATTCAAATTTTGAGAGTTTTGGGAAAATTTTGAAGGGATGTCTATGGAAACTCTTGGGATTTCATCCCTAACTCTTAAATAACTAAATTTGGATGAGGGAAGTGAGTTCTAAGAAAGTTCTAGAAAGTTTTAAAGTGTGCTCTCTTGCATTCCATCACTTTCTCTTAGTTTTTAGTGTTATGGTTTAGTGTAGAAGAGAGGGATTCTTGTCTAAGGAGTGAAGGAGGAGTAAAGTGAGAGATTGCTTCTTCCTTTCCATTCTAAAGAGATAATCAAGTGTTGTAAAGAAGAGAAAAGGATTGAAAGGAACTTCAAGGAGTTTGCATTGGAGAAGAGAAAGAGATAAGTTGTATTTCCTTTTGTTGTTTGTATGACTTTTCTTTTATATATAAAATCCATGTTTTATTATTCTTCTCCATGAATTTTGAGTAGTCTTCTTTGTCTTTCTTCTTGCTTAGAGATGATATGATGGTTTGAAGTGGATTTGATGTGCTTTTAATATGATGAAGAAATTGTGATGGTTTTTCATTTAGAACTTAATTTACTTTCAATCTGGCCAATTGAAATGTTAAAATATGTTGTTGAACATTAAGTTTGAAAGGATTTAATTTCCTACAGCAATAATGAAAGATCCATTCAATTTCCATGGATGAATTACGTAGTTCATGGGAATTAGTGCAAATAAAAAAGGAAATGTGTTCTAAAGGACTTCAATGTGGAGATTTCAGGGTGACAGACTCAAATCTCCTTATTGGTTCTAAGACTAGTAAATAATATCAAAGGTTAGCCTTCGGGTGAAGGGTGAGTGGGAGCTCTGAAGTGAGAGCCGGTACCCTCCCAGCCTAGCCCTAGAATTAGTAACTAAACTTAGAATGTGTCAATGTTCTTTTCTTATTTAGTGGAGGGGGTACTCTTCTAAAGGTAAAGAGTCATCTATGCTCTTATTTGACACAATAAATTAGATAATTAATCCATATCAATCAACAAATCATATTCTTATTGCAAGAAGAAAGATACTTTTCTCATATATCAAAAACCTTTCAAATACTTAGTTTAGTGTGTCTGTTAGTTAATTTTGTTTTCAAAGTTATTAGAAGTAATTGTAGTTTAGTTGGTTGTTACTGTTTTCTACATAGTAGTAGTAGTGTTAGAAGAATGTTCTAGTGATTTATTCTAACTTGTTAAAACTTTCACTTTGCTTCAACTTAAAACTTCCCTGTGGGATCGATAACTAGGACTTCACTAGAGCCCTGTATTACTTGATACGATACGTATACTTGTGTTTAATGCTTGAACTTTACAAAATCATTATAAATATATAAATTTGAACTTAACAAAATCTTGAATTTAAAAATATAGAAGTAAAGTCTGGTTGCATCAAGTTTTTGGCGCATTGCTGGGGAATTATATCTCCTAGTAGTGGTGCCGAATTCGTGCATTCAAACCAATCGCATCACCCTTGTATAAAGGGAGTCACCAAAGCCTCTTTTTTAATCTTTTATAAGGGGAGAAGACTCTTTCATCTTTTAAGATAGCTTCATGTTTTTCATCTTTACTGTAAATCACAAACTCTGGTAATTTATAATACTCAATGTTGTATTTTTAATGTCATTGGTATTTTTCTTCTCAATTATGACTTAGTCTTTAATTAATTTAAAAACTAGCTTGATCACCTATCATAGGAGTTTTAATATCAATGCTTCGTTGACAAGCGTAAAACATATACGCTTTTTGTTATATCATTTTAATTATTTTTTTTATGATATTGCACTTTAAAAGAAGGTATTTTGTATGATTTTTGATTTTAGGTACAATAAATGGTGATTGGAGCAAGAAGAAACAAAAACGGTGCAATTTGGAGCAAAAATGAGCATGAAAACAAATTCTGCCCTGACACCTTTTGATAAGTCTTTTCATGCTTAATCTCTTATACACTTCTTGCATATTTTTGAATGAGATTGCACTTTAAAAAAGTTTGTTTTTATGCTATGTTGTAAGGCTATCTGTTACGAACGCAACGCAACTAAAACGGGCCGAATCCGAGCTAAAACGGAGCGAAACGGACCGAAACGGTGGAGCTGCGCAGCAGTCTACTCGGCGCGAGCGGCCTAGATCTTGTCAACGGCGTGATTTTCCAGAGAACACCAAAAATGCCCGAAAAGCTCGCCAAAAGCGACCTTGAACCCGCTGATAGTGCCCGAGAAGGTTCTAGACTGACTTTTGGCGGTTTTGGGCCGAAATTCGACGTATTTGGACGCTTTTTCGAAGGGGTGCTTATGGGAACTCTTATGAATTCGTCCATACTCTTTAAAATGTAAAATATAGGTTAGAAAAGTGTGGAGAAAATTAGAAAAAAGAAGAGATGAATGTTTAGGATTCTTAGATTAAGAGTAGAAATGTAGATTTCTACCCTTTTGAAGAGATTGGAGAGGAGACATTGAGAGAATTTGTAAGGGATTGCACTAACATTGCATGAATTGACGGGAGACTTTCTGGGAGAGATTTTGTCTTTCTTTCAAAGGGAAAAAGCTACGTATTATTCTTCATTATCTTATAATTTTGTAAATAATTACCTAGTGGATTTTCTTTGGTTAAATGAAGTTTATGTTGTATTTTCTTCATGCTTTGTGACGAATCTCTCTTACACTTTCTTCTTCTATGAAAATAGTGACATGAGAAGATTATGTAACTATTTTTATTTTACTTTTCTTTTGTAATGAGTAGAAATCATGTTTAGGATTTTGTGATGCATGCTAGAAGAAGTTTTAATTATAATTGTGGTTCTTATTTGCACTTCATTTTCATTACAAAAAGAGCTCGTTGTAGTGTTAAAATACGTTGTAATTGCATCGACCGAATGGGCAATGTAATTCTCAACAAAGTGGAACCACATTCAAATTCCATGGATGGTGAAGTTCATGGAGTTGAGTGCAAATAAATAAAGAAATAATATTAATGAGGCGTAGAATTAGAGATTTTAGAGTGACAGACTAAAATCCTCAATTCGGTCCTATCATTTGGGTGCTAAAGTGTAGATTGTTAGCCCTCAGGCGAGGGGAACGTGGGAACTCCGAAGTAAGAGCTGGTATCCTCCCAGCCTAGCCGCAGATTCAGTAACCAAGCATAGGATTAGTCAATGTTCTTTATGCCTGGACCAAAGGGTAAAGAATAGGATTGCTCCTATTTGGCACACAATATTAAATGCATCTCATTCCTATACATTATCCATTTCATTACATAAGAATAGTAGTTTTTAGTATCTCAAAATTCTACAAACTAATTCATCCAAAAAGGGTTATCTTTAGAGTTATTATTTTCATTTAGTTATAGTTACTATTATATTTAACACTTGCATTTACGAGTAGTTGCTAGATAAAACACAATTTTAATTGACATTCCAAACTAAGGACTATTAGTAGTAGACCAAAATTTAACTAAAGACCTCTTACTTCACTTTGTCGTAGGATCGATACTGGGGTTTTTAAAGAAAACTCTATATTACTTGAAGTGATACGTATGCTTGCGTAGTACCCCTAGTGTGTAAAATATTTTCTAATTTTTATATCATTTAAGATTTTGCACACTAGCTGCTATTTATAAACCAGGTCATGGTTTTGGCCATCTTTTGGAAGTTAATTTATTTCGTAATTGCCGGTCGGGTCAAGTTTTTGGCGCCGTTGCCGGGGAAGGTTCGGTAAGAACTTTAAGAGAATTTTAGTTAAAGTAATTAGGCTTAAACTTGGAAAACCATAGTGTCATAAAAACTATTTTTGTGTGAAAAATGTTTCTATATGAAAAAGTGTTGTGAAAAACGAATAAAAATTAATTTTTATGAAAAATAAGGTGTTTGTGAAAATGTTTTGTTGTGTTGAATATATTTTTGGTTTTATTTGTTTAATTATTAATATATTGTTTGTTGTGTTAAGTATGCAAAACAAAGGATCTGCAGGACTTGTATCTTATGATCCTGAGTTTGAAAAAAATAAAAAACTAGAAAAATAGAAAGGACTCGAAAAACTAGAAATGGAAATGGAAAACTTTCAAGATAATAACATAGAAAATCATCCTACTTCATTGAGGGATTACATAAATCCTTGGATAGATGAAATTCACTTAAGTATACAAAACCCTGTCGTAGAAGCTGATTTGTTTGAAATAAATCCTAAGATTATCCAACTGGTGCAGAACAATCAATTTGGGGGAACTCCTTTGGAAGATCCCTATTTACACTTGTCAAATTTTATAGAATTTTGTGCTATATTTCGTTATAACGGTATGTCAGACGATCTTTGTTAGACTAAGGCTTTTTCCTTTTTCACTAAGGGATAAAGCTAAAATATGGTTATACTCATTAGCACCTGGCTCTATTAAAAATTGGGAGGAGTTAACTCAAAAATTCCTAGCCACGTATTTTCCACCTTCAAGGACTACTAAACTTAGAAATGATATTATCTCATTTTGTCAATATGAAGGAGAATCAATATACGAAGCCTGAGAAAGATTTAAGGAACTCCTAAGAAAGTGTCCACATCATGCTCTGCCCGATTGGTTAATCATTCAAACTTTTTACAATGGGTTAGTAGGATCCCTTAGATCTATTATTGATGCTACCACTGGTGGATCATTAATGTCAAAAACATTTGATGAAGCGTATGCATTAATTGAAGAAATGGCTACAAATGAATTTCAATGGCCCTCTGCAAGGGTAAATCATAAAAATGTAGCTAGTGTTCATGATACGGATATGATTACAATTCTTGCATCTCAGATTGCTGCAATATCAAGGAAGTTGGACCAATTTGGAATGAACCAACCTCAATTTACTCCAGTAAGTGAGGAAAGTTCATTAGAGCATATAATTGATTCTAACTTATCATATGATGCTTTAAATACCATAAACAACCCGTACTCTAACTTTTACAACCCAGGTTAGGGGAACCATCCTAAATTTAACTGGAATCATTCTATCGATGGTGGAAACAAACAATGGGAAAATAATTATGCAAATCCTAGTGGAAGTTGAAATAATCAGGGGGACACAAACTATAGACCTTCATATCCACTGGACTCTAACAGTGATCAACAATTTGAGGATAAGAAGATGTTTATGGAAGAAGTGGTATTACAAATGGGAAACCAGTTGCAAAGTCAAAATGCTGCGATTAGAAACATAGAGAATCAACTGGGACAAATTGCTAATTCAGTTAGCAATAGACCCCAAAGAACACTTCCTAGCAATGCTGAGATCAAACCTAAAGAGAACGATAATGAACAACCTTTCCTTATTACTGGACAAGCTATGATAGATGTGCAAAAAGGAGAGTTGACTATGAATATTAATGACCATGAAGTTAGTTTTGATGTATTAAAGACTATGAAATATTCAACTGAGAGAAAATATGATGATTGTTTTTGGATAGATGAAATTGATTATCTAACTAAAGATCATTTCCAGGAAAGTTTTGAGATTAAGTTAGCAGATGAGATTGAAATGGATTTTCATGATGAGCCAAAAATGTTATGTAAAGAAGACTGTATGTATGTTCAGGAGAGGAGTGAAATGATGGACGCTACCAAAAATAGTAAACTTTTAATTCCATCTGTTGAAAAATCTCATGAGCTTAAGATGGATGTACCCTATAAAATTTTAAAGCCTATCTATTTAGGGAATTCATCTACAGAACCAGTCATAATATCTTTAGTTGCGACTCAATCACAAGAAAAATCTGAACTGATTGATGAACAAGATAAAATTATTGAACTAGGACATAGAAGATAATTTGAGGATAAATTTAAAAAGAACTTTGAGTTGAGAAAAGAGGATAAGGATATTGGAAGACCATCGGAAGAAATTCCTAACGAATTAGAAAAACCGATCTCCTCAACTAAGATAGATCCTCCATCATTTAATAGTTATAAAGGAGAAGAATTGGAAGATAACTTGAATCATAAGAGTGACATAGAAAAATTTGATCCAGAATCTGAATTTTCTTTAAAGGCATTCTTAATGTAACAAATTATGGTTTATCTTAAAATAAATAGAAGACTAGAACCATTAGACTTGATTGCTGAATATTCTTATACTTGTAGTATTAACCCGATTTACTGAATTTCTTTCTAAAAGTCTAACTAATACATTCTTTTAAATGAAAAATTTTAGTGTCTTACAGGTGAAAAAGTACATTGCCTTGAGTTATATTTTTATGTAGTAAAAGGGTTACTTGAGGACAAGTAACAGTTAAGTTTGGGGGATTTTGACATGCCTAAAATATATACTTTTTTTGCTATATAATTTTAATTATTTTTTTATGATATTGTACTTTAAAGGAAGGTATTTTGTGTGATTTTTGATTTTAGGTACAAGAAATGGTGATTGGAGCAAAAAGAAGCAAAAACAGTGCAATTTGGAGCAAAAATGAGCAAGAAAGCAAATTTTGCCTTGACACCTTTCGGTAAGTCTTTTCAAGCTTAATCTCTTTTACACTTCTTGCATATTTTTGAATGAGATTACACTTTAGAGAAATGATGTTTTTATTCTTATTTTGTAGGACTATCTGTTACGAACGCAACAAAACTGAAACGGGGAGAATCAGAGCTAAAACAGAGCGAAATGGTGGAGCTGCGCAGCAGTCTGCTCACCGACGGCGGCCTAGATCTCGCCGAAGGTGAGATTTTTTAGAGAACACTGAAAATTCCCAAAAAGCTCTCCGACCGCGACCACGAATCCGCCAACAGCGCCCGGGAAGGTTCTAGACCGACTTTTGGCGGTTTTGGGCCGAAATTCGATGTATTTGGACGCTTTTTCGAAGGGGTGCTTAAGGGAACTCTTATGAATTCCTCCATGCTCTTTAAAATGGTGAATATATGTTAGAAAAGTGTGGAGAAAATTAGAAAAAAAAGAGAGGAATGTTTAGGATTCTTAGATTAAGACTAGAAAGTAGATTTCTACCCTTTCGGAGAGATTGGAGAGGAGATTTTTAGAGAATTTGTATGAGATTGCACTAGCATTTCATGGATCGATGGGAGATGTTGTGGGAGAGATATTCATCTTTCTTTTAAAGGGAAAAAGCTAAGTATTATTCTTCATTATCTTATAAATTTGTAAACAATTACTTAGTGGATTTGCTTTGGTTAAATGAAGTTTCTGTTGTATTTTCTTCATGCTTTGTGACACATCTCTCTTACTCTTTCTTCTTCTTTGAAAATAGTGACATGAGAAGATTATGCCATTATTTTTGCTTTACTTTTATTTTGTAATGAGTAGAAATAAAGTTTAGGATTTTGTGATGTATGCTAGAAGAAGTTTTAATTATAAATGTGATGATTCTTACTTGTACTTCATTTACATTACAAAAAGAGCTCGTTGTAGTGTTAAAATACGTTGTAATTGCATCAACCCGAAAGGGTGGTGTAATTCTCAACAAAGTGGAACCACATTCAAATTCCATGGATGGTGAAGTTCATGGAGTTGAGTGCAAATAAATAGGCAAATAATATTAATCGGGCGTAGAATTGGACATTTTAGAGTGACAGGCTAAAATCCTCAATTCAGACCTATCATTTGGGTGCTGAAGTCTAGATTGTTAGCCCTCAGACGAGGGGAACGTGGGAGCTCTGAAGTGAGAGCCGGTATCCTCCCAGTCTAGCCGCGGATTCAGTAACCAAGCATATGATTAGTTAATGTTCTTTATGCCTGGACCAAAGGGTAAAGAATAGGATTGCTCCTTGTTGACCTCATTTTTGATGAGGTCTTTTCTCTTCTCTCTCCTTAGCACTTAGGATCTAGCCATAGGCTTCTCCATTGACTAATCTTAGAGGACTAGAAATGGAACCCACCATTTATAAGTTCAAACACCTCTTGACTCCCTGCAAACCCCACATTATAGACCCCTAATCACCTAGAGGGTTGAAATCAAATGTGGAGGTTTAAAGGATGAGTTCCCTACAGGACTTCTTGGCCTTAGGAATACCCTGGATGGCCTGATCTTGAGAGGGTTGACTTGCACATACATTACACTCTCACATACATTCCAATCCTAAAACCATTCACACCCAACTTGACTTCCTGACTCATGTAGGTAATTCACATGGATGGTCCTTAACCCCCAAGCCCCTAGCTAAGAGGGTTAGGAACAACATAGTGAATGCCTCAAATGAGTCCTATCATGGCTCATATGGGCTTAATATGGCTTCATGACTCAACCAAAGTGATTCCATTCTACTCAAATTTTATCAATCTTCATTTTCCCAAAATTTCAATTTTTGACCCCCGGGGCCCTACACCTACTAAACCTACCAAATGCCCTTGAAACTACCCAAAATTTACAAAATTACCTAAATTACCCAAAATTACTCAAAATTAATCCTAAACATTTCCCCCACTCAAATTGATCATTCATAGCCAAAAAATACCAAAAATTCCAAAAGTACCCCCAATACCCTCCAAATACCCAAAATGCCCTTCTTAGCCCAAAAATCCAAAAATTCAGAAAATTCCCAAAAAATTCCAGAAAATCCCAAATATTCCCAATTTCATTTTGTTTAAATACCCATGGGCTAATTTGGCCAATTTATCCCACTTTTACCAAAACCCCCAATTTGACCCATTTTAAACCCAAGTGAACCCAATGTCAAACCAATCCACTTCAATTGACATCAATTTTGATCCAATTCAATTCTAAACTTCAATTAAACATCCCCAATATCAATTTAGACCAAATCCAAGTCCAATTTGATTGACATTTGAGCCCAATTTCAATTTGAAGCTTAAGTACCAATTTTGGCCCATGACCTAAACCTAACTCAAACCCATCCAATTCAACTCCAATTGGCCCCAATTCTTTTTTAAAACCTTTCTAACACCCCCATAAATAAAACACTAACTTGATTTGCCCAAAATTTGAACCTAAACTCCACCCAAACTTAACCCAAAACCAAAATCCCTTAAATTGACCTAAGCCCAAACCTAACCCAAATGGGCCCAAATCCCAAAATTAGAGCCCAACCAAAGTTGAAAACTTTTTGTGACACTCCCTTGAACATTTATCAACATTAATTTTACATCAAATCCAACTTTAGCCCAACCTTTACCCAAATTTTGCCCACTTTGGCCCCTTTAACTAAAAAGCCCAAATTCAACCCAATTCTACTCCAAATCACACCAAATTGATTCCAAACCATTCATGAAACACCCTAAACCAATTGCAACATTTATTTGACATGGTCCTTCACAAAATTTTCACCCAAAAGCCCATCCTAAAATCTAAAAGCCCACATCCCTAAATCACTTAAAAAGCCCATCTAAAACCATTTCAAAGAGCCCAAAATCTATCCTAAAATCCATATGACATTTTCACTTGCCATCCATTTAATCAAAGTCATTCCCAAAGTTCCAATCCCATCATCAAATGATTCCAAATCAAGCCTCATGCCAAATCACCCCTAAATGCCAAAAATCCCAAAATCCCTTTCTCATGAAAGTAAGCCAAGCCATTCCCAAGCCATGAGCAAGCTTTGAAGCCATGCACAAGCCACATGAAGTCATGGGAATCACTTTACACATCATCATACCATTAATTGCAAAAGGGGGAGCTTCTTTTAAACCCCCTTAAAAAGGTTTTAACCCTTTTAATGCTTCACCTTAATCCATGATTAATCCAAATATTCATGGATGGTGACTTCACTACCCTTTCCTAGCTGACTCATCTGACCTCCCTCAGCCCAAATTAGTCCCTTGGTGGGTGCACCAAGCCCAATTACATGAGTTGGCCAAAATCAACCCAAAATGAGCCTCACCCCATTCCATTTCAATTCAGCCCCTTTACACATGTCAAACTCCAATTGACTTCTCCAAATTCAACCCCTGACCCCACTGAGTCAGATGGTGACCAATGCTTGGTCGGCCAGCCACCACAGTCGCCGGAAAACACCATGGCCAAGAGCTCCATGTGAGCCAAACTTTTCAATTCTGCCATGCTGAGTTGTCCCAGCCCAATTGAACACCATGGCTGTTATTCTCTTACATGGAGCAGCTGATCCCAAGCCCTAACTCCCCCTGTGAGGCCCTCCAACCATGCCTATTTAAACACCACCTCCTCTCGGCCATGAGAGGTGCTAAAAAAACCTTAACAAAACTCTGCCAAAATTGCTCCAAGACCTTCTCCCAACCTAGAGCAGTTGATCCCCAGTGTGCTTTTGCCCTAATCCACATTAACAGAGCCCAATTTCTCAGTTAAAAATCCACCTAAAAAATAGGACACTTTACCACAATGAGCCATTCCTGAAATTGATTGACTCTACACTTTCACCAGAACAAGAGGAGAAGTTCCCCAGCAAAAGCCCCCTCACCAGGCTAGCCATTGCTTCCAGCCTCCAAGCTTTGTGATCGGCGTTGGTCACTTTTGTACCTAGGAATTTCCCCAGAGCAAGAGATTTCATCTGGAGCTTGCTTGGAGTCAATCGAAGGTGACAAAACCCACAGATCGAAACTTCACTTCTCTGAGCAAAGGTATGAACTCACTCTTCCTCCCGAGCTTCTGGAGATTCTCCATTTTGTTTGAGTCGATTTCAATGCATGTTTACCATATGGATGTGTTCGTCTCTTCAAGACAAATCCATAGAGCATAAGAACACAACGATCCTTTGAGAATCGAGTGAGTTCTTAGAGTTTTAGTGTGAATGGTCACGGGTGCACACCAATCGTAGACGATGACCAGGAACCGTTAGATCGTGCGTGTATCGAGCAAATGGTCGAGATCAAGCCGGACAACGCAATGGTACGTGAACTGCGGGCCCCCATAGCACTGACTCAGATGGCGGTGCATTATCAGAACGCGTCGCGTGGCCTTTCGGAGCTGCCAAGGATTGCGTGGCACCGCGTGGATAAGTAGATAAATAGGGTATTTTTGAATTATTTAAATACCCAGAACTTCAAAAATCCATATCTTTACATATAAAAATCACAAAAATAAAATAAAAATACTCTCTTGCTCAGTGAACAGAGGAGAATAATGTGGAAAAGAAATCAAATTAATTGGATGAGTATTTTATTTTTAATAATTTATTTACTGTTTCCAATGTTTTGATTTTCTATTTGCATAGACAATTCACCATGGCATGAGACTATAGGGCTTTTGAAGCCTCTGATCTTGAGAACATTTCCTGAATTTTTCAAGGTCAGAGGTCATCTCTGTGAAAAGTTATTGAATTTTCAAGTTCATGTCACTGTTTTAGGTATTTTAATTCCAATAATTAGCATGTTGTAAAATAAATTCTAGGAAAATTTGGTGGTGTTTCTTAGGACTAGAGGACCCTATGAAAAATATATTTTGAGTTAATTCATCTATAATAACCTTAATTGGCCTAAACCCCAAAAATCGAATTTGAATTAATTAAGGTTAACCACACATCAAATTGATTTGAAAACAATTCTCTACTGATCTTTAGGATTAGAGAGACCTCACATAAAAATTTGAAATCAATTGGACTTGATTAACCCTATCAAATGGATTAATTAAGCCTCATAAGCAAAATGGAACTTTAAAAATTCATAACTCCAAAAATACTTTCAAAAATTCACAAAAATGGTTTTGGGACTTCTCTGATATCAGGGGAGTTTAGGAAAATTAAAATTGGAATTTTCTAAAAAAGTTGATTTTTCATAGCATTTTAATATTTTAATAACTAAAAAAATAATAAAAATCATAAAAAATGTCACATTTTGATGCCTAATCACTTAGGAACAAACCAAATATTTTTCTTAAGTCCCTAGGGTAAGATATTGAATTTTAAAGACTCAATGTAATTTTTAATATGAAAAAATGAGTTTTTAACATTTTTTCACTAAAATAATTCCAATAAATCAAAGAAAAATAAAAAAATTATAAAATTTATTTCTCTGAACTCCTCGAGGTCAGAGAGATTTAAGAAAAATATAAAATCTATTTTTCAACATTAATTTTATTTTATAATTAATTAATACTCTAAAACTCAAAATAATTATAATAAATAAAATATAATTCAAACAATCACCAACATTGGTGCAAGTGGTCCTTTGGTTATTAGGAACATCCCATAATTTTTTAAGGATAGAAACTTTTCGTTGGTCATGGTGTTGAATTTTCTTTGAAAAACCCCTATTTTCTACTAAAAATAATTATATAAATAAATTAAATTTAGAAAAATCACATTTTCTCCTCTAATGTCTTAATATACTTGTGAGTGAGGTGACATAAAAATTTCAATTTCATTTGAGCTCAATTTAGTGAGTTATGAAATAAATAAGCTTAAAAGGGCATAAAGGTAATTAAAAATTTTAACCCTTAATTAAAACTTTAGGTTTAATCAAAATGGGGGGGGGTAAAATATTTGATTTTAACTTTCTCTTGGATGATTGAAACTTAGGAATATTAAGGGGTAGAAACCCACCAGACATTTTGAAAATATCAAAAATGAAACTTTAATTAATTAAATAATTTAAATTTTAGAAAGAATATATTTAAATTTGGATAATTAAAATAGGGATATTATTAAGAGGATATTTATTCTTTAATTTAAAAAAATCCCTAAAAAAGTCACTTTAACAATATTTAATTCTTAATTAAAAATTAAAATAATAATCCAAATTGATAATTAAAATTAACAATTAAATTAAATTAAAATTAAAACTAAATTAAATTAAAACTAAAATTAAATTAAATTAAATTAAATTAAACTAAATTAAAATTAAATTAAATTTATATTAAACTAAATTAAAATTAAATTAAATTAAAAATAAATTGAATTAAAAAATTAAATAAATTTAAATTAAATTAAAATTTAAAAAAAAATTAAATTAAAATCAAATTGAATTAAAATCATTTAACAACAAACCTAAATCAAATCATTAAGAATTAAATCTAAAATAATTTGAACACTATTCCAAACTTAAAATTATTAATTAAAACCTCATAATTAAATTAAAACACATTAAACCATTAATTCAAACTTTTAATTAAGAATGATTAAAATTCTTGATAAACCAACTTACCTTAAAGACTTTAATTATTATAACTCTTAAATAGAGTATTAAGTGAGATGTCACTTCATTCATCAGGTAATCAAATACCTAAGTTCATTGAGCAAGATGCAAAGTTTAACTAAACTTCTGGATGATTAATTCACCTGTGCAATTAAATTTACTTGGACTCAATACAATCCCAGAAATATTGAAAAGATGTTTAGGACTTGTCCAAAGCACTTCCTCAATATGACAGGATGTTTTAGAAGAACAACTAAATTTAATTGTTCTTTGATGAATAAAATCATCCTTAAACAAAACACAAGAACCTAAACGTCATAGGAGATGACTAGTTATAGGATTAGGAATTTTGCAGACAACCAAAACCCTTCCCTTAGCTTTACCTAGGTACTTGTTGAAATAATTAAAGGCTTTAACATGTGTTTTAAGTTCAGTTTGGGATGACGGGAAGACCCTCCAGGTACGCTTTTATTTTATTGCAAGTTACTTTATTGCAATTTACTTACATGCATTGTACTTTACTTTTCTTGCATGTTAAAAAAATCGTCGCATGAAAACCAAAACCTTTAGGATAGATTCCTAAACTGAAACCAAAACTAAACTAAAAGTCATTGCAAGATAAAATTCACTGCCACAACATTTTAATATATAAAATAACTCAAAATTTAATCACAAACAGAACAACAAAACTACAATTGAAACTAAATTAAAACGTCTCGTTGAATGATCGGGAATACCTCGGATGATGTAACCCACGTGTTGCTAACGGGATTTCCCATGGTCTAAATGAAAGTGTGGAACTCATTCGGTTGAGTTTAGCAAATTCATCCGACTAAGTGAATTCGATGAAAATAACGGTGCCGGGATGACGGAACTGTGGGATCTTAATCGGTTCTGTTTAAACAACTTTAAGATTTGTTTTAATTAAAACACTAAAAGACTTTTGGACTTTAAGATTTCTAAACCAAAACACTTTTCTCATCTCCTGATTTATGACTTCTAAAACTAAACCTCTGCAACAACAAGGAGCTTGGAGCATAGTGGGCAGCACAGCATCGTCATCAGCAAAACTCAGATTTGCACCAGCTCAATCATTCTTTGAATTAAATAACCAAGCCATAGAACTTCGAGGTACTTTTCCTAGTGCAACATAAATACTCAACTCCTCATTAGGCATTTGCATGATCATGTCATGTAAATTACGCCCTAACCGGTCTTAGGACTCCGAGGTAGTCGTTTGGTACGACATAAACCCTCACATCTTCGAGGCTATTTGCATGACTGCGTCATAAAAATATAAGTCTTAATAAAATAAAATCGGCAGGATTGAAACATTAAATAAACTCCCAAATCGAAGCCAAATAATAGGATATTTTGGGAAGTTGCCAAGATTTCTTCTTGGATCCTCAGCTTCTCCTACTTTTCTTCCTTTGGACTCCTGAATTAAACTGTTCCAAATTTGATCCATTCCCTATTGAAATTCCAAAATTCAATCCTTTGAAAACCTTAAACTTTGAAATTCTTGAGAGCGAAACCACTAATCATTATCGAGAGTTTTCTTAAATGATTCCCATCATTTAAGATGTAATTAACTGTAGGAGCTTGCCCTTATAGGGAACTTTAAGAACCCAGGTAATATAAACCCTGCTTAATTCATTTATATTAAGCGAGGGAACTTGTCGGCTTATAAAATTGGTTCGCAAACCAAACGGATGTCACAAATCTTCTAGTTTATTTAACCGAGCCCCATCACCAAGCAGTGTGTCTATTCTTCGGAATAGATATACGGCTTTTGATGCGGTGCTCGTTTATATAAACTATTCGGGATGTGAGATCGGTTTGAATTCATATCTTAAAATTTTTAAACTTAAAGTTATTTTCAAAATCAAATGTTTCTTTATAAAACTATATATATATTTAAATTAAATTTAAAATCTAAAATTCACCGACAATTTCTGTAGGAGACCCTTTTTTAAAATACAACATTCAACCTAAAAATATGCCAACAACTTCTGGTGACTCCGCTGGGGATCAATTCCTCTCTCCATTTTGATTAGATGGTTTTGCTTTCATAAATCGATAGTGAGTCCATGCCCCTAGTGGACCAAACTACTATTCTTCCGTTGGAATACCCCAATCATTTATGTCTCGAACGTGTATAGCCAACTTCTCTCGGATTTAGGAGCCACTGTTTAGACACCCCTAAACAGAGAGGTTCTGAGATCCTTTTACCTCTTTTTTGAGGTGGGTTGGACCCCCAATAGGTGTTAGTTTAGGAGCGGTCCTTCGAGTTGAGAAGTCCTGCATAAGACTTTTTCTTCCTTTTCAATTCTAAATCAGGCCCTTTACCTTTTCTACAACCCTTTTCCTTCAATCGTTTTGTTTCTAACAAACAAACCTCCTAATAAACAATCTCTTTTAAAAAGAACAAATACACTAAGATAAACGAAAAAGTGTTCGGACTCTTTCTTTTTCGTCCTAAACTTTCCGACGAAAAAAAGTATAATTCGGAACTGACATTCGGAATCTTCCCTGCAGAAAATGACTGCCCCAAAGCTAATCTTCTCCTTCACCAATGGAACTGACTTTACCGTTTACAAGGATGAGCTGCCCGACAATGGGATCATCCGTTACGGACAAGGGTTCGGCAACACAGATATCAAGTTTGCTGATGTCACTCTCTTCACATTAATGGACAAAGTGTCATAAACTGAAGAGCCCATGATTGAGTTCAATCTAAAAATCGACTCAAGAATTCCCTCCCCTGCAAAGGATTCCAGCTGAGAAGAGTACTACTGTTCATAGGAGGACTGTCGTCTCTACCCCCACCGGTCTAGTCATCTCTGCACTTACCCCGACTTCCGCCAAACTGAAGGGGAAGGAAATCCAAGTTTGTGATGAGCCTATCACCGTGGAGGGTACAGATTTTGCTACAATACCATCTATTTTTGAAATTGGGTCCAGTTTAAGAATTGCACCCCTAACTCGGACTCAAAGGAGAAATAGAAGCAGAAAGATCGCCAAGAAAGCCAGAGCTGCTGAAGTTGCTTTTCTAGAAGAAATTCTTGAGGAAAGAGAAGAATTGCCTGAGTATATACCTCTGTTGGAAAGGAGTAGGTTTCACCCTCTCTCTGCCGCATTAGATGAAGAGAATGTTCGTAGGATCGCCGCTGCATTACCCCACCTGCGTACTACAACAATTATAAAAGAAAAAGGGATAAGACTACGCCATTGACTCTGCTGCAAGCTGTATTAGAAAGATTGGCAAAGAAAGAAAGATGCCCTGTGTCAGAAATCTTAAGAAGGATAGGACGGGTGCCAGCTAAATCCCGCCTCGGACCGCGAATAGAGCCTGTTGCTACCACAGAGAAACCAAAGAAGAAGATAAAAGCCAGTCCGCCCGTTGTTGTATCGGGTCTACAAATTAGGGAGGATACCTCCTTCCAGCATATAGCCGACAGACCATCCGGTCCTAGGCTTCCAGCTGCAAGAAGGATGGTATGGCGACCCACTACTGGCGAGCTAAGACCAAAACAATGTCCTGAGAAGAAAAGTCTCATCAGAAGACTTGAATCAGAAGAAAGTGCTACTGCAATAAAGGGGACTCCCGAGAAGGAAGCTCAACAACCGTCACGAGACAACTGCGAGACTGTGCGAAAAGGGCCACTAGAGGTGCCATGGACAAGTTAAGAACTGATATCCGACGGTTAGCAAAAGAAAGAGAAGAAGAATTAGGAGATGAAGTTGACTCATCAGAGTTCATGGATGAGGAGTATGTCGAGATCAACATGGTTGAGACACGAGCATCGTCAGCTTCGTAAGGTGCTCCGGCAGCTGCGGAAAGAGATGAACCAGAGGTGTTAAGAGCACAGATTCGAGAAAGAGATGACATAATTTTCCAAATGGCAAAGTGGATGGAAGAGATGGCTGCTGCCTTAGCCACTCTCCAGAGTCAGGTACAACCTCAGAAAGAGACACCCCCAGAAATTATCCATATTGCAGATGGAGGAAAAGGAATCACATCCGTCAACGAAGACAAACAACCAAAGAAAGATCCTGCATAAAGCATGATTCTAGAAAAGGACATTAAGAGCATGGTAGAACAGCAGTTGCGAGAGGCCCTAGCACAATCTAAGAATGGAGCATCTATTCAAACGGGTAGAACTTACCCCGAAGAGTTTGATGCGGTCCAATACCCAAAAGGCTTCGTATCACCTCTGTTTATGACTTTTGATGGAACAGGAAACCCCCGGCGACATGTTGCACATTTTCGTGCTAGTTGCTGCAATGCCGGTGGGAGTGATGCTTTACTCTTCCGACAGTTCATCAGCAGCTTATCAGGGATTGCCTTCGACTGGTACGCAGAATTGCCGAACGGTTCAGTAAAGACCTTTTCAGAACTAGAAAATCTCATCGTGAAACGATTTGCTGGAGCTCAACACCACATCACTATCGGCGATCTAGTGGTGGAGCAATAAAAGTTGAACGAGACTTTAGTGGATTACATACTTCGATGGAGAAACTTAAACATGAAGTGTGAACCATAGCTTCAAGAACAACATGCAGTCGACATCCTACTTAAAAGTATCCATGACCCGATAGCATTTCTCCTTAAAGGGTTTACAATCAAGACTTTTGAGAAGTTTCTTAGCAAGGCCGGGACCTTGCAAGAAAAGGCAAAGCAGTTAAGTTTCGTAGACAAGACTGATAAGCAGAAGCCTGTGAAAACATTTAAAAAGATATCTGGAATTGTCGCGGCAGTAGATAAGGGCAAGCAGCCGGTTCAGATACAGTCAGAGCGGCCACAGTCCAGTTATCAACCACCACAACGGACTTATCAGCAACCTCAGCAGGGCTATCAACAACCTCAACAAGGCTATCAGCAATCTCGTCCGAGCTATCAGTTGTCTCAGCATTATGAACAACTGCCTCGTTCATCGCGTACCTTAAGAAAACTCCTAAATAAAGAATACCCATTCAAAACTGAAGCAGTAGCGAAGATGTTCCGCAGCTTAATGAAGACACCGGATTTTCGACTGCCGAGCCCAAGAGGTCGGAGGAAGTCAATAAGAAAGATCATCCAAACTATTGCCCTTACCACCGGATGCTCGGACATAAGATTGAGGATTGCGTCACTTTCAAGAGTTGGCTTGATGACAATCTCCAGAAAGGGAACATAACGATTCCAAAGGAATACATGAAGGAACCTCAGAAAGGAGGTGCTGTCAATGTTATCTCAACAGATCCCATTGTTCCGATAAAACCTTACACAATCGATGATGGATGGAGTACTGTCTGGACGAAGTCATCAAAGAAAATTTTGGATCACATCCAAACCGCTTCGGTACACGCTTCAGCTCAAAGTTTGAAACCTGTCGAGCTGGCACTATCACTTGCAATTGAAGAACTGCCCCAGAAGGAGGAGAAGATCGTGCAAGAAAAGAAGACCGAGGCTCTGAAGGGTAGACTAGGGGCTGCTTATCCTAGGATAGTTGTTTCCTATTCGGGGGAGAAATCCCATGAACTCCTAACTCTGTATGATTATCTGCTCACCCCGGCGGGATCTTATAATGATAAGGGTTATGGCCTTGGCTACAACGATGACGTAACTAGCGAAAACTAGCTTAATCCGGATCTCGATTCCAATACAAATAACGATTCTCAAATCATACATAACCTCGACGACCACGACAAAGAAGATGTTCACCAAGGAGGCTACAAAAGCTCGACAAGCAACGAGTCCATTTGTGAATTCCGAGGGGCTCCGTTCATGATAGAATTAGAACCATCAGACACCGAATCGACTTCAGAAGAACCAGTTGCTCCGATTCAAAAGGAAACACCAAATTCAGAAGAAATAACTGAAGTAAATTTAAGAAGTGGAAAAGTTCTACCCCCGAGAATGGGTCTAAAGGATAAAGGATAGTAGGTGGTTGCTCAGGAAGAGCCAACCCCAGCAGAGAAACTGCCCATTCGGGAAGAAACCGAGGAACATGGTAATAAAGTAGACTACAACGTGCTAGCCCAGCTTAGGAAGCTACCAGCCAAACTAAGCATATACGGCGCTCTGATCCTATCAAAGGAGATGAGAGAGACTCTGATCAAGGCTTTACTTGATCCAGAGATTTGTTTAGCCCAAATGGCTGGTAATTCCTTCGACGAGGTTTGCTCGTTAAGAAAACAATGAGGTGTTACCTTCACGGACAATGATCTATTACTGGTAACAGAAGATCACAACCGACCATTGTAATTTTCAGTCACTATTGGAAAGTTTACGCTCTCCAGAGTGTTGGTTGATCCGGGAGCATCAATCAACATAATGAATCTTCGGACGCTACAATATTTAGAAATTGATGCTCGCGAGCTTGAAGCAGACAAAATGCTATTAAGAGGTTTCAATCAAAAAGGAGAAAGAGCTCTTGGATTGATAACATTATCAATGAAGACTGGTGATTTAGCAAAGACAACCGCAAAATTCCACATAATTGATTCTGAGACATCGTTCAACGCTCTACTGGGTCAACCGTGGATCCATGAAAACCAGATGGTACCATCATCCCTGCACCAGTGCATAATGTATTACGAAGGAGGGGAACAGTGTATCAAAGGTGACTTGCAACCATTCTCCATACACGAGATTGAAATTCATGAAGATGCGGCCTACTACGCGCCCGCGAAGAAAACAATCTTTTCCAGAAATACCATACTAAATGAAGCAAAAGAGATTTGAGACGATGAAGAACCTGAGGTTCTAGTCCAACAGTTACTCACCACTCCCTTACGACGATATGGTGAAGATTTCTCCAGAACTCGCACCCGAGGTCGAGGCTGGGGACGATGACGTGGACGAAATGTTGGAACAGTTGGACAGAAGAAACCAGTCATTGATGTTGATTGGGAGAATAGTTCCGAAGAAGAAGAAGAAATTAAGAAAGAAGCAGTAACAATAAATCAAAAGAAACCACAGTTCAAGATCTCTCTCGAAGATGAAAGGAATGAAGAATACAAATCAATCTACGAGAAGATTAACCATTATGTACATACTATGACCCTGACCCCGATCCATTCTAATAGGATCGAGGGTATGGTGGTCGAGGAAGTAAATGGTGGTGGTACTAAACCAATCAAGTTTTACAGCGGTGCTTCTTCTTCCAATACTGAAAAAGATGTACAATTTGAAGATGTTACTTCATCTGAATTAATGGAATTACCTTCTTAGTGGTACTCTCCCTATGTTCAAAATTTAATTCAACGTGGAGTCTTACCTCGACAATGGACAAAAGGCCGATCACAACACTTTGAAAAATTATGGAATAATGCCGGTCGGCCTCCCAATTCAAAACATGGTCTCGGATTCGGCACAGTAGGATTAGTTGACGATACGGGATTTTGCTTGGTTGTCACTTGCGAACCTAATAAAAACTGCTTGGAAGCCTTAGAAGATCTTGAAGATCTACCAATAGGCGACGCTCCACAAGAATTCGAAGAAGAAATCAAATATACTATAGACGAGTTAACGGAAGTTAACTTAGGTACTAGAGAAGAACCTAGGCCTACCTTTGTTAGCTCCTTACTCAATAAAGAAGACTTCGAAAATATAATCAAGCTATTAATGGAATTTAAGGACTGTTTTTCTTGGAGTTACGAAGAAATGCCGGGATTAGCTCCAGAGGTCGTAGTTCATAAATTAGGAGTGGATCCTACTTCCGTTCCAGTCAGACAAGCCCTCAGAAGAATGCGTCTAGAAATTGAGCAACAAGTAATAGCTGAAGTTAAGAAGCTAATAGATGCTAAATTTGTCCGTGAAAAATAATAACCTGCTTGGTTAGCCAACGTGGTACCTGTCAGAAAGAAGAATGGACAAATCAGAATCTGCGTAGATTTCAGAGATTTAAATAAAGCATGTCCAAAGGATGAATTTCCACTACCAATCCCGGAACTGATGATCGACATTGCTTCAACACATGAAATCTTCTCTTTCATGGACAGATCATCAGGATACAACCAGATAAAGATGATCCCAGAAGACGAAAAGCTCACGTCATTCAGAATGCCGATCGGAGTGTATTGCTACACAGTAATGTCGTTTGGACTAAAGAACACAGGAGCAACATACCAAAGAGCAATGATGAAAATTTTTGATGATCTCATTCACAACCAAGTCGAGTGCTACGTGGATGATGTGGTCATTAAAAGCAAACTGAAAGAAGATCACCAGTATGATTTGAGAATTGTTTTCGAGCGACTAAGACAATTTAACCTTAAGATGAATCCCTTAAAATGGGCCTTCGGCGTTACTTCCAGGAAATTCTTAGGATTTGTTGTTCGACATCGCAGGATTGAAATCGATCCGGAGAAGATTAAAGCTATTTTAGAAATGCCTCCTCCCAAAACTTTGAACAACTACGATCCTTTCAAGGGAAGTTGGCATATCTTTGACGCATTATCTCGAACTTTTCAAGTAGGTGTAAGCACTTCTCGACATTAGTTAAAAAGGATGCCAAATTCATTTGGGATGAGAAGTGCCAGCGGGCTTTCAAGGACGTTAAGCAATATTTAATGACACCTCCTGTCTTAGCAGCCCCAGTCTCAGGTAGGCCGTTGATACTTTATACCGCGACTTTAGACGACTCCCTTGGAGCCTTGCTAGCCTAGGTCAATGATGAGGGAAAAGAAAATGCTCTCTTCTACTTAAGCCGTTGTCTAATTCCAATGAAAGTAAAGTATCCTCCGATTGAGAAACATTGTTTGGCCCTGATCTTCGCTGCTCAAAAGCTCAGGTATTACATGCTTTCTCATGAGGTCAACCTTATTTCGAGAGTTAATCCGTTGCAATACTTGATGACCTGACCGACGCTTTCTAGCAGACTTGCCAGGTGGTCGATGATACTATTGCAATTTGACATAACTTTCATTCCTCTTCGCGCCGTAAAGGGACAAGTCCTAGCTGACTTCCTTGCAGCACACCCTTTACCGGCAGATTCGTCTCTAGACGACGATTTGCCAGATGAGCAGATAATGAGCCTAGAAGACCCCGATGATCGATGTTGGGAACTGTATTTTAATGGAGCGTCCTCAGCATAGAAGAACAAATAATTGCAAACGATAGTGCCCGGTAAGGCAGGAATCAGACTAATCTTTATAACACCGGAGCGGGGGATGTTAAAATACTCCTACCACTAAACAGAACCGTGTACAAACAACGAGGCAGAATACGAAGCCCTTATAACCGAATTAGAATTAACCATTCAGATGTGAATAACGGACATCAACATCTACGGAGATTCTCAGTTGATCATTCAACAGGTTGCCAGACAATACAAAATTTTAAAGCCAAGACTCGAGCAGTATTTTCAGTACGCCATGAAATTGTTGGAACAAATTCCAAACGTAATAATCTAAAAGATTCCCAGGAAAGAAAATGCTCTTGCAGATGCGTTAGCCCGCCTTGCAAAGGAATTTTCCTGCTTACAGGATGAGTCAGTTAAAGTGTCAGTTCAAGGACGACAGGTCTTATCACAGCTCGACATGGATACAATACACAAATCAGCAGAAAAGGCAGAAGAAACAATTGCAGCAGTGACAGAAAATACAGAAGATTGGCGGAAGCCACTAATAGACTACTTGCAAACAGGAAACTTACCAGATGATAAATCATTAGCCCATCAAATCAAGAAAAGAACTCTGTCTTACGCATTAATAAACAATACATTATACAAAAGGTCTTTTGATCAGATGTGGCTAAGATGCCTGAGCGGGTTCGAGGCTCGTGAAATAGTTAAAGAAGTACATTCAGGACTTTGTGGCGCTCATCAGTCGGGTCCGAAAATGAAAATGAAGATTAAAGGACTAGGGTACTACTGGCCCTCAATGATGACCGACTGTATGAAGTTGCCAAAAGTTGTCACCAGTGCCAAGTGCACGGAGTGGTTTTACACCAACCTCAAAATGTGCTACATCCGAAAATCACATCGTGTCCATTTGAGTGTTGGGGCACAGATATTGTGGGTCCGATAGAACCGCCTTCTTCAAGAGGGCATCGCTTCATTCTGGCAGCTACAAACTACTTTTCTAAATGGGCAGAAGCTATACCACTCAGAGAAGTGAAGGCACACCACGTGCTATAGTTTTTCAAGAACCAAGTCGTCTACCATTTTGGGGTACCACGCAGAATCATTTCAGATAATGGTTCTGCATTCAAAAGTAAAAAGATCAACAATTTTGTCAGAAGACACGGGATCGATTGGCGATACTCAACGATCTACTACCCAAGAGCAAACGGCTTAGCCGAGGCTTTTAATAAAACTTTCGTTCAAATTTTAAAGAAAACTTTGGACGACAACAAGAGAAATTGGCACGAGAAGTTGTTAGAAGCCTTATGGGCCTACAGGACGACTTTTAGGACTCCTACTCAGTCTACGCCTTACGCTTTAGTGTACGGGTTCGAGGCCGTCTTGCCCCTGGAAGTTCAGCTTCCATCACTCCGAATTGCAGTTGTAGAAAAGATCACTACAGAAGAAAATACCAGACTATGACTGGAAGAATTGGAAAGCTTGGAAAGAAAAAGACTTTCCGCGCAACAGAATTTGGAACTGTATCAAGTGAAGATGATCCAGGCCCATGATAAACTGGTCCATCCCAAGACATTCAAAGTCGGTGACTTAGTCCTTGTTCTCAGAAGACATATTCTTGCACATCGCAAGATAGGTGGTAAATTTGAACCAACATGGGAAGGGCCGTTCATGGTCGAGATAGTCCACTCAGGAGGTTCCTACCAACTGGTGAATTGCTGTGGAGAATTACCCATGCTTCCAATCAATGGATGGTATTTAAAGAAGTATTACGCAACCTGATGTTTTGAAGGGTGGCTTCTAAAGTAGAATCTTATCCCTAGAAACACGGGTGAAGTAATCACTTTGTGACTGGGTCCAAACCCAAAACAAAATAAAATGGATGATAAGAAAATCTCATCAACGAAAATGTTAAAAAGAAAACATGGGAAATCATAATAATAAAATGTCAATTTTTCCTCTTAAATCCATTCATTCCTGATATTTCCTCATCCCTTCCTACTTCCTTTAAATTTAAAAGAAGTGAATAAGAATTTTTAAGTTTTTTTCTTATTGTTCTTGTTCTTAGTACAGCCCCTAATCCTTTCCTTATTTTTTCGCAGGGAAATGTCGAACGTGCGGTTGGTTCTAAACTTTAGAAATGGCGTGAGTCTAGCACTTGATGAAAAGAGGGTAAGGGATGGAGCAGTGATAGAGATTGACTCAGACTTCACACCAGCCGGCGTACAATACAAAGAAAATAATTAGATCCCAATTGATCGAGAAGAACTTCACAGCAAGATAGTGATGAAAATGGGTGGCCCGAGCCGCCAATCCAGCAATAAGAAAAAAAAACAAACGCCGCGCATGCAACCGGAGAAGATAAGAAATTTAAGTCCATGGTTGCCACAACAGAGGGTAGGCTTATCAGCGTCGCGCCCGCAGAAATTCAAGGAGTAAGGAGAGATACTCTCACTGCGCATTCGCAAAATGTTGACCAAGTTAGCAGAAGATCAACATGAACAGACAGTGGATACTGTTAGTGCAAATGCTCCAAGGAGACCGGTTTGTCAGGAACCGGAAAGAAGAAAGTCAATTCCAAGAAGGTCGGAACAGATAAAAGAGATACCAAGAAAAGCAGAAATAGAGTCGGTACCTCGACACCGAGCATATGTACCAGATCCAAAGAGTCTTGTTGCCAAAAGCAACCCAGGAGGATGTCCCTACGGAGACTATCCCCGAGGATCCAAGAAATGTATAAGAACGTGTTGGGGTTGAGCCATACATCCCGCAGTATGTTACTAGACACCGAGGACTTCAGATAATCCCGGAATACGAAGTGGAGAAAATGCAACTAGTTGAGAAGAAAACCTTTGAATACTTTGAAATAATTGGAAACAAGAGGGTCAACATCTTGGAAGGCTTCAAACTACATACAAATGTTTTCTCAGATTATGAGCAACAACAAATTGTAGATTGCATCCTTGATTTACAGAAAATGGGTCGAGCTGGCCACCTGAGAGAAAAGAGATATTCAAAACCCCGAAGATGGATGCCAGGAAAAGGAAGAGTTACACTCCAATGCAGATGTTGCTACAATTTTGCCATAGACAGAAAAGGAAATCCACCAGGGATACTCCGTCGCAGTGAGGTGGATCCAATGCCATGAGTCATCAAGATAATGGTGAAAAGGATGATAACATGTAGGTTACTGCCTGCAGATTGCATACCCAACAGCTGCATTATCAACATCTACAAGGAAGGCGACTGCATACCGCCACATATAGACCATCATGAATTTGTTAGACCCTTCTGCACGGTGTCATTCCTCAGCCAGTGCAACATCATGTTGGGATCTGACCACCGGATTGCAGGCCCCGGTGAGTTCTGAGGGCCGGTGGAGATACCACAACCGGTAGGTTCCATCCTGGTGTTAAAAGGAAACGGAGCAGACATTGGGAAGCATTGCATTCCAGGAGTGCCTGTGGAGCGGATCTCAGTTACTTTTAGAAGAATGGATGACAGAAAGATGCCTTACCACTTTCAGCCAGATCCATAATTGGAGAGTCTCCGGCCCTACGAGCTGTGAGTTACATGGGAAATAACACACCTCCAATGCACATCCATGCGGTATTCCTGTCAAGGGTGGCTTGGAAGGTGATGTTATTGCCCATGTTTCTTACTATTCAGACATGGATTTTTCAACAGACGCTTTTGGATGAATCAACAAGAAATTTATACAGTTCGTTTTGGATTTACATGGATTGTATGAGACATAAAATTTCTGAGGAAAACATCATCATGACTAGATCAAGTTATATGATCTACTTTCAGCAAATTGGAATGAAAATGACTACGTCATATTTTTCCCTCACCTCTTTTTATGCAAATTGACTGAGAAACACCATTAGATTTAAATGAACTTTGAACGAAGAACAAAAAAGAAAAAGAAAATAAATGAAGATTTTTCTAAAAATTTGAATATTAAAATGAACTTCAAATTCACATGAACATTAAATAAACAAAATAATAATAAAAATAATAATAAAATGGGATCGTTAAAGGACAAACAAAATGAATCTAAATCTCAAATTGAATTCCAATATGAATCCTCTGATTTGAACCTTTCAATTCTTCTCTCAATCGAAATCTGTTTGAAACTCTTTTGAAATTTGAATACTTTCCTGGACTTATTGCTAAGTCAAGTCTTTTCAGCTTGGTACACTTACATGTCCTTTCAATTCTCTTTCTTCTGTGTCTAAGAGGATCGACTAGTTCTATTGACACGGAGCCACGAACTTTGTTCGATTTGGTTCCGATGGCATGAGACTGGGTCCTTGTTCATGCAGATAAATCTTTGAGGCTAGAGTCTAACTTCTAGTCCTCTTTCAAACTTTCGAGACTGGTACCTAAATTCCAGTTCTTATTTCGAGGTCGGTACCTAAATTCTGACTCTCTTTTCGAGATCGATACCTAAATTTTGATTCTCTTTCGAATTGATACCTAAATTTCAATTCTAAATTTCCGAGACTGGTACCTAAATTCCAGTTCTCTTCCTTCGAGGTCGGTACCTAAATTCTGACTCTCATTCGAGATCGATACCTAAATTTCGATTCTCTTTCGAATTGATACCTAAATTTCAATTCTAAATTCCGAGATTGGTACCTAAATTCCAGTTCTCTTCCTTCGAGGTCGGTACCTAAATTCCGACTCTCATTCGAGATCGATACCTAAATTTCGATTCTCTTTCAAATTGATACCTAAATTTCAATTCTAAATTTCGAGACTGGTACCTAAATTCCAGTTCTCATTTCGAGGTCGGTACCTAAATTTCGACTCTCATCCGAGATCGATACCTAAATTTCGATTCTCTTTTGAATTGATACCTAAATTTCAATTCTAAAATTTCTCAGACTCGTACCTAAATTCCAGATCTCTTCCTTCGAGGTCGGTACCTAAATTCTGACTCTCATCCGAGATCGATACCTAAATTTCGATTCTCTTTTAATTTGATACCTAAATTTCAATTCTAAATTCCGAGACTGGTACCTAAATTTCAGTTCTCTTCCTTCGAGGTCCGTACCTAAATTCCGACTCTCATCCGAGATCGATACCTAAATTTTGATTCTCTTTTGAATTGATACCTAAATTTCAATTCTAAATTCCGAGACTGGTACCTAAATTCTAGTTCTCTTCCTTCGAGGTCGGTACCTAAATTCCGACTCTCATTCGAGATAGATACCTAAATTTTGATTCTCTTTCGAATTGATACCTAAATTTCAATTCTAAATTTCCGAGACTGGTACCTAAATTCTAGTTCTCTTCCTTCGAGGTCGGTACCTAAATTCCGACTCTCATTCGAGATCGATACCTAAATTTCGATTCTCTTTCGAATTGATTCCTAAATTTCAATTCTAAATTTCTGAGACTGGTACCTAAATTCCAGTTCTCTTCCTTCGAGGTTGGTACCTAAAATTCGACTCTCATTCGAGATCGATACCTAAATTTCGATTCTCTTTCAAATTGATACCTAAATTTCAATTCTAAATTTCCGAGACTGGCACCTAAATTCTAGTTCTCTTCCTTCGAGGTTGGTGCCTAAATTCCGACTCTCATTCGAGATCGATACCTAAATTTCGATTCTCTTTCGAATTGATACCTAAATTTAAATTCTAAATTTCGAGGCTGGTACCTAAATTCCAGTTCTCATTTCGAGGTCGGTACTTAAATTCTGACTCTCATCCGAGATCGATACCTAAATTTTGATTCTCTTTTGAATTGATACCTAAATTTCAATTCTAAAATTTCTGAGACTGGTACCTAAATTGCAGTTCTCTTCCTTCGAGGTCAGTACCTAAATTCTGACTCTCATTTCGAGATCAGTACCTAAATTCTGATTCTCATCCTTTTTCCGTCGAACTTAAACTCTGATTCTCACTCTGAGGCTGGTACCTAAATTTCAGTTCTCTGCGCAATCCCGAGGTTGAAACCTAGGTTTCAATCCTCATTTCAAATCCAAATTTAAAATTCATAATTTCCTTAAATCTATTTTAAATTGAACTTCAAATCGAAATCTAAACTCACACATTGAAACTTGAATTTAAAAGTAAACTGAAATCTAAATCAAATTCCCCAGATCTTGTGATTTGGAGCTCACCTCCTTTTCCATTCCCCAGCGAGAGTTCAGGAATTTTCAGTCTTGGAAATATACCTAATACTCCCCAGTGGAGATTCTTCTACTTCGTCCTAAGTTTGTCAATTGGACATCTGTGTTTGTCTTGTTGATCTTTTCGATCAACACCAATACACGCAGTGTGCTTGGTTAGCACACCACACCTATTGGGGGTCCATTTGTTGACCTCATTTTTGATGAGGTCTTTTCTCTTCTCTCTCCTTAGTACTTAGGATCTAGCCATAGGCTTTTCCTTTGACTAATCTTAGAGGACTAGAAATGGAACCCACCATTTAGAAGTTCAAACACCTCTTGACTTCGTCCAAACCCCACAAGCTTGATTATAGACTCCTAATCACCTAGAGGGTTGAAATCAAATGTGGAGGTTTAAAAGATGAGTTCCCTATAGGACTTCTTAGCCTTAGGAATACCCTGGATGGCCTGGTCTGGTGAGGGTTGACTTGCACATACGCTACACTCTCACATACATTCCAATCCTAAAACCATTCACACCCAACTTGACTTCCTGACTCATGTAGGTAATTCACATGGATGGTCCTTAACCCCTAAGCCCCTAGCTAAGAGGGTTAGGAACAACATAGTGAATGCCTCAAATGAGACCTCTCATGGCTCATATGGGCTTAATATGGCTTCATGGCTCAACCAAAGTGATTTTGTTCTACTCAAATTGGATCAATCTTCATTTTCCCAAAATTTCAATTTTTGACCCCCGGAGCCCTACACTTACTAAACCTACCAAATGCCCTTGAAACTACCCAAAATTTACAAAAATTACCTAAATTACCCAAAATTACTCAAAATCAATCCTAAACATTTCCCCCCACTCAAATTGATCATCCATAGCCAAAAAATACCAAAAATTCCAAAAGTACCTCCCAATACCCTCCAAATACCCAAAATGCCCTTCTTAGCCAAAAAATCCAAAAATTTAGAAAATTCTCAAAAAGTTCCAGAAAATCCCAAATATTCGAAATTTCATTTTTTTTAACTACACCATGGGCTAATTTTGCCAATTTACCCCACTTTTACCAAAACCTCCAATTTGACCCATTTTAAACCCAAGTGAACCCAATGTCAAACCAAGCCACTTCAATTGACCTCAATTTTGTTCCAATTCAATTCTAAACTTCAATTAAACATCCCCAATATCAATTTAGACCAAATTTAAGTCCAATTTGATTGACATTTGAGCCCAATTTCAATTTGAAGCTTAAGGCCCTACTTTGGCCCATGACCTAAACCTAACTCAAACCCATCCAATTCAACTCCAATTGGCCCCAAATCTTTTCTAAAACCTTCCTAACACCTCCATAAACAAAACACTAACTTGATTTGCCCATAATTTGAACCTAAACTCCACCCAAACTTAACCCAAAACCAAAATCCCTTAAATTGACCTAAGCCCAAACCTAACCCAAATGGGCCCAAATCCCAAAATTAGAGCCCAACCAAAGTTGAAAACTATTTGTGACACTCCCATGAACATTTCTCAACATTAATGTTACATCAAATCCAACTTTAGCCCAACCTTAACCCAAGTTAGCCCAATTTGGCCCACTTTGGCCCCTTTAACTAAAAAGCCCAAATTCAACCCAATTCTACTCCAAATCACACCAAATTGATTCCAAACCATTCATGAAACATCCCTAAACCAATTGCAACATTTATTTGATGTGGTCCTTCACAAAATTTTCATCCAAAAGCCCATCAAAGTTTCATCCAAAAGCCCATCCTAAAATCCAAAAGCCCACTTCCCTAAATCGCTTTAAAAGCCCATCTAAAACCATTTCAAAGAGCCCAAAATCTATCCTAAAACCCATATGACATTTTCACTTGCCATCCATTTAATCAAAGTCATTCCCTAAGTTCCAATCCCATCATCAAATGATTCCAAATCAAGCCTCATGCCAAATCACGCCTAAATGCCAAAAATCCCAAAATCCCTTTCTCATGCAAGTAAGCCAAGCCATGAGCAAGCTTTGAAGTCATGCACAAGCCACATGAAGCCATAGGAATCACTTTACACATCATCATACCATTAATTGCAAAAGGGGGAGCCTCTTTTAAACCCCCTTAAAAAGGTTTTAACCCTTTTAATGCTTCACCTTAATCCATGATTAATCCAAATATTCATGGATGGTGACTTCACTACCCTTTCCTAGTTGACTCATCTGACCTCCCTCAGCCCAAATCAGTCCCTTGGTGGGTGCACCAAGCCCAATTACATGAGTTGACCAAAATCAACCCAAAATGAGCCTCACCCCATTCCATTTCAATTCAGCCCCTTTACACATGTCAAACTCCAATTGACTTCACCAAATTCAACCCCTGACCCCACTGAGTCAGATGGTGACCAATGCCTGGCCGGCCAGCCACCACAGTCACCGGAAAACACCATGGCCGAGAGCTCCATGTGAGCCAAACTTTTCAATTCTGCCTTGTTGTGTTGTCCCAGCCTAATTGAACACCATGGCTGTTCTTCTCTTGCATGGAGCAGCTGATCCCAAGCCCTAACTCCCCCTGTGAGGCCCTCCAGCCATGCCTACTTAAGCACCACCTCCTCTCGGCCATGAGAGGTGCTAAAAAAAAACTTAACAAAACTCTGCCAAAATTGCTCCAGGACCTTCACCCAACCTAGAGCAATTGATCCCCAGTGTCCATTTGCCCCAATCCCCATTAATAGAGCCCAATTTCTCAGTCAAAAATCCACCTAAAAATATGACACTTCACCACAGTGAGTCAATCCTGAAATTGATTGACTCTACACCTTCACCAGACCAAGAGGAGAAGTTCCAAAGCAAAAGCCCCCTCACCAGGCCAGCCATTGCTTCCAGCCTCCAAGCTTTGTGATCGGCCTTGGTCACTTTTATACCTAGGCATTTCCCCAGAGCAAGAGACTTCATCTGGAGCTTGCTTGGACTCAATCGAAGGTGACACAACCCTCAGATTGAAGCTTCACTTCTCTGAGCAAAGGTATGAACTCACTCTTCCTCCCGAGCTTCTGGAGATTCTCCATTTTGTTTGAGTCGATTTCAATGCATGTTTACCATATGGATGTGTTCGTCTCTTCAAGACGAATCCATAGAGCATAAGAACACAAAAATCTGTTGAGAATCGAGTGAGTTCTTAGGGTATTAGTGTGGACGGTCACGGGTGCACACCAGTCGTAGACGATGACCAGGAGCCGTTTTGATCGCGCGTGTATTGAGCGGACGGTCGAGATCAAGCCGGACAGGGCAATGGTATGTGAATGGCGGGCCCCCATAGTGCTGATTCAGATGGCGGCGCCGAATCAGAACGTGCCGCTTGGCCTTTCGAAGCTGCCGAGGATTGCGTGGCGTCACGCGGATAAGTAGATAAATATGGTATTCTTGAATTATTTAAAAGCCCAGAACTTCAAATATCCATATCTTTACATAGAAAAAACACAAAAATAAAATAAAAATACCATTTTGCTCAGTGAACAGAGGAGAATAATGTGGAAAAGAAATCAAATTAATTGGATGAGTATTTTATTATTAATAATTTATTTACTATTTTCAATGTTTTGATTCTCCATTTGCATAGACAATTCACCATGGCGTGAGACAATAGGGCTTTTGAAGCCTCTGATCTTGGGAACATTCCCTGAATTTTTCAAGGTCAGAGGCCATCTCTGTGAAATGTTATTGAATTTTCAAGTTCATGTCACTGTTTTAGGTATTTTAATTCCAATAATTAGCATGTTGTAAAATAAATTCTAGGAAAATTTGGTGGTGTTTCTTAGGACTAGAGGACCCTAAGAAAAATATATTTTGAGTTAATTCATCTATAATAACCTTAATTGGCCTAAACCCCTAAAATTAAATTTGAATTAATTAAGGTTAACCACACATCAAATTGATTTGAAAACAATTCTCTACTGATCTTTAGGATCAGAGAGACCTCGCATAAAAATTTTGAAATGAATTGGACTTGATTAACTCTATCAAAAGGATTAATTAAGCCTCATAAGCAAAATGGAACTTTAAAAATTCATAACTCCAAAAATAATTTTCAAAAATTCACAAAAATGGTTTTGAGACTTCTGTGATATCAGGGGAGTTTAGGAAAATTAAAATTGGAATTTTCTAAAAAAGTTGATTTTTCATAGCATTTTAATATTTTAATAACTAAAAAAATAATAAAAATCATAAAAATATTAAAAATCATAAAAATGTCACATTTTGATGCCTAATCACTTAGGAACAAACCAAATATTTTTCCTAAGTCCCTAGGGTAAGATATTGAATTTTAAAGACTCAATGTAATTTTTAATATTAAAAAAATGAGTTTTTAACTTTTTTCACTAAAATAATTCCAATAAATCAAAGAAAAATAAAAAAATATAAAATTTATTTCTCTGAACTCCTTGAGGTCAGAGAGATTTAAGAAAAATATAAAATCTATTTTTCAACTTTAAATTTATTTTATAATTAATTAATACTCTAAAAATCAAAATAATTATAATAAATAAAATATAATTAAAAAAATCACCAAAATTGGTGCAAGTGGTCCTCTATTTATTAGGAACATTCCATAATTTTTTTAAGGAAAGAAACTTTTCCTTGGTCATGTTGTTGAATTTTCTTTGAAAAACCCCTATTTTCTACTAAAAATAATTATATAAATAAATTAAATTTAGAAAAATCACATTTTATCCTCTAATGTCTTAATAGACATGTGAGTGAGGTGACATAAAAATTTCAATTTCATTTGATCTCAATTTAGTGAGTTATGAAATAAATAAGCTTAAAAGGGCATAAAGGTAATTAAAATTTTTAACCCTTAATTAAAACTTTAAGTTTGATCAAAATGGGGGGGGGGGTAAAATATTTGATTTTAAATTTCTCTTCGATGATTGAAACTTAGGAAAATTACGGGGTAGAAACCCACTAGACATTTTGAAAATATCAAAAATGAAACTTTAATTAATTCAATAATTTAAATTTTGGAAAGAATATATTTAAATTTGGATCATTAAAATAGGGATATTATTAAGAGGATATTTATTCTTTAATTTAAAAAAATTCCTAAATAAGTCACTTTAAAAATATTTAATTCTTAATTAAAAATTAAAATAATAATCCAAATTGATAATTAAAATTAACAATTAAATTAAATTAAAATTAAAACTAAATTAAATTAAATTAAATTAAAACTAAAATTAAATTAAATTAAATTAAATTAAATTAAAATTAAATTAAATTAAATTAAAATTAAATTAAATTAAAATTAAATTAAATTAAAATTAAATTGAATTAAAAAAATTAAATAAATTTAAATTAAATTAAAATTAAAAAAAATAAATTAAATTAAAATTAAATTAAAATCAAATTGAATTAAAATCATTTAACAACAAACCTAAATGAAATCACTAAGAATTAAATCTAAAATAATTTGAACAATATTCCAAACTTAAAATTATTAATTAAAACCTCATAATTAAATTAAAACACTTTAAACCATTAATTCAAACTTTTAATTAAGAATGATTAAAATTCTTGTTAAACCAACTTGCCCTTAAAGGCTTTAATTATTATAACTCTTAAATAGAGTATTAAGTGAGATGTCAGTTCATTCATCAGGTAATCAAATACCTAAGTTCACTGAGCAAGAAGCAAAGTTTAACTAAACTTCTGGATGTTTAAGTCACCTATGCAATTAAATTTACTTGGACTCAAAACAATCCCAGAAATATTGAAAAGATGCTTAGGACTTGTCCTAAGAAATTCCTCAGTATGACGGGATGTTTTAGAATAAAAACTAAATTTAATTGTTCTTTGATGAATAAAATCATCCTTAAACAAAACACAAGAACCTAGACGTAAGAGGAGATGACTAGTTATAGGATTAGGAATTTGGTAGACAGCCAAAACACTTCCCTTAGCTTTACCTAGGTCTTGTTGAAATATTTAAATGCTTTAAGATGTGTTTTAAGTGCATCTTGGGATGATGGGAAGACCCTCCAGCTACGCTTTTATTTTATTGCAAGTTACTTTATTGCAATTTACTTACATGCATTGTACTTTACTTTTCTTGCATGTTAAACAAGACTGTTGCATGAAAACCAAAACCTTTAGGATAGTGCCTAAACTGAAACCAAAACTAAATTAAAAGTCATTGCAAGATAAAATTCACTGCCAGAACATTTCAAAATATAAAACAACTCAAAATTTAATCACAAACAAAACAACAAAACTACAATTGAAACTAAATTAAAACGTCTCGTTGAATGATCGGGAATACCTCGGATGATGTAACCCACGTGTTGCTAACGGGATTTCCCACTGTCTAAATGAGAGTGTGGAACTCATTTAGTTGAGTTTAGCAAATTCATCTGGACTAAGTGAATTCGATGAAAATAACGGTGTCGGGATGACGGAACCGTGGGATCTTAATCGGTTCTGTTTAAACAACTTTAAGATTTGTTTTAATTAAAACACTAAAAGGCATTTAGACTTTAAGATTTCTAAACCAAAACACTTTTCTCATCTCCTAATTTATGACTTCTAAAACTAAACCTCTGCAACAACAAGAAGCTTGGAGCATAGTGGGCAGCACGGCATCGTCATCAGCAAAACTCGGATCTGCACCAGCTAAATCATTCTTAGAATTAAATAACCAAGCCATAGGACTTCGAGGTAGTTTGCCTAGTGCAACATAAATCATCAACTCCTTGTTAGGCATTTGCATGATCATGTCATGTAAATTAAGCCCTAACCGGTCTTAGGACTCCGAGGTAGTCGTTTGGTACGACATAAAGCCTCACATCTTCGAGGCTATTTGCTTGACTGCATCATACAAATATAATTTCTAATTAAATAAAATTGGCAGGATTGAAACATTAAATAAACTCCCAAATCAAACCCAAACAATAGGATAGTTTGGGAAGTTGCCAAGATTTCTTCTTGGTTCCTCAGCTTCTCTTACTTTTCTTCCTTTGGACTCCTGAAATAAACTGTTCCAAATTTGATACATTCCCTATTAAAATTCCAAAATTCAATCCTTTGAAAACCTTAAACTTTGAAATTCTTGAGAACAAAACCACTAATCATTATCGACAGTTTTCTTAAATGATTCCCGTCATTTAAGATGTAATTAACTATAGGGGCTTGCCCTTATAGGGAACTTTAAGAACCCAGGTAATATAAACCCTACTTAATTCATTTATATTAAGCAGGAAAACTCTTCAACTTATAAAATTGGTTCGCAAACCAATATATGTCACAAATCTTCTAGGTCATTTAACCGAGCCCCATCATCAAGCAGTGTGTCTATTCTTCGGAATAGATATATGGTTTTTGATGCGGTGCCCGTTTATATAAACTATTTGGGATGTGAGATCGGTTTGATTTCATATCTTAAAATTTTTAAACTTTAAGTTATTTTCAAAATCAAATGTTTCTTTCTAAAACTATATATATATTTAAATTAAATTTAAAAATCTAAAATTCGCCGACAATTTCTGTAGGCGACCCTTTTTAAAATACAACATTCAACCTAAAAATATGCCGACACTCCTATTTGGCACATACATTATTAAATACATCTCATTCCTATACATTATCCATTTCATTACATAAGAATAGTAGTTTTTAGTATCTCAGAATTCTCTAAGCCAATTCATCCAAAAAGTTTATCTTTAGAATTATTATTTGCATTTAGTTATAATTACTATTATATTTAACACTTGCATTTAGGAGTAGTTGCTAGATAAAACACAATTTTAATCGGCATTCCAAACTAAGGACTATTAGTAGTATACTAGAATTTGACTAAAGAACTCTTACTTCACTTCCTTGTGGGATCGATACTGGGGTTTTTAAAGAAAACTCTATATTACTTGAAGCAATACGTATACTTGCGTAGTACCCCTAGTGTGTCAAATATTTTCTAATTTTATATCATTTAAGATTTTGCACACTAGCTGCTATTTATAAACCAGGTCACATTTTTTTGCCATCTTTTGGAAGTTAATTTACTACATAATTGTTGGTCGAGTCATTAGTCGAATCATTATTCTTTCACACAGCTCAAACTTCTTCTCACTCTTTGTTCTCATCACTCTCAACTCAAAATGATACCAAAGTTAACCTAAATTATGACTTAATGATAAGTTTAATTGTTAAATTCAAAATAATAATAGCAAATAAAATTATAGAAACATGTAAACAACACCTAACGACGATGACACTGCAAAATAAGAAAAAAACAACAAAAAATACAAAAATGACTCTTTAGAGGATAACATCGACCTAAAAGGGAGGGATGGAAGCGGTAGTCATGCTAAATGATGGTTAACAACTCAGGTTATGACACTGGATGATGGAGGAGTGAGCTATTATATTAGGAGGAGGCTAGCAGCAAGTGGCAATGATGAAGAAGGGAATGAAGGAGGAGGCATTAGGCAGGAAATACAGCAGGAGTCAGTGTCGGGGAGTGGATAACAACAGGAACCAAGTCTAGGGGGTTGGCCAAAAGTAGGAAGAGGCTTAAAAGGCTGGTGTGGTTGCTAAAAGGTGACTAGAAGCAAGGACAACAACAAGAAGAGGGGCCAAAAGGCATATGCAATGGCTGGGAGGAGGCTAGATTGCTAAACAGTAGGAAGAGGGATAGATAGGCATGTACAATGGTTGAGAGAGCAGTGGCAGAATCGAGAAAAGATTAATGGGATTAAGTTACAATTGGTGCATCCCTCAAACCTTTAAAGAAGATCACCATCTCGAGCAAGTTACAGCTGGAGCACCTCCACACCTTTATATACAACTCTATAAGACAATAGAGCCTTGACAGCTGGCTTGGACTGAAATCTGAAAAATCTAGAACATAAAAACCAACCTTAGTTAGAGCAAACAACATCGATGGACTCCAACAATTCTCATCGCAGTGCTTCCCTCCTCCGGTGCATATAAATGGCTCCTCATTCCCATTATTTAAACCCGCCTCCCCCTCTCCTTTTCCATGATCTCCGTCCTCCAGTGATCTCCTACTTGTGGTGCTTTCATGGTGATTTGTCCTCTATATTAAGCTCCTCCTCTTATTCAGTTTTTTTCTACTTAGCTTATTTTGTTAGGTTTAGTTAATTAGATTAAATATTTTTAGATTAGACTTAAGTTTGGGTTTGATGTTGGTCGATCTGATCCTAAACCCAACCAGTTTAACTCAGTCTGAACTGAAGTTAAACTCAACCTAGCATGGCCAAACCTGATCTGACCCAACTTGACCCGAACAGACCCAAAACTAAACCCGATCAAACTGAATCCAAACTTGACCCAGTCGGATTCAACTTGGTATTAACCAAACTAAATCTAAACAAAACGTAATCAAACCAAAACCTTATCCAACTTGATTTGAGCTGACCTTAGCTAACAGATGCAATGGCTGCTACTATCGAATAAATTTTTAAAAATATTTTCAGTTCAGTCACAACATATAATCAGTTTAATAAGAAATCAGCCAATCTATATGCAATTATACATATTTTTCAAGTAATAAAGGGCTCTAGCAGAGTCCTAGTTATCGATCCTATAGGGAGGAAGAAAACTTTCAAGCATAGCGCATAAATCTAATATTCAAATTAGCAATGTACTTACAGTAAATACTAAAGATGTTTAAAGTTTAACGTTGCTAGATATTTTAAGATCATGAAATTACTTTCTATACTTCAAATTAAAGTTTACTACTACAACTATAAGTTTTGCAATGCAATGTTTAAATTTAGAGAAAGTGTCCTCCACCTTTACAATGATATTATGATTAGTTAATGACAAAGATTAGTAAGATTCTTGTATTGTGCCAATAGAAGCATACCTATTCTTTACCCTCTTCCAAGTGCTATAAAGAACATCGGCTAATCCTAGGTTTAATCCCTAAATCCGTGGTTAGGCTGGGAGGATACTGGCTCTCACTCTAGAACTCCCACTTCCCTTCGCTTGAAGGCTAACTCTCACTTTAGTTTCTAAACCTAGGACCAAATTAGGGATTTTAGTCTGTCACCCTAAAATCTCTAATTCTACACCCAATAAACATATTTCCCTATTTATTTGAACCCAAGCCTCATGAACTACATCAATTATTCATGAACATTGAATGTAATCTTCACTTTTATTGTTGAAAGCATAGTCCTTTCGGATCGTATGTTTCACAACATATTTTAACAATTCAATTGGCCAGATCGAAAAAGAAAATGAAGTACGAAGTGAAAAATCATCATAATGACACATCCATCTGAACAATCACTTCACCATATACCATTGTAAGGAGAAAGACAAAGAAATATACATAGAATTCATGGGGAAGATATGAAAAAACAATGATTATATATATAAAAGCAATGCATACAAACAATAAGAAGTAAATACAATTTATCTCAATTTCTTTCCCGAGTAAATCCCTTGAAATTCCCTTGAATCTCTTTCTCTCTTCACAACAACACACAATTCTCTCTTGGAATAGTAGGGAAGAAGCAATCTCTTACTTGCCCTATCCTTATACAACTCTTTTGAGAAGAATCCCTCATAAAACAACAGTTAACACCAAACCCTAGACTCTAAAATACTTTTTAAACACTCACACCACTTCTTCTCTAGACTACTGTTTTTTATTCAGGCACCAAAATCAAGTTAAAATAGTCTAGGGACGATTTCTTCAGTATATGCTTCAAGAATCCCTCCAAATGTCATCTAAATACATTAAATTTAGCCTTCACCAAAATTGGGTGCCGTCGGCTCCCTATCGCACTTAATTATTTGGGCTCTCTAGAAAAAAGCACCGTCAGTGCCCATTCTGGCGCCGACGACGCCAGAACTTCAAATCCTAGTTTTTGCCCTTTTTTGATCCAAATTCATTCCTTTTTACTTCTTTTTTTTCAATTTTCTAAAATCATCATACCTGCAGCAAAACATGAAAAATACCTTTCTTTAAAATACAATATCATAAAAATGATTGCAAATTTTATATGAAAAATCAAACATATTTTTGGTGCATCAAATCCCCCAAACTTAACTATTACTTGTCCTCATGTAATCCTTTTACTACCAAAAAAATATGGACCTTAGTAGTGAACTTTACTTAATGAATACTATGATTTTTTATTTAAATAAATATAATAACAAGATTTTAGAAAGATTTTCAATAACTTAGGTCAAAACTATAGATGTAAAAACATTTAGTAATCATGTCTAAGAGTTCTAGTCTCGTATTTATTTCATGAATAATTATAACTTGTCACATTAATGGTGATTTGAAGGATTATAGGAAAGAAAAACTCATGAAAACTCTACTAGTAAGGATGCTAATACTTTAAATAGAAATTCAGAAATGTAACTAAGCTCTTCCCTTAAGTTGAGTCAAGTGAAGCCAATTTTTGATTAGGCATCTGCTCAAGCCTCTCCTCACATATATTTTCTTTTTTTTTGTTTTCTCTTTTCCTTTTAGGATTACTTTTCAATCCTTTTTTTTCTTTTTCTTTTTCTCTTTTCTTGTGAGGATTACTATATCTAGATAGCCTTAATAATTTTGAACTTCACTCTCATCTCCCTATATTTGGAACTTGAAACACATCTTTACTCTATAGATATATATTAGCTTTTAAATGATCAATTATAGAGTCACAATCTTTTCTCCTCAAATAATCCTCTAAGCCTCTTAACATTTCAAAAATACAGTTTTCTTTACTTTAAATAGTCAACTATCGTCTAATCCTCTTTTACTAAATATCTTAGCCCCATAAAGTTAACCTTCATTACTAAAAGCTTTCATTTAAATCTACTATGATATTTAAATGAAATAAAAAATTTAGTTATCTAAATTTAAGTTCAACTACTTTAAGTCATGTTAAAATAATTTTGAAATTATATTTTAATTGAGAACAAATAAAAGTTAATTTTTCCTCCCCCAAACTTAGGCTTTTCAGTGCATATTAAATTATAAAAGAGAGAGAAAAATAAAAAACAAACTAACCATTTGTTTTGGGCTTTTGATTCTTCTAAATCATACATGCATTAATTAAAAATTTAAATACAAGCATAAAATAGTTATAAGAATTGTTCAAATATATATTAGAGATTTGCAGGGTAAAAAAAAATTTAGAACATCACTTTAAACTCTTAATACAATATTCATTAGAATTTTACTACAACTGTAACAAAATAACATAAGCTTCAATACAACTAAACTAAATTAAGAAAAAGTACAATTACTACACCTAACTACTCCACAAAAGAAAATAATAAACACAAAAATCAACATAACAATAACAACAACAGAATAGTAAACTACCAATCATCCTCTCTTTCTTCTTCTTCTTCTTCTTCCTTAGGCTGGTATGGAATATAACCGGGGCAAGTAGGAAATATCACACCAGCTTCTCTCCACATAAATTTCATTTGAGCATCATGATAAACTATATCATATTCCACTCTTCTCCTCTGATAATCATCATTGATGTTATTTCTTGCTTCCAAACCATCAATCCTGCTATGAAGCCTCGTAATATCAGCTTGTTGTACCATCAACCGCTCCATTACATCAGAAATAGTAGGTGTCTGATACACCTAAAATATATAGTATTTTTAAGCACGTTTCTACCTATTTTTGATGATATTGCACTTTAATGGAAAGTAATTTTATGTTTTTTCTTATAGGTATGATGAAAATGAGTGATTGTGATGAAAGGAGCAAAAAAGGATCAAATTTGGAGTAAAAATTGAGAAGTGTGCAAATTTGGCCTCTAGCGGCTAAGCGCCAGATGGCTGGTGCATATGCACCACAGTTAAAGTGACAAATTTAAATTTATTTTGGCACAAATTTAAAGGGGTTTTTTTAAGAACCATTTGGTTTAAACTTCATTAACTTCCCATTAGCGCTAAAATTCATTTAAAATTTGAATGGATGGATGCATCTCATGGAAAATTCATTGAAATTGGACATAATTTGAAGAGACACCAAAGCACCTTTTGAAGAATAATTAAAATGAAGACTTAAGATCAGAAAAAGAGAAGAGTTTTGAAGATAAATTTTGGCAGGAGAAGTTGGAGAAAAGCTTCAAGTGGTTTCAGGGAAAGAGGAAGAAAGAGAGCCTTCTTCTTGTTATATATTCTTTACTTTTCCACTTTACTTTATCATAGTTTGTTTTAGAATTTAGAAGATTTAATCGTTAGAGTTGGGCACCAACCTCTAAGGAGTTATCTAGTGGACAGAAAAAGTTTCAGTGGAACTTCCAGATTCTTGTGGAGAAGATTTTCAGATAAGTGTTTATCTTTGTTTTTAAATTTGGTTTTTAAGTAAGACTTGGTGTGTTTTCACTATGTTTTCTTCTTTTAAATCAAGTTATGTTTGTGTTTTCTCCATGAGTTCTGAATAGTTTTCTTTATCTTTTTTCTATTAAATGAAGAAGCAATTAAATTATAGAAAGAAGTTGTGTGAAGTATAGATGTTTAATGTTGGAAGAAGTTGTGATGATTCCACTGCCTTGCACTTCATTTACTTCTTGATTTGGCCAATTAAGATGTTAAAATTTGTTGTGAGAACATGTAAGTAACAATGCGGCATTGTCTCAATCAAAAATTTGAGTGAATCACATGCATTTAGAGATTTCAATAATGTAGAGATTGGAGGACATTTTGGAACTGAAGAGATTGAATCAATAATTTAGAGAAGTCATGATTCAAAATTTGGAGGACATTTTGGAACTGATAAAACTGCACATAAGATTTTGCAACTTGGATTTCAGTGGCCTACTCTTTTTAGGGATGTTTATAGATATATTAAATCATGTGATCGATGTTAGAGGGTAGGTAATATTTCTAGAAGAAATGAATGCCTTTAAATTTTACACTCGAAGTTAAGATCTTTGATATTTGGGGATTGGATTTTATGGGACCATTTACTCATTCATTTACAAATTTATATATATTGGTTGCAGTTGACTATGTCTCAAATTGGATCGAAACAATTGCTTTACCAAGATGTGATTCTCGAAGTGTTTCAAAATTTTTAAAGAAAAATATTTTTACAAGGTATGGAATACCGAGAGTAATCATTATTGATGGTGGATCTCATTTTAGGAACAATCTGATTCATAGATTGGTTGGAAAATATAATATTATTCATTGAATCTCTGCTGCTCATCATCTCCAAACTAGTGGTTTAGTAGAAGTGTTTAATCGTGAAATTAAACGAATTTAGGAGAAAACTATGAATCTTCACAAATTAAACTAGTCCGTTAGATTAGATACCCCATTATGGGAATGTAGGACTGCTTACAAGACTTATAGGAATGTCTCTTTATAGACTAATACTTAGAAAGACTTGGCACTTACCTGTAGAATTGGAACATAAAGCATATTGGGCGATTAAAGTTAAATTTCAATTTAAAGAATATAAGTAAGAAAAGATTGGTGCAGTTGAATGAATTGGAAGAAATTAGAAATGAATCTTATGATAATGATAGAATTTATAAGGAGAAAATGAAATTATGGCATGATCAGAAGAATATAAGAAAGAAATTTGAACCTGGACAGAAAGTTTTGTTATACAATACAAGATTAAAATTACTTCCTGGAAAACTAAAGTCTAGGTGGATAGGACCTCTAAATGTTATAAAAAATTATCCTTTGGAGCTGTTGATATTGGGATCCTAAAACTTAAAAAAAATATTTAAGCTAATGAGCATAGATTAAAACCATATTTTGAAGGGTATCGACTAAATTTTAAGAAGGTTTTAATGTTATGTCATCCTAAATAACTGAACGTATGTCGGGATGACGACATCAAATCAAGCGCTTTATGAGAGGCAACCCATATATATCTTTTTTATATTAGTTTGTTTGCGTTAATGTTACTAAAATTTTACTTATAGTTAATCATATTTGAGTCCTACTCACTCTTATATATCATAAAGAATGAAAATTATTGGGTTGTATCGAGGAAACTGGAATATTTCATACCAAAATGAAGTTGGCTGTATTTTTGAACTCTTGCGCCGACGACGCCAGAATGGGCTCCGCCGATGCCCATTTCCAAAGAACATCAACAAAATTCAGGGTTTGGGCGCTGACGGTGCCTATCCAGCGCCGACGGGGCCGATGAACTGGTGACGGTTTTTGGAGTTTTGAAACGTGATTTTTTGTAGTTTTAAGCGGGACATTCATCCTTTTAACTTCCCAAACTCGATTTTAAACCCCTAAACTCAAGAAAATTAAAGGATTTATTCCAAATTTGTATCCGATGGATTCCAACTACGTAGAAACTCCAAGATTTAAAGTTTTAACCAACAGATGTTCATCAGTTTCGAGGCGCAATGATTGTTCAACATAGTGCTGATGAAGAGGAGGATTATCAAAGAAAAAGGCTTTGTGAACCGAGGTATGGATTCTTCAAGTACTTGAGCAGAAGAGATTATTTTGCAGAAGCGTTGGGAAGTGTATGCTACCCTACTACCGCTGTAGTCGTTGTTGACCTCATTTTTATGATAGGTCAACCCTTGACCTAAAAAGTCAACATTGGTCAAAATAGTCAATCATGACCCAATGACCAACCCTATTGACCCAATAGGTCAACCCATGACCTAAAAAATCAACTTTGGTGAAAATGGTCAATCCTGACCCAATGACCAACCCCACTGACCCAATAGGTCAACCCTTTGACCCAAAAAAGTCAACATTGGTCAAAATGATCAATTTTTGACCAAATAACCAATTATTGACCCAATGACCTATTGAAGGCCCCAAAAATGACAAAATTAATCAAATAATTAATTTTAAAATTATTTTGATTAATTAAATTGACTAATAATTTAATCTTCAATATTTTAATTAATGACCTAATTAATTAAAATGAAAATTAAATTAAAAGTCATAAAATGACAAAATGCACCAAAATGAAATAAAAATGACAAAATTAATCAAATAATTAATTTCAAAATTATTTTTATTAATTAATTGACTAATGATTTAATTTTTAAAATTTTAATTAATGACATAATTAATTAAAACGAAAAAATTAAATTAAAACCTATAAAATGATAAAATGAACAAACTAATTAAAAAGGATGGAAATAATCAAATAATTAATTCCAAAATTATTTTTAATTAATTAATTAACCAATAATTTAGTTTTCATATTTTAATTAATGACATAATTAATTAAAATGAAAATTAAATTATAAATTCATGAAATGAGACAAAATCTAATTTTAAATAAAAAATGACATGAAAATTAATCAAATAATTGATTTGGAATTATTTCAAATTAAAATTTGATTAATAAAATAATTTCTAATATTTTAATTAATGACATAATTAATTGAAATGGAAATTAAATTAAAAAAGGGGTTTTAAATGGAATTTTAACCTATGACATTATGGTTTTCCAAGAATTCCAAATCTCTTTTATGACATCACACATGACCTCGTATGGGTTAAACACAACCCATATAACCTATTAAAAATGAAATAACCCATGGATGACCCATCATGTATCATATTAACCATGGTAAACATATGTGATGATGCCTTCATCATTATGAAAGAATGATGTGTCACCTCTTGATGCAACCCTAAGAGAACCTTTGCTGACTCATCTAACACCTCACATCTTCACAAATAGGACAGGGGGAGAGCTTAGATCACCATTACATCATATGGTGACCTCATAAATCAAAAATTGGAAAATTAAAGAAATTAAAGAGGTATGTGTCATCTCCCAGTGAATCTTTAAGTGAGGTGGTGGATGATGGAGTCCTTAGCCCTTTGAGTCACCACAAGCCTCCTCTCTACCCAATAGAAGTAAAACAAAACAATGAAAAACTCATCAAGACAACTTGAGTGCAATTATGGATAAGGCATGGGAATGAGGGGAAATTATCATATGTGTCATCCTACCATTCAATTCATTGGAGGTACTAAATGAATTACATGGGGGAGGCTAATCCAAGGCATTCTCCTACAGCCATTCCACCTCCCAAACTCTCCAATGAAGGAAGCTATGGGAAAATCCAAGCAAGCACCACCCTTCCTTACCATGGTTAAAATCATGGTGATTAAGCATGGAAATTGCCAACCTATCAACATCACAACTAAAATTTCGTTTCAAAAAACATTTATGGATGAGATAACAACTTCCCCAAGTGATCCTAACCGACCCAAGACTTATCTATAGCCATTCCCATGGCTATAAAAAGCCCCTACCCGAAACCATGAAAAGGAGAAAAGAAAATTCATAGAGACCTATAGGCTGCCCAAATCCCTTAGCTTCCAACACAAAAAATCTTGCTAATAATCTTAGGACCCGATTCTAGCCAAAATCAAGCCATAAGATCAATCCGATCATGCCAATTTGGCTAAAACCCAAACTGAACACGAACCAAACCATTTTGCCAAAATTACCCACCAAGGCTAGCTGCAAATCCAAATTGAAGCGACAAAGAACTTCTGTGAGATCATTAGAGGCTGACCAACAAGTCTGATCAAGCTCAAGACTATTGTGGCTAAGGTATGGATTTTTTTAATCCAAAATAATTTATATAATCGAAAAATCATGGACTAAACTAGCCAAGAAAATTATGAACCATATAGATGTGATCTACATCTCTAGATGATTCCATAGGTTCAAAAATCACTGAATTTTATTGAGAAATGAGTGAGATAGTGAGCTTAGAAGGTGGACAGTTCAAAATTTTTTTGAATTTATGGGATTAAAACTCAGCCGTCCATTCCCGTGTTTCAGAACAGACGATGCTAATCGCACCCCGCGGTGTTCCCTGTCCGGATCCGCCCACCGGATTGTCCCACATCTTCGACTCGTACGAGGACACGCGGCGCACCCTCAAAATTTTGGGTTAAGTTTAATTCATTTTAACCTTAAAAGAATCGAAAAATCATACTTTTTGCACAGACCTCCCAAAAATAAAATAAAAATATCTCTGGAAAGCTCTTGAAGAGAAGAAAATAATGAAATTAAAATCATAATTTTATTTAATGCATTTAATTTTTAAATAATTAAATACTCTATGGAGCATTTTAATTATTAAAATTATTTACAAACCAGAAAAATATGAAAATTTTAGGGAAGAACCTTTAAATCCTTAGACATATATCCTGATTTTTCTAAGGCTGGAATAGCTTTCTAGGATATGATTTTCTAATTTTCATGACATTTTATAATTATTTTAAAAAATAATTATAAAATTTGAAATTTTGGAAAATTAAAATTCAAAAATGGTTAAGAATTTTAGGGTGACAAAAAATAATCCTAAAATAATAATTCTTAAGCCATTAAATCAATTTTAAAAGACATTTTAAAATAGGGTTAAGATTTATTAATTATAAATTAGTATTTCAAAACCCTTTTCTTCATTTACTTAAACCATTTCATAATGGACTAAGCCAATGATGAATCTAAACCCAAATAAACAAAAATTAAACTTTAATTAGGTTTAAAGATAAGTTAAACTTAATTAACTCATTAAACCTTAATCACATTAGGTTTAATACAAAAATCAATCATAAATTAAGTTTAAAGATAAGTTAAACTTAATTAACTCATTAAACCTTAATCACATTAGGTTTAATACAAAAATTAAACTTTAATTAGGTTTAAAGACAAGTTAAACCTAATTAACTTATTAAACCTTAATTACATAATGTTTAATACAAAAAATTAAACTTTAATTAGGTTTAAAGACAAGTTAAACTTAATTAACTTATTAAACCTTAATTACATTAGGTTTAATACAAAATTTAAACTTTAATTAGGTATAAAGACAAGTTAAACCTAATTAACTTATTAAACCTTAATTACATTAGGTTTAATACAAAAATTAAACTTTAATTAGGTTTAAAGACAAGTTAAACTTAATTAACTCATTAAACCTTAATCACATTGGGTTTAATACAAAAATCAAACTAAAATTAAGTTTAAAGACAAGTTAAACTTAATTTACTCATTAAACCTTAATTAAATTAGGTTTAATACAAAAATTAAACTTTAATTAAGTTTAAGGATATATTAAACTTAATTAATTCATTAAAAATTAACTAAATTAGGTTTAATACAAAATCAAATTTAAATTGAGTTTAAGGATATATTAAACTTAAATAAACATGTTAAACCATAAGACAAATTAAACCCTAATTAGGTTTAACCCATTAGACCTAATTAAACCATTAAGTCTTAACTAAATTAGACTTAATCAAATATAAACTCTAATTACGTCTAACCCATTAGACCTAATTAAACCATTAAGTCTTAACTAAATTAGACTTAAGCAAACCTAAACCTTAATTAGGTCTAACCCATTAGACCGAATTAAACCATTAAGTCTTAATTAAATTAGACTTAATCAAACCTAAACCCTAATTAGGTCTAACCCATTAAACCTAACTAAACCATTAAGTCTCTTAATCAATTCTAAACCTTAATTAGGATTAACCCATTAGACCTAATTAAACCATTAAGTCTTAACTAAATTAGACTTAATCAAACCTAAAACCTAATTAGGTCTAACCCATTATACCAAATTAAACCATTAAATCTTATCTAAATTAGACTTAATCAAATCTAAACCATAATTAGGACTAACCTATTGACCTAATTAAACCATTAAGTCTTAATTAAATTAGACTAAATCAAACCTAAAACCTAGTTAGGTCTAACCCATTAGACCTAGTTAAACCATTAAGTCTTAATTAAATTAAACTTAATCAAACCTAAACTCTAATTAGGTCTAACCCATTAAACCTAATTAAATCATTAAGTCTTAACAAAATTAGACTTAATCAAATCTAAACCCTAATTAAGTTTAACCCATTAGACCTAAATAAACCATTAAGCCTTAACTAAATTAGACTTAATCAAACCTAAACCCTAATTAGGTCTAACCCATTAGACATAATTAAACCATTAAGTCTTAACTAAATTAGACTTAAGAAAACCTAAACCTTAATTAGATCTAAACCATTAGACCTTAGTAAATCATTAAGTCGTAACTAAATTAGACTTAATCAAATCTAAACCCTAGTTAGGTCTAACTCATTAGACCTAATTAAACCATTAAGTCTTAATTAAATAAAACTTAATCCAACTTAAACTGTAATTAAGTCTACCACATTAGACTTGATTAAACTATTAAACCTGAATCAATTAAGGTTTAATTAAACTCAAACCTGAAATAAATCTAACTTAAGTTCAACCTTAAACCTCAAGTTCAACCCTTAATTTAAGTTTAACCAAACTTGAACCCAAGTTCAACCCTTAACTTAGGTTCAACCCAACGTGAACCCAAGTTTAAAACCTTAAGTTCAATCCATATTGAGCTTAAGTCAACAAACTAAACTTAAAACTCACATAAGTTAATTCAAAACCTCAAACTTGAGTTCAATCCACATTGAACTTAAGTCAACCTTAAATCTAGGTTCAATCTAACTTGAACCTAAGTTACCTCAAACTTAAATCAAACTTGAGCTCAACCCATATTGAACTTGAGTTAACCTTAAGTCTAGGTTCAACATGACATAAACCAATCTAACTTACGTTTAACCCATATTAGACTTAAGTCAAACCATACTTAGGTTCAACCCGACATGAACCTAAGTCTAAACCAATCTAACTTAAGGCTAACCTGTATTAGACTTAAGGTCCGACATTGACATCGAAAACTTGACGACGACACCCGACGATGATCCTCATTCCTGTCGCCATCAGTCGTGCCTGTGGTGAAAGAGTTTTAAGCAAATCTTCATTGACCCGACCACAAGTAACGCAGTAATATATGCTTCCAAAGGATGGCCAAAGCTTGAACCAATTTATAATAAACGACTAGTGTATAAATCAAAATATTGTAAATTTTAGAAATTAATTTACACACTAGGGGTACTGCGCAAGTATACGTATCATTTCAAGTAATATAGGGTTTTCTATTATAACCCAAGTATCGATCCCACGGGGAAAAATTATAGAAATAAATTTTCTAAATATTATATTTTAAAAATATCTTTTTATCCTTTAAATTAACTATAAATTACTATTAATTTACTAGATGCAATTAAAGAAAACAATACTAGGAGAATGATTTATGAAAACTATATAAAATAACAACTTTCTTTCCTTCAATTAATCCAAGATTTTTAAGATAATTTAATATTCGTTGGAGAATTTGATTTATGGTATTGTTCCAAATAGAAGCAATCCTATTCTTTACCCTTTGATCTAGGCGCAAAGAACATTAGCTAATCTACAGATAGGGTCTGGATGTATTGTTAGTAGTAATGGGTTAATCTAGACTCTCACTTCTAGATTTCCAAGGGTGGCTATGGTCGGCCCTACTAGTAACCCATTCCTGATCTATAAATCAAATTATAAGAATTTAGCCTGTCACTCTAAAAACTTATCAATTCTTCGCCCTTTAAATCTTATCTTCCTATTTATTTGCACTTCACCTTGAATAGCCCTCACATGGCCTTCGACTACCCAAGGATTCATGTGACATTTACAAGTTAAGAGTTCTTCTCCTTCAAGGTTTCAAAACTCTTCAATAGGTTTTAAGAATTTAAATGGTCATTTTAAAAAGTAAAGTAAGACCAAGTATTAATTTCATCACAATGTTTTTGAAAATATTTTGAATTTTTATTCTCCATCGAATATTTATATTATCTTATCTATCTCTTCATGATTGAAGGAAGAAAGTAAACTAACTACTCAGAACACATTGAAAATAAATTGCGAAACATAATAAATAAACATTGAATCAAATAAAAATATTTATCTCAAATATTCCTCCTACAGATCTTCTGACTCCTGACTCCACAGTGTAATGAACTCCAGATGCTACAACTTGAAAGTAAACTCACTAAACTAAACAAAAGTGGCCCTAAATTTCTCTCTCTAATTCTCTAGACTCTCTCTCTCTAATGAGATTTCTCTCTCTAAGGAGGCTAGAGGGGGTGGGGCGAATGGGGGCGATTTTCTCTGAAGGAGTGGACTCCTATTTATAGGCTCCAAGGGTTGCCTTGAGGCACCTCTTCAAAACATGTCCAAATTCAATGAATCTTCTAGAAGGTCGGTCTGGCTCCTAGGGGCCAGAATCTGGCGCCTAGGCGCCGGACACCGCGTCCAGTTCTTCGCACCTCTTCGCGTTTAAAACCGTTTTGCAGCGTCCAAATGAAATGTATCACATGTCCTATTATCAAGGAACAACTGCCAGTCTTCTATAATATCCAATAACTGTTCACTCCGTCAAAATAACCATCCAAAAGTCGTCAAAAACTTAACAGTTTTTGTATCGAGTCTAGCGCTTAGGCGACAGTTTCTGGAGCCTAGGCGCCAGGCCATATTTTTTCTTATTTTTGTATTTTGCTCCATTTTTGCTCCCTTTTGCTCCTTTTCCTTTTGTAGACCTTTTTACATCACCTACATCCAAAAACACAAAAATACCTTTCATTAAAGCATAATATCCTTAGAAATTGATAAAAATCAAGGCATAAAAATATGTATTTTTCTTCATGGATCAAAATCCCCCAAACTTAAATGTTACTTGTCCTCAGGTAACACTTTTTATAATATAAATTATAACCTTTGGAATAAAAGATAAATATTTAAGATTTCTTATAATTTTTGATTTTATAAAGTCTTTAGAAAATTATTAACCTAATTTCACTAACTAGGTTTAATTTTAAGAATTTAAAGAATATTTAACTACTAAATAATAAGATTTCAAACTTTTCATTCATTTTGAAAATAATAGAAGCTTATTATATTAAGATCTCATCGATTTTTTACAAGAAAAAGATTTTCTTAAAAAATCGTTTTTAAATAAATATTCATGTATAAAAATTAAGTAAGATATGTAACTAGTTTTCTTCCTATAAGATAATTCAAGTGAAGCCAATTTTTGATTAATAATTTCCTCAAGCTTCTCCTCTCTCTTTTTTTATTATATATATATATATATAGAGGATTACTATATCTGGATAGCCTGTTAATGGTTTTGAACTTCACTATCCTTAACTTATATTTTTAAAACTTATACATTTTCACTTAATTATTATAACATAAATAAGAATTGAAAAAGATTTCAAATCTTTTCTTTTTCAAGTGATAATTTTTTATTATTTAATATTTCTAAATTCTATCATTTCTATCATGAATAAAAAATTTCTTTAATCTTAATCTTCCTTAAGTTAAATAATTCTATTCTTAAAAACAATCAAAGTTAGTAAAACTTTAGTTAATTTCACTAAATTGTTTATAATTTCAAAAATAAAAGTGGTCTCAAATAAATTCTTTATTCCTTAAGTTATTTTAAAAAGTTTTTATTTTTAAGAAAATATTAGCTCTTTAAGGACAAATAAAATTTAAATTTGAATGTATTTCCCTTCCCCCAAACTTAAGTTTTGGTACACTATGAAAATTTTGAAAGTATGAGAGAAAGAAAATCATAAGAATTTTTATAAGTATGTAAAAACAAACTTAAAAAGAAAAATTAACTTTCTAAACATGCTTTTATGAATAATTAAGATAAAATTGATGCATGTATAAAAAAGAGTAAGCAGGCTAATTTTTTATTATACTAAATTTGAAATAAAAATTAAAGCAGAGCAAAATTACTAAGTACTAAACAGAGTACTAAAACAAACATATAAATTAACTCTAACATCAGTCTCAACACAATATACTAAAAATGTTTTAACCACAGAATCCATCCACACAAGTACATAAACTAAACAACACACATCAAACATAAAACTAACAAACAATCCAAACAAAACAAACTAACAACAGAGTAGCACTACATAAAGATCTCTCTACTACTAATCACTAGCTGTCGCCTCATCGTCATCGTCATCACCAAAGGAAAACTCAACATCCTTAGGATCAATAAATGGTGTAAAGCTAGGAAAAGTAGGGAAACTCACATCATGTTCACCCTTCAAAAATCTGAATAGGGCTTCATCGTACTCTGCATCGTATCACTCTTCCTCTGGGTATGGTCAGAAAGATAATACAGTTTCTTGTCAATAGTATCTATCCTTCAGTGAGTCTGAAACAACTCCTGCTGCTGCTCTAAAAACTGATCATGCATGGACTCCCCGAAACTAGATGGTGGCTCGAGCTCGAAGTAGATGGGCGAGAAGTAGAAGGTCTACTCCGTAGTATATGCAGAAGTAGAAGGAGCGGTCGATCTCTTCCCTCGAAGACGATCATAGATACTAACACTCTCCTGCCTAATTGGCTTGGTAGTCTTTAACTTTTCCTCAGAAATATCAGCACTGACTCCATCATTAACACATAACGAATAAATCAAAGAAGGAAATCCCAATCCAACAGAAGTGCTTGATCTCGCAATAGAATCCACAAATTCATAAATAATACTGCCAACGTCTATAGGCTTCCTCTCCTGAGTGTAGTAATTCAAGATCACTCGATCTTTAGTTACTCCACTCAGATGATTGGAAGGTAACAATCTCGAAGAAATGAAATAGTGCCATGCTTTTGAAATACCATTCAGCTTGGAAGATTTGAAATTTACCCTTTTCCCGTTCTTGATCTTCCAAGATCCAGTACCGTCAGTCAAATAGGCAATAATCATATCCAAATCACCCTCAGATGGTGATAATCCAGAATAATAGCACTCAATCGTCGGTGGCAGGCCATAAAATATGTTGATTCTTTCTGGAGTAAATCCTACTCCGATTCCTCTAACAAAGACTTCAAAATCTTCAGCATAAAAAAAATTTGCATAAAATTCTCGAACAACCGGGATAACAGCAATAGCAGTGAAGTAACAAAATCATTGCTAGTTATGCGCAACGATAGTGTTTTCTATCATCTCCCCAGGATGATAGAAACTTCGTTCCAAGATGAACTTTCTCGATGACGCAAGTTCGTGGAAGCGAAAATGCGCAGCCGCAGTTGGAAATTTGCTGTTATCAAAATTTTCTCATCCCTTCCCGCGCTTGGATTTTGGTTCCATCTAAACGTGAAAGAAAACAAGAAAAAATTTAGGAATCAAAGATTTAAACTCTTTTTTAAGTTTATAAAACTTAAAATAAGTTTAAAAATCCAAAAAAATCACTAAAAATCAAATTTTTTTTCAAAATTTTAGTTCTTAGCAAAAACTAGGAAAATCTATGGTGAAAATTGAAAATAAATGGTTTAAAGTGTAGATCTGACCTCGAGACGATGAAATCAAGTGGTTTTGCGCTCAAATCCTTAATGTATTGACCTCAAAATGGATCCAAAGAGTGTATTTTCGTGAAAATGGAGAATAAGATGAAGCTTAGGCGTTAAGAATGGATTTTGGGGGATTAAATGGTAATTTTCGGGTAGCAGACCGAACTGGCACATAGGCGCCGAGTTCTGGTGCCTAGGCGCTAGACTCACCTTTTACAAAAAATTATTTTTAAATTTAATTTTCCACCAAAATTCATAAATTCAACTTTCAATTACTCTTATTAGAGTAGGGCTTCACTTTCTAACTTCCAAAACATTTTCCAAAAATTTTAAAAATTAAATTTTAAATCCACCAATCAAACACTAAGTTTACATTAAACTCACTAAATTCCATTCATAATCTTCAATGTTGATTCAATACATTCCAAATAAGTATTATACTTAATTCAAGTTCCTAATACACACTCAAAAATAACAATCTCTAAGCAAAAACAACACACATTGAACATGAAAGCAAATACACAAACAAACACAATCAATTCTCTAAATCGATACAATGACTCAACAAACCATATAATAACTAACCCATTACCAAAAAATTCAATCTTCACAAGGGAAATTGTGTATTCTACTTGGAAAGAACACTAACGCTCTCGGGAAATCCCTAGCCGTCTTTTCGTCAATTCACTTGTTCTTCGCATACATTTCAACTTGAGCATCTTGATAAGCCACAAAATGATCAAATTGAAGTTTCATCTGCCATTCTAGATGTTCAATCTGATGAAACATCTCATGAAGGCGATCTCCAATTCTTGTAAAATCCACTTTAAACTTATCTAAACGATTAGAGATTTTTTCTAAACTTACAGCGATGAAACCATTGAAGTAGGGTTGAGGATCCTTAGAAACCTTGTCTCTAACTTCTTCTCCATGATTTCTTCCTTCCATTTCTTCAAAATTCTCTCAAATCTCTCAAGAATGAAGTGCAAGGGACGTAATTCGATTGCTTTGATGGTTAGGGAAGAGAATAGGTTGATTTATAAGGGAAAATCGTGTGAAAACTCGAAAATTTCAGTTTTGCACGTCCCAGTAACCGTGGCGCTTAGGCGCCGAATCTGGCGCCTAGGCGTCGGACCTATTGATACATAGCTGATTCTGGCGCTTAGGCGCCGAATTCTGGCGCCTAGGCACTGGAACTATGTTCAACTCCGTTTCGTCTAATCGTCAAATTTCACAATTTTGTTCTCCAAGATAGGTATACTATACTAGTAAAAGTAATTATGCTCAACAACTTACATCGTAAGCAATCATAATGAATGTTAACTTGATCGCTTTTTTACTCATATTCAAAATAGAGTGATCCAATTTTTAAATTTACATACTTTAAAATAATTTTCAGCCTAAGTCAACAAAGACTTAAAAGCATCAAATGTTTCTAAAGTAATATAAAATTAATCAAGATCGAGGCATAACCTTACATTAAAACACAAAAACACTCAAAGCAAAAGAAAATATGGGTTGCCTCCCACAAAGCGCTTGGTTTAACGTCGTCAGCCGGACTTAAGTAAATCTTTAATCAGGTTGACTCAATTCATAAGCCTCTTTATAAATCTTTTTAATGTCTCCCAAATAAGGCTTCAATCTTAATCCATTTACTTTAAAAAATTTTCCTGTTTTGGGATCTTTAATATCCACAGCTCCATAATGGTATACTTTTTCAACTATATAGGGTCCAATCCATTTAGATCTTAATTTTCGAGGAAAAAGTTTTAAACGAGAATTAAACAGTAATACTTCTTGTCCAGGTTCAAAAACTTTTCCTGAAATTTTCTTGTCATGTAACAAATTCATTTTCTCTTTATAAATCCTTGCATTTTCATATGCTTCATTTCTTATTTCTTCCATCTCATTTAATTGCAACAATCTCTTTTCTCCTTCTTTATTCAAATTAAAATTAAACTCCTTTATCGCCTAATAAGCTTTATGCTCAAGTTCTACAGGTAAGTGAAAATGTTTACCATAAATTAACCGGTAAGGTGACATCCCGATAGGTGTCTTATAAGTCGTACTATAAGCCCATAATGCGGAATCAAGTCTATCAACCCAATCAGTTCTTTTAGGATTAACAGTCTTCTCTAGAATTCTTTTAATTTCTCTGTTTGATACTTCAGCCATTCCACTTATTTGTGGGTGATAAGTAGTTGCTATTCTATGCTTGATTCCAAATTTTTGTAGTAATGATTGAATTCTTATGTTCCTAAAATGACTTCCACCATCCGTGATAATTACCTTAGGCATTCCAAATCTTGAAAATATCATTTTCTTTAAAAATTTAGAAACATTTTTGGAATCACAGTTGGTAAAGCAACGACTTCAATCCACTTTGAAACATAATCAACTGCTAATAAAATATAAATTTTTCCAAATGATGGAACAAATGGTCCCATAAAGTCTAAACCCCATATATAAAAAATTTCTACTTCCAATATATAGTTTAAAGGCATTTCATTCTCCCTAGATATATTTCCCATCCTTTGACATCAATCACATGTTTTCACATAATGTCTCACATCATTAAATAAGGTAGGCCAATAAAATCCAGAATTTAAAATTTTAAATGCAGCTTTATCTATGCCAAAGTGTCCTCCAAAATCGGAATCATGACATTTTTGAATAATAGCAAAAGTTTCTTCATAAGGTACACATCTTCGAATCATAGAATCTTCTCCAATTTTAAATAAATGAGGTTCTTCCCAGATATAAGATTTAGTATCGTATTTAAATTTCTTAATAAATCTGTTATCCAAGTCATAAGGCAAAATATTGCTAACTAAATAATTAACAATATCAACATATCAAGGTGTTTTATATTCTTGAATAGCATATAAATATTCATCAGGAAATTTCTCATTTATATTTTCTTCCGAAATAATATAATTTTTAATTCTAAACAAATGATCAGGAATTTGGTTTTCAGTTCCTTTTCTATCTACTATTTGAAAATCAAATTCCTGTAGAAGTAAAACCCATCTTATCAATCTAGGTTTAGAATCCTTCTTAGATAATAGATATTTAATAGCAGAATGATCAGTATGAACTATGCATTTAGTACCAAGAAGATAATGTCTAAATTTATCAAAGGCATATACTATAGCTAGAAGCTCTTTCTCAGTGGTAGTGTAATTTCTTTGTGTTTCAGTGAGAGTTTTACTAGCATAATAAACAACTTTGAAATTTTTTTCATATTTTTGTTCTAATACAGCTCCAATTGCAAAATCACTTGCGTCACACATTAATTCAAAAGATTTCTCACAATTAGGTGCAACAATGATAGGTGAAGATATTAATTTTTCTTTAAGAATATTAAAAGCATTAATACATTCTTTATTAAATTCAAATTTTTCATCTTTTTCTAATAAATGACAAAGAGGGTTAGCAATTTTAGAAAAATCCTTTATGTATCTTTTATAAAATCCTGCATGACCTAGAAAACTTCTTACATCAGTAACAGTAGTAGGTGGTTGCAATTCAACAATAATTTTTACTTTTGCTTGATCAACTTCCATCCCTTTTTGTGATACTTTGTGACCAAGTACAACACCTTCTCGTGACCATGAATTGACATTTTTCTCGCTTAAGAACTAAATTTGTTTCTTCACATCTTTTCGTAACTTTGGAAATGTTTTCCAAACAAGATTCAAAAGAAGTTCCAAAGACTGAAAAATCTTCCATGAATATTTCTATTCCTTTGTCAATCAAATCACAAAATATTGACATCATACAACTTTGAAAAGTTGCAGGTGCATTACATAAACCAAAAGGCATTATTCTAAAAGTAAATGTTCCATAACGACTTATAAATGTTGTCTTTTCTTGATCCTCAGGAGAAATAAGTAATTGATGATAACCAAAATATCCATCCAGGAAACAGAAATATGAGTGTCCTGCTAGTTTATCAAGCATTTGATCCAAGAAAGGTAAAGGAAAATGATCCTTTCTAGTGGCTTTATTTAATTTTCTATAGTCAATACAAATTCGCCATCGAGTAACTTATCTTGTAGGGATAAGTTCATTTTTATCATTAACAATGACAATTACTCCTCCTTTCTTTGGAACACAATGAATAGGACTTACCCATTGACTATCCGAAATAGGATAAATAATACCAGCATCTAACCATTTAATAATTTCTTTTTTTAACAACCTCTTTCATGATAGGATTTAATCGTCTTTGCGATTCTATAGTTGGTTTAATATTTTATTCCATTAAAATTCTATGCATGCAAATGGAAGGGCTTATTCCTCTTATATCAGCAATAGTCTAACCAAAAGCTTTCTTATAATTCTTTAATACACCTATTAGATTTTCTTCTTGATCTGTACTAAGTTCAGAAGAAATAATAACAGGTAAAGTTAACGAATTTCCAAGAAACGCATATTTTAAATGGGAAGGTAACATTTTTAATTCCAGTTCAGGGGCTTTTTCTATTGATGGTAAAAGTATATCATTTTGAGTTATGTCTAAAGTTTCCCAATTATCTTTTATAAAATAAGTCTCTTCTTCTTCTTCCACAACTTCATCTTCATCAGTGAAAAATTCAAATTTTTCAACAGAAATGACTTTACATTTTTCTTGATGATGTTTTTCAATTAAATAATTAATTATATCCATTAGATAACATTTCTCTTTATCAAGGTTCTTCATTGATTTAAGAACATTGAATTTGATTTCTTGATCATTAACTCTCATGGTTAGTTCTCCTTTTTGCACATCAATCATAGCTCGTCCGGTAGCTAGAAAAGGGCTCCCTAAAATAATATGTATCTCTTTATCTTCTTCCATATCAAGTACTATGAAATCTACAGGGAAGATAAATTTATCAACTTTAACAAGTACATCCTCTATAACTCCTTTAGGATAAGTGATAGATCTATCGCCTAACCGAAGGGTTACAATGGTGGGAGTAATATCTCCTAAATCTAATCTTTGAAAGATAGAAAATGGCATGAGATTAATACTTGCTCCTAAATCACATAAAGCTTTTCCACAAAATTTTTCTCCAATAAGCACAGGGTATAGTGAAACTTCCAGGATCCTTAAGCTTTTCGGTAATTTCTTTTAAATTATTGCACTGCATTCTTCACTTAGTGCAACAGTTTCAAAAGCTTCAAATTTCCGTTTCTTGCTTAAAATATCCTTCATAAATTTTGCATAAGTTGGCATTTGTTCCAAAGCTTTAGCAAAAGGTATATTAATAGTAAGTTTCTTAAAAATTTCAAAGAACTTAGAAAATTGATGATCAAGTTTCTGCTGTTTAAGTCTTTGAGGAAGAGGTGATGGTGGTTTTTCAACTTCCACATTAGCAGTGTATAACGATCGATCTTGACTAGAGAGAGAGTTTCTTTAGGTTTTTCAATCTCTTCAACCTCAATCTCTTTTTCAATTTCATTCTGCATTCTTTCTTTTAATTCCTTCCCACTTCTAAGTTGCACAGCTTTAGCTTGTTCATGTTCTTTTCCAATTTCCTTTGGATTAATTTCAACTTTACTAGGAAGTGTTCCTACATGTCTGTTATTAATTAAAGTAGCAATTTGTCCCATTTGATTTTCAATATTATGAATAACAGTATTTTGATTTTGTAATTGATTATTTATTTGTAATATTAATTACTCTATTGATAACTTTTTCGCTTGATTACTAAATCCAGGAGGTTTAAAATTTGGATTAACTTGATTATTCCAATTTCCAGTGGGATGAGATTGATTATTACCCCATTGTTGTTGTGAATTATTCCAGTTTAAATTAGGATGATTTTTCCACCCACAATTATAATAATTTGAATAAGGATTATTTTTACTTGCAATAGCTTGTAAAGTTTCAAAAGTTTGAGAATCTTCAATATTAGCAGAGTTATTATGTGAAATATTAATTGCAAAACTATCTAATTTCTTAGACATTGCTGCTACTTGTGAAGCTAAAATAGAAAAGGCTTCATTATCGTGAATACTTGCCATCTTTTTAGGATTAATCCTTTCGGAAGGCCATTGAAAATTATTATTAGCCATTTCTTCAATTAAAGTGTAAGCTTCTTCAAATGATTTAGACATTAAAGAACCTCCAACAGTAGCATCAATAATTGATTTTAAAGATCCAATTAATCCATTATAAAATGTTTGAATAATTAACCAATCAGGTAAAACATGATGAGGACATTTTCTTAATAGTTCTTTAAATCTTTCTCAAGTTTCATATATTGTCTCCCCGTCAAATTGACTAAACGAAATAATATCATTTCTTAATTTAGCAGTTTTAGAAGGAGGAAAATATTTAACAAAGAATTCTTGTGCCATTTCAGCCCATGTTTTAATAGAACCAGTCGCTAATGAGTTTAACCACATCTTTGCTTTATCTCTTAAAGAAAAAGGAAAGAGTCTAATTCTAATAGCATCATCAGAAACATTGTTATATTTAAAGGTAGCACAAAGTTTTAAAAACTAACAAGATGTAAATTTGGATCCTCATTTGATGTTCCACCAAATTGATTGTTTTGCACCATTTGAATAATAGACAGTTTAAGTTCAAAAGAATTAGCATCTACAGTTGGTATTTGAATACTACTATGAAGTTCATACTCTGTAGGGTTAGCATAATCCCTTAATGGTTTATAAACATTTTGATCATTAAGTTCAATTGGATTTTGTAAAGTAGGCATTTGTTGAAATTTTTAAATTTGTTTTCCCTTTTTAATTTTTCTAATTGTTCTTTCTAATTCAGAATTTAAAGGTATTAATCCTTCAGAACCAAATCTTAGCATAAAACAAGAAATAAAATACAATTTTTTATATTTTATATTTTAATAATTTTTTTATATTTTTATATTTTTACAAATATAATATTTTTTTTACAAATATTTATAACTATTTTATTTCGATTCCCCGGCAACGGTGCCAAAAACTTGACCCGACCGCAAGTAACACAGTAATATATGCTTCGAAAAGATGACCAAAGCTTGACCCAATTTATAATAAGCGGCTAGTGTATAAATCAAAATATTATAAATTTTAGAAATTACTTTACACACTAGGGGTACTACGCAAGTATACATATCGTTTCAAGTAATATAGGGTTTTTTATTTGAACCCAAGTATCGATCCCATGGGGAAAAATATAGAAATAAATTTTCTAAATATTATATTTTAAAAATATCTTTTTATCCTTTAAATTAACTATAAATTACTATTAATTTACTAGATGCAATTAAAGAAAACAATATTATGAGAATGATTTATGAATACTATATAAAATAGCAACTTTCTTTCCTTCAATTAATCCATGATTTTTAAGATAATTTAATATTCGTTGGAGAATTTGATTTATAGTATTGTGCCAAATAGAAGCAATCCTATTCTTTACCCTTTGATCCAGGCGCAAAGAACATTGGTTAACTTACAGATCAGGTCCGGATGTATTGTTAGTAGTAATGGGTTAATCTAGACTCTCACTTCTAGATGTCCAAGGGTGGCTATGGTCGGCCCTACTAGTGACCCATTCCTCGATCTATAAATCAAATTATAAGAATTTAGCTTCGTCACTCTAAAAACTTATCAATTCTACGCCTTTTAAATCTTATCTTCCTATTTATTTGCACTTCACCTTGAATAGCCCGCACATGGCCTTCGACTACCCAAGGATTCATGTGACATTTACAAGTTAAAAGTTCTTCTCTTTCAAGGTTTCAAAACTCTTCAACAGGTTTTAACAATTTAAATGGTCATTTTAAAAAGTAAAGTAAGATCAGATATTAATGTCATCACAATGTTTTTGAAAATATTTTGAATTTTAATTCTCCATCAAACCTTTATATTATCTTATCTATCTCTTCATGATTGAAGGAAGAAAGTAAACTAACTACTCATAACACATTGAAAATAAACTGCAAAACAAAATAAATAAACTTTGAATCAAATAAAAATACTTATCTCAAAGATTCCTTTTACAGATCTTCTGACTCCTGACTCCACAGTGTGATGAACTCCAGATGCTACAACTTGAAAGTAAACTCACTAAACTAAACAAAAGTGGCCCTAAATTTCTCTCTCTAATTCTCTAGACTCTCTCTCTCTCTCTAATGAGATTTCTCTCTCTAAGGAGGCTAGAGGGGGTGGGGCAAATGGGGGAGATTTTCTCTGAAGGAGTGGACTCTTATTTATAGGCTCCAAGGGTTGCCTTGAGGCATCTCTCCAAAACATGTCCAAATTTAATGAATCTTCTAGAAGGTCGGTTTGGCGCCTAGGCGCCGGACACGGCGTCCAGTTCTTCGAACCTCTTCAGTTTGGCTCACACCTCTTCGCATTTAAAACCGTTTTGGAGCGTCCAAATGCAATGTATCACATGTCTTATTATCAAGGAACAACTGCCAGTCTTCTAGAATGTCTAATAACTGCTCACTCCGTCAAAATAACCGTCCAAAAGTCGTCAAAAACTTGACAGTTTCTATTTCGAGTCTGGCGCTTAGGCGCCAGTTTCTGGTGCCTAGGCGCCAGTTTCTGGTGCCTAGGCGCCAGGCCATATTTTTTTCTTCTTTTTGTATTTTGCTCCATTTTTGCTCCCTTTTGCTCTTTTTCCTTTTCTAGACATTTTTACATCACGTACATCCAAAAACACAAAAATACCTTTCATTAAAGCATAATATCCTTAGAAATTTATAACAATCAAGGCATATAAATATGTATTTTTCTTCATGGATCATTCAAGAAATCAACGAAGGATTTGTCTATGTGCAAGGTAGGTTTGTACCATTCACGCCTTCAAAGATTAATGACTTGTTTTTTATTTAAAATGTGTCTATCTACTATTATACAAATTTTGATGCGACGGGGACAAAATGAATGAGATTTATCGATATTTGATGGAAGAAAATGAAGATTGGGAGATAAGAAACAATAGATATGTAAGTTTCTCTACTACATTTTAAATCTTGTGTCGAAGCAATGAAATTTCTTCATGTCTGCGAAATTACTCACAACTATGAAAATAAGTAAAGTGAAAAAACAAAGTGCAATTTTGAATTATTATATTCAAACTTGAAGGTCTATCGATATTGGCACAATAATTGTGAAATCTGTATTTGGAATGATTGTTCATGAATCTCAATATGGGCTTAGACATCCTTCAACCATATTTATTCTTTGCAGCCAGTCACAAGTGACATATGAAAGCTGGGAAAAAGTGCTTCTTCCTTGGAAGCCCCTGGACCCAACTAACTTATTTGACAGTCAGAGAATTGGAGATGAGAATGATATGAGCATTATTACAGATCAACCATCTCAGAGTTCATAAACTATTTAACCTCATGTTTTTGAAAGTTCACAAGTGATTCTGAAGAAGATCACGAAATTGGAGAAAGAGGTACAAAATCTTATGAATGCTATTAACAATATTTTTGATTTGTTTGATCACTTGTCTTGGAGGATGAAAGAACAATTCGATTACACTGGGTGAATTAAAGAAAGTTTGATAAATTTAATGAAGAAGAAAGCTGTGATTGCAGAGAATTCAACTGATGAATTCCCATATCGTCTCTTTTAGAATTTGTTCATGAATCGTCAATCCATGGGAGATATCAGAGGAGATGATAATAATGAGTCCGATGATGAGTAGTGACTCTACTTTATATTTAACACTTGGTATTTACAATTTATTAATCTTTTGTGTGCTTAGTAGTTGGTTTAATTGACTATGTAATTTGTGTTTGGACTTATTATGTTTGGAATTTGTGTTTATGTTTAGTTTTCGGTGTTAGAGTATTGTAGTGTGTTTGTGATGCTAAATTTCTATGTTTTATGGCTTGATGAACTCATATAGTGAGTGCTTAAATATGTATGTTTGTAATTTGGATTTTATATATTAAAGTGATGTTTAGTGTTGTTTGTGTGAATTTGATGTTAGTTAATTACTTAATTGATGAAATAGATGCTTAAACAGGCTAATTATATAATGACGTAACTTTGAAACGATCAAAATCACAAAAATTTTACGGACCCATAATTTGAACTGGCACCAACGACACACAAATACAAAGAGTTTGGGTATTTAATTTAAATAGAATGTCGACGACGCCTTATCTAGCACCGAGAGTGCCCGAATCTAGAAAAGGCCTAGATTCACTTAAAATTGCAATTTTTGCCCTGGGACTCGCCATTTTTGCCCTTTCCATCGACTTCAACCTCAAGGAAGGCCGAATAGAGATCTAGGGCTTGCTTAATTGTGGATTTGATGCAATTTTAAGGCTTAAAATTTGTAGATCATATATTCTCTTAGTAAGAACTCTACTATAAACTAACTATTTTTATTTTCATCATGGAAATCTCTCACATTATTTCGATCCGAAATTTGAAATTTTTGATGATGCTTTGAGATTATCCACGGTAATAGAAGTTTTTACTTATTAAGATTTGCTTTTAGAGACTTCTACATTGTGATTTTGGAAATTTATTGGATTTTTCTACATATTTTTAGAAAACTTTGATATGGCTCCAAAGAAAAGTAAAGGGAAGAGGAAATTGGATTTTGATGAGGATATATTTGTGAATGTTAAAGCTCAATTTCATTTTAATTTGACCCTTTACAATAAGAAGTGTATACAAGATCGAGATTTTGAAAATTCGGGCGGAATGTTAGAACAGTTAATTGTTGATAGAAAATGGGAAATATTTTGCTATTTTACTGTTGTTGCGATTACGGGTATTGTTCAAGAATTTTATGCAAATTTTCCATAGATTGAAAGTAATTATTTGCTTGTGTGAGGAAAAATGGTATAATTTACCCCTGATTGTATTAATGATTTTTACCCGTTAGGAAGAACACTATTCCATGAATATGAGAATTTTGGTACTATAGATGGTAGACAAAATGAAGTGATTTCTGTTTGTACTGATGGAAAAGGGAAATGGATGATAAAGCAAAATAAAATTTTAACTTTCCTGCTTCCATGTTGAATGTAGCATCTAAGGCCTGGAATTATTTCATCTTAGCAAGGTTATTACCTTCTTATCATCACCGTGATGTTACTAGATACAAAGTAATTTTAAACTATTGCATTCAGAGCATGAAAAAGATAGATAGTGAGTCTATTATTTATAAGAGTATCCAGACTATTGCAAATGGTGAAACCATTAGTGGATTAGGACATCCTACCTTGATTCATACATTATGTGTACTCTGGGTGGAATTTGATAGTAATGAGGAGATAGTCCATCCATTGAGGCCTATTACCAAGGTTAATATTTGTACTTATGAGTCTCATGTAGGATGGAGAAGAGGAACTAGGAGCACTGATATTCCTTCAACTAGCCAAGACATACCTTCTAAATTTGGGGCATCTACTTTGTTTGATGTTATGGAGTAGTTGAGGATTCAGAATGATAGCATTGAGAGACTACATAACAGAGTTGATAGATTAGAAGCCCGAAACAATGTTAATGATGATTATTAGTTGAGAAGAGTTGATTACGACATATCCTACCATGATGCTCATGTAAGATTCATGAGGGAAGGCACTTCAGTGATATTTTCTACTTGCCCCAGCTATGTTCCTTACCGACCTGATTATGCAGATGAGGCTGAATAAGCTGCTGATGATGATTGGTAGTTATGTGATCTTTGTTTTCATTTGTGTTGTGTAATACTTCTATGTGTTATTTATTTATTTCTCTATCATTAATGTAACTTGTAAATGTACTTGTGTTAGTAATGAGAATGTAATGAACTCTGTGTTGTTTGTTTAGTGATTTGGATTGAGAATGTGATGCTTATGTTAAATGTTTAAAGTTTAAGTCTTTAATATTTCTTCACCCTGCAAACTTTTAATGTTATATATACAACACCGCTTCTAACTATCTCATGCTTGCTAGCTTAAATTTTTTATTAATACCAGCATAGCTTCAAAAGATTTCAAAATCCCAACATAGAAAGGTTAGTTTTCTTTCTGTTTTACTCTCTACCTTTACAAATTTATATGTGATGAAAAACCTAAGTTTGGGGGGGTATGATATTTACTCTTATTTGTTCTCAATTAATATATTTTAAAAAATTATTAACATAAATTCTAGTAGTTGAACCTAACTTTAGATAACAAAATTTTTTATTTCATTTAAATATCATAGTAGATTTGAATGAAAGTTTTTAGTAATGAAGGTTAACTTTATCAGGTTAAGATATTTAGTATAAGAAGATTAGACTATAGTTGACTCTTTAAAGTAAAGGAAACAGTATTTCTGAATTGTTATGGGACTTAAAGATTTATGTGAGAAGAAAGGATTGTGACTCTATGATGAACCATAAAGCTAATATATATCTATAAAGTAAAGATGTGTGTCAAGTTCCAACTTTAGGAAGAGGAATGTGAAGTTCAAAATTATTAAAGGCTATTTAGATATAGTAATCTTCACAAGAAAATAAAAAAAAGGAAAAAAGAAAAAAGAAAAGGAAAGAAAATATATGTGAGGAGAAGCTTGAGGAGATGCCAAATCAAAAATTGGCTTCAATTGAATCAACTTAAAGGAAGAGTTTAGTTACATTTCTGAATTTGTATTTAAAGTATTAATCTACTTTCTAATAGAGTTTGCATGAGCTACTTTTTCATATAATCCTTCAAAGCACCCTTAATGTGATGATAAATTATGGTTATTCATGAAATGAATAAAAAACTAGAACTCTTAGACTTGACAACTAAATGTTCTTACACCTGAAGTTTTAACATGAGTTACTGAACATATTTCTAAGAATCTTACTATTATATTCATTTAAATAAAAAATTACAGTATTCTTTAATTGAAAGTTCATCACTATGAGTTATATTTATATGTATTAAAAGGATTACTTGAGGACAAGTAATGGTTAAGTTTGGGGAAGTTTGATGCACCAAAAGTATGTTAAATTTATATATATATATAAATTGTACTCATTTTTGGTGATATTACACTTTAAAGGAAGTTATTTTTTATGTTTTGTTGCAGTTATGATGATTTTAGGTGTTTGGAGCAAAAGGAAGAAAAAAGGAACAAATTTGGAGCAAGAAGAGGCAAAATGGAAAAATCAGCCTATCCAGCGCCAAGGGCGTCAGAATGGAGGCCATCGATTTTAGAGAGCTCAGAAAATATTTAACAAAGCAGCACCGAGGGTGACCTATCTAGCGCCAACGATGCCCTATGTCGGTGGAGGCCAAAGTTTATGTATTTGGATGATTTTTGAAGGTTTGCTTGAGGAAAATCTTGGGGAATTCGTTTCTAAACTATTTGAGATAGATTTGGATGCCAAGTATTAGTGAGAAGAGATGGAGAGGAGTCATTTTGGTGCATGTAAAGTGTGTTATATTTTTGAGAGTTATTGTGTGAGTGTGTTAAAGTGTGTGGAAGCCTTGTTTTGTGAGGGATTCTTCTCTAAATAGTGTAGAAGGAGGAAGTGCTTTGCTTCTTTTTTATTATTCTAAAGAGGGAATTGGTTGTTGTTGTGAGGAGAGAAAAGGATTCAAAGGAACTTTAAGGGATTTGCTTGTGGAAGAAATTGAGATAAGATGTATTTACTTCTTGTAGTTTGTATGACTTTGCTTTTATACATAAAATCTATGTTTTGTCGTATCTTCCTTATGAATTCTAAGTAGAATTCTTTGTCTTTCTCCTTGCAAGGAGATATGGTCAAGTGGTGATGTAGCTTTGATGTGTCATTTAAATGTTAACAAATTGTGATAATTTTTTGCTTTGTACTTCATTTACTTTTCAATCTGGCCAATTAATTTGTTAAAAGTTATTGTGAAACATTCAATCCGAGAGGACTAAGTGTTCTACAACAAAAGTGGAGAATACATTCAATGTCCATGAATCAATTAATTGTTCATGGGGGTTGAGTGTGAAATTGATCCCTAAAATGATGTTTTCCACCTTTAATAATCCTAAAATAAAAAATTTAAAAAATTTGGGGTAAAATTATAAAACTAAAATTTTACATTTTAGCCCAAATTGTTCCCAAATTTGGTTTAAGAAATTAAACCAACCCTAAAGCTTTGATTCTAAGGGGTTAACATCATGGTTACCGTTCAAACCATGAAATCAACCTTAATAGCCCTGACCTAACCCAATTAAGTCTAAACTTGGTTTAGATGTAAGCTTAGTGATCACCCTTAAAGTTACCTAAATTTTTATGTAATTTTTAACTAATATTTTAAACATATTACGCTTTAATGAAAGGTATTTCTTATGTTTTTGGTTGCAGGTACAAGTAAATAAGTTTATGAAGAAAAAGAATAATAAAAGGAGTAAAAGGAGCAAAATTGAGTTAATTGTAGAAAAGAAGAAAAAAAGGGCTGACTCTGGCGCCTAAGCGCTCGACTGAATAAGAAAATCTAGAGAACTTTTAGATGGTTTTGTGATGGTGATTGATGACTAAGAAGCGATCTTGAAGCCTCTTAACAATTTCCCATATGTTTTAAACAAGATACAATGAGTATAGTCACAGGAAATCCGTTATTCAATGAAGAGGTGTAACTCAAAACCTGAAGGGACGCATCCATTCACGTAAGGGACTGGCACCTAGGCACCACAATTACCTTCTAGAATAGTCAATGAATATGGACAAATTTTGAAGATGTTCCTGAAGTAACCCCTGGTCATTTTTGAAGCTCTATAAAGAGAGAACAATTCTACAGCAAAGTGTGGTCGTTTTGGAGTGTGTAAGTGTTATAATAGTGAAAGAGGTGTGCCATTTCATTTAGTTAAAGAGTGTGTAGTGTCATTTACTTTTATTTAGTGAAAGTTCAAATTGTTTATAGTGTGATTGCTAGAGTTGGAGACTTGTAGAAGTCAGTCGGAGTCAGAGAAACTTCAAAGGATTGCTTGGATATCATTACTGATAAGTATTTATAATTTGGCTCTTAAGTTTTGTACTTTTGAATTTGAATTATATAAATATGTTTTGTAGTGTGAATCCTATGTTTTCCGAATAGTTATCTTCTCTTTCTCCCTACGAATATGAAATGATTTAGATAAGAATTTAATTTAGTTTTTGAACTTATTTTTCTTCATCCATAATTTGTGATGATACTTTACCTGATCTTCATTTACACTACAACTTGATCACTTGTAATGTTAAAATATGTGGAGAGTTTTTAAGATCTGACCGTGGGCTAAGAATTCTTAACTTGTGAGTATCACATTTCCCTTGGAAAGTTAGATGGTAAATCCTTAAAGTAGGAGGTGCCAATAGATAGAGAGATAATCTTTCAAGAGCGTAGAATTGAATATGTTTTTAGAGTGACATGCTAAATTCTATCAATTTGGTTTAAGAGGAGGTGGCGGGTAGGCCCGACCATAGGCACCCTTGGGGGGAAACTAGAAGTGAGAGCCTAGAATTTTGTGCCTTACTACTAACAATACATTCTGATCCAATATTCTAAAACTTGCCAATGTTTTTTAGATGTTGTAACAAGGGTAAAGAATATATATGCTCCTATTCGTCACAATACCACATTATCTAAGTTCTCAAACTAATTTAGATAGTTACTAATCATTAAATATTTCGTATGAGGAAAGAATCTTTTTCTATTGTGCTAGAGAAGTTAATTTATAATTTTATTTACAATTGCTACTTTAATAACTTGCATAATAGTACTTGTTAGTTGATTAGTTTATAAAATGATTTTCATCTTTCTTTCTTAATTATTTGTACTTAACCTTCCCCGTAGGATCGATATCTGGGGCTCAATTAGAAAGCTCTATATTACATGAAAAGATACGTAGACTTGCGTAGTACCCCTATTATATGATTTATATTTATTTATAAAAACTTTAATCTTTAATTATCGTACATTAGCCGCTTAATCAGATTTTTGGTCAAGTTTGGCCATAATTTTATAAGCTATTTTACTTACATAATTGCGGTCGGGTTAAGTTTTTGGCGCCGTTGTTCGGGAAGAAACATAAGCACTAAAAATTAAATAATTAAAGAAAGATAAATCTTTTTTATTATATAAATATAAAATTAATATTTGTATTTTAATGTATATTTTTTGTTTTATTAATTAAAAGTATTTTCTTAATTCTTTTATGCGAAGTTCAGGATCTGAAGGATTAATACCTTATAATTCTGAATTAGAACACACTGTAAGAAAAATTAGAAAAGAAAAATGAATTCATAATTTGCTATAAATAGCTAATTTACCTCAAAATAATATGGAATAAAATATTGCAGAAAATGAACATCAAACTTTACATAGACCTTTAAGGGAGTACGCTAACCCTACAACTGATGAAATTCACTTAAGCATTCAAATCCCTGCTGTAGCAGCAAATTCATTTGAACTTAAACTTGTAATTATACAAATGATCCAAAATAATCAGTTTGGAGGATCTCCTACTAAAGATCCTAATTTACACCTTGCTAGTTTTCTAGAACTTTGTGCTAATTTCAAGTATGATAATGTTTCTGATGATGCTATTAGGCTTAGAATTTTTCCCTTTTCTTTAAGGAATAAGGATAAGATGTGGCTAAATTCGTTAGCAATAGATTCTATTAAAACTTGGGGAGAAATGGCTCAAAAAATTCTAGCTAAGTATTTTCTGCCTTCCAAAACAATGAAACATAGAAATGATATGACCTTGTTTACTCAATATGAAGGAGAAGCTATTATGAAGCATGTGAATGATTTAAAGAACTTCTTAGGAAGTGCCCACATCATGCCTTGCTTTAATAGAAGAAATGACAACTAATAACTTTCAATGGCCTTCTGATAGAGTAAATACTCAAGATAATGAAGCCTTTTCTATTTTAGTATCTCAAGTTGTTGTAATATCTAAGAAAAAGGATAATTTGTCTTAATTATCACATTTAAGCTATGATAATTTAGGAAGTACAGATGAATCTTAAACCTTAGAGACATTGCAAGCTATCTCTAACAAAATTAATAACCCGTATTCCAAATACTGTAATCCAGGTTGAAAAAATCACCCTAGTGTAAATTGGAATAATGAAAATCCACAATGGGATAACAACCAACCTAACCAAATTGGAAATTGGAATAATCAAGATAATTCTAACTATCGACCTTCTTATCCTCCTGGTTTTAATAACCAACAATTTAAGAAAAAAGAATTGTCTATGTAAGAATTAATTTTACAAATAGGTAGTCAGTTACAATGTCAAAATGCTGTAATAAGAAATATTGAAAATCAAATGGGGCAAATTACAAATGCAATTAACAACAGACCACAAGGAACACTTCCAAGTACTGTTGAAGTAAATCCAAGAGAAAATGGAAAATATTAAGAGCATATTAAATCTGTATTACTTAGAAGTGGAAAAGAAATAAGGGATGGAAAGGAAAATAACATTCAAAAAGAAACTGGAATGATAGAAGTTGAGAAACCTAAGGAAATAATTACTGAAGAAGAAAAACAATTTATATCTCATGATGAATTTGAAAAACCTCCACCCCCATTTTCACAACGACTTAAACAGAAAAAATTAGATCAACATTTTTTTTGAAAATTTTGAGGTATTTAAAAAGCTTACCATTAATATCCCATTTGTTGAAGCTTTGGAACAAATGCCTAAGTATGCTAAATTTGTGAAATATATTCTTAATAAGAAAAGAAAATTTGACATTTTTGAAACTGTTGCACCAAGTGAAGAGTATAGTGCAACTATTCAAAAAAAACTACCTCTAAATCTTAAAGATCCTGGCAGTTTTACTATACCTTGTGCTATAGGAGACAGATTTCATGAAAAAGCCTTATGCGATTTAGGGGAAAGTATTAACCTCTTGCCTTTATCCATCTTTAAGAGTTTAGATTTATAAGAAATATCTCCTACAAATGTAAGCTTACAATTAGTAGATCGATCTACTACTCACCTAAGAGGAATGATAAAGACGTATTGGTAAAGGTGGATAAATTTATTTTCCCCATATATTTTATAATTCTAGCTATGGAAGAAGATGAAGAGATTTCTATTATTTTAAGAAGACCTTTCCTTGCTACCGGACGTGCTATGATAGATGTACAAAAAGGGAAGTTGACCGTGAGAGTTAATGATCAAGAAGTAACATTTAATGTTCTCAAATCAATGTGTATCCTAATATGGAGAAATGTTACAGAATGGATATCTTTGATTATATGATAACACAACACTATCAAGAAAAATGTCATATCATTTCTAAAGAAGAATAATTTTTAGACCCTAAAGATTTAGGTGATGAAAAAGATTCTGAAGAAGATATAAAAGATATTGATTATGTTAATGAAAATTGGGAAATATTGGATACAACTGAAAGTAATGAATTCAAACCATCAGTTGAAAAAGCTCCTAAATTGGAATTAAAGGAATTACCTTCTCATTTAAAGTATGTCTTTTTGGGGAATTCATTAACTTTAAATGTTATTATATCTTCTGAATTTACCACTGAACAAGAGATAAAATTGATTGATCTATTAAAAGAGTATAAAAAGCTTTGGGATAGACAATAACAGATATTAAAGGAATAAGCCCATCAATATGTATGCACAGAATATTATTGGAAGATGACAGTAAACCCAGTATTAAACCTCAAAGGAGATTAAACCCAGTTATGAAAGATGTAGTTAAGAAAGAGCTGTTGAAATGGTTGGATGCTGGAATTACTTATCCAATATTAGATAGTCCTTGGGTTAGTCTCATTCATTACGCTCCAAAGAAAGGAGGAGTGACTGTTGTTGAAAATTAAAATAATGAATTAATTCTAACAAGACAAGTAACTGGTTGGCGAATCTATATTGATTACAAAAAATTAAATGTCTCCACCAGAAAAGATCATTTTCCTCTTCCAATCTTAGATCAAATGATGGATAGATTAGCAGGATATTCATATTTTTGCTTTTTAGATGGATATTCTGGTTATCATCAAATACCTATAACTCCTAAAGATCAAGAAAAGACTACGTTTACAAGTCATTACAGAACATTTACATTTCGTAGAATGTCTTTTGGGTTATGTTATGCACCTGCTACTTTTTAAAGGTGTATGATGGCTATTTTTTCAGATTTAATTGAAAAAGAAATTGAAATTTTTATGGACAATTTTTCTGTATTTGGAACTTTTTTTTATTCTTGCTTACATAATTTGACTAAAGTGTTAAAGCGCTAAAAGGAAACTAATTTAGTTTTGAATTGGGAGAAGTGTCAATTTATGGTCACAGAAGGGATTGTACTGGGTCATAAAATTTCTAAAAATGGTATGGAAGTTGATTAAGCAAAAATTCAAATTAATGCTGGATTACAAACCCCAACTATTATAAAGGGTATAAGAAGTTTTCCTAGACATGCTGGATTTCATATAAGATATACTAAGATTTTCCAAGATTACAAAACCTTTATGCCATTTTTTAGAAAGAGATATAAAATTTGAATTTGATGAAATTTTCCTAAATGCCTTTAACATATTAAAAGAAAAGTTAATCACTGCACCAATCATAGTTGCACCTAATTGCAAAAAATCATTTGAATTAATGTGTGATGCGAGTGATTATGCTATAGGGGCATATTTAGGGTAAAGATATGATAAGATGTTTAAGGTTATGTAATATGCCAGTAAAACTCTTAATGAAACACAAATTAATTACACTGCTACTAAAAAGAAGATATTGGCTATAGTATATGCCTTTGATAAATTTCAATCTTACTTACTTAGTAATAAATGTATTGTGCATACAAATCATTCTGCTATTAAATATTTGATGATAAAAAAAGAAGCTAAACCGAGATTGATTAGATGGATCCTTCTTTTGCAAGAATTTGACTTTCAAGTAGTTGATAGAAAAGGGTATGATAATCAAATCACTGATCATCTTTCAAGAATTGAAAATGATAAGGAAATGAATGATAAATAAGAAATAAATGAATGTTTTCCAAATGAACAACTTTATACTATTTCTGATGGATTAATCCCATGGTATGCTGATATAATTAATTATTTAGCTAGTAACATTAAACCATATAGATTAGATCATCAACAAAAAAAGAAATTCTTACATGATGTAAAATTTTTTTTTTGGGATAATCCCTTTTTGTTTAAACACTGTAAGGATTCTATTATACGAAGATGTGTTCCTTATGAAGAAACTTTCGAGATTATTCAAAAATGCCACAACTCTGAATTTGGCGAGCATTTCAGAATTGATAAAACTGCTTTTAAAATTTTACAATCTGGATTTTATTGGCCTACATTATTTAAGGATGTTAACACTTTTGTTAAATCTTGTGATTGATGTCAACATATAGGCAATAGTTCTAGAAGAGATGAAATGCCTCTAAATTTTAATTTGTAAGTGGAAATTTTTTATGTCTGGGGTTTAGATTTCGTGGGACCATTTATACCTTCTTCAGAAATAAATTATATACTATTAGCTGTTGATTATGTTTTGAAATGGATTGAAGCAAAAGCTTTACCTCATTGTGATGCCAAAAGTGTTGAAAAATTTTTAACTGAAAATATTTTTACCATATTTGGAATGCCACGAATAATTATCACAGATGGGGGAATTCACTTTAAGAATTTTATGATTCAAAGATTAATGAGAAAATTTAGGATTAAACATAGAATTTCAAGAGCTTATCATCCCCAAACTAGTGGATTCGTTGAAGAATCAAATCGTGAGATCAAAAGAATTTTAGAGAAAACAGCTAACCCAAAACAAACTAATTGGGCTGATAGACTCGATGATGCTTTATGGGCTTATAAGACTGCTTATAAAACTCATTGGAATGTCACCATATAGACTCATATATGGAAAACCTTGTCATTTACTTGTTAAATTGGAGCATAAAGCTTATTGGGTGATTAAAGAGTTTAATTACAATTTAAGTAATGCTGGAAATAAATGATTATTACAATTAAATGAACTTGAAGAAATTAAAAATGATTCATATGAAAGTGATCAGATTTATAAAGAGAAAATGAAAAGGTTGCATGATAAAAGAAAATTAAGAAAGACTTTTGAGCCTAAACAAGAAGTTTTATTATACAAATCTAGATTAAAATTGTTTCCAGGAAAATTAAAATTCAAATGGAAAGGGCCTTTTGTTGTTAATAAAGTTTATCCTTATGGAGCAGTGGATATAATAGATCAGAAAATGAATTCTATAATTAAAGTAAATGGACAAAGACTGATGCCGTATATTGAAGGAAATTTGCCATCTTTTAAAGATGTGTTATATTTAAACCATTTGGAATAAACAGTTGGTTATGTCAGGTTGACGAAGTTAAACCAAGCACTTTGTGGGAGGCAACCCATAGTATGATTTGATTTGTTTCGATATTGAGAGTGCTTTATATGTGACTTCACTTAGTTACGTATCTTTTGATCCACATTTTAGACCCTAATATGGTATGAAACTTATGAAACTTTGACGAAGGGCAAACCTGTGAATTTTAGGATTCTGGCGCCTAAGCGCCAAAATTGGTGCCTAGGCGCCACAGTTTTGTGTCGTGGTAAAACCGCCCAAATGCAGTTTTTACCTACTCAAATCCCTATAAATCACTACTTCTTCATCCCTAAACATCATGCCATCAAAGTTCCACCCTTAATCTATACTTTTGAGAGAGAAGAGAGATTTGATTTCTTCCATGGAGAGACTTAGTATGGAGAATGGAGGGAAGCCAAATTCATGCACAAGGATTCTCAAACTTACTTTAATGACTACTTAGCCATGGCATTGGAGAAGCTTTTTGGCCAACTTGAGAAGATTGAAGGAGAATTGGTACATATTGGAGAAAGGATGCATGAAATGTACCATCAATATGAGCATATGGAATGTCAAATGAAGGTACAATATGATCATTTGGCTGCATTTGAAGGCAATCAGGTAACCAAGTATGCTAAAAAAAAAAGGATTGATAAAAAGACGACATCAGAATTTTCTCGTGTCCCTTTCATCCATTCCTTTGTTTGTAGTGAATTACCTTATGGAACTAACGAAGGTTCTGATGTGAATCCTTGAATCTAAGGTGACTTTATGTGGAGAAATTGATTGTAAATACGAAGTGTTAAGTGATTTGCTTCATGTATTATGAAAGTGATTTGTGTGATTGTTATGTGTTGTTGTGAGAAGTTGTGTATGTTTGTTTTCTATATTTTTTGAACCTTATCTTGAAGATCTGAAATGTAACGAAATAAAATTTGAGTTTGATTGTATCAAATTATGTTTGGAATGAATCTTAAATATGGAATCTATTTTGGACTTAAATATTTTCTGGGAGATGATTGATGATGTTTATGATATAATTTTAAGCCTACAGATGTTAGAACACATAAATTACAAAATGTAAAAATATGACAATTTTTCAAAATTTTTGGTGAATCTGGCTCCTAGGCGCCGGTTCACCTGAACCAAAATTTTGAACTTAAAACTGAACCCACCACCATTTTTAATGCCTAAGCTTTATCTTCGTCCCCAAAACTCGTGAAAACCAGTTCTAGGGCTCCATATTGTGCTTGATTCATGAAGTTTTGACGCTTAAAAACACAAGATTCCAACTTCTTGAGGTTAGATTTATACTTTAACATAGTTATTTTGAGTTTTCACCATGGATTTCCCTACATATGAATAGTGCCAAAAATTTGAAAGAAAATTTTGATTTTTAAGTAGAAAATCCATGGATCTAGGCTTAATCTAGTGTTTTAAGCTTAGATTTTGTGCCATGTTTTGGATTTGTAAATTATTTGGAATTATTTTAAAATTACAGTATGGCACCAAAATAGAAGTGAGGAAAGGAGTGGAGCGAATTTGATCAGTCCAAGTTTGCTAGCGCAAGTGCTCAAGTGCTCTACAATGAATTTGTGTCAGCTCGTAAATTCGTAGCTGAATGATGTTTTTATCAACCCGGTGGAATAATCGAGAATATTATTGTTGCTCGACAGTGGGAGCAGTTTTGTAACTTCTCTGCAGTAGCTGTCATTTCAGTTGTTCGAGAATTCTATGAAAATTTTCCTGAAATAGCTGACAATGAAGTTTAAATTAGGGGAATGGGAGTTGAGTTCACTCCTGAAGTCATCAACATGTTTTACAGTCTATCCCCTACTATACACTATTTCAATGATGTTCTTGTTCCATCTGAAAGAGAGCTTGATTAGATTTTAGCCTACCTGATAGATGGAAGAGGATCGTGGAAAATCAGAAAAAATAAACGGGTAAATATTTCCTCTTCAATGTTTAATGCTACTTCAAAGGTCTGGAATTATTTTATTTCTATTCGTATTCTTCCATCAAATCACCTGAGTGAAGTGATGAAAAACCGAACAATTTTAAATTACTGCATTCAAGAAATGAAGCCTATAGATGTGGGAGCCATTATATATGATGTGATTAACACTTCAGCTAGAGGAAGTGTTATTTCTGGTTTAGGATTCCCAGCTCTCATTTTCTCGATTTGCAAGAATGTTGGTATTAGTTATTCTCATTCCGAAGAGATGCTTAAACCACTTAAGCCAATTGGAAGAACTCATGTGGATATATATGGAAAGTCAAAAAGTCAAGGTTCTACTGCATATACTTCTTCAATGCCTTCTACTTCTACACATGGACCTTCCACTTCTGCTTCTGAGCCTCCACCAGATGTGTGGATTACTATTTGTCAGAGATATTTGGAGCATCAAAGTGATATGTTCTTGATGCAATGCAGAGTATATGATATGGACAGTAAGATTGTTCAGATGTTTGGATATATACAGAGGGAGAGTGACTATGATGGGGAGTATAATGCAGCACTTGTAAAATTTCTCAAGGGTGATAAGAATATTGAATTTCCTACTTGTCCTAAATTCACCCCATTGATCAACCCCAGAAGTCCGATTCTTGATGATTCTTCTAATGATGAGGAGGAAACTGAGGTTGATTAGACTTTACTTTTGCTTTGCTTTGCTGATGTGCCTGTTATGTGTCTTTTTTACTTTTCATGTATTATTGCACTTGATGAGTACTCTTAGTAACTCTGTTATATATTTTTTATTAGATTGCTTAGAATTTAATTCTATTTATGCTCATGTTATTTTGTTAAATGTTTAAAAATGTAAAAGAGTATTAGTTTTCTTATTGTTATTTACTTTGCTACTCTTTTATATTGCTGCTTATACCTGTATTGCTCTACTGTTTTAAATACCTTAAATGTACCTTTTTCTTCATGCTTCTTTTAAAAATTCATATTGGAAAATTTTTTAAACCTTATTAAAAGAACTAAGTTTGGGGGAGGAAGAAGAACTTAAATTTAAACTTTACTTGTCCTTACTAAACAAGATTTTCGAAATTAATAACATAACCTATGGAAGAGAAGTTAATTTAAGATATATAAACTGTTATTTTTTATGAAGATTATTATAACATATAAAAGTATTTTTATTTAGCAAAGGATAATTCTAAAATTTTAAATTATTTAATAAAAGAGTGTAAGAATTTTAATTCAAATATTTAGATTAAAAATGTTGTATTTTTGAAAATATTAAGGAATCTAGATATTTACTTGAGAAGATAGAATTAAAACTCTATGAAAAATATTTTTGCTAAACACATATTCATTAAGTGAAAAATGTGTTAAGTCTTTAAATATAGGTTAAGGATAGTGAAGTTCAAAATCATTAACAGGCTATCCAGATATAGTAATCCTCACTTGAAAAAAAAAAAAAGAGAAATGATTGAAAATAATTCCTGGAAAAAAAGAAAAGAAAAATAGGATTGAAAAGCAATCTAAATATGAAAAGAAAAAGAAAAAGAAAAGTGAGGAGAAGCCTAAAATCTAAAATTGGCTTCACTTGAATTATCTTATAGGAAGAGACCTAAATACAATTTTTTTACTTAAGTCTTATGTATAAGCATCCTTACTAGTAGAGTTATCATGAAAATCTTTTTCTTATAAATTACCTACATGTTCTTAAAATGACAAATTGCAATTATTTTTTGAAATAGATAGGAGAAGAGAGTTCTTAATACTTAAATATTAAATATTTTACATATTTTGGTTTTATTCTAAGTTATTTAAAAAGCTTTTTAAGTTTCATTATTCTATTTATAAAATAAACTGTTCTAGACTTCTTAAAGAAATTTTTTTTCGTAGATTATTATTTTTAGTAGAAAAGAGTTAAGAGTTACTTAAGGACAAGCAACGTTTAAGTTTGGGAGAATAGATCACTCTTAAAATTATCTAAATTTTTATATCATTTTTAACTAATATTTTAAGGATATTACACTTTAATGAAAGGTATTTCTTATGTTTTTGGTTGCAGGTATAAAAAAATAAGTTTATGAAGAAAAAGAATAAAAAAAGGAGTAAAAGGAGCAAAAATGAGTCAATTGAAGAAAAGAAGAAAAAAAGGGCTGACTCTGGCGCCCAGGCGCCAAACTTAGCAGGAAAATCTAGAGAACTTTTGGATGGTTTTGAAACGGTTATTGATGACTAAGAAGTGATCTAGAAGCCTCTTGACAATTTCCCATATGTTATAAACATAATACAATGAATATAGACCTAGGGAATTGGTTATTCAATGAAGAGGTGCGACTCAAAACCTGAAGGGACGTGTCCATTCGCGCAAGAGACTGGCGCCTAGGCGCCACAGTTACCTTCTAGAATATTCAATGAATATGGATGAATTTTGAAGAGGTTCCTGAAGTAACCCCTGATCATTTTCAAAGCTCTACAAATAGAGAACAATTCTACAGCAAAGTGTGGTCGTATTGGAGTGTGTAAGTGTTATAATAGTAAAAGAGGTGTGTCATTTCATTTAGTTAAATAGTTTGTAGTGTCATTAACTTTTCTTTAGTAAGAGTTTAAAGTATTTATAGTGTGATTGCTGGAGTTGGAGACTTGTATAAGTCAGTCGGACTCAAAGAAACTTCAAAGGATTGCTTGGATATCATTCCAGACAAGTATTTATAATTTGGTTCTTAAGTTTTGTACATTGAATTTGAATTATATAAATATGGTTTGTGGTGTGAATCCTATGTTTTCTGAATAGTTGTCTTCTCTTTCTCCTTACAAATATGAAATAATTTAGATAAGAATTTAATTTAGTTTTGAGAACTTAGTTTTCTTCATCCATAATTTGTGATGATACTTTAACTGATCTTCGTTTACGCTACAACTTGATCACATGTAATGTTAAAATCTGTGGAGAGTTCTTACGATCTGACCATGGGCTAAGATTTCTTAACTTGTAAGTATCACATTTCCCTTCGAAAGGTAGATGGTAAATCCTTAAAGGGGGAGGTGCGAATAGATAGGGAGATAATCTTTCAATTGCATAGAATTGAATATGTTTTTAGAGTGACAGGCTAAATTCTATCAATTTGGTTTAAGAGGAGGTGACGGGTCTCTAGTAGGCCCGACCATAAGTACCCTTGGGGAGAAAATAGAAGAGAGAGCCTAGAACTTCATCCCTTACTACTAAAAATACATCCTGATCCAATCTTCTAAAACTAGCCAATGTTCTTTAGATGATGTAGCAAGGGTAAAGAATATATATGCTCCTATTCGTCACAATACCACATTATCTAATTTCTCAAACTAATTCAGTTATTTATTAATCATTAAATATATTGTATTGGGAAAGAATCTTTGTCTATTGTGTTAAAGAAGTTAAATTATAATTTTATTTACAATTGCTACTTTAATAACTTGCATATTAGTACTTGTTAGTTAATTAGTTTATAAATAGATTTTCATCTTTCTTTCTTAATTATTTGTACTTAACCCTCCCCCATAGGATCGATATCTAGGGCTTAATTAGAAAGCTCTATATTACTTAAAGTGATACGTATACTTGCGTAGTACCCCTATTGTATGATTTACATTTATTTATAAAAACTTTAATCTTTAATTATCATACATTAGCCGCTTAATTAGATTTGGGGTCAAGTTTGGCCATAAATTTATAAGCTATTTTACTTGCATAATTGTGGTCGGGTCACTTAGCCTAATCCAGTTGAGCCCATAATTAGACCCAATCCAATTGGGGTGAAGTCTGTACCACAATCAGGTTTGATATGGCTCATACAAAAGCTAGATTTATCCTTAGGTACGGCTCATACTAGACCCAAGTTAGCCCCAACCTCTTTAGGTCTACCTTACATTAGACCTAAACCTAAAACCTGTGTAACCCAACATAGACTTAGTCATCGTTTTTAGGTCTAACCTACATTTAACCTAAACTCAAACCCTAAGTCTAACCCAAGTTGGACTTATTCATCCTTTTTAGGTATAACCTACATCGGACATAAACTCAAACCTTAAGTCTAACTTAACTTACACTTAATCATCCTTTTTAAGTTTAACCTCCATTGGACATTAACTCAAATCCTAAGTCAAACTTAACTTAGACATAGACATCCTTTTTAGGTGTAAACTATATTGGACCCAAACCTAGGTCTAACCTAACTTAGATATAGTCCAAACCCTAAGTCAAACTTAAATTAGACTTACTCTTCCTTTTTAAGTGTAACCTAAATTGACCTAAACTAAAATCCTAACTCTAACCGAACTTAGACTCTGTGTCCTTTTTCAGGTTTAACTACAATGAACCTAAACCTAAACTCTAGGTCTAACCTAACTTTGACCCAGTTCAAACCCTAAGTCTAATTAGTCATTTTTTTTAGGTCTAACCTACATTGGACCTAAAAGTTAAACCCTAAGTCTAACTTAACGTAGACTTAGTCATCATTTTTATTTCTAACCTAAATTGGACCCAAACTCAAACCCGAAGTCTAACCCAACTTAGACTTATTCATCCTTTTAGGTATAATCTACATTGTACCTAAACCCAAACCCTAGGTCTAACCTAACTTAAACTTAGTCCAAACCCTTTTAGGTCTAACCCACATTAGACCTAATACCAACCCTTTTGGGTCTAACCAACATTAGACCCAAAATATCAACAAAACCTTTTGGGTCTAACCTGTATTATAGCCAAAATATCAACAAAACCTTTTGGGTCTAACTTACATTAGACCTAACCCATCCTTTAGGTTTAACTTAACTTAGACCTAGCCCAACCCTTTTGGTCTAATCAACGTTATTCCTAACCTGAACTCTAGGTCTAATCAACATTAGACGTAATCCTTTACACTAAGTCCAAAATAATTTAGGCTTTGAGAAATTCTTTTTGGTCAAACACATATTAAACCTAACCTCAACCCTTGGTCTAATTCAAATTAGGCCTAACCCACACGAAGGGTCTAACCTAAATTAGACCTAGTTCAATATGCACCTTCTATGTTTAACCTAGACCTAAAAAGCCAACCATTTTAAGTCTAAGATAACTTAAACTTAGTCTAACCTCAAATTTCCTTGAATCTAAATCAACCTAGACCTAACATAAGTCTAACTTAACTTGGACCGAGCCAAATTTATGTTCTTTTGGGTCTGACTTAGCTTGAACCCAATTCAACTGATTCATTGAGTCAACCCAACCTAACTCAGATTAAACTAATTCAATTGAACCATCGGGTCAACCCGACCTAACTCAGGTTACCCTAATTCAACTAAACCATCAGGTCAACATGATCTATCTCAGGTTAACCAATTCAATTGAATCACTGAGTTAACTTGAGATAACCATATTCAATTGAACCATCAGCTCAACCCGACCTAACTTGAGTTAACTCAATTCAACTGAATCACCAAGTCAACTCGACCTAACTCGGGTTACCCAAATTAACTGAACCATCGGGTAAAGCCAACCTAAGTCGGGTTAACCTAGTTCAACTGAATCACCAAATCAACCCGACCTAACTCAAGTTAACCCAATTCAATTGACTCATCAGGAAAACCATACCTTACTAGAGTTAACCCAGTTAAAATGAACCACCAGCTTAACCTGACCAAACTCAGGATAGCCCAAAGAAAACTTTTTTCGAGACAATCAGACTAAACTCTGATTAACTCAACTTGAGACTAAACTTTAAGCTTGACCTAAGTCTCAACCCTAGTTTAGTCAAGGATTGATTTAAGTCGAACACAACTTAGACATACATAGATAACTCAAGTCTTAATTAAATTGGACTTCAACTAAGTCTAATTTAACTCAAACTTGATTCAACTTAGAGGATTTAACTTCGATCAGCCTAGTTCAGCCCGGTTTGTTCCCAAGTTAATCCGATTTGGATTAATTTGGCTTACCTGAAGTCAACCTAAACCAAATACGACGAATTTGACCCTAATTATGCTTTGTCAACCTGGGTCAATCCTATTAAACTTTGATAGATTTAAACAAGTTTGAAGATAATTTATGGGACAACCAGCCTAATTCAGGCTAACTCAGATTACATGGGGAGCCACTTTAGATCAGTTCAATCCAACTTGAACTAGTCTCAAATCAATCTAGACATGGGTGACTAGAGGTAAAGGAAATATTGACTTCTCATACAAGAACGAAAGCACACTTAACCTCGGTCAGAGAAAATTTAGACTAAGGTATCAACTAACCTAAGTAAAATGACATAAAATTTACCCTAAAAGACATTAAAACTTAAGCTTGAACAATTAAAAAATGCAACTTGGTTTGAGAAGGTATTTATGAGGAGGCAACCACTAACTGCTAACAAAATATGTTTCAATCATTTGTGACTAATCAAACCCACAAACCTCAATAACCCTGGGACGATGACACAATGTGATCTTGAAAGGGTCATCTCGAACAATAAAAAAAACAAATAACAAAAGAAAAATTAATTAATCAGTTACTGAATCTTAAGCAACCAAAAAATTTCAACCCCTAAAATCCAAAAAAAAATAAAAAATTAATTGAAACCCTAATCAACAATGATCACCAGACGCAACTTGAACCCCAGATACCAGAGTCTACAAAAATCACTTAGACAACATAACCCAGGATTGCTAGCAAGAATCTTTGGGTCCAAGCAAGTTTAACCTCCTCTAGGTCTTTATAGATCAGGGAACCCGACAACCCTGGGATGATGGAAATGTGTGGGCATCTAACCAATTTTTCTAAAATTAAAGTAAACAACCAACCAATTAAACTAAAATTATTTTATGCTAAGTCTATTTGCAAAGCTGGTGAAGACAAAAAACGAACGTCACCATATATTTAGTTTGCCTGTTATTAGGGTATGCTAAGTCTGTTTTGCAGGGACAGACATTCAAAACATGGAGCAAAAGGATGAACATCAACTAAACCATCAATGACAAAACAATACTCTAGGATAGTTCAGAATCTTTAGTAATATGCTATTCCTAAGATAAGAGTTTGATATTCCTTTTCTTGACAACGACATTCAAACTTTTGAGAACAAATTATAGCCTCATTTAGGAGTCTTTTTAAATAGTCTTGACTACATAATTTGTAATTAACTAACGAGACTTGTAATTATAGAAAAATGAGAACTCTAGAATAGGTATATCAACTTGATTTCTCTGGTAATTAGCTTTCATAAGGTCTCCTTCGCAGCTATGTCTTTAAAGCATTCCGAGTTGATCCCACATTAGATTTATGCTTTGGAACTGCCAATGCAAAAATTCACTTTATGAAGACTTTTCATATTCTTCTTTTTATTTGTTACCGTAATTATCTGCCCTAGTTCTTCGGATTCACACCCCTTAAATCACCCACATTATCTAAGATGAAGAATTTCTCTGAGAATAGGGCAACATAATGAAAAGCAAGCTGATGATTTCTCAATGACAGCAACGACGATATCAAGCAAACGACGAAATGAAGTGGTGGCGCAAATGAACGGCAACACAAAAAAAGAAAAAGACATTTCCAAATAGATGTTACTCCAATTGCAATTCTAAAGCCACCTGAAAGTTCATTTACCAAATCAATTTTAAAGGTGAGTTACAAAAATTTTGATGAAGGAATAAATCATGTTTTTAATGTTAACAAAAAAAAAATAATACACTAAAAGATTATAGTATGAATAGTAAAGGTATGTTTGATTAGTTTGAATAATAATATAAAAAAGTAAAAGATAATGCCAAATAAATATTATTAATGTTGTAATTCTTAAGTGAAATAAAAGATATTTTAAAAAAAGTTTTAAATATGAGCGACTATAACCTTAATGACAAGTTATTGTTATTTGAAAATAAAAATTGATTATATATATATATATATATATATATATATATATATATATATATATATATATATATATATATATATATTCTGTGTCATTTTTGTGCAGGAGCCATGCTAATCTTTCCTGTATCATTTCAATTTTATCGGATGTCTCTTCGAAGACATCTGATAAAATAATAAAATATCGCACACACATGCACACACACGCACTAAATTCAAATAAAATAAAAAAAATTTTTACCCCTATATAACAAATAAAAAAATGGATAAATACTTGGTTAATCTTGCTGTTATAAACACTTAAGTAAATGTAACTAATTTATTCCATAGGGATTAGTAGCTATGAGCCAAGATTTGAATAAGTGAAATGAAAAACAAAATGATTTTTCATTATCAATGTGAGCTATAAGCCTTAAGATAAATTTTAGCCATGCTGACTAAGGAAAAATATATTGAGAAATTCATACCGATTTTACATTGATTTTGATGATATTACAGTTTTAAGAAAAGTATTTTCTATGTTTTTTTGTAGGAATGAAGATTAATAGAAAATGGTGCAAACATATGCGAAAAGGAGCGAATCTGAATAAAAAAGGACCAAAAGAGACATAAGTTGATCTTGGCTCCGACGGCAAGGAATAGGCCACCGACGGCATTTTTCCAGAGAATACAAACAATATTATAAAGGAGTCCGCCGACGGCAAGATTGAGCCCGCTGACAGCGAGCCTTAACAGTTGACCCATGTTCTAAAAGCCCGCCGACAGAGCCAACGAGCCCGCCGACGACGAGAAGGTCGGTTCAGGCAAAGATTCATCAAATGTGGAAGCCTTTTGATGACGTGCTTAAGAAAACTTTGGAAATTTTTCTACTTCTTTAGAAAGAGACTAATTTAGGTTGAAAAGAGAGTCCATGGAGAGTCTGTGTGTGTCCTAGAAAGTTCAAAAAGAGTTACTACAGTGTCTTTGAAGAGTCTAATAGTGAGTTAGTGATTTTAGTTGAGTGTGTTGTGCAGGAAGGAGGAGTCAGAGGAACTTCAAGGAGTCTTCTTGGGTAGAAATTTGAGATAAGTTATGTTTACTATTTTGTAACTTTGATTTTATATATGAAATCCAAGTTTTGTTTTATTCTTCCTATGCATTCTGAGTACTCTTCTCTGTCTTTCTCCTTGTTTTGAGATTTTGTGAAATAGAAAATTGAATTAGTTGTGCCTAAAATATTCAATAAAAATTGTGATAATCTTTTTACTTAAATCTTAATTTACTTTCAATCTGGCCAATTGATCTGTTAAAATATGTTGATTTCACAACTAAAGTAAAGATTACATCCAAGATTTGGGGAGGTCAAAGTCCTTGAAAGGATGGTGCAAATAAATAGGGAAATATTATTTATTGGGCATAAAATTGGAGATTTTAGAGTGACAGACTAAAATCCTCAATTCGGTCCTATCGTTTGGGTGCTGAAGTGTAGATGTTAGCCCTCAGGCGAGGGGAATGAGGGAGCTTCGAAGTGAGAGTCGGTATCCTCCCAGCTTAGCGGCAGATTCAGTAACCAAGCATAGGATTAGTCAATTTTCTTTATGCCTGGATCAAAGGGTAAAGAGTAAAAATGCTTCTATTTGGCACAATAGAATTCTAACTAATTTAATTATCCGTTCACTTAATTCTCTTGACAAGGGAGAAGATATTTTTCTATGTTGCAACTTCCCATTCAAGATTAGTAGTAGAATTTAGTATAATTATTCTTTATTTAAGTTTACTAGATAGTTATTTCAACTGTTGTAATTATTTCGTAATCTCTAAACTTCCTTGTGGGATCGATATCCAGGACTCCATTAGAGCCCTGTATTACTTGAATGATACATATACTTGCGTTGATAAGGGGTAACTTTGGTATTATTGAACATTTATTTTTACACTTGTTAACATTTATAAAGTTACGCATCCCGCTATCAAATTTTTGGCGCCGTTGTCGGGGTGGTAGAGTAATTATTAAAGTAATTAGTGAGATAATTATTAAAGTAATTACTAGAGTAACAGACTATTTTAAATTACCTAAGTTTTAATTTTGATTGTGAATGTGCAAATTTGGAACCGAAAATTTAATACCGTACGATTCGGAATTAGAACGTACCATTAAAAAAATTAGAAAACAGAAAAGAGAAATTATATATTTAAATCAAATGACAAATAATCCAGTAATTGAAAATGAAAATCAACCGAGACCTTTAAGAGATTACGGTAACACTACATTAGATGAAATTTACTTAACTATCCAAAACTTTGATGTAGCGGCTAATTCCATTGAGCTTAAACCTGAAATTATCCAAATGGCATAGAATAATCAATTTATTGGGTCACCAAACGAAGATCCTAATTTACATCTCGCTAGTTTTTTAGAACATTGTGCTACTTTTAAATATGATGGAGTATTTAATGATGTTGTTAGACTTAGGCTTTTTTCTTTTTATTTAAGGGATAAGGCTAAGATGTGGTTAAATTCGTTAGCACCTGGATCTATTAGAACTTAGGGAGAATTATAACAAAAATTTCTATCCAAATATTTTCCTCCCTAAAAAACTGCTAAGATTAGAAATGATATAATCTTTTTTAGCTAGTTTGACGGAGAATCGATATACGAAGCTTGGGAGAGATTTAAAGATCTTCTTAGGAAATGCCCACATCATGCGTTACCAGATTGGTTAATTATTCAAACTTTTTAAAATGGATTAGTAGGATCTCTTAGATTTATCATTGATGCTGCTGCTGGTGGTTCATTAATGTCAAAATCATTTGATGAGGCTTATTCGTTAATTGAAAAAATGGCTACCAACAATTTTCAATGGCCTTCTTAAAGGCTAAATCCTAAAAAATAGCTAGTATCCATGATTCTGATGCAATATCTATGTTAGCTTCTTAGATTGCTGTTATATCTAAGAAATTAGATCATTATGGAATGAATTATTCTCCTACTATAATGGAAGAAAATTCATCTGGGCAATTTGTGGATGTTCAACCTTCTTATGAAACTTTACATGCTATTAATAATAGATCCAATAATCCTTATTCAAATTATTACAACCCTGGTTGGTGACCCGAGCCGCGCTTAACGCAGTAATGTTTGCTTCCAAAAGATAGTAAAAAACTTTGACTTAATTTATAAATAGCGGCTAGTGTATAAAATAAATTATATAATTTAGTAAATATTTTTACACACTAGGGGTACTACGCAAGTATACATATCGTTTCAAGTAATATAGGGTTTTAAACAAAGACCCCAGTATCGATCCCACAGGGAAGATTTATAGAAATAAATTTTCTATGAAGTGAAAGCGAAATAAAATAGTAAAATTATTTTTATTTTATCTTTTAATTTGATTATAAATTACTATTAATTTACTAGATGCAAATAAAGAAAACAATAATAAGATTTTATGAATTCTATATAAAATAAAAAACATTCTTTACTTCAATTAATCTAAGATTTTTAAGATAATTTAATATTCGTTGGAGAATTTGATTTATGGTATTGTGCCAAATAGAAGCATTCCTATTCTTTACCCTTTGATCCAGGAGCAAAGAACATTGACTAATTTACAGAATAGGTCCGGATGTATTGTTAGTAGAATGGGTTAATCTAGGCTCACACTTCTAGATGTCCAAGGGTGGCTATGGTCAGCCCTACTAGTGACCCTTTCCTAGTCTATAAATCAAATTATAAGAATTTAGTCTGTCACTCTAAAAACTTATCAATTTTACGCCCTTTAAATCTTATCTTCCTATTTATTTGCACTTCACCTTGAATAGCCCGCACAAGGCCTTCGACTACCCAAGGATTCATATGACATTTACAAGTTAAGAGTTCTTCTCCTTTAAGGTCTCAAAACTCTTCAACAGGTTTTAACAATTCAAACGGCCAATTTTAAAAGTAAAGTAAGATCAGGTATTAATGTCATCACAATATTTTGAAAATATTTTGAATTTTAATTCTCCATCGAATCTTTATATTATCTTATCTATCTCTTCATAATTGAATTAAGAAAGTAACTAACTACTCGTAACACATTGAAAATAAATAACAAAACATGATAATTAAACTTTGAATCAAATATAAAAATATACTTATCTCAAATATTTCTTCTACAGATCTTCTGATTCCTACTGACTCCACAGTGTAATGAACTCCAGATGCAATAACTTGAAAATAAACTCACTAAACTAAACAAAAGTGGCCTAAATTTCCCTCTCTAATTTTCTCTCTAAGGATGAGAGATCCTAAAGTAGATAAGAGAAAGGGGTACAATGGGAGGGGGCACGTTTTCTGAAGAAATGGACCTCTATTTCTAGGCTTCATGAGTTGCCTTGAGGCACCTCTTCAAAACATGTCCACATTCAATGAATCTTCTAGAAGGTCGGTCTGGCGCCTAGGCGCCGGAACCTAGCGCCTAGGCGTCGGACACCACGTCCAGTTCTTCGCACCTCTTCACTTTGGCTCGCACCTCTCCGCGATTAAGACCATTTTGGAGCGTCTAAATGCAATGTATCACATGTCCTATTATCAAGGAACAACTGCCAGCCTTCTAGAATGTCCAATAACCACTCACTCCGTCAAAATAACTGATCAAACGTTGTCAAAATCTTGACAGTTTTCGTATCGAGTCTGACGCATAGGCGCCAGTTTCTGGCGCCTAGGCGCCAGGCCATATTTTTTTATACTTTTGGTATTTTGCTCCATTTTTGCTTCTTTTTGCTCCTTTTTCCTTTTTAGACATTTTTACATTACCTAGATCTAAAAACACAAAAAATACCTTTCATTAAAGCATAATATCCTTAGAAATTAATAAGAATTAAGACATAAAGAAATAGGTAATTTTTTTATAGATCAAAATCCCCGAAACTTAAATGTTACTTGTCCTCGAGTAACTCTTTTTACTACATAAAATATAACTTTTGGAAATAAAAGATAAATATTTAAGATTCCTTATAATTTTTGATTTTATAAAGTCTTTAGTAAATTATTAACCCAATTTCACTAACTAGGTTTAATTTTAAGAATTTAAAGAATATTTAACTACCAAATCATAAGATTTTAAACTTTTCATTCACTTTGAAAATAATAGAAGTCTATTATATTAAGCTTTCATAGATTATTTACAAGAAAAAGATCTTCTTGAAAAATCTTTTTCAAATAAATATTTATGTATAAAAATCAAGTAAAATATGTCACTAGTTTTCTTCCTATAAGATAATTCAAGTGAAGCCAATTTTTGATTAGGCATTTCCTCAAGCTTCTCCTCTCTATCTTTATATATATATATATATATATATATATATATATATATATATATATATATATATATATATATATATATATATATTTAAAAAAAAACCAAAAATTTATTCAAAGAAAGATTTACATCTAACATGAGGGATTTCAATTAAATCCCCATGTAAAAGAGAACTAAATAAAGGAAAAGAAGAGTAATTTGCACTATAAATAACATCCAAACATGAAGAAGACATAGTTGCAAGCTAATTAGCAGGTTGATTACCCTCCCTATAAGTATGACTCCAGAGAACTGCAATAGATGAAGAGAGTCAGTTAATTTTATTTATCCAGATCTGAAGAAACCAAGGCACAACAACTTGTGATAGTAAGATCTGTAGTAAATGCAAGGAGTCCATTTCCAAGTGCACATATTGATTATTCTGCATAATAGCAATTTTCAATCCCCAAAAGGCAGCAATTGCTTCAGCTTCCAAAGCATTTAAAGCAATAATTGGTGCTGAGAAGAACCATAAACAAGGTGACCTTTAAAATTTCGCAGAGACCTCCAATACCAGTTGTAGAAGTTCCGAAGCTTCCATCAATATTAATCTTAAGCCATGGGTTCTTAGGTGTTCTCCATATAACAAGCATAACTTTGTTTTTGGGGCCATGAGTTGAAGAAGGGACAAAATTCTGTATCTTACTGAGAAAATTAAGAGAGTTTCTAATAATAAAATTAGAAGATAACACCTTGTTATTGAAAATTAAATCATTCCTGGCTAGCCATATAAACAAGAAAATGATAAATGGAATGAAATAATAAGAAATAGCTTTCCACTCTTCCCAACAATCATTGATTGAACTCCAAGAAGAATAATGAGTTTGCAGACCCACAACAAATAACACAGCTTTCCATACCTCCTGTGCCCAGTTACAATTTAGAAAAATATGCCCAATAGTCTCTTCAGCACAATGACAGAAATGGCATCTGGATGGACCTCTAAGACCCTTAAGTTTAAGTATATCATCTGTTGGTAGCATCTTCTTAAACAACCTCCAACAAAAAAAGGACATAGAAGGGGTTATATATTTACTCCAAAGCTTAGCACCCCAATCATTCTTTTGCCAAGTAAAACAATTTTGATAAATGAATTTAGATAAACTTTGATTATGAGACTTTTTGATAATAAGTCTATCTTTTCCCCAAGGATGAATAGGAGTATTTAAGATCTTATTATGAATATCAACAGGAACATAATCTTGAAATTTATGCAAATTCCAATCACCGTCACTCCAACAGTTAGCAATTTGTTGAATAGGAAGGTTGTGATTATAATGTGCTTGAAGAGTCTCATCAAACAGCCAACTATCAAACCAGAAGTTGATTTGTCCATTACCAATTTCCCAAATAAACATCTTTTCAGCATGAAGTCTTACTTTAAGCAACTCTTTCCAAGTTTTAGAATCTCCAGGCTTAAGACTAACCTTAGCTGGATGTTCATTATGACAATATTTAGCCTTCATAAATCTAGCCCACAAGGACTGTTGTGATCTGAAACTGATCCATTGTTTACAATAGAATGTAAAACTCAGATGCTGAAAGCTTTTAAAGCCTAACCCACCACAATCAATTGGCTTACATAACTTCTCCCAATTTGTCCAATGCATTTGCTTATGTTGCCCTTCCCATACAAATTTATTAAACATAATAGAAAGCATTTTCTGTGTACTCTTCTTCATTTTGATCATCTGCAGTGTATAAAGAGGAAATGCAGTTAACACACTCCTAAGAAGTGTTATTCTTCCACCATTTGAAAGAAAAGAATTAGACCAGCAGTTAATTTGAGAGGATACTTTAGAAATTATATCATTATAGTGTGAAAGTCTCCTTCTTCCTTTGATTAAAGGAAAGCCCAAATACTTAAGTGGATATTGAACCTCCTTAAAATTAGTGAGATCTGAAATCAAATTTTTCATCTGAACACTGATTTTAGAGCTTGCAAGGAATTGACATTTGGATCTATTAAAAGCCATTCTAGAAATAGCTTCAAAGTCATTTAAAACTTTCATGAGACATTTAATAGATCGTTTACTTCCATTGGAGAATACTATCACATCATCAGCATAGGCTAGATGACTAACTAGTTAAGTAGATCTATGCTGATATTGAGTGTATCGATGAGTAAGCTGCATTTAGTTCAACATTCTTGATAGATAATCAAAGACAAGGATGAAAATATAAGGAAACACTCCTTGTCTAATGCCCCTTCCAGATTTAAAGAATCCATGACATATACCATTAATTAGAACACTGTGATAATTATTGTTTAACCTTCTATAAATGAGATTACAAAAATTAGAACTAAAACCTCTATCTGCAAGAACTTTAAGAATAAAAGCCCAACTGATAGAATCAAATGCTTTGGCCAGATCCAATTTAAAAATAATATTAGAACCTCTGCAGCATTTATCTATATCAACTAGCATTTCTTGAGCCAAAAGAACATTATCACAGATGCATCTTCCCTTTATAAACGCACTTTGATTTTAAGAAATAAGATCCCCCAATAAAGGTTGTAAACGAGCTACCAGAACTTTACTTATAATTTTAGAACAGGTGGAAGTCAGACTGATGGGTCTGAAATCCTGCCAGTTGGATTTGCTTTTGTCTTTAGGAATCAAAACAATGGTAGTGGAAGCAAAGTAATTAGGAAGATCAATTCCTTGAAAGAAACTTTGTACTGCTAGGACCACATCAGATTTGATTATCATCCAGTTTTTGATATAGAAATTAGCTGTAAATCCATCTGGCCCAGCTGTCTTACTACCATCAATTGTTTTAATAGCCTCAAAAACTTCCTTAGCATCAGGAGGTTGAACTAGGAAATCCATATTCACATTACTGAAATCAGAACTTATGAGAGCAGGAGAATAAGCAGCAGGACTAATAAAGTTCGGTAAGAAAACAATTTATAAAAGTAGGCAATAGCATCATCAGCAATCTCTTTAGAATTGACTAACCATGTATTATCAACAGATTTATTTTTCAATATAGCATTAACAGATCTTTTATATTTAATAGCTGCATGAAAAAAATTGGAATTTCTGTCACCATGCTTAAACTAATTGACGTACTGCTTTTTGTTGTAAGAAAAGTTCTTCTTTCAATATAGCAGCTTGTAATTTACTATAAGCCTCATTAAGGCTATATTCAGAGTCCATACCATTTTCAACAAGCATTTCCATTTTATTTACCATAGATTCTGCATCAATGACTTTCTGATGAACATTCCCAAAAACAGTCCAATTCCAATGCTTCAGCTTACTAGCAATCCTTTTTTGTAAATGCCAAAGTTTAGAAATAGGATCAGAAAAAAAGAGCTTCCAAAGGAGCCTTCCAATTATCAGTAATCAATTGATTATAATCAGGATGAGTAGACCATACATTAAGATATCTGAAAACAGGATTCTTAATAGCAGGAGAGATAGAACATCTGACCAGTAAAGGAGTGCGATCAGATCCCAGCCTTGCCAAATGTTTAACAGTAGTAATAGGGAACATGCTTAGCCAGAGTTGATTAACCAAAATTCTATCAATTCTTTCATAAATATTTCCTCTCCTCCAAGTAAAAGGAGAGCCTTCAAATCCAATATCAAAAAGATTAGCTAAATTGATATTATTAGAAAAGTTCAACATTGCTTGTAGATTAGGATTTCTCCCACCCTTTTTCTCACTAGGATGTGCTATGGAATTAAAATCACCACCAACAATCCAGCCATCATTCATTGAATTACTAATGTGATGTAACACATTCCAAAGCTCTAATCTATCAACATTTGAAGTAGCAGCATATATAAAAGAAGCAAAGCCATTGAACTGATCTAACTCAATTTGGAAATGCAGCACCTGAGAATGATTAAGCAAGATCTTAATCTTCAGCTCTTTTCTATAGAACATCCAGATTTTATGAGAACAGTTAACCACAAAATTATATCCAAAGAATTTCTTAGTGAATCTATCATAATTAGATTTCACCAAAGGCTCTAAAATAACAATAATCCAAAAGTAATGAACCCTGTTTAAATTTAAGAGTCTATTAAGGGAGCCAAAGTCAGCCACTCCCCTAATATTCCAGCACAAGAATTTAATCATGAATAACATTTCTTCCTCCTCTAGTCAACCTAGAGGAAGAATTTTTAGCTGCAGTAGTTTGAATAATGTTGCTTTCATAAAGATTTTTTAACTCTAGAAATCTCTTCTTTCTAGCTTTTTGTATCGTACAATCTTTATTAATATCATTACTAATATATGCCATTCCTGTAGAAACTGAAGTATCTTTCTTAGTTGTTTGTTGAAATACAAGATAATTCATAGGCTTGGGGAGAACCTCAACTGTTTGATAATGAGTAATAGTATTGTCTTGCAAAGTTTTCTAAGGATTCTGAACTTCTGTAGCAGCAGTAATTCCAGATTCTAAAACCACTAATTCAGGAGAAGTAGATGATTCAATTAAACTAGAACCTCTTGGTAAAGGAGCAGCCAAAAATTAAGAAGATTCAGTATTTCTAATACTATCTTCATTCTCAGAAGTAACATTAACAATTTCAGAATTGATAGGTAAAATATCTGAGGCAATAACAGCAATCTGCACAGATTCATCAACAGGCTCCTTAGTAGTTATTTCTAATATTATATATATAGAGGATTACTATATCTGGATAGCCTGTTAATGGTTTTGAACTTCACTATCCTTAACTTATATTTTCAGAACTTATACATTTCCACTTAATTATTATAAAATAAATAAAAATTCAAAAAGAATTCCAATCTTTTCTTTTTCAAGTGATAAATTTTTATTACTTAATAATTTTAAAATTCTATTATTTCTACCATGAATAGAAAAATTCTTTACCTCATTCTTCTTCAAGTTAAATAATTATATTCTTAAAATCAATCAAAGTTAGTAAAATTTTAGTTAATTTCACTAAATTGTTTATAATTTCAAAATTAAAAGTGATCTCAAATAAATTCTTCATTCCTTAAGTTATGTTAAAAAGTTTTTTTTTTATTTTTAAGAAAATATTAGTTCTTTAAGGACAAATAAAATTTAATTTTGAATGGATTTTCCCTTCCCCCAAACTTAAGTTTTAGTATACTATGATAATTTGAAAGTATGACGTAAAGAAAATCATAAGAATTTTTAATAAGTATGTAAAAACAATCTTAAAAAGAAAAATTAACTTCTAATCATGCTTTTATGAATAATTAAGATAAAATTGAAGCATGTATATAGAAGGGTAAGCAGCTAATTGATCATGATATTAAATTTGAAACATAATTAAAACAGAGCAAAATAATTAATTACTAAACATTAAACTAAAATAACATATAAATTAAACAGTCAACATACATCAAATACAAAACTAACAAACAATCCAAATAAAACAAACTAACAGAGTAACACATCAAAGAAATCGATAACTACTAATCACTAGCTGTAGCCTCATCATCATCTTCATCACCAAAGGAAAATTCTACGTCCTTAGGATCTACAAATGGTGTGAAACTAGGAAAAGTAGGAAAGCTAACATCATGCTCACCCTTCAGAAATCTGACTAGGGCTTCATCATACTCAGCATCATAATTACTCTTCCTCTGGGTATAATAAGATAAATGATATAGTTTTCTATCAATAGTATCAATCCTGCAGTGAGTTTGAAATAACTATTGTTGTTGCTCTAAAAACTGATCATGCATTGATTCCCAGAAATCTGATGGTGGCTCAGCAGAAGTAGAGGGTCTAAAAGTAGAAGGTCTACGTGAAGTATGTGCAGAAGTAGGAGCGGTTGATCTCTTCCCTCAAAGACGATCATAGATACTAACACTCTCCTGCCCAATTGGCTTAGTAGACTTCAGCTTCTCCTCATAAATATCAACAGTGACTCCATTACTAACACATAGTGAGTAGATCAGAGATGGAAATCCTAATCCAACAGAAGTGCTGGATCTCGCAGTAGACTCCACAGAATCATAAATGATGCTCCAGACATCAATAGGCTTCCTCTCCTGAATGCAATAATTTAAGATTGCTCGATCTCTAGTCACTTCACTCAGGTGGTTGGAAGGTAACAATCTTGCAGAAATAAAGTAGTGCCATGCTTTAGATACACCATTTAATTCAGAGGATTTGAAGTTTACCCTCTTTCCGTTCCTGATCTTCCAAGATCCAGTACCGTTAGTCAGATAAGCAATAATCATATCCAAATCGCCCTCAAATGGTGATAATCCAGAATAATAGCATTCAATAGTCAGTGGCAGGCCATAAAATATGTTGATTCTTTCTGGACTAAATCCTACTCTGATACCTCTGACAAAGACTTCATAATCCTCGGCATCCAGAAAATTTGCATAAAATTCTCGAACAATCGGGATAACAGCAACATCAGTAAAATAATAAAATCTTTGCCAGTTGTGCGCAACAATAGTGTTTTCGATCATTTCTCAAGGATGATAGAAACTTCGTTCAGAAATGAACTTTCTGGACATTGCAAATTCATGGAAGTAAAAATGTTCAG